>CM075812.1:57932536-58566781 GCA_037975025.1 Excoecaria agallocha | reverse complement strand
CTCAGCTTGTTGAACACATGTAAACTAGAAAATGATGAGAAGATGACTAGTAAGGAAAATTTTGCTTGGACAATTGATTTCGGGCTTACTCAACATATGACAGAAAATTCAGGATATCTAACTAGCTTGAAAAGGATATTTGGTTGTCCCATTGGTTTGCTTAATGGGAACCAGGTGCTAGCACTGCAATAAGGATCACTTTGAATAGGAAAAGCACATACAGTTAGAAAATGTTCTTCATGCTCTAGGCCTGATTTCTGTGTCATAATTAGTCGATAAATTAAAATGTAATGTATTGTTCACTGATAAGCTTTGTTTAATACATGATCGCATTTCGAGGATGATGATTGGAGTGGGTGAACAATGCAAGGGGCTGTATTATTTCAAGAATAAGTCACTTGTTCAAGCACTTCAAGCTCGGATGGTGGATTCATATGATCTTTGGCATAGGATGATGGGACATCCATCTTCAAAGATAGTAGGATTGATTCTTGGCATTGAGAATAAATTAGTTTCAAATAAAAATTGTGATACTTGTTTCAAAGCCAAACTAGAGAAGTATTCTATTCTAGTGGGAATAAAGCTAGTGAAATATTTGAACTTGTTCATTGTGACTCATGGGGACCTTATAGAGTATCAAGTTCTTGTAATACATCCTATTTTCTCATGATTGTCGATGATTTTTCCAGATGTGTGTGGATATATTTGATGATGGATAAAATTGAAGTGGGACGTATTTTACAAAAGTATGTTGCCATGGTTCACAAACATTTTGACAAGAATGTTAAAATAGTCAGAAGCGATAATGGAATCAAATTCCTAAGTTTGAAAAACTATTTCTCTGAAAATGGGATAATTCATCAAACTTTGTGTGTGGGAACTCCATAACAGAATAAGCGAGTGGAAAGGAAGCATCATCATATACTTAATGCGGCAAGAGCTTTAAAATTTCAGGCCAATTTACCAATCAAGTTTTGGGGCGAATGTGTGTTAACTACTGGGTATTTAATCAACCGAACTCCCTCTTAACTTCTAGGAGGAAAAACACCTTATGAAGCGTTGTATGGTAAGCCTCCTAATTATAACTACATTCGTACTTTTGGGTGTTTGTGCTATGTAAAGAATTTGAACCGAAAAAAAGATAAATTTTCCAGTAGAAATAATCGATGTATTTTTATGGGGTATCCATTTGGCCATAAGGGATGGCAATTGTATGATTTAGCAATAAGCAAATATTTTGTATCTCCAGATGTTGTGTTCTGTGAAGATGAGTTTCCTTATGCAGCTGATCACACTCAAGTCAGTAAGCATAATCTTATTTCTCAGCAATTTCAAGTATGTTAATTACACTAATTTTTCGCCCAAGCATAAAGTTTTCTTAGCAGCTATAACAACCAATGTGGAGCCCAAATTTTATCATCAAGCAGTCAAAGATGTTTGATTGAGAGACGCTATATGAAACAAGAAAATGTTGCACTTGAAAAGAATGGAACTTGGACTCTTGTTGATTTGCCACAAGGGAAGAAAGCGATCGAAAGTAAGTGGTTATGCAAAATTAAGTATCACTTAGATAGAACGGTTGAGCGATATAAGGCACACTTGGTGATCCTTGGCAACAATCAAGTTGAAGGGATTGACTACAATGAAACATTTGTACCAATAGCAAAGATGATTATAGTGCATACATTTCTCTCGGTAGCAGCAGCTAAAGGATGGAAAATTCACCAAATAGATGTTCGTAATGCCTTTCTTCATAAAGATTTGGCAGAGAAAGTTTATATAAAGATGCCACCCGATTTTCACTCTCACCAACCTGGAAAAATGTGTCGCTTGAGAAAGTCTCTTTATGGATTGAGACAAGCACCTTGCTATTGGTTTGCAAAGTTGGCTGAGGCATTAAAATGGTATGGATTTGTGCAATTACATTCCGATTATTCCTTGTTTACTTTGCTTTAAGGTGATATGCAATTGGTTGTTCTGGTATATGTTGATGATCTTATAATTGCTAGCAATAAGAGAGACTTAATCAACGCATTTACATCATATTTGAGCCAATGCTTCCATTTGAAGGACTTGGGTGCTTTGAAATATTTTTTGGGTGTTGAAGTAGCCAAAAATGCTGAAGGAATTTTTCTGTGCCAACGAAAATATGCATTGGACATAATTAATGAAGTGGGCTTGTTAGGTGCTCGCCCATCAAATTTTCCCATGGAGCAGAATCATCACCTTGCACTTGCTGAGGGTGATTTAATGGAAGATCCTGAACAACGGCTAGTGGGACGTTTAATTTATTTGAGTTTAACTTGTACTGAATTATCATATGATGTTCATATTTTGGCACAGTTTATGCAACAGCCATGGAAGGAGCATTAGGTAGCTACTTTACGTGTTGTACGCTACTTAAAAGGGAGTCCTGGGCAAGGTTTTTTTCTCCAAGAAGATTGCAATCTTCAACTCAATGCTTATTGTGATTTAGATTGGGGTGGTTGTCCACTAACTCGACGATCCCTTACTGGCTATTTTATCTTTCTCGAAGGCTCTCCCATTTCCTGGAAAACAAAGAAACAGCCCACGGTATCTCGTTCTTTGGTAGAGGCAGAGTATCGTTTCATGGTTGCCACGGTTTGTAAACTCAAGTGGCTTAAAGGATTGTTGCTATCATTAGGAGTTACTCATCATGGATCGGCAACGGTGTTCTGTGACAGTTAAGCAGCAATGCATATTGCTGCCAACCCGGTATTTCACGAATGCACAAAACATATACAAGTGAATTGTCACTTCGTGCATTATGAGATACAGAAGGGTGTTATTGATATTGTATATGTTCGCAGCAATGCTCAATTGGCAGATATTCTAACCAAGGCTTTGGATCGAGAACAATTCACATTTCTACTTTGCAAGTTGGTGTTCGTAATCCTCACGCTCCAACTTGAGGGAGGGTATTCGAGACATAAGTGCACATTGCTTAACTGAATTGGTTATTGGTTGTAGAGTTTGACTTGGTTTGAAATTAGCTAACTAAATATTTGTTGGTTAGGTTTGTTAAGATTGTTTAGTTTGTTATATGAGATATATCTTCAGTTGTATTCGAATACTTGAATAGGTGTATATTTATAGCCTAGCTACTGATCAATAAACAGAGACAATTCAGCTCAAAACTTTACAATACCGAATACGTCAGTTATGAAAATTAATTTCTATATTGAATGCGTCAGTTACATAAATTAATTCCTATATTGAATACATCAGTTACATAAATTAATTTTTATATTAATTACCTTTCTAATTAAGAAATTTGAAAACCTCGATAAATAGAGTTTATAAATTCAAATTTAGAGGTTAGTTGCTAGTTTTTCATAAGAAATTTTAGAGAGAATTCCTTTTCTCCCACCACATTCCTCAGTTTCTTCAAAGGGTATTTAGACTATGAAATTGTTGCCGTTATCCCACCCCAATGGTTTGTAAATAATAGCTGTGCCAATAACGCGAAACAGGATCCTTCGCTTTCGCTTTCGCTTCTCAAAGGATTCTGTGCTACAAGAGATAAATAGATTTTCCTTTTTATATATATCTATATAAAGTGATTAGTAGTCTTACATAGATAAATGAAATAAAATAAAATAAAATAAAAGACGCTCTCAATTATTTTTCATAGGTAACATTACTATTAATTGGGTTATAAATTTAAAATTACAATGTATATTGAACTGCAAATAGATCAACAATAACAAAATAAAAATTCGTAATAGTAATTCTTACATAAAAAGGAAGGAATACAACGATACTCATCTCTGAGCATTGTATTATTTTGCATCCTTTAATTATGTATTCTTTTATTCTGTTTTATTCATCTTTGTTTAGATTTTGATGTCATATGAAACTAGCTGAGATCGGAGTTTTTATAGCGTGCTGATGCTGCTGGTTATTTCTATAGCCAACAGTTCCCTTACACCCTGCAAATTTTTAGGAGCAAAGCTAGAGATTAGCAAAGTAAAAGAAAAAAAAAGGAAAAAGGTATTAAAATGCTCGTGAAGTTGTTTCTAAGGGGATAAAATGTCTCTAATATTTTTTTTAAGCAATAATACCCCTTAACTCGTAAAATTGACTCTAAAATAGCCCTTCATTTAACTTTTATTTGGATGAGGGTGACGACGATGACGTGGATGCTTACGTGAATAAATATTAAGATGATGTGGCGTAGACACAGGGAACGACCTACCAGCTCAACGACATGTCATTGCCACGTAGAATGGGACCCACAAAGGTTAAAAAATTTAACTTTCCCCTCTCCATTGTGTTTTCCCCCTCCATCTCATTTTCCTTCTCTTTCAAGCTTTCCCACCCATCACAAAAGCACGGTCTATGCTTATAATCGAGCAAGGTGAAGCTAACAGTTTATGTAGATCTTTCTCTCCTTTAGATCTGGATGTCGATCTCATTTCGCTTTCTCCATCGTTTTTCCCCTCTCCATATTTTCACAAAGGACGATCTGTGCTTTATGAAATTGACCAAGCTGAAGTTATCTATTATAGCATATTTGCATGCTAATCTCTCTCTTTTAGCTCTAGTTGTTGATCTCTCTCTCATTTCACACCTCTCTTCGCTTTCTTACTCATTTCGCAAATTGGAAAAGAAAACCCCAAAATTACTTTACTTGTAAAAGCTCTTTCGTCTACTTATATGAGGAAGAAATGTATTAGAGTTATAAAATTTTTACCTGAGAAGATAAATTGAAAAGGGTGTTGACGAAGGAAAGGTGGAGATATCCTGAAAACAATAGAGAAAAAGTGTCTATCAAAGAAAAGTAAATATATTCCCACTATCTTTTATCCATTTTATGTTAATGGTTCCATATTCTTTAGTGTACTTGGGTCAATTTGTTACTTTTTTATTGTGTATTTACAAACCCTAGGTCAGATAAGGTTAATTAATAATTTACTGATTTTAGTTGCTGTGTATTCAATTCCTCATATGTTGTTTGTGTTTTGTGCCTTTTTTTATCATTATTAAAAATAATAAATTAATTTGGCCAAATACATAAATTGGTATTTAAACTTTGTACCAATTTTCATTTTAACACTTAAACTTAACAGATGACCATTTAAGCACTTCAATTTTTTAAATTTGTATATAATAAACCCTTAAAAATAGCATCTCACTAACACTTAAACGCGTGATTTTCACACGTGGATGATGTGGCAAGAGGACGAATAGAAACTGTACATGCGTATTTTTGTAGTGAAAAAAATTGAAATAAAATTTAAAATGGTTACCATTTCTCCTTAGAAAAAAAATAAAAATAAAAAATCTCAGCCGCCTTCTTCTCGTTCTAGTCTCCAATCTTTACCTATCCGCCATCAATCTTTCTTTACCACTACTATTTTTTGAATCCTTAAGAGAAGCAAAATCTATGCATACTCAGATATTGGGAATCAATCTACTTTTTCAATTCTTTGAGTCCTCTTACCTTCTTCTTCTTCCTTCTTAATGTGTGAAAACCTTTTTCTCTCTTTATAGAAGTTACTTGAATTGAACTAAGGTATCCAGCCTTCCGGTTCAGGCAGGACATGCTAGCCACGAACCCAATTAAAATTGCTGAAGAGGTTTTCCTCGATTAACAATCTACAAGAATCAACTTGGTAGAGCTTTATCACTGTCAAAAGCCACGATCTTTGCCATTAATTAATGGAGAAATCAGCTATTTTGCCAAGGATAATTACCTCAACGTGAATCTCAAACACTCATTTTTCTTCTTCATCTCAATTTGGGGTTTCTTTTTCATTCAATTTTCTATTTTTCTAACCAACTTGGGGTTCCTTTCTCTAACCTATCTTTGTTGGTCCCACTCATTCTCCTCACTACCCACTACCTGTTCAAATAAAATCCTCAAAGAACCTAAATTTCACTTAGACCCACCAATTTTTGTTATTCGGTCATCGAAATTGAGCTCCCACCTCACTTTGTTGGGCTTGCAAAAGCAACCCGAGAAGAAATTGTTGAGGATTTTGACCTTTTTGGTTTTTTCTTCACTGTTTTCATTTTTTTTGCTTTGGTTTATTTTGACTAATTTGTTGTTGGATCTGTATTTTGATTCTAGATCTCTATTTAATGGTAATATGCTATATGTTTATTTATTTCTTCAATCTGTACTTTTGCTTGTTGATTTTTGTTTGGACTTTTGCTTTTTCAAGAGATTTGAAGAGAGCATAAGTTTTTCTAAGAACAATTTTTACCATAGTCTTCCATCATATACTAGTATTTATAATTTAAACATTTATTTGGTTTTACCGACTGCATCCTTAGTGTGCATTTTGGTTGCCTGCAGTGGTGGAATAGATAAAGAGGATGGATGACAGCAATGGTGGGCGACAAAAATTTAGGTAAGGGGTTAGGGGTTGGCTACTGAAATTGAGCAACAAGCAAAGAGATGTGAGAGAAGGAGAGGGAGAGTGGTTTTGTGTATGTATTGGCCTTTCATGCGCTTCTTTCAGAATGAATTACACTCTTTGTGCCATGTTAGCAATAATGGTTCAAATATACATATATTCCTTAGTTAAAGTGTTTATTTAGTCATTTAGTGAGTTAGAGGGTTTAAATGAAATTTGGTGCCAAGTTGGGCTACCAAATTATGTATTTGGCCAATTAATTTATTTTGTTATGCGAAAAATGGCTATATGTTGGTTATGTGCTGGAACATGAGTAATACGGTTAGGTTGAAGTTAAATCATGGTGGGGTATGGAGAGTTGATAATGAGTTAGGTTATAATGCGGATTACATGTATTTGGTTGAAAAGTATGATGTGTTTAAATTATCCTTTTTTGATATTAAAGACTTGTTTAATGAGAAAATCGAAGAGAAAGATGTTAAATTGTTTTTAATGGAAATTCCAGTGGGTTTTTATACTGACAAGCATGCAGGTATTGAGAGTGATATGGATATAATAAAGTTATTGGATATGATTAAGTTATATGATGAATAACCTTATTTTTATTCCATCAACTTGTTTTTTGTATATGGCTTATTTGTGAATAGTCTTATGATCTTAGGTGAGATAGTTGACATCAATCATTTTGTAAAAACTCAATTAAGTTTTATATATAATATATCAGGTGTTAGTTCTTATCTCCTTAATTGTGGTAGTGATGTTTTAATTTTAGCTTTATTATGGCAGTGATTGGGACTTTCTATTAACAGCTACATTTTGTTTTCAACTTTAGCTTTGCTACAATTTTTTCTACTTATTTAAATAGTCATTGGCAATAACACTTTTGCAAAAACAAATACAACATAAATTTGTCAAATCTGATAGCATTCATTTCATTAAATGAATTAAACCAAACATAATATTAAATTGATTACAATAATAAATTTACAACCATAATTCTAACTTGATTACAACAGTTAATTAACTCAAACATAACATTAAATTGATTACAACAGTAACACACAAAACTATTAGGCAAACTCTTATCTTCCATTTCAACTTCTTATTACCTCTTTCAAAATTAACTTTATTATTCCTCATACATTGTATTTGCCTTTGTATGTCAGACAATTAAAGATCATAATCTCCACCCATATTGCAAATTCTTATCAGATACCTATTCTCTCTCTTCAACTAATTTATTACTTCAACTATCCTTGGAGGTATTTCACAATCTTCCCATCGAAAGAAGTTGCAGTCCCTACCCTGTATACAAATTAAGCAATTTATCATAGACACATGAAAATCCAAGAAAATCACAAACAAAACGAGAATAATAGGTAGTATTTATTAAAACGCCATTAATTAATAAAAATCCATAAAAAATTCTCTAAACAAAGAAAACGAAATAAACCCAAAAAACCACCATTTATTCACATTACCAGCATTTAAATAGGGATCATATAAGTTACAATTACGACTTACGTCAACAAGAAAATTAGATTATTGATGAAATCTTCTTTCTAGATTTTTCACACTCTAAGATTCAAGCAAGATTGCCCTTTTCCCACATCTACACAAGTACCTTTGAACACCTTATTCAACTAAAATCCTCTTTCGATTTATGCTTTCTTCAGCTAAATTTGAAGATGCCATTTCTAGTGTTTACAATGATTTGAAATCTCTCTTTCAGAATGAGATTAGGGATTACAATATTGGAGAGATTAGGGATTAGGGTGGTCGATTTCAGGAAACAAAGGTCATGCTTTGTGAAAATAGGGGGAGGGGAAAAAACGACGGAGAGAGTGAAATGAGAGAGATATCAACAACTAGAGCTAAAGAAGAGATCGATCTTCACAACTTGATAGTTTCAACAAGCATAGATCGTGCTTTTGCGATGGGTGGGAGAGCTTGAAAGAGAAGGAAAATGAGATGGAGGGGGAAAAGTTAATTTTTTTAACCCTTGTGGGTCCCATTCCACGTGGTGATGATATGTTGCTGAGCTCGCAAGTCGTCCCCTGCATCTACGCCACGTGATTTTAATATTTGTTCACGTAAGCGTCCGCTTATCCAGATGGAAGTTAAACGGAGGGTTATTTCAGAGTCAATTTTACGAGTTGAGGGGTATTATTGATCCAAAAAAAACATTAGGGGCATTTTAGCCTTTCAGAGATAACTTCAAGAGCATTTTAGTACCTTTTCCCAGAAAAAAATTAAAGAGTATCTATTAATTTTGATTAATTAGAAGGATAAATTAGATTGTTATATTAAGTCTCTAAATATTTATTTTAGTACATATATATTAGATTTTATTTTGACAATTTAAGTAAAATAATCATGTTATATTAACACACCATAAGTCTCTTAACTATTATTTTTTTAACTATTAAATTCCTATTTAAATAATATAACCAACTTAAATGTTAGAGTATATATTCGGCACATTAGACATATAGTAAATAAGCAAATATAGACTATTAAATTAAAAAATAATAGTTTTTTATTTTGCATTCAAAACTTCTGATATATATTCGCCGTTACAAAATAAAAGTTATTATTAAAAAAGCAAATAAAATTAAAATTAAAAAATAAAAGAATGATAAGGGAACATACTCGGTATATTCAATGTTGACCTTGCCAGCATCAGGATTAGCAATTTGAGCGAAAGCTTCTTGAGAAAGATCAATGGTTGCTCGGCAGCCAGGTGGGCAATAATCAACAATGGTTACGGTAACGGTTTGACCAGTACAAGGCTGGGGAACCCCGGCGTTTGTTGGGCCAGTGCATTTAACATTATACCGTTTCCCACAGGCAGCCCTATTATTCCATATTGCGTCGCTTGCTGCAGCTATCATCACTCCTTTATCCTCATATCCATAACATGATGATGCTGCATCCAAGAAGTTTAAAAAATAAAAATAAAAAGCTGCTAATAAAAAACTAATTCACGACGACCGCATTATGAACTCAATTGTGTCAAATTAAAAGATTGCGGGCTCAATAAATAAAAACAACAAAATCAGGGATCTAAACTTTTGATTAAAATAAACTTTTTGGTTGCTTTTCTTATATAAACATTTGTATAATTTCTATTTTCTTACATTGCAGGGCGTTACGCAAAAGAATACTTACGGACATACGGTGGAGTGTAGAAAGTGGCAGTCCCTGAGGCAGCAGATGCAACTGAGGCTAGGCATCCCACCATGCTCACCATTAGCATTACTTGCATTATTTTTTCCATTTTTTTTCTTTATAAAATATTAATAAATTTGCTCACTTTAATTGCAAATATTGAAGCTAGTTTAATGATTTTTGTGATTGAAACAAGAATGGTGGCCTCGGTATTTATAGACTCTACAACATTCACCTCGTCAAGTTGTTGTGGATAATTTGAATATTATCTTCATTTGCATGTGCCGTTCTCAATCATTTGCTTAATAAAACATAATTTGAAATATTATTTTTAATTAATTGGCTCTTCAAATAATAAGAAACATTAAATATTACTATCTTCTTTTCTTTTTAAACCTCGCTATTAAAAAAATTTTTCGTTCCAATTCAAGAGTCATTTTTCAAAATTTAAAGAAAAATTTAATATAATTTTTCTATTTTACCATTGTCTTCGTATTATAAATGCATTTATAATATGGTTATTACTTTTTTTAATGTTAGTTAATAAAAAGATAATATAAATTATTATTATTATTATTATTATTATTATTATTATTATTATTGTAGATAATAATTATACACATGATAAATTAACTTGAGTGTGACATAGGATGATAAGATGTCAATAAATAATTATTTGATTGAAGTGAGTACCAACTTAATGAGTAGCCCAACCTTTTTTTAAATCAAATTTAGGTATCCTATTAAACCGTTACTATTATTTTGGATTGTGGAGAGTTGCTACTTCAGATAATTGTATCTCTTTAATTAGTCTGGATTCATAAACAATTAAGCTAATACTGTAGCTCATGCCTTAGTTAAAGCAACTGTTAATAATATCAATATCTCTTACTTTAAGCTTTAATCTTGTCAATAAAAGTTGATCTTTAACTCAAAAAAATAATTATTCGATCATCGAGAAATAGGAGAGAAAAAAAAGGAAAAAGAAGTTAAAAAAAAAAGTTGCGGTCTTTGTAAAAGCAAAAACTTTACTCACAGCTTTAATAAATTATCATTTTAATAATTCAAAAGTAGGGAGGATTGATTCAAATTGATGGATTTGTGGAGGACAAGCATATAAAAATATGTCTATATATATATATATATATATATATATATATATATATATATATATATATATATATATATATATATATATATATATATATATATATATATAAAGTGATTAGTAATCTTATATTGATAAATAAAATAAAATAAAATAAAACACTCTCTCAATTATTTTTCATTTCTCAAAACTCATTCCTGAAAATGAATTATATATGTATTTATCAATTATATATTTGCCAACTTATTGGTAAATTCTAACCAATAATGTAGACAATTATATTCTTAAAGATGAAGAAATTGAGACAATGTGTAACATCGTATATACCTCCGCCACATATTATTATCACAAACGTGAATTCATGAAGCTATATTGCCACTTTTAAGTGGTCGCAACTCAAAAAGTTTATAAAACATAATATCATAAAATACATCAATTTGTTAACTATAATTAATTTCAGTACTCAATTGAATTACTCCCTTAATCTTAGTATTTTATAAATCTCAAGTTTGATCTTTGAAGAATGTTTTCGAAAAATGAGTGAATGTGTGAAGAAGTTTGTATTCCAAATGAGGTACTTCATTATTTTTCAAGTGAGTGTTTGATTAGATCAGAGTAATTTTGGTAGATTTGAATTCTTCTGCAGATTTGATCTTCCCTGTAGTTTCTTCTCATATTATTTTCTTTTTTTTATATATAATTTCGGGTTAGTCGAATTAATCAGGTCAAGATCCGAAAAAAGTAGGATTGATCGAGTAGGATCCGAATATTATTTAGGGTTGGTTCGAATGTAAAAATATTCAATATTTTGGATCTCGGACGCACCCCTAATTGAAAATCAATATTGTCTCCGCTTGATATTTTTTTGTTAACAAATATAAAAAGTAATAAGAATATATTACAAGAATAGGTAAATAAAAGTTATTTAACTGCAAAAAAGGAAAGAAAATGGATTGTAAGCTCTTGAACAATATCGAAGTCAAGCAGTCACAGTATAGAATTGTTTTGTTATGCAAATTTTTGTCCGAAATCATGAACATGAATCAATGGATGATATAAAAAAGGAATAACAATATCTGCTACCAAAAAGAACAAAATAAAAAAAAAAAGTCCTTTACCTGTAAACTTAGAAAACAAGATAAAAAAAAAAAAAAACAGTTGCCTTTAAATCTGTCCCAAGCCATCTTTATCTCCTTTCTTTATCTCTTTATACCCATTTTCATCTCCTCCAATTACCTAGAAATCAAAAACAAAAATTAAAAACAGATCTAATAGGTTCAAAGATCAAGAGAGATGGAAACAAACAAAACAGAGAGATCAAGAGAGAGATGGAAATGGAAACAGAAAGGAAGAGAGAGATTGATGGAAGCAGAGAGGAAGAGAGGGATCCAAAGGGATTGATTGAAGGGAAGGGAGAGAGAGGGAGGACAAAGTAAAAAAAAAAAATTATATATATTTTCGGTTGGGTCGAGTTGAGAAAGGTTTTAACTCGATCCAAATCCAAAATTTGCCAAGTGCTCAACCCAATCCGATTAATCCGAATAATTTCACTCGAATGTCTCGAGTCGGATCGAATTTTGTCTTGCGCCGGATTGGTTTTTGCACACCCTTGTTTTCAATACGTAGACAACTAATGACGCAATGCATACAATAATATGCACAAGGATACGAATCCCTCAACCAAACGCTTTTGTTTGTATGCATATGATGAACTTCTTACTTTTATTATTATTATTATTATTATTATTATTATTATTATTATTATTAATATTATTATTATTATTTTAAGGTGATGAATTACTTATGCTAATTTGTCATTTTATTGTAATTAAATTTATTTTCTTGATCATCTAGGTAGACATTAAGATATTATGAAATAATATTTTATTTATGGGTTCGCTGTCAATTAAAAAAATAAAATAATAAATATACTACTAATTAATTTAATGCTAATTAGTAAATCAAGTTTTTTAAAGAACCATGTTACTAATTAGTGTGTGTATATATAAAAAATTATGCATGATGGTGGGACTCTGTAACTACCAATGATGAGGTCTTAAATAAATCTTAGTGAAAGATTTGCAGTGTAGATGCCTCAGACTGAACATATATACTATGATGCAGATGGACCCCTAAAAATTGCACAAAATTGAACATTTTAATGCAATTTCTGCCAAGCCATATATAAGTTTTTTTTAAGCTTTAAAATTATTTGATTAGAGTCATGAATACAAATTACAATTTTTTTTTATTATTATTGTTGTTGTTATTAGGAGTTAGCAAAAAAAATCAAAAATATGATTAACCGTAAAATTAATCCAAAATCGAATTAATTTTTATGATTAACTAATTCAATGGATTCGGGTACGGTTTTACATTTTCTATTTTTAATTACAGTATAAGTTTTTAAATATTAATTAACCGTTAGTTCACAGTTTATATATATATATATATATATATATATATATATATATATATATATATATATATATATATATATATATATATATTTTTTTTTTTTTTTTTAATTTTTTTATTTCTCTCAAAATTTACATAAAATATCTTAAATTTTTTTTATCTCTCAAAAATTTACATAAAATAATGTTTTAAATATATTTAAATTATATATTTATTTATTTTTATACCTTAATTTTTTATATTTTTTTAAAATTTATATAATATTTTAAACTAAATTTATATTATGTCATTCTCTTTAATTATATAACAATATTTATATGTAGTCCGATTAACTTTTATATATATTGTTTTATTATCATATATTGGTATTCATATTTTACTTAATAGCATTTAATTAGATTTTATTATATTTTAGAGTTTATATCATAATATTTAATATTATCCAAAGTTTTATTTGACTTAAAATCAAGCATATTAATTTTCAAAAAAAATCAAATGTATTTTATAATATTGGCTATTAATTTATAGAATATAAATTTTTACTAGTAAATTATATTTGTTTTATGATTTTTATTTTGAATTACTTTATACATTTAAAATTGAATTAAATTTTATATAATTTTATGTTATAAATTTTAATGGTTAACCGAAAAATATTGGTTAATCAAACCAAAACCAATCGACCAGTTACTCGAATGTAACGGACGAATTAATAATTAGTAATTTTAAAAACTCAAGATTAATGAATTGATTAATTTTTTTTATTTATGGACAGGTTAACCGGTGCATACTCACTCCTAATTATTGTTGTTTAAATTTTAAAGTTATAACACAAATCATTCATGCATTATACCTAAACACACATTTCATGATTTCAACCACTAATTTCCTAAAATTTTCTTTAATTTTTTTATACTATTAATTCGATTGGTGTTGAATGAATTATTAGAAAGAAAGAGCAGCCCTGCTGGCATTTTGATGCATAACAAAAAATAATAATAATAATAATAATTGATAACACCCAAAATAAAATTAATTATAAGGCCGGCCTATTAAAAGCCCACGAAAAGGTATAAGATCAGAAGCCCATAAAGCCCAACATTCAAGGGTATAAATATGGGAGCTAAACACATAACAAGGGGGGCTCTCTCTCTCTAAACTCTTTTACTTCCTCTCTCCATTAAGCTTTCTCTCCACACTTCGATAGCTAATTTAGGCATCGGAGCTCAAAAGCCCGGCAAGACCGGGCTAGTTTCCTTTTTTGCAGGTCATTTAAGCCTCCTTCACCATGGCCGGCGATCTCTCATTCTACGGTAAAATTTTGTGTTTTATCATTTAGTGTTTTCGTTGAAAGTTGACGCCGGATCTGAGTTACTTAGCCTCAAATCGAAGAAAATGGATAGTCATGGACGACTTTAAATCCCAGATCTGAAAGATCTTGAGCTCGATCTCGCAATAAAAGCTTAAATCTGGAAGATCTTGAGTTTCTTTTCAAAGGAAAGGCCTAGATCTAAAGATCCTGGATTTGATCTTGCAAAAAAGGCAAAGAGATAAGTGATATGGGTGTTGTGCTCCAAGAAAAATAGAGCAAGATGACAACCAAACTCACCAGAGAGGTCTCCACCGGACAAAAGTGATGGTAGGAAGAACAAACAAAACTAGAAAGAGAAAATCAAAAAGCAAGTTTCAGTGGGTAGCATTGACTTCAAACCCATATCTATCTCTTGAAAGATATGATGGATGGGTCCCACCTCTACAACAAAAAAGCATGTGATTACCTACCACACCTTTAAAGATCTGAAAAGATATATTTCGAAAGTCTTTTTGCTCCAACATCAGGTATGTATATTAGAAGACCATCCATCACCAAGAGCGGATTGGATGGAGAACGATCGGTAGGATCGAAAGACCGTCCATCGCTAAAAGCGGATCAGACGGATAATATCTCTCCGCCAAGAGCGGATCGAAAGACCATGCATCGTTAAGAGCAGATCGGATGGAAAACGATCGATCGGATCGGAAGACCGTCCATCGCCAAGAGCGGATCGAAAGACCATCCATCGCCAAGAGCGGATCGGATGGAGAACGATTGATTGGATAGGAAGACCATCCATCGCCAAGAGCGGATCAGACAAATAATATCTTTTCGCTAAAAGTGGATCGGAAGACCATCCATCGCGATGGAGAATGATCGATCGGAAGACCGTCCATCGCCAAGAGCAGATCGGACGGATAATATCTTTTCGCCAAGAGTGGATCGGAAGACCATCCATCGCCAAGAGCGGATTGAATGGAGAATGATCAATCGGATCGGAAGATCGTCCATCGCCAAGAGTGGATCGGACGGATAATATCTCTCCGCCAAGAGTGGATCAGAAGACCATCCATCGCCAAGAGCGGATTGGATAGAGAACAATCGATCGGATCGGAAGACCGTCTATCGCCAAGAGCGAATCGAACGAATAATATCTCTCCGCCAAGAGCGGATCGGAAGACCGTCCATCGCCAAGAGCGGATTGGATGGATAATATCTCTCCGCCAAGAGTGAATCGAAAGACCATCCATCGCCAAGAGCAGATCGGATGAAGAACGATCGATCGAATCGGAAGACCGTCCATTGCCAAGAGCGGATCGGACGGATAATATCTCTCTGCCAAGAGTGGATCGAAAGACCATCCATTGCCATGAGTTGATCGGATGGAGAATGATCGATCGGATCGGAAGACCGTCCCTCGCCAAGAGTGGATCAGATGGATAATATCTCTCCGCCAAGAGCGAATTGGAGGACCGTCCATTGCCAAGAGCGGATCGGACGGATAATATCTTTCTGCCAAGAGCGGATTGGAAGACCATCCATTACCATGAGCGGATCGAATGGAGAATGATCGGTCGGATCGGAAGACCGTCCATCGTCAAGAGCGGATCGGACGGATAATATCTTTTCGCAAAGAGCGGATCGGAAGACCATTCATCGCCAAGAGTGGATCGGATGGAGAACGATCGATCGAATTGGAAGACCATCTATCGCCAAGAGCGGATCGGCCGGATAATATCTCTTCGCCAAGAGCGGATCGAAAGACCATCCATCGCTAAGAGCAGATCGAATGGAGAACGATCGATCGGAAGACCGTCCATCGCCAAGAGGGGATCGGATGGATAATATCTCTCCTCCAAGAGTGGATCGGAAGACCGTCCATCGCCAAGAGCGAATCAGAAGGATAATATCTTTTCGCCAAGAGCGGATCAAAAGACAATCCATCGCCAAGAGCGGATCAGATGGAGAATGATCGATCGGATCGGAAGACCGTCCATCGCCAAGAGCGGATCTGACGGATAATATCTCTTCGCCAAGAGCAGATCGGAAGACCATCCATCGCCAAGAGCGGATCTGACGGATAATATCTTTCCGCCAAGAGCAGATCGAAAGACCATCCATCGCCAAGATCGGATGGACAAACGATCGATCGGATAGGTAGACCGTCCATCGCCAAGAGAGAATCGGACGGATAATATCTCTCCGCCAAGAATGGATCAGAAGACCGTCCATTGCCAAAAGCGGATCGGACGGATAATATCTTTTCGCCAAGAGTGGATTGGAAGACCGTTCATCGCCAAGGGCGGATCGAACGGGTTATCTCTCCGTCAAGAGCGGATCGAATCGGAAAACCGTTCATCGCCAAGGGCGGATCGAACGGGTTATCTCTCCACTAAGAGCGGATTGAATCGGAAGACCGTTCATTGCCAAGGGTGAATCGAACAGGTTATCTCTTCGCCAAGAGCGGATCGAATCGAAATACCGTTCATCGCCAAGGGCGGATCGAACGGGTTATCTCTCAGCCAAGAGCGGATCGAATCGGAAGACCGTTCATCGCCAAGGGCGAATCGAATCGGAAGACCGTTCATTGCCAAGGGCGGATCGAACGGGTTATCTCTACGCCAAGAGCGGATCGAATCGGAAGAACATTCATCGCCAAAGACGAATCGAACGGGTTATCTCTTCGCCAAAAGCGGATCGAATCGGAAGACCGTCCATCGCCAAGGGCAGATCGAACGGGTTATCTTTCCGCCAAGAGCAGATTGAATGTAATTATCTCTCCGACAACATAAGCAACCGTAAAACAGGTTAGTAAATATTTATAAAATTGTTTGCACAATAAAATTGTAAAAATTATTTGCAGGATAAAAATTATAAAATAGGTAACTCCCCATAAGCGAGTAACTCCCAAAGGCCAATGTATTCTCCAAACGGGTAACTCCTTACAAGCGGGTAACTCCTAAAGGCCAAGGTATTCTCCAAATGAATAACTCTCCATAAGCAGATAACTCCCAAAATTACCAAGTCTTCGATCTTAAAGATCGAATTGCGTGGAGGGAGACTAGTGATAACATCTAAAATAAAATTAACTATAAGACCGGCCTATTAAAAGCCCACGAAAAGGTCTAAGATCAGAAGTTTATAAAGCCCAACATTCAAGGGCATAAATATGAGAGGTAAACACATAACAAGAGGGGCTCTATCTCTCTAACTCTTTTACTTTCTCTCTCTATTAAGTTTTCTCTCCACACTTCTATAGCTAATTTAGGCATCGAAACTCAAAAGCCCGATAAGACTGGGCTAGTTTCCTTTTTTGCAGGTCATTTAAACCTCTTTTACCATAACCGACGATCTCTCATTTTACTGTAAAATTTTGTGTTTTATCAATAATAATAATAATAATTGAGAGTCCTGATTTTCATTATTATTGAGTAAATTATACATGCAACATGCATTTTATAATTAAGTAAATAGCCAATACCAGCTAGATAGAGAAACGTAACCAATTAGAGACTTTCATAATTCAAGAGATGCTAAAAATTTTAATTATTTTTTGTGTAATATCAAATTTAAAAATATTTTTTAAAACTAAGTCACTTTTAAAAAAATTTATATCGTAGATATAAAGTTAGTAGTTTCGCAAAAGGCTGAAAGGCATCCATCACAGTTCAACAAGTTAATTAAAATAATAATTTCTTACCACAAATTAATTAAGTCAACTTCCAAATTGTTAGAAAAAAAAAATGATCATGTTCGTATACACTTCATCCCATATCCTGAAATCAGGCTTCCGAATCTCCTTAAATAATGTGCCTTACTATATACACACACATATACAAATGATCAAATCTTTGAACAAATCTGCATTTTTGTAAAGCATAATTCTGAATATATAATTGTCTCTTCCTCCAATTTTTACCTCTGCCTAATCTTAGGTCCACAGTCCACACCAACACCACCGCCACCTTCTTCTTCTTCTCTTCTTCCTCTTATTCATCAGCATCTATCCATGGTGTCATCAGGTAGACAATTTGGGTTTCTGTGTTTCTAGTAATGTGTGCTACCTTTTCCCATCATTGTGGCACCAAATTCTATTCTTTTTGTTTCATCCTTTTCTCTTTCTCTCACAATTCTATCAAAAACCCAGAATTCTTTTGCCATTTCACTCTCTGTGTAAGAAAGAGACAGATAGAGAGAGAAAGAGGAGAGAAAGAAGCCCGTGACAAACAGAAGAAAACCCATTTAAGAAAAGCAGAAAAAAGGGCAGAGACAAGTGTCTAGAAAGCGACCTGAAATGGTTTAGGTGTACAGTGTACATAGTCCAGCTAATACTTACTGTACACAAAAACTGGTTTTTATGCTTCATTCTTTTAATTTCCTTTCTTTTTCATCTCCATTCGTCATAACTTTTTTTTATGCTTCATTCTTTTAATTAAGAAGCTGAAGCTAAAAAACATAACTTTTTTTTTTCTGTAACGGGTACTTCTAGCCCATAACCATCTTTTTCATTTATAATTCATCACTATTGCGCTCTCTTTTTGTAGCTAATTTCTCATAATTATTTTCCCTTTCTGGGTTTTTCTTGCTTTCGCTTTCAAGGTTCTATTTTCCCTGAAATGGGTTGTTCTTGGTGGTGATTTTGAAGCTATTTGAATCTTCAATGGCTTTAATTCTTCGGTTTAGGAAACTATGTTATGTAGACCCAGTAAATTTTGAATCCAAAAAATGTGATCACAAAGAAGAAACTGTTACTGTTGATTCTGCTAACAGACAATCTTTTGGATCCCAAAAATGTGACAATAAAGCAGAAATTGTTACTAAAAATGAGTATGAAATTGACAAAAAAAGGAGAAAAAGAAAGCCAAAAGAATGGAGTTGTATAGATAGTTGTTGTAGGATGATTGGGTATGTGTGCACCACATGGTGGCTGCTGATGTTCTTGTATCACTGTCTGGCCAACACATTGCCTTTTCAGGTCCCTGAATCCCCAGGGGCAAGGCTAAAACGAGAAGCGTTAACAGCTCAACATCCAGTGATTTTGGTGCCTGGCATTATCACTGGTGGGCTAGAGTTATGGGAAGGCAAGCCTTGTGCAGATGGTCTTTTCAGACAGAGACTTTGGGGTGGTAGCTTCACTGAAATGTTCAAAAGGTTTGACTTTTTATTGAATTCAGTTACGCTTTTGTTTGTTGAATATCACATACAAAATTTGACATAAATTTCTCTGGAATTTAAGGTATTTTGCTTGTTACTTGTTGAATCCATTGTTTCTGCAGAATGAGACTGTCTTGGTATTGATTGAATTTGAACTTTCCTATCTCTCAGTCCATTTGTGTTGCTGAAGTTTTGGATGTTATAATTTGGATCTTATGCATATTTGTTGGATAATCTGTGTTTAATTTTTAGATACTTTTTCTTGACTTATTTTGATTTTATGAGCTAAGATTGAGTGAAATGTAAAACTTGTATTGAATTCTCTAGGCCTCTATGTTGGTTGGATCACCTGTCTTTGCACAATGAGACGGGTCTTGATCCACCAGGCATTCGAGTTCGTGCAGTCCCAGGGCTGGTTGCAGCTGATTACTTTGCAGCTGGCTACTTTGTTTGGGCTGTTCTAATTGAGAATTTGGCCAAAATTGGATATGAAGGGAAGAATCTGCACATGGCAGCTTATGATTGGAGGCTCTCTTTTCAGAATACAGAGGTATATATATCATTAGCTCTTGTTTACTCTGTTTATTAATTAGTGAAATTTAAGTTAAAAAAAAAAAATTTAAAACCAAAATAAGGAATGTTTAGAATGAGTGAAAGGGAAATACTATTGATAAGTTTGGGTAGAGTATTGACTAATATATTCCTAATTTGATTTGAGCAGGTTCGAGATCGGTCACTCAGTAGATTGAAGAGTAAAATAGAGCTCATGTATGTGACAAATGGTTACAAGAAAGTGGTAGTGGTTCCCCATTCCATGGGAGCTGCATATTTTTTGCACTTCCTTAAATGGGTCGAAGCACCTCCTCCCCTGGGAGGTGGTGGTGGTCCGGGTTGGTGTAACAAGTACATAAAATCCATCATGAACATCGGTCCAACATTTTTGGGTGTTCCAAAGACAATCAGTAATCTACTATCTGCTGAAACCAAAGACATCGCATTCATCAGGTTGGTCTCTGCAGTCCTCCTTTCATATTCATTGCCTTTCAGCTAGTGGAAGTGAATTCTCATAGAGTGGGCATCATATTGATCGTTAATCAAATTAAATAATGACTAATTGAATACGATTCTGATTCTTTTTGACATGCTTTTGTATCAACATGATAGAGCTATGTTTCCTGGCATTCTGGGTTCAGATCTTCTCCAGATTCAGACCCTAGAGCATGTCCTGCGAATGACTCGAACATGGGATTCAGTAATGTCATTGATGCCTAAAGGAGGTGATACTATTTGGGGTAACCTGGATTGGTCTCCTGAAGAAAGGCAACATTGTGATTTGTCGAAGAAGACATACCTGAAATCTTCTGTTAATGATGACAGTAGCGATGTAAAGAGTGGTTTCCAAGTAAAAGAATCAGTTAAGTACGGAAGGATAATCTCTTTTGGCAAGGCAGCATCAGAATTGCCGTCTTCACAGCTTCCTTCTTTTGATTCAGAGGTACTACTGGAAGCAACATTTCTATTTCAGCAGCCCTTTGCTATATATCTTGTATATTAATAAGCATAACCAAAATGAGACATCATCAGGAATTTTTGGCTGCTCATACCAACAAGAATTCAGGATCATCATGCGGAGAGGTTTGGACTGAGTATGACGAGATAAATAGGGAAAGTGTTCGGAAACTCGTGGCAAATAAAGCTTTTACCGCCGCTTCTTCATTTGATCTACTCCGTTTTGTTGCTCCAAAAATGATGCAACGTGCTGAGGCTCAATTCTCTCATGGGATAGCTGATGATCTCGATGATCTGAAGTATAAGCATTACAAATACTGGTCTAACCCACTAGAGACAAGGTGAGCCTCAACAAATATCATCTGTTAGTTTCAAAATCTGGTAAACTTCTCTTAAATTTTCCAGCTAATGACTAATTTCTGTTTCAGGTTACCTAATGCACCTGAAATGGAGATATACTGCTTATATGGTGTTGGAATTCCAACAGAAAGATCATATGTATTTCAGATGTCAGCAACTGATAGATGCAAGAGCATTCCACTCCAGATCGATACTTCTGTTAATGGAGAACAAGACAGTTGCTTAAAAACTGGAGTTCATTTTGTCGATGGCGATGAAAGTGTGCCTGTAATTAGTGCAGGCTACATGTGTGCTAAAGGTTGGAGAGGAAAAACCCGGTTTAACCCATCAGGAAGTCCTACATTTGTGAGGGAGTATCAGCACAAACCGCCAGCAAGCCTGCTTGAAGGAAGAGGTATAGAGAGCGGTTTGCACGTTGACATTATGGGAAATGCTGCTTTTATTGAGGATGTACTAAGAGTTGCTGCTGGTGCTACTGGTTCTGAACTTGGTGGTGACAGAATTCATTCTGATATATTAAGAATGTCTGAGAAAATCAATCTTAAGCTGTAATTATTTTTAATTTATTGACGATTTTACCATAACAAGGGAATTGATTGGCTGTGAGACTAACTACAGAAGAAATTACAGGAGCGTTAAGGTGTTGTTCATAACTCCATCACTGTTGTAACTACTAAAGAAAGAACTACTTCTCCAAGAAAATTTCCTGGAGAAAATCAGTGCGTTGCTTGCCCTTCTGCAATCTAACTTCTGTTTTTTTTTTGTTTTTTCTTGAAATTTTCAGTTATCTTAGTTTCTTTAATCAAATAAGGATATGTGAATCCTTTTGTACTTATTGGCCAGAGCATGTAATTTTCTTTTTGGCAAATAATTAATAAAAAATAATAAAATATATCATATATATGTGTGGGTGAAATATTACCTTTATATTTTAAAATTAGAAGAATTCCGTCCTTTAACTTTATATTAAAAATAACATTGTACTAACTGAAATATTAGAAAGTAAAGGTTTTTTTTTTTTTTCTTTTTTCGAGCATTAGAGATAATTTTGCCTTTTTCTCTGTATGATATTGTTTATGATAGTTATTTAGAAACATGAAGCTCTAACTGCTAACAAATTTTAATTAATTTAAAATGAATCAAAGTGCTCTCAACATATTTTTGTGCCAAGCACACAGAATAACTAATTTCATTTAATCCAGGGTTGATTGTTTATGATTAAGAGTAAGAAATTTAGGTGTTTTTGCATTGACATTGAGTTCTCTTCATTTTAGCTCATAACTACTCTAATCATGCTAAATTTCTGCTGAGATTTATACTGAAATCTTGCTAAAAATTATATGCAAATTAAAACAAATTACAGTACTACTGCATTCCATTATCATAGAAAATTAGAATTCAACTGCTCACATTTTTCCTTTTCACAAACCTATGTACAGTAACCATTGGGCCATCATATTTTGGCCAATAGGCTTCACTCCCTAAGGGTAACATAAAGCTTTGTAGCATTTTGAAGCTTCTTTCAATGTGTAGCATTCATCAACATACCACCCAAAATCCTTATGCATGCCAACATGGCATTTTCATCTATTGGAACTTATTGCACTCGCATTCTTTTTTTGCAAGTGACTATCAAAGTATTGCTGCCTTTTTTCTTGATTGGACCATATCCAGTTAGTATACGAAACATGCCACTATGATGATCAAATTTTATCACTTTGTGACCATTGGCTTTCAGTTCACGTTTCCTCATTTCTTTCCCGCAAACTGGTGTGTACTTGTGACCCTTTGATAGCTCTTGGTCATAATGAATCCGCCTTGAATCAAAGTACTATGCCAATCTCAATAACAGTGTGTTTCAGGACATGCGGGATCGAGAATTTTCGTGCATCTTTCAATATATTGTTCATACGTTCAGCAAGGTTAGTGGTAGAGTTACCGTATCCGACCACAGTCATGTGACAAAGTCCATTGCTACATCGGACACTGAGTTGCCCAGTTAAACGAGGCTGCATCCTTCTGTAATATTTCTTCCATTCTCACCTTGAACTTTTTAGATTGGTATGTGTTGCCTGCATAAAATGTTTATAGTAAACGACTGGCTAAAGCATCCCAATTTAAAATTTTAAGGAAACCAATAGTATCAATCTTACCAGCAATGTACAACAAATCTTTAATCACAGAATTTCTGTGAGCAGCGTTGTAATTGCTAACAAAATGTCGAAGACAGAAACGATGATATGCATGTGGTTCTATCCAACCCATTGTGTCACGCTTCACCGCATACGTAATCCCAATATGACGATTCGTGATAACGCAGATGCCCTCTCTTTGTGGGATATGTTTTCGCATACAGCACATGAACCAGCTCCAGCTACATTTATTTTCGCTCTCGACGATAGCAAATGCCACAGGAAAGATCCTATTATTACCATAAATTGATGCAGCTGTCCACAAAGTGTGATTGTATTTTCCATGTAATAATGTTGCGTCAACTTGTAACATAGGTTTACAATGATTAAACCCATCGATACAGGGCTTAAACGACCAGAATACCCTTTTGAACTTCTTCATTGAGGGATGGCTTTCATCATCAACCACGGGTTCTGTGATAGAGCCTGGATTGTAGGTTTTAAGGGCATTTAAGTATGCAGGCAACTTCATCTACAACTGTTCCAATCACCAAAAATTGCTTCCAACATATGCTTTTTAGTTTGCCATACTATATGATACCGAACTCTATGACCAGGCTCCCATGAGCACTTGATTATTTATTTAGTACACCTCAAATCCAAGCTCATACCTAGATACGGTCATTTTATAGTTGAATAGAGACATTCAGTTACCTGAAATGGATAAAAGTCCTATTTATGGATTTCAACTAAGTTGTCCAATCAACGAAAATATCTTCCCAAATAGAATTTCTATTTACGCTAGGGATCCGTCCTAACAAGAAAACCAAATCCTATTGGAGATAGGATTTGTATCCCTGTAAATAGGCACAATATTCAATGTATTTCTTTTTTAACCAATTTTCTCTCATAAAACATTATTCTCACTTTATCGTCGGAACTTTCTCTTGTCAGAATACCACCAGAGTTCTTTATTTTCGGTCTGACCTGTTATCAATATTGTAAGTTTAAAGTTAAATCTACTTTTGGCCTTAACTTTCACTTTCGGATCCTCTTTAATCATATCATTGATGCCCTTAGGTATAAATTGCCTATGCTCCTCTGGTAACAAGGGTGCAAAACAAGAATGTCCTCCACCACACGCTTATGACCCAGTAAGATCTTGATGGTTTTGTCATTGCACGTAACTTCCATCGACAACCTTAATCTAATCTAATGCACTTACCTACCCAGTAAGTGGGCTGCGATTCGACCACTGAATATCCCACATTCTTTTTAATAGAGTATCTTTTCACAGCAGCCTCAACATCTTCCTTTGTATGGAACTTCATACCTCTACTAAGTTCGAATGTTCCACCATCATCATACTAATACGGAACATTTAAATCGATTTCATTCCATTCCTGAACAAGATTATAATAGCCATCATCACCGTCATCATTAGGCGAGACATAGTCGTTACGAACCTCTGGATTTTACAAACTTTCATAATCAAAATATTTAGTGAAATCCAAATCAATTTGTCCTGTCTCTAGATTTGAACATGATGCATAACATGACTGACTGGCCTGGGAAATTCGTTTACTAAGGACCTCTTCACTGCTACCAGATGGCATTATCCTCGACGAACAATCAATTACAGTATCAATATCAACAAGCAATTCTACAAGCCAATAACCTTCAAGTGATCTTAGATTGTTAAATATAAAATCAATACCATCATCATCCTTAATTATGAAAGGGGACATATGCACCAATCCATTCACAAGGGTTAATTTCATTCATAATCACTGAACTTATGCCTAGTAACCGCAAAGTAACTAAATTATTTTTCGTAACGAAATTGTCACTGAACTTTACATTATTTTGCGTAAAAGTCATATTGACCAGTTTCTGATAATAATTATTGCCGAAGTGCAGACATGGCATGACACGTGTGCAAAAATAGCTAACGTGGCACGCCATGTGTATAAAAGTAACTGACGTCAGTTGATGATGTGGCACATTACGTTTGTACAAGTAGATGACGCAACGCACCACGTTAGTATTCAAAAGACAGTTTTCGCCGAAAACCGATTATCATAACTTTTGCGAAAAATAGTATAAAATTCAGTGATAATTTTGTTACGAAAAATAATTTAGTTACTTTTGAGTTATTAGACATAAGTTCAGTGATCATAGATGATATTAACTCCCATTCACAATAATTGGTTTCCTCTCAATAACTCAAGAAACCTTCTTATCATCTGCTAAACCAACTGTAACGGTTATTCTATGCAGCAAATCATTGAAGGTTGGTCTACTTTTGAACTTAATTCTCTTTGACCTACAATTCTTATTTGAACAATCACAATAAACACCACATATTCCATATCTCATCTCAGCTTCCCCCGTGAATAAGGAATGATATACACCTTGACATTTTTGTGAGACCTACACATTAAGTTTAAATACTTTAGTACAATTCAGATAATTTCATCTGAAACTGAAACTTAGATACTAGTGTTTTCATAATCAACCAAGTTTGAGTTTGATAAAAATCTTATTTAATTACAAATTTACACCTGCACTCACTTTTTAATTTAAATGCTAAATTAAATTTTTTTTATAATTTAACCCCCAATCTTTAGGTATATTTCAAATCAATAACTCTGTTAAAAAGATTCCTCAAAAACTAGCTGTATATTTCATGAAATTCACGAAATATTCTAAAATAGTAAAAATTTAGATATAGATTTGCAATTAACTCAAAATCTGAACAACTACACGCATGCAATGTTTTCAGAGAAGCAAAAATAATATTACACAGAGCACTAATGTCAAATACCTTGCAAGGAGATGAGGAGAAACTCAGCAACCAGGGAGCAACTAGGCAATTCTGAAGTTTTAACATGCAAATAATCAAACTGAAAATAATTTAAAAGATCCTAATCAAATGATTTTTATCCAGCAGATTGGAAAATGAAAAATTACCTGGAGATGGAGAGAGTCAAGTAGTAAGCTTGCTCAAAGTTTTTTGGGTTTAAATTCTTAAAGGCAAAGCTTTAATGGGTACTAGCCAGAATAAATTATTTTCCAGAAATTATTATTGGAGTTTTTCAGACGCTTTTTTCAATTCAATTTAATTTTTTATCCTTTAAATTTCACACTACTGCTTTTTTTTATATATAAAAAAA
Source organism: Excoecaria agallocha (assembly GCA_037975025.1). NCBI lineage: Eukaryota > Viridiplantae > Streptophyta > Magnoliopsida > Malpighiales > Euphorbiaceae > Excoecaria > Excoecaria agallocha. Next base: position 58,540,052 of record CM075812.1, on the reverse strand, counting down.
TTTAAAAAAAAAATTCACTCTCCTAAATAACGCATGTATCGTCCTGGATTGATTTGATTTGTAACATTTAAACTGCCGATGGATTGGATTGGATTAATATCACATTTAATTAGAGGAGTGAACATGGTTTGGTTATAAATGAAAATCAAAACAAATCGTATTGATTCAATTAATCTAACTTGATTATTTGATTAATCCATTTGATTTTAATTATTAGAATATATAAAATTCAATTTATCAATTTAATTCCATTAAATATTAAAAATAATAAAAGAATATAAATTTCCGAAAACGATGTTATTTTTCCTAATAAAATTTTTTCTAAATTATTAATCAGTCTAACTTCAGTTGCTAATATAAAAAAATTTAATTATCCATTCAATTCAGTTAAATTATATGGTCGAGCTGATCTCACTCCTACCTTTAACCAACACAGCTCAGCCCAACCCATCAGCAGCTCAACAACGGAGTTTCAAATACCAGTGTGTTGGGCTAAATAGATATCCCAATACACTATAATACTCATATTGGCTTGGGTTTGGGCTTTTCTAGACTAAAAAACGTTAGCGGATTGCAGTCTTTTACAGATTCAAGGGGTAGGCCCTCAGATTTACCATGAAATCCCTGCACAAGAAACGGCAAAAGAAGCAATTTATTGTATTTGTTTTCTTCTGCCTGATAAAAACCGAATAATTACGTCTCCAAGTAGACATTCCATTAGTAAAACTGACCCCAATATGGTGGCGAGAAGATTTTAAATTCAAGCTTTCACTCTATTCCCCGATTTAAAAGGAAAAAAAAAAGAATTATGGAACTTATATCAACCTACGCTCCACATCTATTTTGCCTAATAAAATCTACAAGCCATGAAAAGCCCCGCAGCTTGAAAGAATGTATAGTGAATTCCATCAATTAACAGAAGTGGTCTACATACAAGAACTAAACACAAGCTACCATTATTAGAATATCCAGTGCCCTTTATTTAATATATATATATATATGTGTGTACACGCGCGCACCCGAGCTACAAAATGACCGACTGACAAAAATATGGTTTATACTTCTTGCTATAAAAAAGACTATGTTAACAGTGCTACAAGGTTTGTACAACCTTATTTGTATTGATGACGGGCCAGATAATTCTAAGAACTTGCATAAACTCACCAGTCACCACCTAACTTTCAGCATGTTCCCACTTGTTGATCTTTCTGAGCGTGTTCACATATGTATAACGGGAAAAGGAAACAAAAAGTTTGCGGAACCTGCAGGATTTGAAATCAACTCCGAAGTTAAGAATAACTTGACGCAATTCGTTTAGCTATAACTAAACAAAAGGTGAAAAAGACAAAACACAACAAATCCCAGGAAAGGCCATCTCAAATAAGGCAATTAACCTCCTATAGTCTTCTAGGAATTCAGATAATATCCTTACCAAACCCATTGGCTAGAGTGTGCTTCCATTGCACGGAAGCTCTTCTGAGGGTACTCATTTAGCAAGCAGTGCATCACCCTGCTGTACTTCGCATCTAACAACATAGACAACCAAATGTCAACTGGTCCGCTGTACTTGCGTAAAATGTTGATACTGACCTGAGAAAATGGACAATAAACCAATATAGAAGTTTTAGAAAAGGCAACATGTTCAGGAATCTACCAGAACAACACAGCCAAAACCTGAATTCTACGCTCTTATAACACAATGTCAGTTTTTAGTTACAGGTTTTGTGACAACCAAATAATTTGTTTCCTGGCTTAAAAACCAGATATGCATATAGATATCAATATTCTTGTGCAGGAATAACTTTGTTTAACCTTGGTATAACTTAACCACATAACTCGGCAGAGAAAGTACTTCAGGGAAAAGTGCAAAGGAACAAAAAGGATGAAGCAAAATAACTTACAAGTTCCCAGGCTTCAATTCTTCTTTCTGAATTTTCATACAAGACCTTTCTGCTTATACAACAAACAGATGAACAGAGCAAAGTTAAATACAATGCCGCAACAGATTCACATTATCATCAAGAAGACAATAATAGCTCAAAAGCTTCTTAGTGAAACCAATTGTTCATTTAGTTGATTAAAGTTCTATTTTATGTTGTAAATCTCTGTCCATTTTCTACCAATAATATTAGAGAAAGGAACAATTTTAGATTAAATTATTTACAACTCCAAATTTATTGAAGGAAAAGTTAATGAGATTATTTTCCTTGTTATCGGAAGCCAATGTATACAACACAGATAACCTTGATTACAATCTTAAATAATATTTAAACATACTATACCACATAATGAAAAGATACGAAATTTAAAGAGAGAAAAAATGATTAATGAATCACAATTCAGTTGCTAGAATGGAACTTGTCAAATAAATACCAGAAAGGATGCCTGTGATATATATGCATATCAACCAAAAAAAATCTCAGTGAGGTTAAATACTTTTTAAGGAAAACAATTGCCAATAATCAATTCAGTCGTTTCAAAATTTCTAATACAGCACAACCATAGCTTAGTACTCTACGGCCAAGGCGTCTCCTTTGCTTGTACAGGAGCAAGCAAAGCAGATTATGTCAACAAGAATGGATATAGTCCATGAACAACAACCCAAAGGATATGGATGGTCTAGGGATAAGGACTGAGAATCTGAAAAAGGTGAATGTAATACTATATTCTTGCAACTCGCCATTAACTTTTATCAAATGACTGGATCTTGCAAAAATTAAACTACAGATACAATAGACCACAGTAAAATTACTTTTAGCATAGCAAGTATATCAGATGCAGTAATTAACTCACCTTACTCCATAATGCACATCACGATGATTACAATGACCAGAAGAACACCATAATTATCAAAAGTGATGACCTAAAAGGAAACAATAATTAAGCATCATTAATCAATGAGTGTGTAACATAAAAAGCAGCCATGGTATCCAGGAAGATACAACCCCTAACAAAAGTAAACCACAAACCTTCAAACAGACTCTAATTTATCTTTGCATAATGAAAAATGGCTCATATAGGAACCGAAATCTTACCACATGGATACCATGACTATCTACCTCCTCCTTAATGATCTTTCCCAGTAAATTGTGGTCCCAATTTTGGTCAAAACCATCCTAAATAATAACACACTATATCAAATTAAAAGGTGCTTAAGATGACATGTCAATTAAAACTAAAATACACGAGTTTTCTAGATATTTTAGCTGAGATTGCACCTGTAGGTCCGGGTGGTCTATAACCTTCACTTGTTGCAGTGGAAACTGTGCATGAAAAACCATGGATCACATAATAGAAATGCAAATACATGTATACAGTTTTGAAAATTTTAGTTGCTCTCTTTTTTTTTTTTCCACATTTTACAGTAAAGTAAACGTCAAAATCAGAATTCTAGCACTTGATATATTTGTTATGATTATTAAGGAATTGGTTTGACACATGTAAATCAGTATCAACAAATGATATTCCAAATTATAGTTTCTCGATCCTGAATTATAAACCTTTTCTCCTACAAGTTTGCTATCACCTCAAGGCCCCAACTAGTTTGAGATGAAGGCTTAACTGAGTTGAGTATTTGAAATCACCTGGAGGACTGCACAGGCTTTATAAAGTTCATGTTTTCTAGCATTTCCCATACCATCTGCATTACCTGCATAATAACACCAACTCAAAATTTGCACAAAAGGAAAAAGAGAGACAGACAGACAGACAGAACATAAGAATTTGAAAAATGGATACAGCTAGATCATGTCCACATGGCCAGAACAGATGGGGAATTAAGGGGAGAAATGAGGATAGGCAAAAATCACTAAAAGAGCATAGGAAAAGCAACCGGGAAAAAAAAATCATCCTCCGAAGAGTGCAACTGAAAGTGCACCAGCAGCATGCTTTGATGCATATGCATACAATGATTGCCACCAATCTTCTCTCTCCAGCATATTCAACATGGGTAGCAGGCCGGGTTGTTAATACTCCATAGATGAAAATATCCCCAAAATATCATCCTGGAATGACAAGACAGGATCATTTTGAATGGTAAGGTTACAACACTTTGGATGCATGGGAACTTTGAAGGAAGTTGATTCTTTATTTGTTGCAACAAGAAATGAACAAGGGCAAGATTCAGTCTTATTGCATGAAAAACATCTTTCAACTTGGGACAAAAGGTCCACTATGCCAAAGATCAAAAGTCACATGTTAATCAGTGGTGGCAACTCAATTGAACTGTAACTAACAAGAATCCATAGAAGAATACGTGTCTTAACATCAAAGTGTACTAAGCCTGAATCACATTTTAATGAAAACAATTACCAATTGACAAGCAAAGAACATGAAGATTATGTCCTCTTGAAATAAGATAGATTATTGTAGGAGAAAAGAACCTGTTGAAAAGCAATACAATGTTAAGATGTAGCAAAAACGCAAAGGAAAAAGTGTATAAATTTTGAAAATGAACACAATAATATGAAGAGTTCTCATAAATTGATCTACAAACAAAATTAGTGATAACTGCAATTTAAAAGATATTTAGAGAAGTATATGTTCCTCTTAATGTAGGATAAAGGACATTGAGATCAATAGGCAACAAATAAGTCATCCGTCAACCAAAATGAATAATAATGGCCTTCTAACTGCTACTTGAAATTCTACTCATAAATCAATACCAGAAAGCATTATACTTACATGATGTGAACATGCAAATCCAACAGGAAACAACCAACAACAAGAATGATTGAATACAAAACTGAGAACCTAGCAACAAGATAATCAAGAACTGAAAAACTTACATGGATTCATCATCAGGGTGAGCTACAACCAGCAAGACCTTTTTCTTCAAAGCTACACTCGATTCTAATGATAAAAAGGAAGTGAAACCGTAAGTGGTAGGAAATACAAAAAAATACCAATATATGAATGATTAAGAAAGTATTCACCATTGCTCAAAAAACATTTCTTGGAAGGTGAGCTTGAGGTACAGAGAATTTTGACCAGTGAGGCAATCCAGAGTACAATTACTGAAAGGAAAATCAATAGCCAGCCCATCTACCAAGTACGTGCCGATAACAAATATCAATTTTCTCTTGAACCAGCAATTCAAACTAAATACATTTCTCTTTTCTCTATAATTCAAAGCTTAGAAATGAAATATAATAGTATAATACAGTGATACAGCAATTGATTTCACCATCAATGAAAGGGACTCAAAAATCTAAATACCTGCGATTGAAAGCTAAGGCGAGACTAGTTGTCGGGAAGCCACGAGCAGTTCAACGGCGTCGGTGTTGGCAGCGGCTGGGTGTGCTAGCTGGTGGTGGATCAAGTTCCTGTTTTCCGTTTCGTTTCCAAAATTCCGTTTTCCAATAATTTGGGCTCAAAATTGACTATAATTGTCCCATGGAAATATCCAAGAGGGGTGAGCCGACTGAGTAAATGAATATTTTGACTCAAAAGCCCATTTAAAACTTTAAATTAAAAAGCCTTGTATTGTTCTTGCATTCAAGGAAATAAATAAATAAATGTAACTCTCTCTGAACCGACCAAAACTGTCACGATCATATCCCTTTAAGACGCAGAGTGATTTGTTCTGTTTCGATCCGATCTGTGAAAAAGGGCAAAAGGGAGAGTGAGTAAATATATGATATCCATTGCATGAAGATGTCAATTAATATTTAGTAAATTTTAAAAAACATACGCCTTAATTAGAGTAATCATAAATGAAACAATAACAGTTTAGATTTTCTTTTTTCACTTTGATACACACCTTTAAGTCTCTTTTTAGTTCCCCAGTTGAACTTAATTTACTCGATTCTTCCATTCATGATCTCCAATACCTGACTAAAAAAGAACAATAAATCAAAAACTTTAATGATATGGAAAAAAAGGCCACGCATGCTTTTAAAACTCGAATGCATTCTAACATACAGGATTTTTAATCGGTGAATCCAGAAACAAACTCTCACCGCTTGTCCCCGCACAGATATGTACGATCAAAAGGAAACCATTCATGGCTGATAATAATTCCAGTTAATTCTAATAATGGAAATCATCATCTAGTAGCCAAATACCAAACTAACTTAAAGAAAAATTAAATTTACTACCATCATGCCAAATTGGATCCAATTAACCAAATAAGAAAGAGAGAAATGAATATAAGGGCAAAAATTTCTCTGCTTCACAAATGTGCATCAACGGAACAAAAAATGTATGTAAAAATTGTGAATATATATCTCTCTGTTAACTGAAAAAGAATAATAAAACACTTAAAGAAGAGTATATAACATTTGGAACTATAAAACACTTCACAAATTAAAATTTCCACATAACTTTACACCAAGCAAATAAACTACAAAAAGAATTTTACGGGAACATTTGGAACTCATTGGAGTCCCAACCAAATAACTGAAGAAGCATCACCTCCAAAAACTAATCAATTGCAAGGAGATATCATACAGACCATTAAGTGCAGATGACTTAAAAATCACACCCCATATTACCAAAATGTTATCGCAGAACGTACACAGCCATCAGTAGGAGATTCCGATATTAGCCAAGTAAAGAATAGTTCCAGGCTGACACTGATATGCAGATAATCCACCCAATTCCAAAGCATTGCATTAAATACGTAAAGGGTCCTTGGGATTAGTTTTCTCCCCATATTTAGGATAATATTATTCCACTGAGCACTGTACCATATGTACATATCCTATTTCACAAACCACAACCATGAGTTGTGCAATCAAGTTCTTGCTAACATAACCACTTAACACTTCAAGTTCTAAATAACAGCTTTTACCTACTTCATACCATGAATGAACTTGTAAAATCAGATATTTGGGCACACTTGCCAAAATAAAATGCAATCCGAAAAATGGTATGCAGTCAAGCTGCCTCAGAACCTCCAGAATCATAATATATAACTATATCACTTAAAAAAGGAATATATCACTTAAAAGGACTGGAAATTCCCCAGACATAATGATTTAGATTCAGTTAACACCGTGATTATATTTTCCACTATAGTAACCAGAACGCTGAATAAATTTCCTTATTCCCACATTTTCCTGTAGTTTCTTAGCAACCAAACACTAACAAAAGCTTAAGCAAGAATTAGATTCTCATTAGCTACTCACAAGCCATGGAAATTAAAGAAATAGAAGGACGTGGTCTGAAATTAGATTCACATCAGCTAGTTTTCTAATCTCTGCCCTATCTCACCATTCTTGACTTAATAATTTATATCATCAACACATTATAAAACACATTAATAATTTATATCATCAACAAATTATAAAACACCAATCAAGAACAGAGATCAATTTATTCCAAGACCAAATTAAAATCAATGGAAGAATGAAATTAGAAAGAAAACGAGAAAAAGAAAGCTGTACATACCGATGAACAAGAAAGTTGACCTGCGACGGAGGCTTTGATAGGTGGCCGGCCAAGGAAACTCCAGTGATGGTGGCTGGTGAGAGAAGAACAGAAAAGGGACGGCAGAACAGAAGTATCGAGCAGCTACAAAAGTGAATTGGTACTAGAGCTTTTTGAGCGCAGAAGACGGAAATGTGAACCAGAAGAACAGAAATGGAGGACCCGTTCAGTTACAGAAAATAATTTTTTATTTTTTATTTTTTAAAAAATTTAAATATTTATTTTTCGTAAAAAATTTAAAAAACGTATTTATTTATCGACAAATGAAAAATTAAAGTATTTTTTTTGTGTATATATATATATATATATATAAATAAAAGTATGTGTACATACATATATATGTATGTGTGAATGTATGTATATGTGTATATATACATATGTATATATATATATGTATATGTATGTGAATATATGCACATACATATACATGTATTTATGCATACATACATATGTACATGTACATATACATATGTATGTATGTTTGCACATACAGATATATATATATATGAATATGTATATGTATGTATGTGTATATGCATATATGTATATACATAAATACATATTTATATGTATATGTACATATACAGATAGATAGATACAAATAAATGTATATGCGTACATACATACATATATACATACATACATGTATATATATATATATATGTGTGTGCGCGCGCGCACGCTCTTGTATATACATATATATATATATATCTATATATACTTATGTATGCATGTACTACATATACATGCACATGCATATACTTATGTATGTATGCATATACAAAAACATACATATGCATATGTATATATATGTATGTACATATATATAAATATATATGTATGTGTCATATATATACATATATATAAATATATATGTATGTGTATTAATATTATTCAGAAAATTTGAAAAACATCGTTTATTAGTTTTTCAATCTCTTCTTTATTTTAGAAAACTGAAAAATTCATTTTCTATTTTCTATTTTAAAAAATTGACGAAAATAAACATGATCTCTATTTTCTATTTTCTGTGAAAAATTTTTCTGAAAAATTGGAGCAATTTTCTATAAATAAACATGCACAGAGCTTTTTTGGTGAGCTGGAGAATTAGGCAGAGGCCTGTTGGGCACCTGACCCAAATGGGTTGGAATTGGGGTGGGTGATTTTAGATTGGCCCAAATGGACATTTCTTGAATGGATTGGATTTGGATGAAATTTTGAGTTTGGATTGGCCCAAATGGACATTTCTTGAATGGATTGAATTTGGATGAAATTTTGAGTTAGAACTAATTTTGTCAGGCTTCTATAAATATAAATTTTCAAATTTTTTAGTAATAATTTTAGATCGGTATATATTTAAATATTTTTATTTTTATTCATTATTTTTAATTTATATTTGAAATTTTTTCATTTTTTTAATAAAATCAAATTTAAAAATATCTATTTTATATTTAATTTTTATATTTACTAAGATCTTATTTCTATTTTATAGATTTGATTCGTTTATTTAATATTAAATTTGTTATACAAGTTTGTCTTTCTAACGTGAATGTTATTATTTTTAAATTTTCATTCTTTTGAAATGGATGGTGTTATACATTTTCAGATTTTTTAATAATAATTTTTAGATCAATATATATTTAAATATTTTTATTTTTATTTGTTGTTTTTAATTTATATTTGAAATTTTTTGCTTTTTTTTAATAAAATCATTTGAAAATTTCTATTTTATATTTAATTTTTGTGTTTTCTAAGATGTTATTTGTATTTTTATGGGTTCGGTTCGTTTATTTAATATTAAATTTGTTATATAAGTTTGTCTTTCTAATATGAAGATTATTATTTTAAAATTTTCATCCTTCTGAAATGAATGGTGTTCCTCTCGTATAAATTTAACAGTTTTTTTAATAGACAAAATATGAACTAAATTTCTTGCTAAAAGGCATCTTACCATTATTTATTATTTTTATCGAAAAATTTAAAAGTATACTTTAATAATTTCGTTAATTTTATATATCTTGTATAACTTAAATATTAAAATTTTGTTTGTATTTTATAAATATAATTTTTATTTTATTAATAAAATTTTAATTTACATTAAAAAATTAAGAATATAAATTAATATTGCAAAGATACCAAAAATTCAAAGGCTCAATGGATTGGCAAAGGCAAATTTGATAGTGATTGAAGGACTGCCACAGAAGTAAATAAGGGCACGCAATAGAAAGGTATTAATTTCTAAAGTTAAGTGCCATCTTTTTATAATTTGTAGTATTTTTTTATTTTCTTCATGATAATTAAATCTTCTTTTTCCTTGTAGGTACAGTGGAAGCTAGGACAGCTAAAATCCTATTTCATTAAGACACTCCATTTGATTTTAGTTGGAACTACTGTCATTTTATTATTTCAGCATTCACATTCATTGCAATTTTTCTCCATAATTGACCTGCCTATCCCTAACATTTGAGGATATGAAACAGTTATAAATAGTGGGTAATTTGGACATAAACCAAACTTCATATGTTGAAGATTCTAAGGCTAAGTTAATATTTAACTGCAACTATTAGTATGTTCATGACTTTACTCAAAAACAGCAAAATTTCCTCGACATAGCTGATGAATTGAATAACAAGAAAAAGGGCAAAGAATATTGTTCAAGACTTAACAGTAACATTAATTTAATGATTAAGGTAGAAAAGCGCATAACTGAACCAAACCGAATCATAAAGATTTCAGTATTTTTGATCCAATCAAATTGATTCTTATAATATATTCCGGCCCAATCATTTCGATTTGTTTTTTAGAGATCAAAGACCAACTGTCGGATTTATAATTGAGGGCGGTTCTCTCAATGGCATATGCTCCATGAGTGAAATAAGAATTGAACATGTGACCTCATTTAAAGGAATTTGAGTTACTTACCACTCGGATCAGCAACCATTGGTAATTGAACCAAAGTTTTAAAACAACATTGTTTTGTGATATATATATAATTTACTTATTAGTAATTAATACATAAGTTCAATAAATAAAAGATCTAACAGTCTAATCCAATTGAACTAAATAAAATCGAACTGAAATAATTCAATCAATTTGATTTGATATTTTCAATTAAAATTTTAATTGAAAATTTATTCAATTTAATTTTGAATCAAATCTACTATTCTCACGGCCTAATTAGGAGATTGATATCACTAGAATGAAGAAGAGTTCTTTAGTAGGAGCTTGCCAGAACAGTGACACTTTACCTACTCATTCATTAAAGTGATACCACATCTTAACCAAAATTTAGGGACGTAATATATATATATATATATATATATATATATATATATAGTAATGAAATTACATTGGAAAAAAAGTTCATCCAAATGTTAATTTTGATCAAATGTAGTGACTAATTTAGATTTTAAAGCAAAAAATGGTATTTTGCTTTTTTATAAATTTACCCAATATAAATATAAATTGATTGGATCAATAACTTTCGAATATTGAATATTGGCTAACTTTTTTAAAAAATAATTTATATTAAATCAGTTTGTTGTAACTTTGGCTAGCTCAAGACAATAAGTTATACCCCCTAAGCTAAAAATAATATTAAATTCCTCAAGCAATGACTTGATTTCATTAGATTTGCTAGCTAGCACTATAAATACCGTTTCCAAGCTCTGCTTAAATCCCAAAATACCTTTGTCTCTCTATCTTGCACATCATCAAACATAATTTGAAAATGATGGAATTATCATTCATTACTTTCTCTTCACTTTTTCTTCTTATTGCTTTGTGGGTATCCATGGCCAGTGCTCAGCCATTAGTTCCAGCAATGTTCATATTTGGGGATTCTGTAGTTGATGCTGGCAACAATAACCATCTTTCCACCATTGTCAAGGCCAACTTCCCTCCTTATGGCAGAGATTTTATCAACCTAAGCCTACTGGCAGATTTTGTAATGGAAAACTTGCTTCTGATTTTACTGGTATTTTACCTTGAAACTGCATTTGATTTGTCTTCTCATTTAACTTTCAATTTATGGTTATTTTATTTCATTAAAAACCCTTTTTCTGTCAAATGTCAATCTATTAATTGCAATTAGAAGTTGCGGTTATTTTTTTCTATCGCCTAATTTGACTTTTTTAAATCCACAGTATTGATTAATTTAAAGTCAAATATTATTGAATTCATAATTAAGAGCGGTTTTTTCAATAGCATAAATTTCAAATTCGAGATAAAAATTAAACTTGATATTTCATTTGAAAAAATTCGAACTATTTACCACACAAACCAACAACCGTTGGCAAGATTTTTATTTTTTAAAGTAAAGAAAAGTTTTTGCTGAATGGTATAGAGTAAATTAGCTGTAAATTAAAGAACGGCTGCTCATTTTGGCTAAAATTTAATTTTGGGGTAAATCCAATTGGCTTAGTTAATACGAATTCAAGCTGAATTGATGCAGAAAAAGAGACAAATTCTCCACTAATTTTATTATTTATATGCACCACACTAACAGCTTTTGTTTGCGTTGTTTTTGGTGAAAATAAAACAGCTGAAAACATAGGCTTCACTTCTTATCCACCAGCCTACCTCAGCGAGGAAGCACAAGGCACAAACCTTCTAATTGGTGCAAACTTTGCTTCCGCTGCTTCTGGTTTCTACGAGCCTACAGCTAAACTATATGTAATCCATTTCTCGCATTTACCCAAATCAAAAAATCTGTTCTTTTTTTTTCTGTTATATTAAAAATTTGATATAAATTTCAATATTTTCGATCGTGGCAGGACGCAATCCCACTGAGCAAACAATTGTACTACTACAAGGAGTATCAGAAGAAGATAGTAGGAATTGCAGGGAAATCAAATGCATCATCGATTATATCCGATTCGCTCTATTTGATTAGTGCTGGAGCCAGTGATTATGTTCAAAATTATTACATTAATCCTCTTTTGTACAAGAAGTATACAGCCGATCAATTTGCCGATATCCTTGTGCAATCCTGTGCAAGTTTCATTCAGGTCTTTCATCGAACACCTATTTGGTATTAAATTTTTTTTTTTTTTATTTTGCTTTAGCTGATTTACAGTGCGGACAGGATTTGTATAAGCTTGGGGCTAGAAAAATTGGAGTAACAACATTGCCACCACTGGGATGCTTGCCAGCAGCTGTTACAATATTTGGTTCTTATAGCAATGAATGTGTGGAAAAGCTGAATAAAGATGCAATTTCCTTCAATAACAAGCTCAATTCCACTTCTCAAAACCTGCAAAGCAAGCTTTCAGGACTCAATTTGCTAGTTCTTGATATCTACCAACCCCTATATGACCTTGTCACAAAACCTGCTGACAATGGTATGTTGTTTCTTTTACTTCTTATTTAATTATAACAAGCATTCTAATAAGAGATCTCGGATTGAATCGATATTGATATAACGATTTGATCCAAGATCTTAGAATTGGAATAAGTTCAACAGCAGATCACAAAATCTTGATAATCTTCTCTATCTAATGAATGAGGAGTCTGCTTTGAAAGCGTCCGCCCTGCAATCACCTCCTGATATATATTTCAATAGGAATTATACAAGAATAGTTGATACAATAAAAATCTTTGGTAAAATATCAATCTGTAACCCAATAAAGTAAATTACATAATCTGTTTTAGGAATTGGCGACTTAACCCTTCAGTGAAAATTTAATTAAAAAACGCTAATTAATTTCATTTGAAAAATTTGTGGTACAGGATTCGCAGAGGCAAGAAAGGCTTGTTGTGGGACAGGGTTACTAGAAACATCAATACTATGCAATTCCAAATCTGAGGGAACATGTAAAAATGCATCTGAGTATGTTTTCTGGGATGGTTTTCATCCTTCAGAGGCTGCAAACAAAGTCTTGTCTGATGATTTGCTTACCAGTGGCATCTCTCTCATCTTCTAATCTTTATATATTTACTCATAATTGGTTTTGAGAATCTGTCCATCTTCTTTAATTTACTATTGGATTATTTTTTTTAAAGGGATATTTTTTTTTTCTTATTATTGTAATTGCAGCATGTAGCAGTATACTATGTGACATTTACTATAAAATAAAATAAGACATAATGTTACTTGAGTGTTTATTTTCAGTATTGCAATCTAAGCCATTGGAGCCAATACTTAGTCTATGAATTTATAATCATATATTTTGTATACTTTTATTCTTTCTTTAATTATAAAAAATAAAAATAAAAAAGGAAAATTGAGGTTATTTTGCTCTTAATAGTTATCTCGAACTCTATTTTGCCATTTAAATTAATTTTTTACAAAATTGTAATTTAAAGAGCAAGATATAGTCCCAACGCCAATTAAAAACAGTACATTTTCCCCTCATAAAATTAGAGATTTGAATCATTTGATGCCTAAAAGAACATGTACATGTATTGATTATACTCAACAATATCTTATTTGATATAAGAAAAAAAAATAGTCCTCTTATTCTTAAAAAGATTCTATGCAACAATTTCTCAATTTTTTTTTTTTGCAAAATTTTATCTTGAGGAAATAATTTTGGAATAAAAATCAAATTTACCTCTTAATTATGTAAAATAGTACAGAATTACTCTCAATTTTTTTAATAAAATATTTTTGCTATTCACATTTGCTCTTTTATTTGTAACAGCGAGAGCATATCGGCCATTTAAAAGCAAATAAGGTAGACGTAAATTAATTTGGTAATTATAGAAGTAAATACAATTCAATTAAGTAAATTTAGATATTTTTAATTAAAATATAAATTAAGAGCAAATTTAAACTATATTACATAATTTAAAGGTAAATTTAACATTTTTCCGAACAATTTTTCTCCGCAAATAACTCATCGTTGCTCAAAGCCTTATATGGACGCGTTTAAGCCCAATAGGAGCTTAACAGGGCTGGCCCAAAGCTAACTCACTCACTCACTTTGTTGTCAAAAAGCTCAAATAACGGCATGTCGTTTTACAAAATTTAAAAACACTCATTTGGAGCTCACCGGCGAAAGGAGGAAGTGAGAGGGAGATGGATTACAGTCTAGCAGCACTGAAGCTACTCTGCGTACAGCTGAAAGACGTGCGCGAAACCCCTTCACAGAGCGCATTAACTCTCGGCGGCATTCTGTTCCAGCGCGCCTGGTTGCAGGGAATCATAGTCTCCAACGACGGCGACGGTTGTCTGCTTCTCGATGACGGCACCGGCGTTATCCAGCTCTCCCTTTCGGGCGAATTCCGTCTCCGCCGCTGGGATTTAGGTTTTCTCTTTATCCTTTTCCGATTCTCTTTTTGGTCGTTTTAGATTGTTGTTCGGTTATTAATTGAATTGATCGCTGTGTTTGTTGCTAGGGATGTATGTGATGGTGGTCGGTGGATATTTTGCTCGTACCGGTGAGGTTCCAATGATCAAGGTAATTTTTTTTTTTTTTGAAGTTCAGTTCCTAGAAATTCCATTGTCCATCTTCTTTATCTGGTCGTAAAATTGGAGAAAATGGCTGTTTTTTCTGCAATATTACAGAAATTCCAGAATGAATTTGAATTGTTTTTTTTTTTTGTAATAAATTACAAAATAAATTTTTCTTATTTTAGTTCTCAAAGCTGCCATGTCTGTCTTCTTCACCTGGTTTGTATAAAAAATGGATATATGAAAAATTGGGAAAATTCCTCTTTTCCATTCTGCAATTTCATGATAAATTCCAAGACTTCAGGCTATCATTATTATCATAATGCACTGAATTTTTGAATGAGGTTCAAGGGTCCAATGTCTTTTTGAATTGTACTTAAAAACACCAGATTGGCACTGACATTTACTAGAAAACCACAAAAAAAGGAATATTAGCTTCTTTATTGTACTAACTACAAAGTTAGCAGATAATTTGAGACTTCCTAGAGTAGCTTATTCTGTGCCAGGTCTTGCTATTTGGAGCTTGTCTCCCCCTGCTTGTATTATCCCAGCTTTATTAGCTGATTCTTCTTAATGAAGTTCCTTTTGTTTCAAAAAAAAAAAAACAGCTACAAAAATTGCAGATAATTTGAGATGTGTTTCTTTGGAAAGTACTACGGATATTCATTGTAGTCTAATATAACAAGCTTTAAGAATTAGTATTTGCAATCAGGATTCTGCTGCACAACTTTTTGGTTGGAAATTTCATTTTTAACTTCCTTGCTTTGTTTTGTTTGGAATGAATTGTATGTGAAAGGAATCGGTTGTATGTGAAGATACTATTTTTATGGCTTAATTTTGATGGAATTTCACCTTCCAATGTGCTAACTTTGAGTCCATTCGGTTCAGCAGGGATTTGGCAGAGTCAAAAAAACTTTTATAGGTTTTTTAGGGAAATTCATATTGTACTCTTGTTTGCGAATGTAGATATCGTTGGACAAAGCTCGTTAAATTTTGCATCTGTTTCTCTTTCTGCGTGTGCTTGTGTGTGCGAATTACAAATTTTCCCAACACAATGTCTGCTCAAATACCAGGTTCATAAGATGGTTGATCTTTCATCATCCCCGGATCGAGAAGCTATGTGGTATCTTGAGGTAATGGAGGCATATAAAATGTTTTACCAGCCCTTGATTGAAGAATTCATGTGAGTCTACCCAGATTTTCATTTTAGCACCAAGAAATAGTTCAATTGCATTTTTTGTAGTCACGAAGTTGCAAACTTTTTATGATCAAAGTCCATGGCTAGCAGAAATTTGTCATATTCTTTTTACCTAGTGTCTTGTCTTGTACAGCTAACTTGGAAAGTTCAAAATTGTAAGTGAATCTGTTTTGTTTATCTGCCGTTAAAATTTGTTGGATTGCAGAATTTAGTGGAGTTTCTTTCTATTTTGACGCTGATAGATGAGCAGGTTAGTGATACAATTCCACAAGGTTCTTAACACTCGATTTGATTTGCCTATTACTGCATCTCAAGCACACTAAATGGAAAACCAATAAAGAGAAATTTTGTTCAATTAGATTGATAATAGCATACCATATTGTTTATGCCGTGGGTGTTCCATTCTATATATGGAATAGCATTCTATATATATAGCATTCTCTCTCTCTCTCTCTCTCTCTCTCTCTCTCTCTCTCTCTATATATATATATATATATATATATATATATATTTTAAGGAAAAATGCATCTCAGGGTCTATGAACTTATTCGTTCTTGTTATTAAATTCCCAAATTATGATTGCGTTTTGTTAATATCATAAATTTTTATTTTAATACACATTAAGTTTAAATAGGATTCAATATCTTTATGAGTGTGATATAACTTGAAACTACTAAAAAATAATACCCTCATCTCCTTTTTTTTCGTTTTGTCAACAATTAGCAAAATATTTCATCCTCAAAAGGATTTGATTAGATATGATTCCAATTTCCATTAAATAAAAAAGTTTGAAGGTGTAATTTGATTCCTAATATTTGACAAAAGGGACAATATAGTTTTAAAAATTTCATTTGATGCAATGTCATCCTTAAAATTTAAAAATCGGAGCAATTTAATGTCAAATTATTGAGTGATACGTATCAAATTTTTTAGCGTCGGTCGTCATTTTAGAGGATAAATTATCTCAATTTTAAAATATTAAGGGTAACATTAAATCAAATTAAACTTTTGAGATTATATTGTCTTTTTTATCAAATATTAGAGGCTGATGTGCATCTTTCGCCAACAGAAAATTTATGAATCATAAAATATATAGCCCAAATTCGTAAATTTAACATTTTGCATTACAAGGGCCCCATTGAAGAAAGACAGATACACATGTTAAGCTTTGGGCTTTGGCTCACTATTAAATGAAAGAGTTGGATCCTCTTGTTTTGTAATGACTCGAGTGCATAATTTCTTTGAATGGAGGGGGCAAATTTTTTATCCTGAATTCTATCCGATCCCTCCTTTAAAAAGGGATTTAACTTCTGTTCAATCCTCATAATTTGCAAATTAATTTATTTCAATTTATGATGCGTATAAATTACTATTTCTGATATGTTTTATCTATTTTTTATATGATATGATATGATATAATATAATATAATATAATATAATATAACGTAATATGAACATGAAAATAATTTTTTAAATTATACAATTTAGTTAATTTCGATCTATTAGTTTATGTTTTGATATGACCCAATATAGGGGTGTACAATCGGTAAGTTAAATACATTAAGTTCGAAAATTATCAAAATTTGAATATATCAAATTTCAAAAAACAATTAATTTTCAAATAATAAAGTATAGAATATTAATTTTTTGAATTAATATAGTGTCATTCATTTTTTAACAAGCTTAAAATTCTAATAACTTTTAAATAGTATATATAAGCTAATTATAATTCAAATTTTACATTATTATAGTAAACTAATTATTTATAATAAAAATAATTAATTTATTATACATACTTAATTAATTAATTAATTTATTATATTATATTATATTATATTATATTATATTATATTATATTATATTATATTATATTATATTATATTATATTATATTATATTATATTATATTATTAAATTAAAAACTTTATTTAGTCCAGTAAATTGAAATAACCGAAAAAATCAAAATAATATAATCGAAATACATAAATAATTTTTCCATTTTCCATTTAAGCCCTAGTTGTCTTTCTTTTTCTCCGGTGCCTTTTGTCTTCTTCTCTTCCTCTTTAATTTAGGATACCTTCACTGTTGTTAAGAGCAGTCCACTGTCGAAGCTTTGCCGCCACATTCAGGCCTCTTATGGCTTTTCCTCTGTCACCGACCCTTTTCGGGGACCACCAAATCAGTGAGTGATTCTTATCATTTAACATATTTTGAATGATTTCTTGACAAATACAATCTGATTCTTGATTATCCAATTATGAACTCATATATATATAGTTGTTATCTGATTGCTATTTAATTTAGCTCTGAATAACCCTAATTCAATTTGTTGTGTTTATGTAAGATTATTTTGCAATTTAGGTTGGATTTATAGATGCTCACATCTTGCAATTGTTCTGTGATTCTCAAGATGGTTTCTTTATTGTAGGATTTTTTTTTTAGTAATGTACCCACATTTGTTTTAGTGCGCAGATATCAGTGAATTATCACGGTAATGCAATGGATTTATCAGATTCAGTGTTAGTGAAATCCAGCAGATTGAAATCAGTTGTATGGAATGACTTTGACAGGGTGAAAAAGGGTGATACTTTTGTGGCTATATGTAGGCACTGTAAGAAAAAACTTAGTGGGTCAAGTACTAGTGGAACCTCTCATTTGAGGAATCATTTAATTAGGTGTCAGAGAAGAACTAATCATGGAATTTCTAATCATGGAATTTCTCAGTTTCTTTCTGCAAGGGAAAAGAAAAAGGATGGAATGGTTGCCCTTGCAAATGTGAATGTTGATCAGGAGCCAAGAAGGGATGAACCACTTATTGTTGTGAATTATAAATTTGAACAAGGGCAGGGGAGAGACGAAGCTGTTGTTGTTGCAGATGGTAACTGGGATCAAAAGCGAATTCAATTTGATTTGGCCCGCATGATTATTTTACATGGCTATCCAGTGCAAATGGTCGATCATGTTGGTTTTAGGGTTTTTGTTAAGAATTTACAGCCATTGTTTGAGTTTGTATCATCTGAGAGACTGGAGGCTGACTGTATGGATATTTACTTACAAGAAAAACAAAAGGTTTATGAAGTCTTAGATAAGTTACCTGGCAAAATCAGCCTTAGTGCCAATCTTTGGTGTTCTTTCGGTGATGCTGAGTACTTGTGTTTGACAGCACACTATATTGATGATGCTTGGCAATTAAAGAAGAAGAGGTTGAATTTCATCTTGGTTGATCAGACACGTACAGAAGACATGCATTCAGAAGCTATCATGACATGTTTGATGGATTGGGATATAGACCGTAAGCTGTTTTCAGTGACATTTGATGGTCATTCGGCCAATGACAGCATTGTCCACAGAATTCAAGACAGATTGACCCAGAATAGGTTCCTCTACTGTAATGGTATGTTATTTGACATAGCCTGTGCTACAAATCTTCTCAATCTGATGGTAAGCGATGCATTAGAGGCACTCTCTGAGGTGATACATAAGATTCAGGAAAGCATTCGGTATATTAGAAGTTCACAAATAACTCAAGTCAAGTTTAATGAGATGGCGCTACAAGCTGGAGTTGAAAGTCAGAAGTGTTTATGTCTTGACAATCCATCGCAATGGGATTCAACATATTTTATGCTTGAAGCTGCATTAGATTATAGGTGGGCATTTTCTCTTCTTCAAGAACAAGACTCTGCTTACAAAATGTGTCCCACTGATTTAGAGTGGGAGAGGGCTAGGACCCTCACAAATTACTTGAAACACTTTGTTGAAGTTACTAATGTTTTTGTGAAGAATAAGCATCCAACAGCGAACATTTATTTTCCTGAAATCTGTGAAATTCATTTACAGTTAAACGAGTGGTGCAAAAATTCAGATGATTATATTTGTTCTGTGGCATTGAAGATGAAAAGTAAGTTTGATGAATATTGGGAAAAATCTAGCCTTGCTTTAGCTGTTTCAGCCATGTTAGATCCTCGATTCAAGCTAAAGTTGATTGAGTATTACTATCAACAAATATTTGGTAGTCCTTCTGCTGAATTAATTGATGAGGTTTTTGAGTATATAAATGCTTTATACAACGAACATTCACTTGGCTCTCCATTAGCCTCTTTTGACCAAGGTCTGGCATCCCAAGTTAGGGGAAGCACTCTCTGCGCACCTGGCACTGAAAGGGACTGCAAGGATAGACTAACAGGATTCGACAAATTTCTCAACGAAACTTCCCAGAGTCAAGGTGCAAAGTCAGATTTAGACAAGTACTTGGAGGAACCCCTTTTTCCTCGCAGTGTTGATTTTAACATATTGAATTGGTGGAAAGTTCACACTCCAAGATATCCAATCCTAGCTATGATGGCACGTAACATTGTGGGAATTCCCATGTCAAAAGTTACTCCAGAACTTGCTTTTAACTATGGAAAGAGGACACTTAATCGTGAATGGGGTTCACTGCGACCAGCTACTATACAAGCTTTGATGTGTTCTCATGATTGGATAAGTGAAGGAGGGAAATGACTCTTAAATAACTATTATCTGAATATATTATGTTTATATACGCTTCTCTTCTGGCTGCAATTTGAAAACTCGTTGACTTTTCTGGTATTAGTAATTTATTTTGTTCCAGCTTTCGCCCTATGCCTAATAGCAGATTAGCTTGTTGCTTTCTTCCTATAATGGATGCTATTGTTCTCATCTTACTACAATCTTTTTGTTTGCCTGATATTGTTGACTGATAAACGTTAATGGGTGTGGATAATTATGATGTGGTTATGTTTAGACGTATTTTAGTGATTCTACCCCACTGCAGTAGTGTTTTCCGTCTGTAAAGAAGATTAATGTTTCGAAGCTTTAGGGTTTATATTGCAGTAAAGACTGCCTTCTGTTGGCTAGACCAGTTATAACTTGCATTGACAGTGGACCGATGCATTTACTTGCAACTTATTGTCTTCATATATATATATATATATATATATATATATATATATTGCTTCTGAGCAACTGAAAATTATACTAATTGAGTACCTTGGCTCTGAAGAAATTTGTATTGTGCCGCTATTTAGAGATAAACATTGTTAGAATGTGGACTGGGAATGATAATGATGTCGATGTAAATCTCAAGTCAATTGGGGGGAATAAAATGTAAACTCGTCAAATTCTGTTGATCTTTACTAAGATGAGATGATACCTCCGAGGATAGTACTGCGCTCATCTAAAGGCTAATATCATCCGATTCTAGGATGGGGCACGAGATTCAACAGTAAATTCTATTTTTAACTGATTTGAACAGTCAAATTCCATAAGAATCGAACATGTTTTGAGACCCCTTGGACTCTGTAAGAATCTAACAGGGCAGTGAGAAAATTTCCGTTAGAAAAATGGTTGAGAATTTGAAAGTCTTTATATTGCTCGTCCTTAAAAGTGTAAGACATGCCATGCTCTCTGTAAAGTGAGATGAGATAAGAAATAAAGAAAAAGGCCATGCCCATTTCATTGGGCCTTTCGGCCTATACGAAATCTAAGAGCATACTCGAACAATTATCTTCCGCTGTTTAGCTTCTAATTTTTCTTCTTCATTCAGACACTTGCCACGAAATGGAACAATTGATTCCTGATGTCATAATCAAAGTGTAAAAGGTCAAAATTGTACATTTGCCAGTCAAACTTAGGGTTCCATAATGCTATGAAAAAAAAAACAAAAAAATGTTTTTATGTTTTTTCTCACTTGGTAACCAAACAAAAAGGTGAATTAATCTGAAAAATTTTGAGTATGAAAGGAGATCAGGAATTGATATATTAGATGTAATTCTTATATTAGAACCTAACTTTTCATCTCATGTTTTTACATGCATACGTTTTACTACAACAGAGTTACAATTCTGTGAGCTATGAAATTCGATGCGTCAAAATTTTGGGAGAACAAAGCTTTTTGTTTACAATCATCAGAAACCAATATTTGCTCTTGGCGTCCGAGGAAGCTGCATTAAACAATACCATCAAACAAGTTGCTTTCAGATTCACACCCAAAGCAGACCAATTGGCTACAGCTGCAACACCTCAACAAGTACTCTATCTGAAGATCCGATAAAAAAAAACCGAATCAATCATTTAGATTTGGCAACTGATTCTAAATTGAATTGTTTCATCATATCAGCATACCTGCAGACTGCAGGAAAATATAAAAGAAATGCAGCTTAGCTGTGGAAAGATGTATGACATCAGGTTCTTGAATGGTTTAACGACATCGACATATTTGGATTGAAAAATCAGGGTTCCAATATAAGCACTGGATATCTACATTTCCATGCAACAGACAGTAATATGAAAATGATTAACTTTGTATTTAATAGAAATATTAATACTCAGCTTTGGTCTTTAGAACATGCTGAGAATCCACATGTTAACAACAGTGATGGCTCAAATCCCTCCAAATCAGAGAAATACTATAACTCTTAACACACTATCCCAAAAAAAAAGTATCACCTGTCACACTAACTACGCTTATAGTATTTGAATCTTCTTTACAAGACAGTTCCTCCAGATTTGGCAAACCATTTATATGGAAGCTTAGATAGTTCTTAGGTTTGCTGGTTATCATTTTTGCAGAAGAACTCAAGTGTGGAAAGTCAAAATTTAGCATCCAAAAGATGCACCAATGCTAGTCAAACAAGGGGATCCATAATCTGAGAAAAGAGTTTGATGTAGAAGATAGAGGACATGCATGTAAAACTCTTAATTCACTCTCTCCAAGGCATGGAAGAGAAGTAAGAATTATACCTTTTCAGTCCTGCCATTTATCCAGCAAGCCACATTCTATGTTATTTTGCTACCTGCAAATAAAGTATATCAAAAGAACAATGTCAAAGAACGTGGCATTTTAGAGCTTCTACATGTGCTAAACTAGTAAATGAATGAGTCTCTTGAGAATCAAGATCTTGTTGATAACTGCATACACAGAAAGTGAGAAGCAACTTACTTTGAGTATTTACGACAGCATTCCAGTAATCTGCCAATATCTACATCACTGGCAGAATTGTCTTCCACAACATTATCCACCTTGTGACAGTCCTTTGAAGATCTCCACTGATTTACAATACTGATTATTTTCTGAAGCTGTGGCAATGGTCAAGGACAAAAGAATTGCTAAGGTGGCAGCAATTTGACGTGTTATGCATAGTTCATACCCTTTTAAGTTAATTAATCTATTAGCACCATATCTATGTGTAGAAGAAGGTAGGTCTGCAATTAATAATGTTCAAAAATGTTACTCAAAAAGTTAATTTAGAATGCATTATACATATTTCATGCAATGATTTAATATGTATATTACATAAAGCATATGGACAGAATTGGGCACCCAGCAGGTGAAGCAAAATTGCCCTGTCATGCACTATTCTCAGAAGAGTCCAAAAATAAGTAGGATACAGTTGTACTTCTAGCATTTGATTTTATATCGGACTTGGTCGAACTCTTGGAGTCTTCACTGTGACTCTCCACTTTTTGGTCGAGAAGAGCATCTTCAATCAGGTCTGCATTGCTCGCTAGAACCAGCACATACTGGTTCAGAGTTGATAGGTCCATCTCATCTTCTTTTACTCGAATCAGTAACCTTCCAATGACACTCCAGAGTGCACTCTGTGCTTCCGTATCATCCGAGGCAAGCGGGAAAATATCAAGCAATCCCTGTAAAAAGGTCATATCTGACACCTTCAAGGCATTACCTCAAGTATACTTGAGCACTTGATATAAGAATGAATATTGCTGACAACAAACAGACGTGAATTACCATGTGATATCTCCAAAGCAAAATCAGGTGCATCAGACAGGATATTGGCAATCAAAACAGCAGCAGTAGCACAAGAGTTGGAGACCTGCAAAGAGACATAGTCAACCAAGCATTGAGAATAAGTCAAGCACCATTCCACTTCTATGTCAAACAAAAAGAAAATGATGAAGTGACAAATAAAAGAAACAACCTTAACTCCATGGCAAGACATGTCAAAAACATAGAAATGAACAACAAAAGGTCAAAAATCCTTCATTTTAAATCAGAAATCCTGCAAAACAATTTAACCTCTCCTACTTAGTGACTAGTCACTACATCTCATTGTCATCCAGAAGAAATTCTCTTATATACACATAAAGTCATCTCAGTGGTTACTACTAAAAGAAAGCAACTTTCCTATCCTTTTTTAGCTATCGTCAAAAATTTTCAAGTTCCTTGATTTGATGCTCAAAGCTATAGTCAATGCCCATTAAATTTTTAAACAGAAAAACAGAAATTAAAGTACTAGCAAGCTTGATGGCTACTAAGCGACTAAGTGGAGGCACCTCAGAAAGCTATACATTTGATACAAGTCATGGGGTAATTAGAAATGAATTTGAAGTATACTATTCAACCCAATTTCATGTCAAAAGTTAGAATTTCTGGGGAACTCTACAGAAGCAGTAATAAGGTAAAATCCAACCAGCACCATAATGTCCACATAATTAAAAACCTGATTTGCTGGGACAAAATATTATAACCAGCCAGGGATAGTGTAGCCTCTTTTCACATTCAAAAGTACAGGAAATTACCAAAGAGCTAATCAACAAAAAGAAATTCACAAATTTAGCATAATCAAATTTTCCAATACAAGTTCCAAGCTTCTTAGCCAAAGAACCAATCCAAGGAGAAGAAACTATCAACGTGTATTCTGCTTTAGTTTTTCAAACTGTCAACCTTCAACATGCCATCAGCTAGACAACATTAAAAGGGAAAGAAAGAAAAGTAGAACCACCAATTATTATATAATAGTGGCCTATAAATACCTCTGCTTTATCAGCGAGTCTAACCAGGTCACAAATTAATTGAAAAAGTTCCCTATTAGAACAAATCTCTTGGGAATGGCCATCCACAGTGGAAAGAGCTTCAATTGCACGAAGAATTACATCAATAACAGCATATCTGAAAGATTGCATAAATTGAAAATCAAACACAAAGCAAATAAGCAATCAAAAACGAAAAGGGAAAAACGTGTGATGTGGGTTAATTGATGCATTATTTGTGAATATTTTTGTGAAGTACATATCTAGTTTTAGTTAAGTTTTTACGTGAAACTTGGTGCCTTTTATGTGTTTTTATTGTAAGTGTGTGTAGGGAGTAAAGGAGCTACAACTAAAGAGAAATAGGCAGAAAACAAGCAAATGAAATGACAATGATTGGAATCCAATATATACAAGAAATAGTTAAGGTTGAAGAGGAGCGTGTGGTGATAAAGAAAAAAACAAATTTTCTGATTTAATAGTTTATTTTACTTAGTTTTGAGAAAAGAAGACATGCATGAGGAAGATTATCTACGTAGAGAGTATAAAAGGGTTGAGAGATTTCTTTTTACTATCTCTTATCTATTTGCTTCTTCTTGTAATTAGTAATTATATTTTCTTTAGAAACTTAAACAACGATATCTGTGTCTTATATGTTCTTAGTAATATATTTAGTCTTTATTGCAGATTTCTTTATTAGTACTTCATGCATGATTGTTAAAAGTGAGAATATGATTGAGAGATGTATTCCCTCTTATAACTAATAAAGGTTCATTATGGAACTATTGCGTGAGAGATCAGGATATTGAAATAATTACTATAGGTTAGCAATTAATCTTAAAGTAAGTGTATATAATTAATTAGCAGTTAATGAGAATTAAGGGTTAAAATTACACATGCATGTCTTAAGAATAACTATTTCAGTTCGAGAGAATGAATTAGGACATTAATCCAACTTGATTTGCAATATAAGATTTAAAATTCAAAGTGGGAGAATAAATTCAAGTTCAATTCATAACTTAAAATATAAATCTGTAATTTGTCTTCTTTGATCAATAGTTAAGTAAGAATTTCTAGGTCTAATGTAGATGTTAGTTAATTCAAAAATATAACCTATGAACGTTGTAAACAATATTAAGAATTGAGTAGTAGTGTGTAATTTCTCATCCTTTCCCCCTATGGAAATAATATTTTAAATACTATAATCGGTGAACCGTGCGCTTGAGGATTTAGCACTAACAAGTTTTTGGTGCCGTTGCCGGAGAATAGAAGATGTTTTGTGTTAATTGCCATTTGCATAATTTTGGAGCTTTTGTAGTTGATGAACATTTGATAGTATTGACATGAGATAATTTTTTTCTTTCGATTTGTGGTCTAGTTAGCAAAACTCTTGAGGAATATCAGTGGTTATTTTACTTTGACATCTTTATGCACATAGTGAGGGTTATGAGGTGGGAAAACACTTTAGTATAGATTTTTTTTAAGTTGTTTATCTTTTCACATGTAAATATGATTATTTTGGCAAATCATTACTTAGAGTAATTTGACCTATAGCTAAGTGAGCTTTTGAAGCCTTTTACATTAATATCTTTCTTTGTATGAGAGCCTTAATATGCCATATCCTCTAAAACTTGTTTTTGGTAAACTTCGAGATTACATTTAGTGTAAATTTTTGCATGAGAAATGATAAGGGCACTAGAATATAGCCAATTTAACTTGCTTAAATAGACCAACCCTTTTTGACTTTAGATAGCCAATTTTGAGTTTTTAGCCAATTTTTGTTGCAAAGCACATAGATAGCCTTAATCCAATTTTGAACAATAAACTTTTATTTTGGCACCTTTTTGTATGTAGAGGATTAGCATTGCTATGACATTTGAGACAAATCTTGTCAAAGTATAAGCATGATGAATAGTTGACTCCCTTTTTTTTTTCCTTTCATAAGTCCAATGTTAGAACAAAAACTAGTTTAAAAAAAAAAGGAAGAAAATGAAGAAAAGAAAAAGAAAGAAAAGAAATAGAAAAGACAAATGATAAAAAAAAAACACTAATGTAACATTTGGACATTAATAAGGAACTTAGAATAGTAAGTTAAAACTTCATGTGATTATGCTATGCTTTTAACTTAAATCTCTTATGATATGGTGATCATTTTTTCTCTATACATTATGAGCTACTTAACCAAATGTGACCCACCTTTACCTAAACCAAGTTATAACCTTGAATAAGACCCTTTGATTTCATGCATTTGACTTGTGCTAGTAGTGAAGATGTTTATTCATTTACAAGCTTATGGTATGTAATAGCATATTAAAGGAAAAAGTGAAACATTAATCCCTAAACATTTGAGTGGAGAAATAATGAAGTGTTTGAGTGAGTTATTTTAGGCAATGTTTTGTACGAAATAGTCTATGCATGTGTTAAGATATTCAATTTCTTGAGTACTTATATTCTTGTGCTTTGCAACTTCCTAATTCTCCAAATGTGCAAGGTTGTTTAGTTGAATAAGCAAAGGTATTTCTTGAAAGTTTGCAAATTGAGACTAGTATATTGAGAGATGAAGGTTATAACATGTTGTCTATCAAATGTCTATCAAATATGAATATAAGCCCCATAATTGTGTGAATGTTGTCATATGTTTTAATTGTTGCTTGTTGTTGTTTTCTTGCATTTGAATTTTGCTTGAGGACAAGCAAAGGTTAAGTGTGGGGGATTGATGTAGGTTAATTGATGCATTATTTGTGAATGTTTTTGTGAAGTAAATATCTAGTTTTAGCTAAGTTTTTATGTGAAACTTGGTGCCTTTTTATGTGTTTTTATTGTAAATGTGTGTAGGGAGTAAAGGAGCTACAACTAAAGAGAAATAGACAGAAAACAAGCAAATGAAGAAGTCTTGTCGCGAGCGCGACACAACAAGGCTACAAAGGCGGAGGTCAACGAAGAAGGAAAAGTCAAGATAGATAAAGCGTGTCCTGTCGCGGGCGCAACATTCTTCGCGGGCACAACAGCAAAAGGCATTCTGGCAGTTACCTTTGACAAGACACTTGAAGATTCATGTCATTTCATCAAAGGTTGCCTACTTCTTGAAGGGTATTTCTGAAGGACACAATGATTGGAATTCAATATATACAAGAAATAGTTAAGGTTGAAGAGAAGCGTGTGGTGAAAAAGAAAAAAACAAATTTTCTGATTTTATTAGTTTATTTTACTTAGTTTTGAGAAAAGAAGACAAGCAAGAGGAAGATTATCTACGTAGAGTATAAAAGGGTTGAGAGATTTCTTTTTACTATCTCTTGTCTATTTGCTTCTTCTTGTAATTAGTAATTATATTTTCCTTATGAACTAGAACAACGATATCTATGTCTTATATGTTCTTAGTAATATACTTAGTCTTTATTGCAAATTTCTTTATTAATACTTCATGCATGATTGTTAAAAGTGAGAATATGATTGAGAGATGTATTCCCTCTTATAACTAATAAAGATTCATTATGGAAATATTGCGTGAGAGATCAGGATATTGAAATAATAACTATAGATTGGCAATTAATCTTAAAGTAAGTGTATGTAATTAATTAGCAATTAATGAGAATTAAGGGTTAAAATTACACATCCATGTTTTAAGAATAACTATTTCAGTTCGAGAGAATGAATTAGGGCATTAATCCAACTTGGTTTGCAATATAAGATTTAAAATTCAAAGTGGGAGAATAAATTCAAATTCAATTCATAACTTAAAATATAAATTTGTAATTTGTCTTCTTTGATTAATAGTTAAGTAGGAATTTTTAGGTCTAATGTAGATATTATTTAATTCAACAATATAACCTACGAACGTTGTAAACAAGATTAAAAATTGAGTAGTAGTGTGTAATTCCTCATCCTTTTCTTGTGGGAACGATAACTTAAGTACTATAATCGATGAACCGTGCGCTTCCGGATTTAGCACTAACAATGTGAGATAATCATAAGAGGCAAAATAGAACTTCCAGTCAAAATTACGAGCCATAAACACACACACACACACAAATGTATGTACGCACATGTACACTCCAACAATCCACAGTTACTGTCACACATTAGTAATCAGCATGTTTCATGGATCACAATTCCAGTATCTGCTCCAATACATGCATTAAGGATTAATTATGTTGAAGTGGTTAATACAAAATACTATCCTCAATAGCTGAAAGCAATAAATTAATTGACTAGCTACTTGTAGATCTTGTAAACAAGTAATAAGGGCAAAATTACCAGAAGAATTTCAGCTATGAGCCATTTAAACTAATTAAGTCTGTAGATTAATGGAACACTTTTACAGCCATAACATCTTGTCAGAATTCTGAAAAAAAAATAACTTATTCAAGGGATAACAGGATATAAGCTCAGTATGATATAACGCAAGTTCAAACTTGTAAGTAATTAAGGTAATTGCAATTTTCACATTCTTTCCTATATACATACAACGTGAATGAATACATTGTCAAATGAAGCAAACTGAAATGGTGGTTGCCAACAAACAGTAAGTCCAAAAAGAAATAGCAATAAAGACATGAAAAACTTAATGTTGTTGCTTGTTGTGAACCTCTAAATTCAGATCAAGTCATACCTTTCAGGAACTCTTTCACCTGATAATGTGCTCATTTCAAATGCCAAGAGACTGACTAATAGATTTGACAAACCCAGATTCATCAGACGAGGAAGAATGACAGATGAAACTTCCTGCTGACTCTCAAGAATGGCTAGTAATAATCCTACACTCTGTTAGAAAAGGAAGAATCTTTAGCTAGTGAATGCAACATAAGTTAACCAAAAAGAAAGTTGAGGGACAGATACACAAACACAAGCTCATCAATTACAATGAGATTATAGCTGTGCAAGTTACAGGACAATAACATACATCTAAGAGATGAGTCATCAAAAACCTTGCAAAGAGTATTCGGCTACCCTTAACTTTCTTATGTTGCCTTAAGAGCAATAACAAGGGGGTAAAGCCAAAATCTAACATGATGAGCAAAATTTCAGCTGAAAATTTTTTTTCTTCAAAGTTGAACCAAGATGGTAACTAAATCACATGGTGAGGTTTAAGCATAGATAAACTTTATGGGGAATTTTGCATTAGAAAGTGAGACTTTCTCATGCTTTTTGCATAAAAAAAAAATACTTGGCTGGAGTCACATCATAGAGTTATCATTAATCTAGTAACTAATTCAGATCATCCAAGATTCAAGGAGGTTAAAAAATTCCCATACTTCTAGAGAAAAAGAAAATTGGTTTTCCTCACTTTTATTTCTTTGGGGATTCTCACAAGTATAATCAATAAAACAAGCCACTTAACAAAATCATATTAAGCATCACACCTGGGATGCTTCAATTTTATAGATCCTAGGATTGAATTTCCCAAATTCATGTGCAATTATACCATGTTCTTTGCAGGCTAAGAGCTTAGCATGCTTGTCATTTTCATAAAAATATACATTGTGCGTGCCAAACGCCAAAGTTTGCAGAATTAATAACTGGAAATTCTTTCAGAGAATTTGTCCTACCTTTTCCAGAAGCTGTGGATTCAAGGTATTTTCCACAACCCATAAAATGCGACCCAAAACATGGTCAGACTGTAGTGCCTCAGCCCATTTAATACACTCATCACCTTGAAGAGCTGATGTCAACAACCTGTGTCATAATAATCATTGTAAAAAAAACATACAGCAAACACAACAAGAATCCTTAAAGCAGGCATGTTCTGGATCACTAGTAAGGACACTGCATTTGCATTAATTTCACAAATTACATAAACTTTATTATGACACTCGGAAGGTCAGAGAATGCAATATGCAATATGAAGGCACCATCATCTTTGCCACCAACATCGATGAATATAAAAAAGTTGGAATTTTTTCTTCTATAAATTATGCAACAAATAATTGCTTTATTTTTTTTTCTCTTAAAAATGGTCCAGATGGAGCAAGTTGTTCATATAAAATGATTAAATGTCTGAGAATAGATTGAAAAACAAAAACAAAAGGAAAAAAATTAATGACAAATAAGGAAAATGTAAAACAAAAAAGTCTACATGTCAATGCCACTTATTATAATATAAACAAAAACTGATATATCCCAGCACAAGAAGGGATAGCAAATATTAAAATCTCAAACATATATATTACCTACAAGCTTCATAAAGGCATTGGGTGTCATCTGAAAACAATTGATCAACAATTATCTCTACCAGTCCGTTCGTGGAAACTATATGCTTCATTGGAACTTTGTGACAGGCTAGGTTTCCAATGATGCCAAGGCAGATCTCCTGAGAAAGGAAAGGCAAGGTATAACTACAAACAACAAATTATCAAAATCATTGCGACTAGTAAACTGAATAAAACCAAACTTAGGAAAGTGATTCCACAATGGAAGTTACTGAAACAATTAACAAAGAAAGCACTTCAACATATAGTGCTGAAGATTCAAAAGATAATGTATAACATGACTCACCGTAATTCGTACGGAAGGTGAAATTATAAGGTGTGCCAAAAGTACTTCGAGTACGAGGTTTTCCACCTGCACATATAACGATTAATGATATCCATTCCAGTAATGCAAGTAATGGTTTCTTCCATCCTAGAGTTGGAACACAGGTAATACAAGGAACAAGTTAAACAATAAGTGACAATTTAATCCAAACTCCACTGTAATGAAAACTGTGCTATTCGTGTAAGCAAAACTATGTGTACTAACAACTTTGTGGTACAAGCACAAGGATAAGACAAAAGATTTAAAACAATGAGGCAATGAACAAAAGAAAAATCAAGAAACTGCCAGAAATGCCTTCTAATCCATGTAAACATTATCAAGATAGTTTCAATTTTTAAATGGTGCTACCTTTGGCTATAATAAGCCAAACAAAATTAGTTGCAGCTTAGTTATCTTTTCTGAAAACAGGACTAAAATAACGCTAAACATCAAGACAGATTAAGAAGAAAAGAAAAAAAAAAAAGTCAAGTACCATTAGCTCTGCATGAGTTCTGTTAGCCGCAAGATCCCACAAAATACAGCCACACTCTTCCCAAACCTCTTCTCCCGTTGTCAGGCCTTGCCGTTCGCATCCAAGAGACGAATGCTCATCATCTCCACCTTGACAAGCAGATTTGCCAAAATCATTAACTGTGTCCAACTGCTCAACCTCATTCTCAAACGATTTTGGAATTTGAATTCTTGATGAAGAAACTCCACATTCTTCCATGAAATCACCATTCCATCCAATGCCATGAGCATCACTAGTCTTGACTCCAGAAGCTTTTAAGTCATTCCCGGAACCAGTTGGAATAAGTTTCCGAATCAAAGATATAATATAACTAGGATCAACAGTAGTTGAAATGTCAAACAACTGTACAACAAAATCAGTGTTAATACTTAAAACGAGCAGTAAGCATCATAAAGAACAAGGAATTATCGTCCAATTAAACAACAAACAAAACTTCATTTCCACCCTAATAGCTTTTAATGAGTGAAAACGCCAATAACAGGCTCTAGCCAAACCAAGCTGGATTTTCAAAACCCTAGCATCAATATTAATTCACAAATACACAGTTTCCAGTATCGGATAATAAAATTTAACTTGAAAACGAATAATCATGACCGAAACTTCCGCAACGAAACAAAAGAAGAATGATTATGACCTCATCAGGCGGTGGAGAAGGGTGGTGAAACCCTGCATCACGGACTGCTTCTTGCTCCTGTTCCCATCGTGCTTCTTCGTCTGTTTCTCTGATTGAGTCGGATTCTGATTCGAATGCCATTGAGCTCAAGGAGGGGAAATAATGGATGGGAAATACAGAAATAATATGGGATTGGATTTTAAAAGATGAATTTGGTGACTTTGTTTATTTTAGAACAATTATTTGAACATTTTTAAATTCATCATGAATTACTTCCTCCGTTTTTTTATTTATTATTTTTATTATTTTTATTTAAATTAAAAAATAATAAATAAATTTAAATTTAATATTAAATTACATAATTAAAATTAAATTATTAAATTTAATTAATTTTAATTTTATTAAAAAAATTAAATTAAAAAACCAAATTAAATTACATTAAAATTCTAAAAATGATATATAAATAAAATTTAAATTTTATTCTAAAATAACATGTAAAAGAGAATGAATAAAATAATAAATTACATTTTAACTACATTATTTTTTTATAAAAATAAGTAATATTTCAACAAATCCTCATGGGTGATAACATGAAATAATCGAATATATTTTAATAAATTTACAAAGTAATATTATACTTTTTTTAGTAGTATAAAAATATTACTGAAAATTTAAATAAATTTAAAAAATTAATATGTTAAAGCAAATACTGTATGAAAACAATATTTTGAAACTATATTCTTTCAGTATTTGATTAATGCTATGGTGCACGTGCGCAATGCATATGCACCATATATTGGATAAAAAATAAAAATAAAAATTATTTTACATTTATATGATATTACATACATGAAAAAATTATAAAAGAAATAAAATACATCTATACGTAAAATAGTGAAGATGCAAATAAGTTCATTTTGTTTATAGTGAAAAACTTAATTTTATTTTTGCTGTTATAAGAAAATTTTGATTTTAATTTTTGATACACAATAAATAACTGAAAAAAAAATGTTAAGCAACAATTTGTAAAGAAAAAAGAAAATTTATAGACCAACGAGAGTTAGAGTTGGCCAATTACAATACTTTATTAACAATACGTTCAATTTATTCTAATGACATTTAAAATTAAAAAATTATAATTAGTTATTATACCTTAACGGTATATAAATATATGTATATATAAATGAAAGTGAAAAATGAAAATAAAACCAACACATCAAACAAGTAAAATATCTTTATAAATTGCTCAACACATGAGTTACAAAATTTATTAATGTAGAAAACACAAAAAATATTTTTTGAAAAATTAGAAATAAGATCACTCAACTCAAGATTTTATAGATGTGATTCGTGTATAAACTTCCCATATTTTAAGCTAAATGTTTTTATAAAGTGTTTAATTTTAAAAGAGAATTTCCTTCTTAAGTAGAAGGAAAAAATTTTTTAATAAAGCAAAGAACCCCAGCGAAATTTTCAACGAGAAAAAATTTCGACTGATAAGTTAGTGTAAAATAAAAAAAAATTATTAGAGTAAAATTGACTAACAGAAAAATATCTAAAATATTATGCTTATTTATTAGGGTTGTGCAAAAATCGAACCGATCCGATCAATTCGAACCGAATCGATAAAATCGGGTGGGATTAATCGGATTGTTAGGGTCGGATCGATTTTTTATATATATGTTAATCGGGTTTCGGGTCGGGTCGGGTGAAACCCGACTAACCCGAACAATCCGAAAATTAAATATATAAATAAAAAAATTATAATTTTTCTACAATATTAATTAATATATAATATATATTTAATGTAATTTTAAAATTATTAGTTTATTGTATTTTTAAAATATTTTTTATTATATTTAATATTATTTATTTGTATTAATTTGAGATTTTAATTTAAATATGTAAATTTAAATAAATAATTTCAGGTTGTTCGGGTCAGGCCCAAAAAAACGGGTTGTTCGTGTAGGGATCCGATATTTATGTAGGATCTGATTGGGTGAAGAAAATATGTAAATTTCGGGTTCGGGTCGGATTCACCCGAACCCGACCAATGCACACCCCTATTATTTATAGGAAATGAGAATCCTATTTTAGTTATAATTCTGTTTTCTAATTATGATGGATTCATACCGTCAACCGAAAATACATTTAGGGAGATAAAACAAGTTAAAACTTTTGAATAGAAATTCTACCCACTTTACATAACTAACCATTCGTGTTCAAATATAATTTTTAAAAATAATTTTACCTAAATATCAGTTTAAATTCAGAATAAATCAAATAACTGATGATCGAACTACTCGAACGAACTAGATTAGGTTGTTCGGTTATTATTTACTAACTTAAATAAAGTAGCATTTGTTAAATTGACCTAAATAAAAAGTTTTCAGATAAAGTTGAAATATTTTTCGGACCAAAATATGGAATAGTCAAGATAAAACATTCCAAATTTTTATTTCAATTGTTTATT
Source organism: Excoecaria agallocha (assembly GCA_037975025.1). Lineage (NCBI taxonomy): Eukaryota > Viridiplantae > Streptophyta > Magnoliopsida > Malpighiales > Euphorbiaceae > Excoecaria > Excoecaria agallocha. The sequence continues at coordinate 58,505,116 of CM075812.1, read as the reverse complement.
AAATTTTTTGAAATAAATTAAAAATATTTTTTTTTTAATTTTTTAGTTATTTTTTATCTTGAAAGATCAATATATACATATCTTTACCTTATATCAAAATATACATATATTAAAATATCAAGATATAAGTAGTTAAAAAAAAATTTATGAAATTTATTTTTTTTAACAAATATTTAGAAAGATCGAAAAAATTGAAATAATTTTATTTTCTTTTCATGTGAATTTTTTTAATGTTAACAAATACTAACTAAACAATTAAATATTTTCATGGCGTAAATTGAATTATTTTATTAAGAAATAGACCTTCGACCACAAAATCCAAGCCACGTGTTGAAAGATTAAAGCACCAGTATGAATAAACATCCTTGGAGCATTGAAAATCACAAGCAAACCAAATCCAAGCCACAAAATAACTGTCACAATTTTTAAAAATTCGTATTTAACGTCCTTTAACTGCATTTAATTATAAATAAGTAACTACCAATGCAAAAAGCGTGAATTTTATACTGCCGAGCGACATTTCTCTCTATCTCTTACCTTCTTCACCTACCTACAAATTCCATGACCAGAAGTTCTAAGAAGAACGCACAGAATGAGAGAAATGGCTTTATCTCCTCATTTTCTCCATTTTCCACTCCATAATTCATCTTCCGCGCCTGACTATCTCCTCTTCTTTCCTCCTCCATGGCAATATTCGTCTCCGATTTCGATCCAGAACACCAAGATTCCGCTCGTTCCGATTACGGTTAAGGTATCTTCCAGAGTCAGGTGCTTGACCAAGTCGACTGGAGAGAATAGATGGAGTGAACCGGAGACTTTTATCTCTGACGGCGATGATGACGAAGAAGTGAGGGAGGATGTTAAAGTCCAGAGTCCACAGCAGCCGAGGATTTCCGCTCCTTATGGCGATCCTCTCTCGCTTGGAATTCGTGAGCCGGTTTATGAGGTTTGCTCTTTTGGCTTCTTATTTTAACTCCTGTTATACTATTCTGTTGGTGACTTTTTAGAGGTTAGTTGTTTTTTCATAAGTCTTCATAGTTTTTGTATTTTATGGATTGTTATGATCAATCAAGTGATGAATTCGTTGTTTCTCTTCTGCGGAGAACCTGTTTTGCTTAGTGGACTGCATGATTAGAATGGAAAATGTTAGGAGAATAGCTTTAGGAAAACTTACTATGGCTTTAATTTAGGATTCTGGATAAGCAGAAGGTTCTAAATGTACATGCAGACTTCTTTAGAACCGAATTGTGACGAGATATTTGAAAGTTGAATTTTTAATTTTGCTGATGATCTTCTATGTAATTTTTTGGTTTTTGCTGCCCTCTTTTTTTATCTTCTATGTAATTTTATCACTTTCTTAACAGTTTTCCGGCAGCATATCCAAAGTTATTTTGCTTTTTGTACTTTAGTTACTTTGGTATTATTCCGTGCGTGAGCGTAGCTTTCCTTTTTCATCTGCAGGTTGTTGAAGTGAAATCAAAGGGAACAGTATCTACTAGAAAAATAAACAGACGCCAATTATTGAAGTCAAGTGGTGGGTAAACCATCTTAAGTAAAAACTGCAGATTGTCTTTCCCCTTATTAACATTAATGCGTTTGTTAGATTTCTAGAATACATCACATCGTTGTTTTCTATGTTAACCACATGCTTCCCAGCTTTTGTTGCCATGTTTTGAATTTTGATGGATTAGCAGATTCTTCAACACTATTGGGGTTCTTGCTCTCATGAGTGTTTTTATGGCCAGGCCTTCGTCCACGAGATATCCGGAGTGTTGATCCATCATTGTTTTTGACCAATTCAATGCCTTCTTTGCTGGTTTGTTCACTGCTCTGGTTGTTTCTAGCTATATTTTCATCGTATAGATTGTTAGACAAAATAGCAAATTAAAAAGAAATGTCAAAATGATCAAGATGAAGCGTGCAACCTTTTGCTGAACCTGTTGGATATTTTACTATTAATTTTTTGGGGCATTTGGTTTCAACAGTCTTCTAGTTGTTATTGTTGACTATTCTTATAGGTTCGAGAGCATGCTATCTTACTTAATCTGGGATCATTACGAGCCATTGCAATGCAAGAGCGTGTTCTTATATTTGACTATAACCGGTAATCTTTTATTTTTTTGCAGTACAACAAGTTATCTCCTTGTCTCTTCATTTTTAAATATTTTTCATTTGCTTATACTGTTCTGATTTGAGCTAACGGTGGAAGATGCCTTGCATGTGTTGATCCTTTCTAGTAAAGGAGGGAAAGCTTTTATAGACACATTGATGCCTCGGCTAAATCCCAGAAATAACAATGGAGGGCCATGCATGCCATTTATACTTGAGGTTAGTGTGGTATTCTGTGTTTCTAAATTTACATGCTGAAACATGAAGATGACTGGATGGATGCATTCAGTTGTCTTAGTGCTGTAATATGTTAAAAATACAAGATTTTTTATTGTTAAAGTCAGTTGCTTTATATGTGATCATGCAAAGAAAAAAAGCTAGTCACTTTTATGGATCACCACCTAAGCATTCCGGTATCTAAGTTAAGTATCTGTATCACCACATAAAAAAGAAATGAGATGTTCAAATTTATCATGTATAAATCATCTGTGGTTGCACTTAATCTGATTTTAATGCTAGTTCAACATGGCATTTTGAAATTGTTTTGTATTTTTAAAACCATCAGCCATTATGAAGAGGCTATTCGTTGTTAAATTTCCAGGTTGTTGAAGCTGGATTGCTTTCACGAGTACAGCGGTTGGAGCAGAGACTAATCACTGTTGAACCTCGTGTGCGTATGTCTTTATTTTTCTTTTTTCTTTTTCTTTTCTTTCTTTTTTATGCTTTTCCTACTTTTTTCTGTCTGGCTCTTGGTGATGGAAAAGCGTTTCTTTTCGTACTCGAGGTGCAATGAAAATGTATTAGAATTATAGAAACACCTAATGGTGCAACTTTTCTATTCTCATGATATATGGAAATTCATTTACATACTAGTTAAGATGTAAAGCAGCAGCAATGGATTTGGATGGGCCTTTCTTCAAATATTGCCATGCATGGTGAAAAAGACATCTCACAAATATAAATGCCTCAACTTTCCAGAAGAAAGTCTATTTTTCTATTATTTATCATTGGATGAATTGCTGAAAGTAAATGTTGTTTTTTATATTGAAGCTGAACATCTTTCTCTCTCAAAAACATATATTATTTTGGCCACTTAAAGATTAATGATACTGGGGGAGAAGAAGTGCCAAAGAATACAATATTTAATAATTTTTAGTTATTCAAGGAGCTGACAGGTGTATTGTGGGGGGATATTGCACACTCACTTGTGGTTGCTGACAATCTTATAGTTTTTGGAAATCAAAATTTTTGGAGCAAAATTTTTATTCATGTGTCTTGGTTGGAAAACAATATCTGGCTGGCTAAATTTATACCTAATCCTTTTGGTAATTGGAAGTGGATGATACTTGAGGAACAGGTATAACACTTTTCATGGCAACTATAATTAGGACTGACAAAATGTGAAACCTTTCTCCTAGAACATGGATCCAACTTCCACTTTATCAGGCATTTTTCTCAGCAAGGCCTTTTTCGTCTTATTTAACTCCTTTCTGTCTTCCAAGAAGAGACTTTACGAATATTGATTTGAACAATTTTAGTTTGCTTTTCTTGAGGATTATTGACAAATGAGCATTCATATACAGTTTTGAATCTGTTTGAGAAGGATCTGAATTCTTATAGTGAAATGCAGAGGCAAGGGGGTGATTTTTGAATTGGAAGAAGAGTGTCTCTGCAGGGTTCCAAATGAATTGGTTTATTAGACATCTTTGAAGATCTATCCAGTATTATATCTATGTACTGTTTGGAACAGATGTTTTTATGCAATTGTAAGATGTTCTTGGATTGAAATCTGGACAGTGGGCTTCTCAGATATTCAATTTTTATGATTATCCCTTTGCTTGCTTCAGGTTCGAGCTCTTTTGGAGGTTTTACCCAATAGGTTAACTGGTGACATATTGGAGGAGCTACGTATTAGCAAACAAACCTTGGTATTACTTATTTAACTGGAAAAGCACAAATGTCATGGCAGCGGAATGGTCTTTTTGATTTTTTACTTTTTCACTTTCATATGGAAGGTTGAATTAGGTTCGAGGGCAGGAGCTCTTAGACAAATGCTGCTCGATCTTTTGGAGGATCCACATGAAATATGTCGTATATGTATAATTGGGAGGAACTGCACTCTTGGAAGGTTTAATAATGTTGTGGAATGCTCTGTTCCCTTAGAGAAGCAGATTGCTGAAGGTTAGACATGTATTCTAGACTCGCATCAATGGGATTTAAATGTCAATACGACTTAATACTGGTTTCTTACTGATGTGATTTTGCCATTTGCAGAGGAGGAAGAAGAAATTGATATGCTTTTGGAAAATTATCTCCAAAGGTTTTGAGCTTCTACTTCTAGTGCTTTCTGATCAGTTACATTTGTGCTTTACACTTGTCATGCCTTTTGCTTTTTGTGATGGTATTTAGATTCTCTTTGGTAACTCATCTATCCCATCCAGTCAACAACTTAGCTATTAAGATCACTATGGGTTCTGTTAAAGCCATAGAATTATTAAAAAATAAAAAAATAAAATGAAACTCATGAAAGACAAAAAAAAAAACTTTGTTCATTTGTTGGTACAATCTTAAAATATAGTTGCGAATCTGTCTCGTTGCCTGTGTGTCATTGTCAATTGTTTCTCCAGTCACTTGTTGTAGCTTTTTCATGTGTAAAAATTCCATGTCGAATATGCAGTTGCTGTGGATAAGTTGAAGTTTAATTATTATGGGGCCACGGGGACATGTTCATTGGAATTTATCATTTGCCAGAAAACTAAAGATTTCATTGGGAAAATAGTTTTTCTTTTCGTTTGCTTCAATTTAAAAGGAATCAGGAAAGCTTTCAGGATGTTGAAACATTTAAGGGGTTTTTAAGAAGCTTCTGATAGATGTTCCATTCAGAATGAAAACATCCTCTTATTGCTTTCGCAGATCCGAATCATGTCATGGTCAGGCAGAACGACTTCTTGATTCTGCTAAGGAAATGGAAGATTCAATTGCTGTTAATTTAAGGTTTGGACTCTGTATATTATACTTTTTTTTCTTTATCTTGGCCTTAAACTTCTGACATAATGACTACTGATAGTCCATACTCAGTACATTTCTACTGATTTCTTAATCAGTTATCCTGCATCATCCTTGGATACTGGTAAAGGCCCCAGCATTACCGTGCTTAAGCAGCTTGACTTGGTTTATCTTCTGGTATTATAATAACCAATACTGAAGTTGAAAGTTGGAGGCATTAGAACATGGTGCACCGAGAAACACCAATCAGCACAAAGCTCAAATTAGAATCAGTTTAATCACTTAGTCATGGATTTGCTTGCTTCATATTGATCTTCATGCAGCATAAACCAACGTTATTTACTTTTGTATATTGCATTTTGACTATAGGGCTAAAAGATTTACCTTTGACCAAAACCTAAAGCATTAAAGCACATGATAAGTTGGGGCCAGAAATTTTAAGAAATAAGAAGCATTCCAATTTCTATGGATCAATTCTTTGATTAAAAATTGGTCATATCCAGACAAAACACATATCAATGGAACATTTGTTTGTATCAAACTCATATCTAATTGATGTCTAAAATAAGAACTGCAGTTAAAACTACAAACCATTTTCCAAATGTTTCACCGGTAAATATAAATTGTGTGAATGGGGTCCAAATTCTTTTACATATGTTTTGTGTGTTTTGAAACAAAGGTTAAGAAAACTATGGTTAGCCCACTTAGGTATAAAACATGATAAATAATACTGAATAACGCATTTTTTTAGAGAATTAGAGACAAAATGTATAGGAAATTTTTGCTCCTTGCTCTTCTGTGTCTCTGATCTTGTCCTTCTCTCCTTATCAGCTCACGAAGGCTTGAAGTGAGCAGATTTGAATTACTTCTTCAGGTCGGGACTTTCTGTGTGGCAGTCGGTGCTCTAGTTGCAGGTGTGTCTTTCACAAAACGTGAAGTTTGTACCTCAATTATTTATGACTTCATATTGTATTTTGCATGTGCATTTGATCGTGTTCCATGAAATTTCCGGAAACCATTCAATTGACAAATTCTACTTCTTAACACACTAAAAAATGTCATGTGAACTATTTACAGCCAGCTATTTTTTTTTTTTATTTGAAGGTTGTAGCTACTTTGGTAACATAAACAGCACAGTGGCACATGACATTCATATAAAACATTTACCTTCTGGAAAGCAATATTATTTCCTTCTATCAGCCACTGGATTATGAAATGATCAGATTACAGAGAGATGGACGCAAAACTGTAGGCTGAGTTGCAAAGAATCTCTCCTTTCAGTTGATCCATCTTGTATTCTGACAATCTTTTTCTACCCATTAGATGTTCCTATATAATAGCTGCATTACAAGTTTGAAGAATGGAATGCTTCTAGTTAAGTGTTGCAGAGAAGATATATAGTGTTGATGAACGCACTGGCCTTTCCATGTTCTGAATGTTTGATATAAAAATCCTAAATTGCAAAAATGGCTGAATTAGTAACTTAATGCGATGACAGATATATAAGTGTGGCATATAATTGAAGACCAACGAGAAATGAATCATTCATCACTATTTTATGCAAAATAGTTGCTTGAATATATCTTTTTGGCTGCTTGCTTATGTGGGAACTGTTTCCTTGTTGCAGGTATATTCGGCATGAACTTGAAATCCTATCTTGAAGAGCATCTGGTTTGTTTGTCTAAAACTTTAAACATCATCATAATAAACTTTTTCTTGCTCTTTGCTGCTTTCATCGAAAATTACTGCTGTACAACCTTTTTGTTTTCCGCAGTTTGCCTTTTGGCTGACAACAGCTGGGATTTTTGTTGGGGCTGCTGTGGGTTTTTTTCTGATGTATTCATATCTCAGAGCTAGGAAAATTCTGTAGCTTAACAAATTCAAGTTAGGTAAGTCCGCATGAACTTACTCTATTGATTATTTCTTTTAACTCCGTGATAGCGAGCATGGACTCCTTGAAATTTTCTGTAACACAAATAAAATCAAAGAAGAGTATTTCTACTGCATTAGGTCCATGAAACCTAATTTCAACTTTAACAACCTCGGTCAGAATCTAATACCGTAGTTTTGTATTTTATAGGTGGTTTCAAAGGTTAAGCATAGTTGGCCAAATAATATTAATTGATCACTTGATCTTGCATTGCTCTGTAAGAATGGACTTTGGTGCTTTGGTATATGTGCTAAAGAATTCAACTGACGTTCCACGTATTCTTCGAAGAAAGTGCTAGGCCATTGCAGCAGTAGAACAAAATCTGCTCTTTAGATGTATATTGGCATTTTGCAACTAGAAAGCAACAGCATTTATAAACTCTTTCGCAGGCCATGATTCTTAATCTCGACCTCTGTTTCCACTTAAAGGTGTTGGCCAGGGCAAGATCCTTTTCTGATATCTCACAAATTATTTGAGTCCAACTAAATTCCTCACAGCAAGCACAGTACCACATTCATTCAGTACGGACGTGAGACCTCTAAATGCTTTCCTCTGTCACCGACCCTTTTCGGGGACCACCAAATCAGTGAGTGATTCTTATCATTTAACATATTTTGAATGATTTCTTGACAAATACAATCTGATTCTTGATTATCCAATTATGAACTCATATATATATAGTTGTTATCTGATTGCTATTTAATTTAGCTCTGAATAACCCTAATTCAATTTGTTGTGTTTATGTAAGATTATTTTGCAATTTAGGTTGGATTTATAGATGCTCACATCTTGCAATTGTTCTGTGATTCTCAAGATGGTTTCTTTATTGTAGGATTTTTTTTTTAGTAATGTACCCACATTTGTTTTAGTGCGCAGATATCAGTGAATTATCACGGTAATGCAATGGATTTATCAGATTCAGTGTTAGTGAAATCCAGCAGATTGAAATCAGTTGTATGGAATGACTTTGACAGGGTGAAAAAGGGTGATACTTTTGTGGCTATATGTAGGCACTGTAAGAAAAAACTTAGTGGGTCAAGTACTAGTGGAACCTCTCATTTGAGGAATCATTTAATTAGGTGTCAGAGAAGAACTAATCATGGAATTTCTAATCATGGAATTTCTCAGTTTCTTTCTGCAAGGGAAAAGAAAAAGGATGGAATGGTTGCCCTTGCAAATGTGAATGTTGATCAGGAGCCAAGAAGGGATGAACCACTTATTGTTGTGAATTATAAATTTGAACAAGGGCAGGGGAGAGACGAAGCTGTTGTTGTTGCAGATGGTAACTGGGATCAAAAGCGAAGTCAATTTGATTTGGCCCGCATGATTATTTTACATGGCTATCCAGTGCAAATGGTCGATCATGTTGGTTTTAGGGTTTTTGTTAAGAATTTACAGCCATTGTTTGAGTTTGTATCATCTGAGAGACTGGAGGCTGACTGTATGGATATTTACTTACAAGAAAAACAAAAGGTTTATGAAGTCTTAGATAAGTTACCTGGCAAAATCAGCCTTAGTGCCAATCTTTGGTGTTCTTTCGGTGATGCTGAGTACTTGTGTTTGACAGCACACTATATTGATGATGCTTGGCAATTAAAGAAGAAGAGGTTGAATTTCATCTTGGTTGATCAGACACGTACAGAAGACATGCATTCAGAAGCTATCATGACATGTTTGATGGATTGGGATATAGACCGTAAGCTGTTTTCAGTGACATTTGATGGTCATTCGGCCAATGACAGCATTGTCCACAGAATTCAAGACAGATTGACCCAGAATAGGTTCCTCTACTGTAATGGTATGTTATTTGACATAGCCTGTGCTACAAATCTTCTCAATCTGATGGTAAGCGATGCATTAGAGGCACTCTCTGAGGTGATACATAAGATTCAGGAAAGCATTCGGTATATTAGAAGTTCACAAATAACTCAAGTCAAGTTTAATGAGATGGCGCTACAAGCTGGAGTTGAAAGTCAGAAGTGTTTATGTCTTGACAATCCATCGCAATGGGATTCAACATATTTTATGCTTGAAGCTGCATTAGATTATAGGTGGGCATTTTCTCTTCTTCAAGAACAAGACTCTGCTTACAAAATGTGTCCCACTGATTTAGAGTGGGAGAGGGCTAGGACCCTCACAAATTACTTGAAACACTTTGTTGAAGTTACTAATGTTTTTGTGAAGAATAAGCATCCAACAGCGAACATTTATTTTCCTGAAATCTGTGAAATTCATTTACAGTTAAACGAGTGGTGCAAAAATTCAGATGATTATATTTGTTCTGTGGCATTGAAGATGAAAAGTAAGTTTGATGAATATTGGGAAAAATCTAGCCTTGCTTTAGCTGTTTCAGCCATGTTAGATCCTCGATTCAAGCTAAAGTTGATTGAGTATTACTATCAACAAATATTTGGTAGTCCTGCTGCTGAATTAATTGATGAGGTTTTTGAGTATATAAATGCTTTATACAACGAACATTCACTTGGCTCTCCATTAGCCTCTTTTGACCAAGGTCTGGCATCCCAAGTTAGGGGAAGCACTCTCTGCGCACCTGGCACTGAAAGGGACTGCAAGGATAGACTAACAGGATTCGACAAATTTCTCAACGAAACTTCCCAGAGTCAAGGTGCAAAGTCAGATTTAGACAAGTACTTGGAGGAACCCCTTTTTCCTCGCAGTGTTGATTTTAACATATTGAATTGGTGGAAAGTTCACACTCCAAGATATCCAATCCTAGCTATGATGGCACGTAACATTGTGGGAATTCCCATGTCAAAAGTTACTCCAGAACTTGCTTTTAACTATGGAAAGAGGACACTTAATCGTGAATGGGGTTCACTGCGACCAGCTACTATACAAGCTTTGATGTGTTCTCATGATTGGATAAGTGAAGGAGGGAAATGACTCTTAAATAACTATTATCTGAATATATTATGTTTATATACGCTTCTCTTCTGGCTGCAATTTGAAAACTCGTTGACTTTTCTGGTATTAGTAATTTATTTTGTTCCAGCTTTCGCCCTATGCCTAATAGCAGATTAGCTTGTTGCTTTCTTCCTATAATGGATGCTATTGTTCTCATCTTACTACAATCTTTTTGTTTGCCTGATATTGTTGACTGATAAACGTTAATGGGTGTGGATAATTATGATGTGGTTATGTTTAGACGTATTTTAGTGATTCTACCCCACTGCAGTAGTGTTTTCCGTCTGTAAAGAAGATTAATGTTTCGAAGCTTTAGGGTTTATATTGCAGTAAAGACTGCCTTCTGTTGGCTAGACCAGTTATAACTTGCATTGACAGTGGACCGATGCATTTACTTGCAACTTATTGTCTTCATATATATATATATATATATATATATATATATATTGCTTCTGAGCAACTGAAAATTATACTAATTGAGTACCTTGGCTCTGAAGAAATTTGTATTGTGCCGCTATTTAGAGATAAACATTGTTAGAATGTGGACTGGGAATGATAATGATGTCGATGTAAATCTCAAGTCAATTGGGGGGAATAAAATGTAAACTCGTCAAATTCTGTTGATCTTTACTAAGATGAGATGATACCTCCGAGGATAGTACTGCGCTCATCTAAAGGCTAATATCATCCGATTCTAGGATGGGGCACGAGATTCAACAGTAAATTCTATTTTTAACTGATTTGAACAGTCAAATTCCATAAGAATCGAACATGTTTTGAGACCCCTTGGACTCTGTAAGAATCTAACAGGGCAGTGAGAAAATTTCCGTTAGAAAAATGGTTGAGAATTTGAAAGTCTTTATATTGCTCGTCCTTAAAAGTGTAAGACATGCCATGCTCTCTGTAAAGTGAGATGAGATAAGAAATAAAGAAAAAGGCCATGCCCATTTCATTGGGCCTTTCGGCCTATACGAAATCTAAGAGCATACTCGAACAATTATCTTCCGCTGTTTAGCTTCTAATTTTTCTTCTTCATTCAGACACTTGCCACGAAATGGAACAATTGATTCCTGATGTCATAATCAAAGTGTAAAAGGTCAAAATTGTACATTTGCCAGTCAAACTTAGGGTTCCATAATGCTATGAAAAAAAAAACAAAAAAATGTTTTTATGTTTTTTCTCACTTGGTAACCAAACAAAAAGGTGAATTAATCTGAAAAATTTTGAGTATGAAAGGAGATCAGGAATTGATATATTAGATGTAATTCTTATATTAGAACCTAACTTTTCATCTCATGTTTTTACATGCATACGTTTTACTACAACAGAGTTACAATTCTGTGAGCTATGAAATTCGATGCGTCAAAATTTTGGGAGAACAAAGCTTTTTGTTTACAATCATCAGAAACCAATATTTGCTCTTGGCGTCCGAGGAAGCTGCATTAAACAATACCATCAAACAAGTTGCTTTCAGATTCACACCCAAAGCAGACCAATTGGCTACAGCTGCAACACCTCAACAAGTACTCTATCTGAAGATCCGATAAAAAAAAACCGAATCAATCATTTAGATTTGGCAACTGATTCTAAATTGAATTGTTTCATCATATCAGCATACCTGCAGACTGCAGGAAAATATAAAAGAAATGCAGCTTAGCTGTGGAAAGATGTATGACATCAGGTTCTTGAATGGTTTAACGACATCGACATATTTGGATTGAAAAATCAGGGTTCCAATATAAGCACTGGATATCTACATTTCCATGCAACAGACAGTAATATGAAAATGATTAACTTTGTATTTAATAGAAATATTAATACTCAGCTTTGGTCTTTAGAACATGCTGAGAATCCACATGTTAACAACAGTGATGGCTCAAATCCCTCCAAATCAGAGAAATACTATAACTCTTAACACACTATCCCAAAAAAAAAGTATCACCTGTCACACTAACTACGCTTATAGTATTTGAATCTTCTTTACAAGACAGTTCCTCCAGATTTGGCAAACCATTTATATGGAAGCTTAGATAGTTCTTAGGTTTGCTGGTTATCATTTTTGCAGAAGAACTCAAGTGTGGAAAGTCAAAATTTAGCATCCAAAAGATGCACCAATGCTAGTCAAACAAGGGGATCCATAATCTGAGAAAAGAGTTTGATGTAGAAGATAGAGGACATGCATGTAAAACTCTTAATTCACTCTCTCCAAGGCATGGAAGAGAAGTAAGAATTATACCTTTTCAGTCCTGCCATTTATCCAGCAAGCCACATTCTATGTTATTTTGCTACCTGCAAATAAAGTATATCAAAAGAACAATGTCAAAGAACGTGGCATTTTAGAGCTTCTACATGTGCTAAACTAGTAAATGAATGAGTCTCTTGAGAATCAAGATCTTGTTGATAACTGCATACACAGAAAGTGAGAAGCAACTTACTTTGAGTATTTACGACAGCATTCCAGTAATCTGCCAATATCTACATCACTGGCAGAATTGTCTTCCACAACATTATCCACCTTGTGACAGTCCTTTGAAGATCTCCACTGATTTACAATACTGATTATTTTCTGAAGCTGTGGCAATGGTCAAGGACAAAAGAATTGCTAAGGTGGCAGCAATTTAGTGTAAAATAAAAAAAAAAATTATTAGAGTAAAATTGACTAACAGAAAAATATCTAAAATATTATGCTTATTTATTAGGGTTGTGCAAAAACCGAACCGATCCGATCAATCCGAACCGAATCGATAAAATTGGGTGGGATTAATCGGATTGTTAGGGTCGGATCGATTTTTTATATATATGTTAATCGGGTTTCGGGTCGGGTGAAACCCGACTAACCCGAACAATCCGAAAATTAAATATATAAATAAAAAAAATTATAATTTTTCTACAATATTAATTAATATATAATATATATTTAATGTAATTTTGAAATTATTAGTTTATTGTATTTTTAAAATATTTTTTATTATATTTAATATTATTTATTTGTATTAATTTGAGATTTTAATTTAAATATGTAAATTTAAAAAAATAATTTCAGGTTGTTCGGGTCAGGCCCAAAAAATCGGGTTGTTCGTGTAGGGATCCGATATTTATGTAGGATCTGATTGGGTGAAGAAAATATGTAAATTTCGGGTTCGGGTCGGATTCACCCGAACCCTACCAATGCACACCCCTATTATTTATAGGAAATGAGAATCCTATTTTAGTTATAATTCTGTTTTCTAATTATGATGGATTCATACCGTCAACCGAAAATACATTTAGGGAGATAAAACAAGTTAAAACTTTTGAATAGAAATTCTACCCACTTTACATAACTAACCATTCGTGTTCAAATATAATTTTTAAAAATAATTTTACCTAAATATCAGTTTAAATTCAGAATAAATCAAATAACTGATGATCGAACTACTCGAACGAACTAGATTAGGTTGTTCGGTTATTATTTACTAACTTAAATAAGGTAGTATTTGTTAAATTGACCTAAATAAAAAGTTTTCAGATAAAGTTGAAATATTTTTCGGACCAAAATATGGAATAGTCAAGATAAAACATTCCGAAATTTTATTTCAATTGTTTATTAAATTTTTTGAAATAAATTAAAAATAATTTTTCTTTAATTTTTTAATTATTTTTTATCTTGAAAGATCAATATATACATATTTTTACCTTGTATCAAAATATACATATATTAAAATATCAAGATATAAGTAGTTAAAAAAAATTTATGAGATTTATTTTTTTTAACAAATATTTAAAAAGATCGAAAAAATTGAAATAATTTTATTTTCTTTTCATGTGAATTTTTTTAATGTTAACAAATACTAACTAAACAATTAAATATTTTCATGGCGTAAATTGAATTATTTTATTAAGAAATAGACCTTCGACCACAAAATCCAAGCCACGTGTTGAAAGATTAAAGCACCAGTATGAATAAACATCCTTGGAGCATTGAAAATCACAAGCAAACCAAATCCAAGCCACAAAATAACTGTCACAATTTTTAAAAATTCGTATTTAACGTCCTTTAACTGCATTTAATTATAAATAAGTAACTACCAATGCAAAAAGCGTGAATTTTATACTGCCGAGCGACATTTCTCTCTATCTCTTACCTTCTTCACCTACCTACAAATTCCATGACCAGAAGTTCTAAGAAGAACGCACAGAATGAGAGAAATGGCTTTATCTCCTCATTTTCTCCATTTTCCACTCCATAATTCATCTTCCGCGCCTGACTATCTCCTCTTCTTTCCTCCTCCATGGCAATATTCGTCTCCGATTTCGATCCAGAACACCAAGATTCCGCTCGTTCCGATTACGGTTAAGGTATCTTCCAGAGTCAGGTGCTTGACCAAGTCGACTGGAGAGAATAGATGGAGTGAACCGGAGACTTTTATCTCTGACGGCGATGATGACGAAGAAGTGAGGGAGGATGTTAAAGTCCAGAGTCCACAGCAGCCGAGGATTTCCGCTCCTTATGGCGATCCTCTCTCGCTTGGAATTCGTGAGCCGGTTTATGAGGTTTGCTCTTTTGGCTTCTTATTTTAACTCCTGTTATACTATTCTGTTGGTGACTTTTTAGAGGTTAGTTGTTTTTTCATAAGTCTTCATAGTTTTTGTATTTTATGGATTGTTATGATCAATCAAGTGATGAATTCGTTGTTTCTCTTCTGCGGAGAACCTGTTTTGCTTAGTGGACTGCATGATTAGAATGGAAAATGTTAGGAGAATAGCTTTAGGAAAACTTACTATGGCTTTAATTTAGGATTCTGGATAAGCAGAAGGTTCTAAATGTACATGCAGACTTCTTTAGAACCGAATTGTGACGAGATATTTGAAAGTTGAATTTTTAATTTTGCTGATGATCTTCTATGTAATTTTTTGGTTTTTGCTGCCCTCTTTTTTTTATCTTCTATGTAATTTTATCACTTTCTTAACAGTTTTCCGGCAGCATATCCAAAGTTATTTTGCTTTTTGTACTTTAGTTACTTTGGTATTATTCCGTGCGTGAGCGTAGCTTTCCTTTTTCATCTGCAGGTTGTTGAAGTGAAATCAAAGGGAACAGTATCTACTAGAAAAATAAACAGACGCCAATTATTGAAGTCAAGTGGTGGGTAAACCATCTTAAGTAAAAACTGCAGATTGTCTTTCCCCTTATTAACATTAATGCGTTTGTTAGATTTCTAGAATACATCACATCGTTGTTTTCTATGTTAACCACATGCTTCCCAGCTTTTGTTGCCATGTTTTGAATTTTGATGGATTAGCAGATTCTTCAACACTATTGGGGTTCTTGCTCTCATGAGTGTTTTTATGGCCAGGCCTTCGTCCACGAGATATCCGGAGTGTTGATCCATCATTGTTTTTGACCAATTCAATGCCTTCTTTGCTGGTTTGTTCACTGCTCTGGTTGTTTCTAGCTATATTTTCATCGTATAGATTGTTAGACAAAATAGCAAATTAAAAAGAAATGTCAAAATGATCAAGATGAAGCGTGCAACCTTTTGCTGAACCTGTTGGATATTTTACTATTAATTTTTTGGGGCATTTGGTTTCAACAGTCTTCTAGTTGTTATTGTTGACTATTCTTATAGGTTCGAGAGCATGCTATCTTACTTAATCTGGGATCATTACGAGCCATTGCAATGCAAGAGCGTGTTCTTATATTTGACTATAACCGGTAATCTTTTATTTTTTTGCAGTACAACAAGTTATCTCCTTGTCTCTTCATTTTTAAATATTTTTCATTTGCTTATACTGTTCTGATTTGAGCTAACGGTGGAAGATGCCTTGCATGTGTTGATCCTTTCTAGTAAAGGAGGGAAAGCTTTTATAGACACATTGATGCCTCGGCTAAATCCCAGAAATAACAATGGAGGGCCATGCATGCCATTTATACTTGAGGTTAGTGTGGTATTCTGTGTTTCTAAATTTACATGCTGAAACATGAAGATGACTGGATGGATGCATTCAGTTGTCTTAGTGCTGTAATATGTTAAAAATACAAGATTTTTTATTGTTAAAGTCAGTTGCTTTATATGTGATCATGCAAAGAAAAAAAGCTAGTCACTTTTATGGATCACCACCTAAGCATTCCGGTATCTAAGTTAAGTATCTGTATCACCACATAAAAAAGAAATGAGATGTTCAAATTTATCATGTATAAATCATCTGTGGTTGCACTTAATCTGATTTTAATGCTAGTTCAACATGGCATTTTGAAATTGTTTTGTATTTTTAAAACCATCAGCCATTATGAAGAGGCTATTCGTTGTTAAATTTCCAGGTTGTTGAAGCTGGATTGCTTTCACGAGTACAGCGGTTGGAGCAGAGACTAATCACTGTTGAACCTCGTGTGCGTATGTCTTTATTTTTCTTTTTTCTTTTTCTTTTCTTTCTTTTTTATGCTTTTCCTACTTTTTTCTGTCTGGCTCTTGGTGATGGAAAAGCGTTTCTTTTCGTACTCGAGGTGCAATGAAAATGTATTAGAATTATAGAAACACCTAATGGTGCAACTTTTCTATTCTCATGATATATGGAAATTCATTTACATACTAGTTAAGATGTAAAGCAGCAGCAATGGATTTGGATGGGCCTTTCTTCAAATATTGCCATGCATGGTGAAAAAGACATCTCACAAATATAAATGCCTCAACTTTCCAGAAGAAAGTCTATTTTTCTATTATTTATCATTGGATGAATTGCTGAAAGTAAATGTTGTTTTTTATATTGAAGCTGAACATCTTTCTCTCTCAAAAACATATATTATTTTGGCCACTTAAAGATTAATGATACTGGGGGAGAAGAAGTGCCAAAGAATACAATATTTAATAATTTTTAGTTATTCAAGGAGCTGACAGGTGTATTGTGGGGGGATATTGCACACTCACTTGTGGTTGCTGACAATCTTATAGTTTTTGGAAATCAAAATTTTTGGAGCAAAATTTTTATTCATGTGTCTTGGTTGGAAAACAATATCTGGCTGGCTAAATTTATACCTAATCCTTTTGGTAATTGGAAGTGGATGATACTTGAGGAACAGGTATAACACTTTTCATGGCAACTATAATTAGGACTGACAAAATGTGAAACCTTTCTCCTAGAACATGGATCCAACTTCCACTTTATCAGGCATTTTTCTCAGCAAGGCCTTTTTCGTCTTATTTAACTCCTTTCTGTCTTCCAAGAAGAGACTTTACGAATATTGATTTGAACAATTTTAGTTTGCTTTTCTTGAGGATTATTGACAAATGAGCATTCATATACAGTTTTGAATCTGTTTGAGAAGGATCTGAATTCTTATAGTGAAATGCAGAGGCAAGGGGGTGATTTTTGAATTGGAAGAAGAGTGTCTCTGCAGGGTTCCAAATGAATTGGTTTATTAGACATCTTTGAAGATCTATCCAGTATTATATCTATGTACTGTTTGGAACAGATGTTTTTATGCAATTGTAAGATGTTCTTGGATTGAAATCTGGACAGTGGGCTTCTCAGATATTCAATTTTTATGATTATCCCTTTGCTTGCTTCAGGTTCGAGCTCTTTTGGAGGTTTTACCCAATAGGTTAACTGGTGACATATTGGAGGAGCTACGTATTAGCAAACAAACCTTGGTATTACTTATTTAACTGGAAAAGCACAAATGTCATGGCAGCGGAATGGTCTTTTTGATTTTTTACTTTTTCACTTTCATATGGAAGGTTGAATTAGGTTCGAGGGCAGGAGCTCTTAGACAAATGCTGCTCGATCTTTTGGAGGATCCACATGAAATATGTCGTATATGTATAATTGGGAGGAACTGCACTCTTGGAAGGTTTAATAATGTTGTGGAATGCTCTGTTCCCTTAGAGAAGCAGATTGCTGAAGGTTAGACATGTATTCTAGACTCGCATCAATGGGATTTAAATGTCAATACGACTTAATACTGGTTTCTTACTGATGTGATTTTGCCATTTGCAGAGGAGGAAGAAGAAATTGATATGCTTTTGGAAAATTATCTCCAAAGGTTTTGAGCTTCTACTTCTAGTGCTTTCTGATCAGTTACATTTGTGCTTTACACTTGTCATGCCTTTTGCTTTTTGTGATGGTATTTAGATTCTCTTTGGTAACTCATCTATCCCATCCAGTCAACAACTTAGCTATTAAGATCACTATGGGTTCTGTTAAAGCCATAGAATTATTAAAAAATAAAAAAATAAAATGAAACTCATGAAAGACAAAAAAAAAAACTTTGTTCATTTGTTGGTACAATCTTAAAATATAGTTGCGAATCTGTCTCGTTGCCTGTGTGTCATTGTCAATTGTTTCTCCAGTCACTTGTTGTAGCTTTTTCATGTGTAAAAATTCCATGTCGAATATGCAGTTGCTGTGGATAAGTTGAAGTTTAATTATTATGGGGCCACGGGGACATGTTCATTGGAATTTATCATTTGCCAGAAAACTAAAGATTTCATTGGGAAAATAGTTTTTCTTTTCGTTTGCTTCAATTTAAAAGGAATCAGGAAAGCTTTCAGGATGTTGAAACATTTAAGGGGTTTTTAAGAAGCTTCTGATAGATGTTCCATTCAGAATGAAAACATCCTCTTATTGCTTTCGCAGATCCGAATCATGTCATGGTCAGGCAGAACGACTTCTTGATTCTGCTAAGGAAATGGAAGATTCAATTGCTGTTAATTTAAGGTTTGGACTCTGTATATTATACTTTTTTTTCTTTATCTTGGCCTTAAACTTCTGACATAATGACTACTGATAGTCCATACTCAGTACATTTCTACTGATTTCTTAATCAGTTATCCTGCATCATCCTTGGATACTGGTAAAGGCCCCAGCATTACCGTGCTTAAGCAGCTTGACTTGGTTTATCTTCTGGTATTATAATAACCAATACTGAAGTTGAAAGTTGGAGGCATTAGAACATGGTGCACCGAGAAACACCAATCAGCACAAAGCTCAAATTAGAATCAGTTTAATCACTTAGTCATGGATTTGCTTGCTTCATATTGATCTTCATGCAGCATAAACCAACGTTATTTACTTTTGTATATTGCATTTTGACTATAGGGCTAAAAGATTTACCTTTGACCAAAACCTAAAGCATTAAAGCACATGATAAGTTGGGGCCAGAAATTTTAAGAAATAAGAAGCATTCCAATTTCTATGGATCAATTCTTTGATTAAAAATTGGTCATATCCAGACAAAACACATATCAATGGAACATTTGTTTGTATCAAACTCATATCTAATTGATGTCTAAAATAAGAACTGCAGTTAAAACTACAAACCATTTTCCAAATGTTTCACCGGTAAATATAAATTGTGTGAATGGGGTCCAAATTCTTTTACATATGTTTTGTGTGTTTTGAAACAAAGGTTAAGAAAACTATGGTTAGCCCACTTAGGTATAAAACATGATAAATAATACTGAATAACGCATTTTTTTAGAGAATTAGAGACAAAATGTATAGGAAATTTTTGCTCCTTGCTCTTCTGTGTCTCTGATCTTGTCCTTCTCTCCTTATCAGCTCACGAAGGCTTGAAGTGAGCAGATTTGAATTACTTCTTCAGGTCGGGACTTTCTGTGTGGCAGTCGGTGCTCTAGTTGCAGGTGTGTCTTTCACAAAACGTGAAGTTTGTACCTCAATTATTTATGACTTCATATTGTATTTTGCATGTGCATTTGATCGTGTTCCATGAAATTTCCGGAAACCATTCAATTGACAAATTCTACTTCTTAACACACTAAAAAATGTCATGTGAACTATTTACAGCCAGCTATTTTTTTTTTTTATTTGAAGGTTGTAGCTACTTTGGTAACATAAACAGCACAGTGGCACATGACATTCATATAAAACATTTACCTTCTGGAAAGCAATATTATTTCCTTCTATCAGCCACTGGATTATGAAATGATCAGATTACAGAGAGATGGACGCAAAACTGTAGGCTGAGTTGCAAAGAATCTCTCCTTTCAGTTGATCCATCCTGTATTCTGACAATCTTTTTCTACCCATTAGATGTTCCTATATAATAGCTGCATTACAAGTTTGAAGAATGGAATGCTTCTAGTTAAGTGTTGCAGAGAAGATATATAGTGTTGATGAACGCACTGGCCTTTCCATGTTCTGAATGTTTGATATAAAAATCCTAAATTGCAAAAATGGCTGAATTAGTAACTTAATGCGATGACAGATATATAAGTGTGGCATATAATTGAAGACCAACGAGAAATGAATCATTCATCACTATTTTATGCAAAATAGTTGCTTGAATATATCTTTTTGGCTGCTTGCTTATGTGGGAACTGTTTCCTTGTTGCAGGTATATTCGGCATGAACTTGAAATCCTATCTTGAAGAGCATCTGGTTTGTTTGTCTAAAACTTTAAACATCATCATAATAAACTTTTTCTTGCTCTTTGCTGCTTTCATCGAAAATTACTGCTGTACAACCTTTTTGTTTTCCGCAGTTTGCCTTTTGGCTGACAACAGCTGGGATTTTTGTTGGGGCTGCTGTGGGTTTTTTTCTGATGTATTCATATCTCAGAGCTAGGAAAATTCTGTAGCTTAACAAATTCAAGTTAGGTAAGTCCGCATGAACTTACTCTATTGATTATTTCTTTTAACTCCGTGATAGCGAGCATGGACTCCTTGAAATTTTCTGTAACACAAATAAAATCAAAGAAGAGTATTTCTACTGCATTAGGTCCATGAAACCTAATTTCAACTTTAACAACCTCGGTCAGAATCTAATACCGTAGTTTTGTATTTTATAGGTGGTTTCAAAGGTTAAGCATAGTTGGCCAAATAATATTAATTGATCACTTGATCTTGCATTGCTCTGTAAGAATGGACTTTGGTGCTTTGGTATATGTGCTAAAGAATTCAACTGACGTTCCACGTATTCTTCGAAGAAAGTGCTAGGCCATTGCAGCAGTAGAACAAAATCTGCTCTTTAGATGTATATTGGCATTTTGCAACTAGAAAGCAACAGCATTTATAAACTCTTTCGCAGGCCATGATTCTTAATCTCGACCTCTGTTTCCACTTAAAGGTGTTGGCCAGGGCAATATCCTTTTCTGATATCTCACAAATTATTTGAGTCCAACTAAATTCCTCACAGCAAGCACAGTACCACATTCATTCAGTACGGACGTGAGACCTCTAAATGCTGATATCGTTCAGTCCCAATGTAAAGTCTGCAATTTAGAAATGAAGTTTATTTTTTATTGATTTGAACCATCAAATTCGGTTAGTATAGTATTCGCAACAAGAACATCGAATCTATCTTACAACGGATGCGAATGTGAGAAGTGGGAGATCACACCCAAAGCAGGGACTATTTCCTTATATTTATTAGTACTTTTCTATGTGAAGAGAATTACCCTGACAATAATTTCAAGAGTAAAATGATTATCTTCGATATTTCTCCTTACAACAATTTTTCTCCTAAAAAATTAAGGGTCCGTTTGGTTGATGGAAGTCTGTGATTCATTAATATACTGTCTAATATAATATGATATAATATGATTTTAACGATACGATATTTGAGAAGATTATATGATTGTATGTGATTTTATAATATTAGTTCTAAATTATCATATATAATATACTAACTAATATTATTTCTAAATTATCTTAATAAATATTAGTAAAATTAATTATAATAAAAAGTAAAAGTAATAAGGTTAAAATAGTAAAAATAAATATGAAAATCATGGAGAATCGTCAAATTCTCAAAGTTAGGCAAAACTATGGTTTAAGAATCATGGAATAAAATCATGGAGTATAATACCATGAGAAGAATTATGCTTCCAAATATTGTACTCTAGAGAACAATACATTAATGAACAATACCATACCACAAACCAAACAAGTTAGAGAAAAATATGTTGTTGGATATTTCTCCTTGATGATGCAATCATTACAATCTCTAGGCATGTTTTACACTTGGTTTTATATTATAGGCTTGAGCTCCAAGAGTGAGATGCTGGTCTCCGAGATTGGTGGATTTCTACTAGGGAATATGGTATATATCCATATGCTTGTTGGAGTCTGCTCCATGGTTTTAGTTTCCTTTTGGCAAGAACTTTAGAAATCATATCCAATCAGAACAAGAAGTGGCATTTCAAATACAAATTGAATCAAATCAGTACATTGTATCATCTCCATCAAAAATCACATGGAATTTACAACTGAATTCCCGAAGATGTGCCAAAAGAAATGACAAAAAAAGCTACTTTTCGAACTCGATACATGATCTGCTCAGAGGAAATTGTAAATTGTACAATGAAATTCAAAATCCAACTTATTAACAAAACATGGATGCTACTCTTGGGAAAATCTACTCTTCAAAACTTGCCATCGCCAGACTCTGATCATAAGCTTCCAAAGTCGCATCTCCGCAATAAAATATCAAAATCTAAAATGAATTGGAAGAAATGTTGACGAAGTAAAGGCTTGCATGAAAAACCAAGGATTTAAAATACGACTGTAACTTGATCATGTCTGCTTTGAAGGATTAAGTGGGAAATGGATCTTAGGATGGCTTTAAAGCTCCATTAATATCTATATTGCCCAGCCCAACTTCCGTTGCTTCGGTTTCTTCTATCTCCATCGTGTTTTTGGATATATTTCCATTGATTGCATTTTGCTGAACGGGAGGCATGGAAGGTTCAAGTAGACGAGGACCTGAAGTAAGCCATGGATGAGTAAGGCACTGAGCTGCTGCTGGCCTCTTTTCAGGTACAAAATCGAGCAAGGGAATAAGGAAGTCGGCCATTTCTGTTGCATTCTGCCCACTGAAAGCATACTTCTCCATAAGTAGCTCGTTGAGAGGCCAAAAACGCAGCCGGCGGATGTGCCTCAAATCTCCATGCCTATTGAAGAAATCCCGAGAACGTCGACCAACTAATGCAATCTGGGGAAATTATAGGCAAAGTGTATGGTTTGAGAAACTTTGAAAAATTTCTACTTGTATCTAAGCAGTTGAATTTTCAAAACCTCAATAAAAAAGTGTATTAGTGCTGTGCAACAAGGTCTCGGTTCTCTCAGGAACAAAGAAATTCAATGGGTCTCTCTAAGCAGATAGTGTCTTACCTTACGCGGCATCATGCCAAGAAGCTCCATCATCAGTGCCAAGTGATCCTGTAAGCATTAACTTGCATGTTAAGACACATAACAAAGAGGTGCACTTGAGCCCACAACATTGAATATTTAGGGATTCATTAGAAGTATAAACACTGCCTAATTTATATACTTCTACTTTTATTTAGTAAATATGCCTAGCAATCACAATTTTCAACCATATTTCCAAAGAGGTATTGGAAAGCATGTCGAATTAGCAAATAAAAAAGAAAGATCTATAGAGAGTAGCACAATCAATGTACACAAATATAGCTTTGAGAATGTCATCAAGGAGCATGCACACAACAAAGATCCTTTTTTACTTTATTTGGCAAGGAGTGTGCATCTGTGAAGGGGTGGGCGTAAGGCGTGACAAATGTATGTATTTGACCACCACACACATTGACTAAATAGTCCAATAATATTAATTCGTTTACTGCACCCGTAGTGTGTCGATATCACAA
This sequence comes from Excoecaria agallocha, assembly GCA_037975025.1. Taxonomy (NCBI): domain Eukaryota; kingdom Viridiplantae; phylum Streptophyta; class Magnoliopsida; order Malpighiales; family Euphorbiaceae; genus Excoecaria; species Excoecaria agallocha. The sequence continues at coordinate 58,481,549 of CM075812.1, read as the reverse complement.
GATCCCAATGGCATAAGAAGATAATTCGTTAATAAAACTTAATGACATAGCAATAAATCAATTTTCATTTATAAAGCCCATCCTCTATTCTTAATTCCCGCGTAACAAAAACATAAATGGATAGGACAGAACAAAAGGGAACATCTACACATACCTCATCTTTGCCATAGTTGTCACCACTGTGAGGATCAAAGAGGACATCACCGGTGGCCAGCTCAAAGCAAATACAAGCAAAGGACCAAATATCTGCTGGAGTTGAGTATTTGGATCCAAGGACAACTTCTGGACACCTATACTGCCTTGTCTGGATATCACTTGTAAAATGTTTGTATGTCCAACAGGCATTTCCAAAGTCAACCAATTTGCACTTCACATCAACTGCTTCTAACAGCTTTCGCCTTGCGGAATGACTGCCTCTTCTATGAGCACGCTTTTCTTGATAAGCATCCTTCTTTTCTTCATTCTTTGTTAATTCATCTTTAACCACAGAACCATTTGGTTGTTCACCAACAGAATCTCTAGTTGATTTTATATCAGTATTAGAATCTTCATGGCCAGATGTTCAAGATCTTCCTTGCTTTCCTTGAAGGCTTCTTTCCCTGAACCATTCTGGGCTGCCTTCTTAGCTTTCTTTCGAATTTTCTTTTTCTGATTCTTGGTTAAGTCCGCACTGTATTTTGGAGCAGCAGATCAAGCTGCAATTTTGTTTTGGCTAGTTGCGAGAACAATATGATAGAGAAGGACAACATCAGACCCATAAGTGTGAAGGTCTTTTGTTCCACCAAAAGGAATTCCTAGTAGTGGTGGGTGCCCATCACACTTATAAGCCACTAACTACCCATATAGCTAGCCGATATGGGATCGTAACATTACCCCCTCCTTCAACAGCCGACGTCCCGGCGGCTTGTCACCCACTGGCGGCTTCTCCCCAAGGGTTCCTCTCCTGAGTCACACCCACTTGGCGGCTTATCCCTTCTGGGTTCCTCTCCTAAGCCACACCCACTTGGTGACTTCTCCCCTGAGATTCCTCTCCTGGGCCGCGGATCCGGCAGGTCGGACCATTGATAGAGAAGGGCAACATCAGGACCATAAGTGTGAAGGCCTCTTATCCACCAAAAGGACCTTTTGGTGGATAAGGGGCCTTCACACTTATGGACCTGGCATTGCCATTCTCTATGGGTGCCCATCACACTTATAAGCCACTAACTACCTATATAGCTAGCCGATGTGGGATTGTAACACAATAGGACTGCCTGATTTGTAAGGGTTTTTAGTTGGATCAATCGTTGACAGAAGCAAGATATTTTCTGGCTTTAAATCGGTGTGAATAATTGAGAGCTGGTGATGCATGTGGTCCAAACCAACCAAAATATGAAAGCATATTTCTTTGACCATGTGTAGAGGCACGCCTCGATAGTCACTATACTTTATAAGCGTCAGTAGATTATCTCCCAAGAACTCAAACACAATACACACATGATTACCGTTAGGCCCATAATGCTTAAAATGATCCAAAAGCTTTACAACAGATTTCTTATTGTCTGGGTCTCCTTCAGCTATCTGCTTGAGTATCTTTATCTCAACCATGGCTGCCTCGGTGTAATGATGAGCACTCTTTTGAACTTTCAAAGCTACATAACGCTACAAACAATGAATTTCTCATGTTATTAAGGGGATGGACATTTCAAATTAATGGGAAGCGCCAGTATCAGTTTCTAATACGAGAATGAGAAAATCTAAATCCTGAAGGAATACGAACGGGACAAGCCAAAAAAAGAGCCAGAAAATAATCAACTTTACCCGATAATGAAATCTGCATTTAACCTAAAAAACAATAACTTCAACATAATTTAAAATTGATGCACAATCACAATGGCTTATGATAAAGAAAAGCAATGTCTTATAGCATGCTAGACATGCATATCATATCATATTTATCAATTTCTTCATTTCCTTGCTATCAATCTAAATCACAAATATATAATGAATGCAGATCCAGCTACATCCTAATAAACAAAGTGTGATGTTTCATTCCATTTTTCATCTTCCAAATATTTCTCAACACCAACCAGAATAAATATCATAATAAACACAAAAATAATAAAAATCCTGTCTTTCTCTTCTCTCCTTTAACTTAAAACCTTCACTTTCATCGAGCAAAAAAAAACCGTCATTTCAAAAGGGGAAAAAAAACTAACATACCGATCCCTGAGTATCCCAGGCAAGCCATACGGTAGAGAAATGGCCCCAACCAAGCTTGCTCTGCACCACGTAACGCCCATTTTCAAATGTATCCCCAATCTGCACCGCATGGTATCCTCCTCTCTTGTAATCCTCTGTTCCCTCATCCTCCGAGGATTAATCACTCGCCTCTGAATAGTTTCCATTCCTATCCTCCGCCATTGAAGAACCAAAAAGATACAAACTTTCCACCAAATAAAGATAATTCTCTATGTGGGTGATTAAAATCGAAGAAAAAATTTGATCCAAAAATTTCCAAAATTTGCAGGTCTTCTTTAAATTTTAGGTAGAATATTTTAGTAACGAAAGATAAATTTTTTAGCGATATCGGTAATTATCGAATTAGATTAATTTGATTGAATTAAACTGATAATGGATTTTGATTGGACTGAAATTTTACGTACAATCTATTTTTGGTATGATAAGAATGATGAAATTAAAATTGAAGTGATTTGAAATTAATAAGAGAGAGAATTACAGAAAAATAGCAAAATAGATTTGATTTTTTGTTATTGGCCTTTAAGTGAATGGGTTTTGATTGAACCAAGCCTAATCCATCCAAAACCACTATAAAAAGGAGATGAGAACAGTGGCAAATCGTGGCTTTTTTCTTCTTCTTCAGCTCATCTTCCTCCATTAGAGACCGAATTCCCTTTTTTCTCTCTCTTTCTCTAAATTTCTTCAAGTCATTCACTTATTTTCTTTTGATCCAAGTACAAGAGATTATCTATTGTCTCTCTAGTTCATCCTAATAGTCTCAATCTTTTGATTTTATGGAAGGAAGCAAAAGAAATCAAGTGAAAAAGCTTAGAGGTCAAAATGAGGTAAGGAATTTTCAAGGTTTTAAATTTTTAAGGGTACCTACAGATAGTTTTAGGTGCCTACAGTCTATTTTTGAGGTTAATTTGAGCTAAAACTATTGAAATCTTGGTGTTTCCTTTGATAGAAAATTTGGCCTCCATTGGTTCTTCATGGTGATGGGTGATTTTCTTTGGTTCAAGGTATGAAAAATGAAGTTTAAGGAAACTAAAGCATGAGAAAAAGGTAAGTGGCTATTAAATCTAACCATTTCCCTTGATTTAGTATAATTTTCATTTAGGTAAAATAGGAAAAATTATGAAATTGTATGTATAATTGAAATTGACTTTATAATAATGTAATTGGACCGTAAATAAACTTATTAGAATGCTTAAATAAATTTTAAAAAACATGTATGTTAGACTTCTCAAAATGGCCAAATTCTTTCTTAAAGGAAAGTCATGTGTAATTTAGTTATTTTTTATTATTTAGGCCTTAAATTGATAGTAGACAATAAATAACATGTCCATAAATTTTTGTGAAATTTATGAAAATTATTTGAATATTTTTGAAATAATTAATGAATTATGTAACTTGTGAAAAATAATTAATTTTTGGGAAATAATGCATGAAACAAGTAAAATATGTACCCATGAATCTTTATAAAATTTATTTGAATATTTTAGAGAAACAATTTGAATAGGTACAAAATAAATGTGTTGAATTATTGAGTTATAATTCATAAATTAAGTGAGAAATAATGAATTATGTTAATATAATTCATAAACTGTCCAAAAATAAGGAAAAGACTGACTGACTAATGTATTAAAATAAAAAGACAATATAAAGTATAGTATGTAAAATGACCGTGTTGAATTATTGAGAAAATAATTCATAATTCGATTATAAAATGGTGAAGTGTGATGAAATAATTCATAAATTGTGTAGAAAGTATTGAAAAGTTTGATTGATAAATTTTTGTATTTAAAAAGTAATTGAAACTGTTAAAAATTGGAGTAAAGAATTGAAATTAAGTGAATTCTTGCCTTTGGTATTAGTCAGGCAGTCAAAATTTAAGTCAGGATATAATTGGCTGGCCATAGGGACATCTGTATTGCGGTGCAAGTCATGACAACTTGCTTTGCTATGATAGGATAACTGATCTCCACAGTATCTGTCTATTCTGTTATCTATTTTATGAGAAATTATCATTTTTGGTCATTTCTCAGTCTATATGTGGCTCTGTGGGTTCACATCCCGTATATCCTATCTGAGAGTTTCTATCGAGATTGTATTAGGGGCATACTGATAAGAATAAGTTAGAAATTTTAAAAAGAAAACTAAAAGTGGAAGTCAAAAATGAAAAGGACCTAATTAAAAGAAATAAAAAGTTTAGGGGCAAAAATATAATTTTCTCAAAAATTAAACTTAATGAGCAAAAGTCATAAGGAAATGATTTATAGGGGTAAAATGATAAATTAATGATCAAACAGCCCAAAAATAAGTTTTCGTAAAGAAAAATGATTAAAATGTAAGTTTACATAAAAATATTAAAATAAAGACCAATTGGTATATTATATGCCAACTAACGATTTGAAAATGAAAAGTTTGTAAAATAGTACTAAATTATAATAAAAAAATCTAAAAATGGCAATTTCGTAATTAATTGAGAATTATGAATTAAAAATGAAATATTATATAAAAAGTCCAAACAAGGGTCGGATAAAAATTTTGTAAGCCAAAGTCAACTGAAAAAAAAAAAGAGAAAAGAAAAAAAAAAGAAAGAGTCAACCAATGGCAATTTTATAATTAATATGTAAAAATGACAATTCTGTAATAAATGTGTAAAAATGATATTTTTGTAATAAAACAAAAATGCAAAGATTAAATTGCAAAGTTGAGTACGGAATTGAAAATGTATCATATAAGTGGTAAATAATAATATAAAATATCAAATAAAATGATAAATGCAATTGATCAATTAAATAAGAAAATCTGTCCAAAAAGTTAGAGCAAAACCCAATTAATAGGTTACATGTCAAGAGTTAAGTAAAGAGGTAAAAGTAAGAACAATAATGTCAAATTTTGTAATTAAATTACAAAAATGATATTTTTGTAATAAATTGAAAAGGTTAGGACTAGAATAAAAAGTTTGCCAAATTATTGTAATGAAGTGAAAAAAAAATATTGTCAAAAAGATTAAAAAAGTATCTTTTGATAAGACAAAAAAAATTATTATTTTGCATAGTTATGTAATTGCGTTTTTTTTTTGAAAAATTTTTAGATTAATAGTTATCACTGAGCATGTTTAGTGCTCAGCACATAGTATCTACTGCGTGCAGATTCTGAAGAGTGACTGGAGCATGATACCTAATGGAGCAAGTCTGAAAGAAAAAAAAAAAAAGAAATCGTTGTAATTATTTTGTGTTGTGGCATGTATATATTTAGATATTGAAAATAAAAGATTGGATTGTATTTATTCAGTAGATTGATGGGTATGTAAATGTGTGTTGGACTATATTTGAACTACTGTTTGATGTGATAATGAATATAGGTTTGTTAGAGAGCAGATTTGGATGAGTGTGTTTAATATGTGAATGAATGTCTGGAATGTACACATTTGTCTGTTATAGACTGTTGTACCTCTGGGAGGCTGTGATTGTTGTCTGCTTTTCAGGAAACTAATAAGTATATAGCCGTTGTGCTGTCGGATTTTTGATGAAATGAATAGTATCTTTAGACGGTTATAAGTGATAAGTTAGTTTACGAATTTGAATAATGAATAAGTATTGACAGTCAATGAATTATTTGGTTAAGTAATTAATGTTGAAGGAAAAAAAAATTTCGGCTTACCATTTAATTCTGTAATTGAAATAATGTTATAGTAAGAGTGTTACAAATCCACTTAACACTTTTAAGTATTACTCTCTGTAAATTTTAAAGAGAAATACAAAAAATTAAACATTAAAATAAATATATATATGAATCGGTTAATTGTGAACTAACTGTTAATCAATATTAAAAAATTAAAATAAAAATCAAAAATATAAAAATTAAAACTCAATTTATCATATCAATTAACTAAAAAAATCATTTTAATTTCAGATTGATTTTTCGGGCTAATCAAATTTTTGATTTTTTTTCTTATAATAGATGGACAAATATTAAAGTTGATTTCAATTGCAAATTATGTGAGCTATTTTAAAGAGTTGAAAGGTGAAATTGCCCATTAACTCAAAATTAATTAAACTAAAAATAAACAGCCCAATATAGAGGATGTAGGCAAGGGTATGGGCTCAGGCCCTTTTTCCTTAAGTTGGGCCTTAATGGGCCCAACGTCGATTTGGGTTATCTTATTTCCTTCTAAAATATTGTTGTCGAACGATGCATTTTTTTCACATTATTTTTTGAAAAAATGCTATTGGTGTTTTTTTTTTTAAATTGGTTAGTTTAGTAATAGATATTTTTCGAAAGAAATATATTGCTAATATGATGTTAATAATAACAAGGAAAGAATTATTTAAATATTTTTAAATATAAGAATTCACCAAAAATAATTCAAAATTTTCTTAGTAATTTATATGATTAAATTCATATTCAGGATGAAGTTTATTTTGTTAATATATTATTTGAAAAATCATGGCATGATGCCATCTATCTCGTATAATTAATAATTGCCAACAAATTATCAGAAAATCTTGACTTTCTAATTAATTTGCGGAAAAACGAAGTTGTTTGGCAAACAACCACACTTGTCTTGATTAAAAGCGACATATGAATTTAAAGGTTACAGCAATATTTATCATCCCATCTACCTTGGAAAATTTTGGTAGGGAAATGTCAATTCATGGAATTTGTAGGTAATCTTGATTAATGCTAGAAAACACGCCAATCGAATTCTTTTCCGTCTTTAATTTGACGATCGCAAGAAAGTGCACACAAAAAAATGTGAACTAATTCAAAATAAGTAAAACCTTACGGCAAGTACATTATTTGCCAACGAATCTATTGCTCCCTCCATTGTTTTTTTATCAATTTTTTTTGTTATTTTTACTAAAATTAAAAAATAATAAATAAATTTAAATTTAATATTAAATTACGTAATTAAAATTAAATTATCAAATCTGATTGATTCTGACTTTATTAGAAAAGAAAAATAAATTAAAAAAGTAAATTAAATTATATTAAAAATTTAAAAATGACAGATAAATAAAATTTAAATTTTATTCAAAAGCGACAGATAAAAAGAACGAAAAAAGTATATAATTTACCTCTGGCTTAACATAGAAAATTTGAACTTGCCAATTCCGATCCAAAAATCGTCTAATATTAATAATCACATCACTTGATGTTGTTTTTCCTTGGGTTAAATGATATGAATGATGTTCAGATTTATCTCTATAATAGGTCAAAATTTATGGCATTATCTTGTATTTATGGAGTATTTTTTTAAAAATAAAAAGATCATTCATGTATAATCAATAAAAATAATTAATTTTATATTTAAATCGAGCAAAAAATTATAAAATTACGAATAATATACATGGATCATAACAAAGTTATAAACAATTCTCATCGTATAAATTACATAGCAAATCGAATTAAATTGGATTACTTTCCATATCAAATGGATCAAATTATTACAAATGGATAATTGACAAAAATAAATTTAATCCGCATTTCTGTAAACGGATTGGATAAATATATGGATGAGACTAAGAACTTGCCACCTTTATCCATAATGATAATACATATATTCAGGTGACGTTAACAATAAGTTTTTTATAATATCAAGTTCAATTTTTATGATTGAACTTTTTTTACAAACCAATCACAAACCTACTAAATTCAAGAGATAACTGAATTTTATGTTCATTCTCCAAAGAAATTTATATTACTCTTTCTGTTTTTTTTTTTAATCTGTCGTCTTAGTTATTTTTTCTAGAATTAAGAAATAATAAATAAATTTAAATTTAGTATTAAATTATATAATTAAGATTAAAATATCAAATTTAATTTATTTTAACTTTATTAAAAAAGAAAAATAAATTAAATTACATTGAAAGTTTAAACGCAACAGATAAATAAAATTTATATTTTACTTAAAAGCGATAGATAAAAAAAAACGAAGAGAGTACTTGATACAACGGATGCAATTCACGAATAATTTAAAGAAATTTATATTTATTGAATTTCCAACAACAATAATAATAACTGGAATGCACAACATAATTAACAAAGGTGGAAGAAATGTGCACCTGCGCTAAGGAACCGACAAGATTCTTAAATCTTAAGTGGCAATTATTAATTAGTGCTTTTAAATCTCTAATTTGTCTTGTGGCTGAGTTAGGTAGCTACTAACTATTCCCTTAAATTCTCTTAATTATTTTAATTACTGACAGCTTTGCCTCTTATCTTCCTATAGTTACAGTGTTCATGCTTAATACTATAATCCACTTGAGGTCAACCCTTCTATGATTAAATATTCGATTAATTATTCTCACTGACAATTTCTCAAATCAATAATATTATTGCTGGAGGGTTGATTAATCTTCATACGCTCTAATGCACCTCAGGTCAAACTTTTTTTTTATTTTTATGCATTCTTGTAAATTATTAATTCAGTGTAATGTATATTGTCGGATAAAAAAATATTTTCAATTTATAAATATACTATCAAAAATTTTAGACTTGTTCTAACTAAGAAACAATTAAAAGAAATTATTTTTAATTGTGAATATTTGGATAAGGTTTTCAGAGTCGGTCAAACCGAAAAAAATTAAAAAAATTAATTTTATTTGTAAATATTTAATCAAGATTTTTAGATTCGGTCTAATCTCGAAAAAACAACAATAATAATAAAAGTGTTATAAAACTAATTAAAAAAAAGACAGATATAGTAGAATAAAGAATTTTCTCTTATTAATTGTATATACTGAATAACCACAATGGGATATTCATAGATACAATATAAAAGTAGTAGAATTCTACTAGAATATGGAGAGAGATGAGTTTGATAGTCATCCATACACTTCATAATTATCACAATACTTCCCTTTTGATGACTATGCACTATGAATATGCCTCGTTAAAACATTACTAAGAAAAACCCAATGGGATAAAAACTTAGCAAAGAAAAAAGAGTACAGTATTCATAGATTATATACTTCCCCTTAAAAATACAATAATTATAACATTTTCTTAAACTGAAACATCTCAATATTGCTTACATACTTTCTAAAAATCGAAGTCGATAGAGTTTTGGCGATAAGATCAGCTAGTTTACTACTAAAGAAAATTTTGTGATTTCTTCATACTTCAATGATGTTGGTCATTCTTGAACAATAATATATACATTGCTTTATTGTATTGAGTTATGGCATTCAACAACATGAGTTTTCAACAAAATTTATGAATAGCTAACATTGAGTAATTCAATAATTACTACTCTTATAGCTAAAAATTTGACATTTTCTGGTATCTGCACTTCTAATCCAAATTTTTTGTATCAATTTATTTTGCTATTCACATTGATATCGATATTTTTCAATAATTAGAGACCCATACTCATTATTATTATATTTTATAAGCAACTGAATATACATTATCAACAACAATTATCATCCATTTTCGCATCTCATATAATTTACCATTACTAGAACCACTTATGGGGTTATTTTTCTATAAATCTAGAGTTGTTGATCTAAGTTGCTTTTTACCTCTTCAGGAGTATCACTTTATGAATTTTCATTTCATTTTCTTCAAAGATTGATATATTTTTCATTAACAGATATGTCACGCTTCTGCGAAATTTTTAAAATCATTGACAATATTACAAAATATTATGACTAGATAATAATTATTTTACCTTTTTTTCATTTCATAAGTCATGCTATTAATCTTAAAATGGCTATGGACATTCATAATCATGAAATTTATAGTACATACTTCCCCTTGAATGTCCATTAATACGTATTATACCTCATTAAAACTCTACTAAAAAAAACCTCGTGGGATGAAAATCCAGTAAAGGAAAAAAGAGTACACATGCAATATCTTTAATACACATCATAAGTTACCTCATTAAAAACCTTAATAGGAAAATCCAGTGGAAAAAAACCTTATTTAAGTAAAAAAGAGTACAACGTGTATTTTTCTTTCTCTTATAATAATATTAGTACACACCTTTAAATTTGTGCATACAGAATTTTTATACATACAACGAGTACATGACCAATGTACTTTTATGCCACATCATAAATAAGTTATCAATTCTCAAATGATTTTTTTAACCATTTCTATTTTTTCTCTTAATTATCAACCACTTCTAGTGGTGAAAATTAATCATATAGTAATAATTTTCTTGAACATACCATTTTTATGGTCATAATTTTATATCGCTTCATTCACTTCAAGGAATGAAACAAATAAAATAATTTGATCATAACATGTATACAATATAATCATATAATAGCTATAACAAATGAATGCATTTAGTAATTTAATTCAAATATTTCTAAAAAAATTACTTAAAGATAATAAAATTATCTAAATAAAACATATATGATTATATAGAAAACTAAAATCTTTAAAACAATATGTAATTTTAAGTAATAATTTGACAATTACCATCTAATGCATGATTACATACTGCATTAATAGCAATAATATATGATTATAAAATATGTTATATCTAATAACTTTATAACCATTTGAGTACTCAATGAAAGATAATATATAAACATATAATCACATTATAAAAAATTTCTTTCAATCAAATAATACTTGATATTTAATTCGAAACAAAATTTAGTTTATAAAATTCGTTAAAATATTTTAAGCTTTTCAAGAGTTTCAGTAATCAAAATCATAAAAAAAAATCATGATTTATAGACAACATTATAATACTACAAAATCATATACATAAAATTCAGTGCATATTTTGAAAAAAAAAAATCAGAAATATTTATATGCTTCGGGCATGATAACTCTTTAAGGAATTAAAATATGCAGATAGTATCAATTAGTTACATACTAATATATTACTAAATTGACAAACATTAAAAATTTATTGCACTCATTATATAAAAAAATATATGTATTTTTGCAATCAATACCAATTCATTGCAATAAATGTCATAAAATAAATCATATTTTATGACTTTATTATTTATTGCATGAATATCAATTGTACTATTATGACATCATATTTGTCAATATTTTGAACTGCAGGTCCAAAAATTCATATTGAATGCAATTAATATATGTACTTTTCAATAGATTTAATTTTAAGATCATCATGATATTGAAAATATCAACATCAATATTTTATACAAAATATTGTCGACAAGTTCATCCTTCGATTCCTTTTAATGACAAATGACATATTAAGATCTCTTATTTAATTTCAGGTACCTGAACCACTTCATGGGTTTAAAAATTTATTATGTCATAAGTCTTTTGAGAAGTATCCGCCTCCATAATATGACCATATAAATTTATTTACTCCTTGCCATTCAAAAAATTTTATTCTTATTTGGAATCGAATAATTTATCCTACAAGGCAAATTATCCTACTGGGATATTATTTTGAATTGGAGCATTTGCAGCTAATACATATGAGATTTAATAAATCTCTACACGCTAACAAATACATTATCATAATTAATTGATCTTTTGAACTTCAGGTTCACGAAACAAGGATCTAAAATATACATAATGTATTTATTTATCTATTTTAGCTGCATTATTCCCCTCATATTAGGAAAATTATTAATCAAAATACAATTTTCAACTGAAATTGCAATTGAAAAATTTTATGATATTTATTAACATAATGCATATAATGTTATATATCCATATATAAAAATTACACTATTATTCTCATAAAAATGTCTAGCAATTAATCGAAGGCATGTAGTTAACATTTTTAGCTAGACCTTGGAGTATGAACATATACAAGAGGCTTATAATAATCTTTTAGCCACGATATACGATCACTAGCATTATCAAGAAAAATGTCTTGATTGCATATTTTGGAAGTTGTGCACTTAATTTGAATAATCTCACAAACTACTGGTTGTGAGTTGATAATAAATACACATGTGAATATTTTATTGATGTATCTTTCAAAAATATTTGAGTATTTCACATTGTGGATAGTGGATCTACATATATTGTCTTTATTCATTCTAGAATAAAGAGAATTCAGCCATTTTATTAGCTAGTGATACCTTAATAATATTTCTTGAGAACAAATAGATTATGAAAATTCCTTAAATTGAACTAAAAGAAACTTCTGATTCTTTAATAAATATGTATATAAAAATTCTCAATAATTTATACATTATAATTGATCCGGAATGGTCAAACTAGTCATGCCAAATAATCAATTGTTAATTAGTAAACTTCAGGTTTACTATTTTATTATATCAATATTTATACTAATTGATAAATATCAAGTTTCTTAATATTAATATCAAACAATTAGTAAACTTTGTATTTACTAATATTTGTGACAGTTAATAAGAATTTTACTTTAATCAATAAACTTCAGGTTTACTGATATTAGTATTACTTAATCAATAAACTTCGTGTTTACTAATATTTGTATAATTGGTAAACAATATGTTGCTAATATTTGCACAACAATTAGTAAACTTCAGGTTATTAATATTTGTATCTATTAGTAAACTTTGAGTTTACTAATATTTGTATCAAAATAAAATCAAATTATCTGAAAAAATATATTACTAATGTTATACAAAGCGGATCTCAAGTATTTCTCTCTCCGTCTCAAAATGATATTAATTTCAGTGAATATTGTTTGAAAATAAATGTCTACATGACATATTTGAGAAATAATATATTTCCTAATAAATTGTATGCAAATAATTACATTGTAACTCTTCAAGAGCTTTCAAATAATTGTATTACATATACCAACAATATACATATAGTAAATTGAAAACCATATATGGCTTTACATAAAATATATTCATCATATATAATATAATGATTAAAATAGAATTAAGCAAGGATCAAATTGCAATTATGAAAAATAAATCACTAAAATCATGTTAATGTCCTTGATAATAGAAAATGCTATTCTCAGTTCTTAATATTTTCGTATATTGAAGTTTTTAAAATTATTTATTGTAGGATAAAATTACTCAACCCTTAATAAATCTCATTAACTCATGAGAATTAAAATAATTCAAAATTTATGAATTAAATCTACTTACCGTTTAATCTTATAAATTATAATTCTTTATTCTTTTGAGCCGAATTATCGTAAACCACCGATTTTCAATAATCATTAAAGGCTATCGTGCTGATAACGTGTTGCAAAACTAATTAAAGAAAAGACAGATATAATAGAATATAGAATTTTCTCTTATTAATTGTATATACTGAATAACCATAATGGGATATTTATAGGTATAATATAAAAGTAGTAGAATTCTACTAGAACATGGAGAGAGATGAGTTTGATAGTCATCCATACAATTCATAATTATCACAATAAAAAATATTTTTTTATTCTATGTATCTAACTTAATTTATTTTATTACTCTTTTATTATTTTTTGTTTAAAAAAAGGAAATTGTGGCTGCTACTAATTAATTATTGAGTGAATGTGGAGAAAGTCAACAATGGTGCCATTTCAATAAAAATAAAATATTAATTAGAATTACAATATGAATCTGTTGTCTATTACAAGATACTACTAAATAATTCATCGAATTGTCAATCCAATTTTATTAATTGATATAATATTATGTCATGACAGGTGGAATTTCGACAATAAGGATGACCTGCAAGACAACTAAAAAGACTAAAGAGGTTTCCAACGAGCGAGCCTCCGATAGTTAAGTCAAAAAAATTTATGGTTGAAAGAGAATTATTTTTCTAGTGTCAAAAAAAGGTGTCCCATATCATACCTGGTTTATTCTCTTATATTTTCCTAGGTTTTCCTTCGTGGGTAATGGGGTAAAATCCCACTATTTCCAATTATTCTCCCCGCTTCTCCTACTTTTGGGGAGACGTGGGAGAGAAGGGGCAGTTACTGTTAGAAATGACAGAATTCGTTGAAAGTTTTATATCCTGAGTGTTTATGAGCTTTTCCAGCATCTGAGGTAAACGAGATCTTTGGGATGCATAATCGATATGTTTTGTTGGTCGGATTGTCTGAACTCCGAGCTCGATGAGATTCAGACAATTCGCACCAGACTCCCAGGCTTGTTTACGGGTTGGGCCGAACTATGGCTTAGGCCATGTTATCATAAGTCCCCCCAAGGTATGAACATTTATGTCCGCCTGTGATCACTTGTTCTGTAATGCTGATTGAGTGCGTCGCTTCAGTTCTGATCGATGCATTGAAGACAGGTCGTAATGACCTCCTCTTTTATCTTGTAACGGTTGTCATTTATTACAACAATACTTCATTTCCTGCACCCTGTCATAATGATAGGATCGATACTGTAGATTATCTGTCATGTGTACGGTCAGTGATGTACTTTGATTTTCTATTTAAACCCGATTTTTTTGTCCATTTTTCATTTCTGCATTTTGTCTTACCTCTGCATTTGCATTCTCTATTTTGGGCCAAACTTTGTGGGGATTTTGGTGTGTGAAGGCTTCTTTTTTTGCGATTTGTTACCTCTTGCTTTCTTTAGTAAGCCATTAAATTGAATCGGGTTTGTTATTTTCCTCATATTTTTCTTCCTTTATGTTTAATGATGAGTGCTTTTGAGGAGTCCGGTGAGAGAAAGGGAGAAAGAGTCTCGATTGATAGTGTTTCCAGTGTAAGTGGTGGATTGGCTTTAGATGGGGCACCGCCTTTTAAATTCGGGCAATCGACGACCTTCTCAAAGCCAAAAATGGTGCCTCATCGTCTGCTAGGGGTAGGTAGTATTTTCTCGATGGTGAGGAAGGATAAGCTCCCCGTTCTATTTCAAAAAGTTACATCTTCAGAGCAGTATCTTATTAGTGTGCCTAGCTCATCCCAGCGAGCCAATACAACCTTCACAAACAAAAAGAAATTGGCCATTTATGAGGCCCATTTGGATGCTGGGGTGTGTCTCCCCCTAACACCTTTTGAGTTGGAGGTGTTAAACTATTTCGAATTGACCATCGGATAGCTCCATCCAAATGCTTGGCACACTCTTTCTACCTTGCAGATCTGGGCTGTGGAGCACGATGTAGACTTGATGCTCAAACTCTTTTGGGCTACCCATGTGGTCGAACTGCAGGCCGGTGCTAAGGATCACAATTACATACAGGCTCGTGCAGGCTATGGGACTATATACGATAATCTTGACTCCCTTAAGAAGTGGAAAGATCACTATTTCCTTGTAAAGAACCTGTATGAAGATTTCCCTATCCACACTCCTTACAGTCGATTCACCAACCGCAACAATAATGGTTTGTGGTTAACAAAAGAGGAGAGCTAGTTTTGGCTCAGTTGAGAGATATTGCCCGGGGAAAGTGGAATCTCCAGAATCTGCTTGACCTTTATGATTATGAGTTCATTCCCAGAAGGCGAAAAGGAAGTTTTTTTGTCTGTTCTGTTAGGCGTTACTAATAAGGTTGTTAATTTTTTTTTTGTTTTTAAAGCCATAAAGAGAGGAGGCAAGCCCACGACAATCGAGCTTATGTGAGTTAAAAGCCAAAAATTCACTGTCGAAGCTACTGGTACCGCATCCCCTGCTGTGCCTAAGCCTATTTTTGGCCTGACGATCGAGGTCGCACATTGCTAAACGATCATGAAGATTGTAGACAAGCAGCCTTCAAGGGGAGCTTCTAGCAGTCAGGTTAGAGAGCTCAATGTAAGTTCTCTACCTGTAAGGTAGACTGGAGCAGTAGCTGAAGTAGGAGGCTCCGACGAAAGAGGGTCCAGTGAGAAGGAGCCCACCGAAAAAGATATTCAGGCTCTAGTTGCTAAGATAATCGAGTTTTGGGAGAAGCAGAGGAGCTCTTGCTTTGCCAAAAGTGATGAGTTTAACACCTTTGCGCATATGGTGTCCTGTGTGCCAAAGAAGGTGACTCCCCTCTACAGCTTAAATGTAAAGTAGCTATCCGCCATCGTGAAAAGGCACCAAATAGAGGTAAATCGATGCATGTTGAAAGTTTATTTGTTAGTTTTCTTTCTTTGTCCTTATTGTTCTTTGTAGGGGTCGATGATTGTGGGTGCTCTAATCGCCAAGCTAAACACCTTTATTGGGAAATGATGGCGAGCAGACTCTATTTTCATTGATCTTCGCTACAAGCTGAATGATTCCATCTCGAAGACAGCAACAACCGAAAGAAGAGCGTAGGAGATCGCGAAGAAAAATGCCAAGCTTGAAGCTTTTGTTGCTCAATAAAAGGAGAATGCTCCGGCATTTGCTGATGAGCTCGATAAGTTAAAGCAAGAAAAGGACGAATTCGATAAAATCAAACACGAAAAGGTCGAACTAGAGAAGAAGTGTTCACCACTTAAGGATAAGATCTTAAAGCATTAAGAAAATAAGGTGCAGCGGCTAGTTGATAAGTGTTTGGCCTATAGCACTAATCTTTCAAACAATGTAAAAGAAAAGCATCCCGAGCTAGACTTATCTTGGATGTATGATGTATATCCAGATGAGGATTAGCTCTTTTTTTTGTAGATCAATTTTTTGAATGAAAATCTAGTTGCTTTCCCTTGCATTCTGAGCTTTTATGTTGTTAAATGTTAGGACCCACATAATGCAAAACTATTTGCTGAGCTAGTGCGATCTGTTAGCTCTTTAAGTTGCTGCTCGAAATGAAGTCCGATAAGCCTAAAGCACGTTGTTAAGCTCATCCACCCAGAGTCCTTTAGCTTCCTCCAGTCGCTTCTTTAGTCCAGATAGGATGGTTCTATTGGTGATTTCGGTCATTCCATTAGATCGAGAATAGTAGACTAATGTGAAACATAACTGGATGTTCAACCCAACGCAAAAGGTTTTGAAAGCCTGACAATTGAATTGCTTGCCATTGTCCGAGATGATAAAGCACGGTACCCCAAATCTTGTGATCACATTCTTCTACAAGAACTTTATGATGTTTGCTGGGGTGATAGTGGTGAAGGGTTTAGCTTCTATCCATTTGGTGAAATGGTCGACAACTATAACTAGGAATCTCCTTTGTCCTATTGCTGGAGGGAATTATCCCAGTATATCAATCCCTCATTGGGCAAAGGGCGACAGATTGTGGATCTGTTTCTGCTGTGCCGAGCTGACATGTGTAATGTTGGCAAATCATTGGCATTTATTACATCTTTAGACTAAAGCTTTGGCATCTGCTTCCATTGTGGGCTAGTAATATCCCTATAAAAGTGCCTTTCGAGTTATGGTTTGTACCCCTTCATGAGCTCCACAAATCCCTTCATGGATTTCCCTTAGGATGTATTCTCCTTCTTCTGAACTTACACACAGAGTCCAGGGATTTGAGAAAGATCGCTTGTATAGCTTTTCACTCAACACGGCGTATAAGCTCAACTTTAGTATTATCTTTCGGGCTTGAGTATGGTCTTCTAGCAGAGTTTCTGCTGTCAAATATTGATAAATGGGGAGGCATCATCCGTCCATTGGTTCTTGTACTTAGACTTGGTAAGTTTCATAAGTTGGCTGTGAAATCGTTAGATAAATAGTGTCAATGTTCTATACCATGCTATTGAGGGAAGCTCATTTTGCAGGGCATCTACCTCTTAATTATCTATTCGGGATATCTGTATGATTGACCAAGTACTCCCTACTCCTTCAAGTTTGGCTAGGAGGGCGGTCATCAACTCTTTATACCGGATCATAAAGCTCTTCTTTGCCTCGAACAATCCCTTTAGCTGGCTTACAACTGGCTGTGAGTTAGAGAAAATCTCCAGTGTGTCAAGTTTTACCTCCATTGCCAGTTGTAGCCAAAAACATAGAGCTTCATACTCAGCTACGTTATTGGTAGCTGGGAAGGTTATGTGCGCTATTGTTCTGATACAGATTGTACCTGGACTTATCAGCAGGATCCCAACTCCAGCTCCTTTTGAGCATACGACCCTATCAACATGTAACTTCTATGAATTCTTTAACTGTTCGAGAATTGGTGTGTGTAATTTCGCTATAAAGTCTGCTAGGACCTATGCCTTCATTGCTGGATGCGATTCGTATCTCACATCAAACTCCCTGAGGTGGGCTGCCCACTTCGTTAACCTTCCTGAAGCCTTCGATCTTTGTAAAACTTTTCTCAGGTTGGAATTGGTGCACACCACGATGGTATGGGCCTGGAAATATGGGCATAACTTTTTTCGTATAGGTGATTAGTGCGAAGGCTAGCTGTTCTAGGATGGGGTAGTTCAATTTGGCGCCTCAAAGGACTTTGCTTGTGTAGTAAACTGAAAACTGTTGGCTTTCCTCTTCCCATACTAGAACTGCTCCTATCGCTTTCTCAGAGACCGATAGGTAGATGTATAAGGTTTCACCGACCTTTGGTCTGCTGAGTAAGGATGGAGTTGTAAGGAACTACTTCAGAGCCTCAAAAGCTTGTTGGCACTCTTCCGTCCACTTGAAACTCT
The DNA here is from genome assembly GCA_037975025.1 of Excoecaria agallocha. NCBI lineage: Eukaryota > Viridiplantae > Streptophyta > Magnoliopsida > Malpighiales > Euphorbiaceae > Excoecaria > Excoecaria agallocha. Next base: position 58,462,948 of record CM075812.1, on the reverse strand, counting down.
TTAAATTCTTATTTACTTAGTAAAATGGAAAACACCACTTTGGCGAACAAGAGTTAAATCTCTCCAAAGCTGTGATTCTTTCATTAAGCTTTTGTACATCTCAAACTATCTTCGTGGACTCCATATCTATGATTGCCTTGATCTTCTCAGGACTGGCTTCTATGCCTCGCTTCGATATCGTAAAACTAAGAAATTTTTCAGATTGTACGCCAAAGGCATACTTTTTTGTGAGAGTGAGGAAGGTCTTTCTGAGTTCGGTTGGAAGATCTGCAGAGGCCTTACTTTTGATGATCATATCATCATTGTATATCTCCATGTTCCTTTCTAGCTAGTTGGCGAAGAGCTGGTTCATTAATCTCTGGTATGTAACACCTACATTTTTTAGTCCAAAGGGTATAAACCGATAACAATAAGTACCTCGATGAGTGATGAAAGCAGTCTTTTCCTCATCTGTTGGGTTCGTTGGAATTTGATAGTAGCCTATTGATACATCGAGGAAGGCGTACTCCTCAAATCTAGCTATGGAGTCCATCAGTAGATCTATATTTGGCAGGGGATAGCTATCTTTTGGACGTGTTTTATTGAGATCGGTAAAGTCTACACACATGCACCACTTTCCACTGGCCTTCTTGACAAGCACTACATTAGCTAGCCAGTTCGGATAGAAGACCTCTCTGATGAATCCATTCTCCAGCAAGGTGTTCGTCTCCTGTTCCACGGCCAACTATCGCTCTGGGACGTAGTTTCTCTTTTTCTATTTGACTGGTTTGCATTCTGGGCGAGTGTTCAGGAAGTGAGTTATTAGATCCTTCGATACACCCTTAATGTCTGAAGGCTGCCATGCGAATACATCTATGAATTCGCTAAGTACGAAAAGGAGTGCTTCCTTATCCAAACCCTCTTTGTTGGCTGATATTTGAACGTTTTTCCCTAGCGCTAGCTCGACTACTTGTAACACTTCCCCTGGTTCGGCCTTCCGATCTCCCTTGTCAGGTGTGTCCATCATATTTAGGGGAAGGGCCTTATTAGCCTCCTTTAACATTGTCATATATGTCTCCCAAGCTATTTTCTGATTTCCTCTTAATATCGATGTTCCCTCCTCCGTCGAAATCTTGAGTACCAAATTCTACATGGACACATAAGCATCGATTGCGTCCAATAGAGGTCGACTGAAGATTACATTATAGGACAAAGAAATGTTAACTACCATGAAATTCGTGCTACATGTTCGGACTATTGCATTATCTCCCAGCTGGACTGGCAAATTTGCTAGGCCTTTTACCTTGATGGGTTGTCCCGAAAAGCCGATGAGGGGGATGCTGACTTCCTCAAGGTGATTCTTCGACACTCCTAGGGCCTTGTATGTCTGGAGGGTGATCAAGTTAACCGTACTTCTTGTGTCAATCAGTATCCTTTAGACTAAGAAATCCTAGATGATTACTTCGACTACCAACGCATCGCTGTGCAGGTGCTTAATATGGGACCCATCAGCTGTCATGAACTAGACTACTTGGACCGAGGTACGGGTGTTTCTTTTTATGGCGAGCACCTCCTTAGCCTTTCTTTTCCTGGATTTGTCATATTGTCTTTCCCTCGCTATCACATGGGTAACTCTAGCTTATGCCTTTTTACTCGAAGCCACTCGGTTCTTACTTAATGGAGGTGTGGGAGAACTATGCCTCTTAGCTCTATCATCCTATTTTACGAACTATGCCAAGGTCCCTTTTCTCACAAGTATTCGATCTTTCGCTTCAACTGCCTGCATTTTTCAGTCACGTGGAAAGCATAGTAAAGATTATGATCTCTATTGGAGTCCTCCCTCATTGGTATGGGCTAAGTAACCTTTTTGTTTTGCTTCATTCAGGCAAGAATATCTTTTCTGGTCGTATTGAGGGGTATGAACCTTTCTTCATTCTTATCTCTAGATTGAGGGTGGGCAATCGTGTACGTTCAGTTTGATGAACTGTTCCCTTTGTACACCCTGAATTCGTGTCAATTGTTCATTCCCCTGTCCCTAGCTAACCTTATGAGATCCTCTCATTGTCTTCCCATCTCTAAGCCACCGTGAGAACTAAGGCACATGCACCGGGCTTCATCCATCTGGATATACTTATGAGTTTGGGACATGAGCTCGGTAAAGTCGTTGGGGGGCTTCTTGCTCAGAAAATCGCTAAAATCCTAATATCTCATATTTTTGATAAGTGCCATGATGGCAACTTTCAGATTGAGGTTCTGTATGTCCATCGCTTCCACATTGAATCTTTTCCACATAAACCTATAGGAGTTCTCCCTTTTTTTGTATTACTTGATTAAGGTCGACGGACACTTTGTTCGGCTTGATCATTGCTACGAACTTCGCGATAAACATATCAATAGAGTGCTCGAAAAGGTTGCAAAACCAGATCCGAGACAAATTCGTCAAGGTCTACAAAAAGATTTTGCACAGTGCTGTATCATCTGCAGTAAGGACTAGTATGGTGTGTTGGAATTGGTCGATGCGTGCTCGAGGGTCGGCATTGCCATTATATCTTGGTAAATTCAGAAGGCGAATTTTAGGGAATGAAGTGGCCAGGATTTCTCTGGAAAGTAGGAAGCGAAAACTATCATGGCATTGTAAAATGTTCCTGTTATGGTATCTGGTCATCCGGTCTTCAATGAGCCTTTCGAACTGCTCGTTCGTTAGGATGATTGTTGATCCAAGAGCTAGTGGGGCCACTGGTGAGAAGGGATCTTTGTTCGGTGGTTTTAGGGACCGAGCAGGTGGGTAAGGCCGGGCTGGTTGGGAAGAAGGATTGGCTTGGGCAACTATGGCTGATAGTTGGGCTAGCAAGTCCTATGCTGCCTGCGGGGTAAAGATGGATGTGTTAGGGATGGCTGCAACGGGGGATGCTGAGGTCAGAGCATTATTGGTGGGGATGAGTTATTGTGTTTTAGGGTGAGCGGTTAGGTTTGCCTGAGTTTCTAATGGCGCAGGGTTTAGGTTGAGGTCTGAAAAAAGGTCCATGTTCCATGCTCATCGCACCAAATGATGATAGGTGAAATTCCGGCAACAAGGGCTACCTACAAGACAACTGAAAATAGCAAGAGGGTTTCCGATGAGGGAGCGTTCGATAGTTAAGTCAGAGAATATTCCAGTTAAAAGAGAACTATTTTTCTAGTGTCAAAAAAAGATGTCCCGAATCATACCTGGTTTCTTCTCTTATATTTTCCTAGGTTTTTCTTCATAGGTAGTGGGGTGAAATCCCACTACTTCCAATTATTCTCCCTACTTCTCCTACTTTTGGGGAGATATGGGGGGAGGGGACAGTTACTGCCAGAAATGGTGGAATTTGTTGAAAGTTCGATATCTTAAGTGTTTCCGAGCTCTTCGAGCATCTGAGGTAAACGAGCTCTTGGTGATACATAATCAATCTGTTTTGTTAGTCGGATTGTCCAAATTTTGAGCTTGTTGAGATTCAAATAGTTTGCACCAGACTCTCAAACTTATTTGCGGGTTGGGTCGGACTATAGGTTAGAAAATCCCTCCAAAATCAGTTATTATGTCTCTCTTTAATTATCTTTGAAAAGAATTAAAATGCGGCAACTATAAAAAAATAATAATAATTATTGACAAATGACAAGTGTGTTAATAAAGTCAAATAAAGAAGAAATTTTGAAAATTATACTTCAACAACTACGATATGTTTTTCAACAAAAACATCTACATCTTTTTCACTTATTGGACCTGGATGAGTAAAGACAGGACAGGTAGCTGTGTGGTAATAAGTCCAATTTCTGAAAATGATGTCCATAAATCAATTAACAAATAGGGAACTATCTTTTTTTTTTTTTTAAATTGATTTGATCCGTTTGTTATTTATTTATTATTATTTTATAATTTTTTACATAATATAAATATAGAAATAATTTTTTTATTAATTTATACATACATAATTTTTATTTTTATAAAAAATTTTAAGAAAATAAAAAAAAATTGGTCAATTTATTATTCAGTAAATTAAAATCTAATCAAAATTTATTCGGTACGTCCGTTAAAATCTAATCAAAATTTATTCGATCCATTTACGACCAATAGAACATTCAAGATGCTTTAGGCAAACTCTAGATGCCGCCTCTCCATATGCATATCGTTTTCTCGACCCTACCAAATATTTTACTTTGTCATCTCTACTCGATGTATATCTACTCCCTTCAAATCCAATCAATAAATTATCCAAAATGTGTATAATTGAAAACGTTTTGCACTAATTATTATCACTTTTTTTTTATGCAACGATATGAAGAATTCGATTTTACAATTTTATATCTCGGGACTATATATGTATATATTAATTTTGAAGTGTATCTAATTAACTAGCTACAAGATTTAGATTTGAATTGAAATTGGGAGCTTCACAATTCTGAAATTAGACTAATATTATTAACTTGAAGCTTATAATTAAGTATAGATATAATCAACCATAAGAAAGATAACTTATAACAACTACCGCATTCTTATAAAGTGAAAACCAAACTGCAACATTTTGATCTTTTCTGTTTTTCAAAATCAATATTGGCTGATCCAATAGATTTGACATGTGTTTTTTTAGATAAAATATTGAATTTAAATTATATAAATGACAAAAATTAATATGAAAAGAATTTTATCTTTATAATAGATTAACTTTTAAACTAGATAATACCGTAAAAAAAATTATAATATGTGAAAGTTTTTTTTTTCTTTTGCAACTAACGAATATTCAACTATATTGTATTAAGAGAAACTGAAAAATTATCCACCAAACTAACTATTGCCCTATTAATAATTAATTGGTCTTTCAAAGCTAAGCTTTTTCTCTGATTTTTTTTTTAAATTTGGGGGCCAATTATTTGCTGGATCATACTTTGGGAAATTAAGAAAGTTTTTAATAAACCGGAGATAATTATCTCAAGAAAATAAATAAATAACCAAATCTTAGGAGAAAAAAATAAACTGTCGGTAGAATACATTGGTCCTAGAAAAGTTTGTTCAATAATTAATCACTTGGAATACTATTATTATTTATGTAAGAAGGGGGCCTAATCCGAGGAAACGTGGTGCCCATATAATGAATGAATTAATAATAAACATTCCTTACGTAAGACATGATCTGTGCTTCCACTCTTTGGCCTCAATTGCTCCATGTGTGGTCTGATTTGCCAAATTGTGCACCGAACTTTTTGATACATAGTTCCCATCCAATCTTTTCTTTGACTTCTTTTAATTTATTTATTTTTTTAATCAATTATAGAAAAATAAAAATAAATAAATAAATAAAGAGAGAAAGAAAACTACGTTCATGTGTCTGTTTGCCTATATAGGAAACAATATAAAATTCCCTTTTTGTTCATTAGGTAACTTCCACACGTTTCTTTTAGAAAGACAAACTCACCAACCACGGAACAATTTGGTGTAGTCATGTCCATATATTCACTGTACATGCTTTTTGTACGTGAATATCAAAAATTCGAACTTGTCCGATTAATTTAAATTTATATAGAATAATTTTATAAATAAATAAAATATATTTTATAAAACTAAATATCAAACATATTTATAAAAGAATAAGATGTTGTTACATAAATATTCAAATATATTTCACACCTAGAACTAAAATCTAAAATTTCTTACTAAAAAAAAAGACCTATACCATTTCCTATCTTATTCCTTGGGTACTATATATATGCAACCTTGTTGCTTAGGTAGACTCAAACTCAAAACCCAAAAAAAAAAAAAAAACAGAAAGAAAAGAAGAAGAAACCTTCCGATCTTATCATAGCTTAACTAGCTTCTAAAACCCTAAAAGAGAAAAAGTAAGTATGAAGGTGAAAATAGAGAACACGAGAATTATCAAGCCAATTTACGAGTGCAGTCCTCCTCCTCCTCCTTCACATTCTATTCCTCTGAGTGTATTTGATAAGGTGACTTACAATACTCACATAGCAGTCATCTATGCTTATCGCCCACCCACACCGCCAAATGCAACAATCCAATATGGCCTACAACGTGCCTTGTCGGAGTATAGAGAATGGGCAGGGCGGCTAGAAGAAGACGAGAAAGGAGATGTTGTCATTTTTCTTAATGACAAAGGGGTCAAATTCGTCGAAGCAACGGTGGATAGCAATCTTGATCAAGTGATGCCACTAAAGCCATCTTCGAGTTTACTTAGCCTTCACCCTAGTTTGAAAGATGTGGAGGAGCTGGTGCAGGTTCAGCTAACAAGGTTCACTTGTGGCTCACTAGTGGTTGGTTTTACTGCCCATCATTTAGTCGCTGATGGCCACTCTACTAGCAATTTCTTGGTTGCTTGGGGGAAAGCTAGCCGTGGGCTCGATATGAGTCCTCTTCCTTTGCATGACCGAACCATGTTCAATCCTCGAAAGCCTCCTCGTTTCGAGTTTGAGCATCGAGGAGCCGAGTTTAAGACCCAAAATTCTATCAAAGATTGCACCAAAGATGATCAATTTTTGGATGATATTGTTGTCCATAAAGTTCATTTCACATTGGACTTTCTCTCCAAGCTAAAAGCTAGGGCTTCTTCTACTACTACATTACCAAATAACAAGCCTTATAGCACTTTTGAAAGCTTGGTTGCTCATCTATGGCGAACGATAACCAAGGCTCGAGGGCTCGTCGGATTCGAGAAAACTCATGTGAGGATTTCAGTGAATGGGAGGATGAGAATGAATCCAAGAGTTGCCAATGAATACTTTGGCAATTTGGTGCTTTGGGCATTTCCTACTGCCAGGGTTAAGGATCTTCTACGTGAGCCATTGCCTTATGCAGCTAAGCTCATTCATGAAGCTGTTGCTAATGTGAACAATAACTATTTTAGATCTTTCATTGATTTTGCTGCCCACAAAGCTGAGAAAGAAGATCTTGTTCCTACGGCTGAGATGAACAAGTCTGTTTTGTGCCCTAATTTGGAAGTTGACAGCTGGCTAAGGTTTCCATTTTATGATCTTGATTTTGGTGGAGGATGTCCTTATGTTTTTATGCCTTCTTATTTTCCTACTGAAGGGATGATGTTTCTTCTACCTTCTTTCATTGGAGATGGAAGCATAGATGCCTTCGTACCTCTTTTCCGCGATAATTTAGATGTTTTCAAACAGTTTGTGTATTTGCTCGATTAAACTTTTAAAATGATCGTTTTTTTAATTTATTTCTTATTTCATGACATACTGAATCAACAATGTCATAATATTTTATTTACATGTGTTGTGATTTCTTTGGTACAAATAATCAAATCCGAATGAATATTATCCATTATGAGCATGAATATGATGCATGTGTATTCCATAAATTGAAAATAAGTGGTTAGCATATCATATTGTATAACAATCTAAGTTAAAAGAAAAAGATAAAATAAGTATGACTTGTAAACTTAAGTTAGTATTAATTTATGTGTAATTCATACCATTTTAATGAGCATTATTTTGCTTTCAAGTCTTTTTCATTTTCTGGAGTTTTTCCCCATTTTTGCGATTGAAAAGCTCTTGTTAATTGATTGCCGCTGCCATTTACTTTCTCAGAGGTAGCCGATCTACCAGCTTGTGACAACTGCCTATACGTGTTTTTTTTTTTTCATTATCTTGTACAATTGACAGTTGAATTTGTGGAAATAATTTTATATTTATATATGTATATATATAATAAAAAGAATATTTTGCATGCATAATAAATTTTATTTATTAGATTTACTACTTTTTATATGAACTGGATCTAATTAAGTAAGAAATTCTCATTATTCGATTATCAGTTATTCCAAGTTGAATCCAACTTTTCATTAATCAATATTAAATATGTTGATTTTTCAAATAGAAGAAAAAAGAGAGTAGAAAATGGAATTTAAGACCTGCAGATTATTAACTGGTGCAATGTTTGAGACCAATATTAAATATATTAAAACATGTTTTTTAAATATTTTTAATTAGTTAGGTAAAAGGATAGTACAAATCGAGATCCTGTTGAGGAAATTTTTTATTTAAACACTGTTCGTGAATTGTTCTTGATTTCTTCCTTTTTTTTCCCGTCACGAGAATTACATTTTGACTACTTAGTGGTGTATTCAATATTTGACTGAGAATGACACTTTTCCTCCTTTCTCATTAACATCAACTAGATCACGTAACTTAAAAACTTAGTCTTTTAACTTAATTGGCATATAATTGATAATCTTTAATCGCTTCAGTATCACTATTAATATTCTCGTGAAATTGCTTTTAGTTTAAACGATTCAAAATTTAACTCTTTTTGATAAAAATAGTTCTAATTTTCACTCTTTCCATTCAAAAATATAAATATTAAAAATCAAATATTCTCGATATGTTATCAAATATAATTTATGAGTGCCGATTTAGAGATTTTTTTAAAGGGCATTTATGATTATTTTGATTTACGATTACTCAATTACTGTTATTTTTTTTTTTTACTTCAGCGGGATAAGAAAAAAGAGAAAATAAGATTTAATTTTAGCACTTTTCTTTTTCTAGACCTTATGTGCAAGATAATTATATGTATAACTTGAAATTGTGGAGCCATATACATACACACACTTAAGGAATTAGAATATCAATTACTCCAAATCCTTCAGTATATGCTTTAGCATATAAGGAATTGATAGTGATTGAGGGTAGAATAAATTAAATTAAATTTATTTATTTTTTATTTGGATAAAAGTAGAAGAGAAACTAAACTAAAATGAAGTAAAAGAGAGTAAATAATTTATTTTATTTCTTCACTTTCATTCCTGTCCAAAATAGAAAGAAAGGAGAGTGAATGAAATAATGTTATAAATTTTCTTTTTAATTTTTTTATGGGAGAATTGGAAAGTAGTAGTTCGAATCTAAAACTTATCACTATATTATAACTAGTTTTTTTTATTTAATAATAGGAAAGTAAATTTAATTCCCCTTATATTTATTAAAAACACCAAAAAATTAGAAATAAATTTTATTTATTTAATTTCATATTTACTATCGTCCAAATAATATGAAATCTAGAGTTTTACTTTTAAATACGTAATTAAACCCAAGTTGTCATAAAATATATATGTAATAAATGTAGAATATATTAGTTTTATTCTTCTGTTAGCTGTTCCAGCTTTGAGAACATTTGAGAACATGCATTTTGTGTGCTCTGTTTTCCTAGTGAGAAGTTTCTCTTCATCGGAATCATATTACTCAGTTCAAAGGCGTGAAGTCTGGATTAATGTTTCCTTGTTCTGTTTGTCCCTTAGCTAAACAGACCAGGAATTCTTTTTCAGTTAGTCAAATTTCCAGTTCTCGATCCTTTCATTTATTACATGTTGACTTATGGGGTCCTTATAAATATTCTACTCTATCTGGAGCTAAATATTTCCTAACCATAGTTGATGATTTTACTCGAACAACATGGACTTTTTTGCTTCAAAATAAGTCTCAAGTTTCTAAGACATTTCTTTGTTTCCTTTCTCTTATCAACAATCAGTTTGATTCTTTTGTTAAAATTGTTCGAACTGACAATGGTTCTGAATTTTTGAGTCAAGAGTTTTAGAATATTTTACTATCAAAGGGGATTTTACATCAGCGATCTTGTGTTTATATCCCTCAACAAAATGGGGTTGTTGAGAGGAAACATCGCCATCTTCTTCAAGTTGCACGATCTCTTCTTTTCCAATCTCATTTGCCACTTTCATTTTGGGGGGAAGCTATCTTACTAGGAACATATCTTATTAATATATTACCTAGTTCCATGCTTAAATGGCAGACGCCATATGAACTGCTTCATGGTGCTCCACCTTCTTATGACAATCTAAAATGTTTTGGTTGTCTTTGCTATGCCATAAATACTCAGCCTTCCAAGGATAAATTCTCTCCTCGTTCTTTTCCTTGTATATTTCTTGGTTTTAGTTCAGGAAAAAAGGGTTATAAACTCTATAATCTGTCCACTCATAATGTTCAGGTTAGTAGAGATGTTGTGTTCCATGAGTCTGTTTTTCCTTTTAATCATTCCACTCCTGAATCATCCATTATTTTACCTAATTTGCCGATACAACTGGATCTTTCTTATCCTATTTCTAATAATCATAATACAGAGTCTGTTTCATCACCTATTGATACATCTTCATCGTTTCTCTCTCCTAGTCATAGTCACTCTAATATTTCTGTACCTCATGATTCTTCTGAGGTTCCTTCCTCTTCAGTTTTCCCTACTCCAGTTGATCAATCTACCAAACGGTCTAAACGTGTTCCTACTTGGACGAAAGACTATGTCACTTCTGTTACTAGTTCACCTCATACACCACCAGCCTATCCTTATATGTCTCCTAAAGGATTTAATGAAGAATACATATCTTTTATGGCCAATGTATCAACTATCAAAGAACCTACATGTTATAGAGAGGCTGCTAATAGTCCTGAATGGGTGGCTGCAATGGAGCAAGAGATTGCTGCCTTGGAAGCTAATAAAACGTGGGATATTGTTCCTTTACCATATGGAAAAAAAGCCATTGGATGCAAGTGGGTCTATAAGGTGAAGTTGCAGCCTAATGGGGAGATTGAAAGGTATAAGGCGAGATTGGTAGCAAAGGGTTATTCTCAAATACCTGGCATTGATTACACTAAATCATTTTCACCTGTTGCTAAACTCGTTACTATAAGGATGTTAATTGCTGTGGCTACAATGCATAAATGGTCTTTACAGCATCTTGATATTAACAATGCTTTTTTGCATGGTTATATCTTTAAAGAAGTTTATATGCAGCCTCCAGAAGGTTATTTCAAGGCTAAGACACATGAGGTTTGCAAGTTGAATCGTTCTCTTTATGGCCTTAAACAAGCATCTCGGCAATGGAATTTGGAGTTCACACAGAAACTTCTTGATTTTGGTTTCTGTCAATCTCCTCATGATCATTGTCTTTTTATACAGAAGACTTCTACCTCTACTATTTTCCTGTTAGTTTATGTTGATGATGTTTTGTTAACAGGAGATTCTGATATTCAGCTTGCATGTGTTAAACGTTTTCTTCATCAGCAATTTACTATCAAAGATCTGGGTCCAGCTCGATATTTCTTGGGTGTTGAGATAGCTAGGTCTTCTACAGGCACTTATCTCAATCAAAGAAAATATATCCTTGATCTTCTTCGTGATGTTGGTCTTACTGGTGCTAAACCTGTTTTTGTTCCAATACCCAAAGGTTTTAAATTTCTTGCTGATGATGGGCCTTTATATCCCGATGTTGATCAGTATAGACGAGTTATTGGCAAACTATTGTATCTTAATCTCACTCGGCCTGACATTTCTTATGTTGTTCAACAACTCAGTCAGTTTGTCTCTAGGCCATGTGTCACTCACTGGTCTTCTGTTATTCATCTCCTTAAGTATCTTAAAAGTTGTCCCGCTAGAGGTTTGTTTTATCCCTCTACCAATACTACTTCTCTTCATGCTTACAGGGATGTTGATTGGGCCTCTTGTTCGGATAGTAGGAGATCTTTAACTGGTTACTGTATTTTTCTTGGGGATGCTCTTATCTCTTGGAAAACAAAGAAGCAGTCCACTGTATCATGTAGCTCTGCTGAATCAGAATATCGTAGCATGAGCGTCACTGTGAGGGAGCTTCAATGGATTACTTACTTGATGAATGATTTACATCTTCCAGTGCCTCTGCCTATTCCTCTTCGATGTGATAATCAGGCAGCTCTGCATATCACTGCCAATCCAGTTTTCCATGAACGAACAAAACATCTGGAGATTGATTGTCACTTAGTGCGTAACAAGTTCAAGGAAGGTTTTATTTTGCCTCAGTTTGTTCGAAGCCAATTTCAGCTTGCTGATCTATTTACCAAGTCGTTTTCTGCTCCCCATTTCAACCAGTTAATTGTCAAGTTGGGTCTGATTGATTTCAATCATGATCCAACTTGAGGGGGGGATGTAGAATATATTAGTTTTATTCTTCTGTTAGCTGTTCCAGCTTTGAGAACATTTGAGAACATGCATTTTGTGTGCTCTGTTTTCCCGCTTTTCTTTTGTTTTTTCTTTTGTTTTCCATCCGTCCATCTTGCCAGCTGGATAAGATTGGATGGTTGTAGTTACTCTTGTGTAACTATAAATAGCCTTCTGTTTTCTTTCTCAAAGATATATAAAAAGAAAATAGTGAGTTTTATTTGGAATTAAACTCTCTGTTCGTCTCTGTTTTCGTTCAATAAATCCGAAAGCATCTTAACGTTTTCTCAAGGGGATGTTTTTTTCTTAAGGGGAATATTATTTACACAAGATCTGTTTCATATGCGCGTTTAGAAGATTTTGCAGATCTGCTCGTATAATTCAACGACAATAAAAAAAATTAATAAAATAAGAAAATTAAGAAATGAACAAGTTGAATTAATTTAATTTAAATAAGAAAAATAAAATTATAATCAAGCTGAAGTTAAAGTAATTAATCTATTAATTACCACTACGAAAACAAAACAATAAAGGAAAAAAGAGCCTTTTCTAAATATATATGTAATAAATTTGAATTGCATTTACTGTCGGATAAACAAAAACGTAATTTATTTTGCTATGAATTTCAAATATTATACAATAAACTAATTATTTTAAAAACGCTCTCTTCATTTCATTTTAAGTATTATTTTTGGAAATATTTCTTTTTATAGGTGGTTAGGCATTATTGTCAGTTACTCATATATTTATGCAGCAGTTTCCAACATAAACAGTGTGGTACTCCGAAATTAAATATTTTAAGTACATAACTTGGATTTCTCAAATATTACAGCTATCATAGATCTATCATTGAAGCCATGTTAGTAGCCAATTGGATTGCGAGTACGACCGCATGTTTTGCATATGATTTGGACTAAGAAACTGCCCTTTGATTTAGGTACTAGGTCTAATGCTTCGGCCTATGATAATCACTGTATATGTCTAATAATTGTTTAATAAGAAAATAAAAAAATTTATTAGGATTTCTTAATACTAACTCTTAATATTGACTTTAAATCATGTTTGATTATAAGATAATTATAATATAATACAATATAATATGCAATGTTGGGCTAAAATCTCCTCCGTTGATCGAAATGGATGACAACTCCGTATCCCTTAAATATGTTTCAAGTTCGATCTACGAGTTCAGCATATGTATAAAAATTACGGCATTGGGAGAATCGACTTCAGTAATGAACCTCTGCAGTACTTAGTTTAGATTAGTCGGTCCAATCAAACTTGGATACCAAGAGTTTTACATATAAAAAAAAAAAGTCTCCTCCGTTGGACATTCTCATTCCCCGTTGGACAATACAATATAATATTTCTGTTGGATTTCTTATTCATGGGCCTCCAGAATCGTTCTAGTTTAAGAGACTTATGAATCTCAAGCTTCATCTTATTGATGGGCTTCTTAATTGGGCCTTAAAAAATGTGCCTTCTGTCCAAACTTGGCTAACTAATACATCAGAATTATTGGACTCTTGGATTTTTGAATTATTAGAGCAGCAGGTTGAAGAATTGTCCATGGGCAGAATGTTTGGTCCATAATTAAAAAATGTTAAAACTTAGCCCATATACTATTTTAATAAATTAGTTTATAAGTTAAAACTTGATAATATCGTTATCAAAATGTCTCAACTTTATTATTACTATTATTATTATTATTATTATTATTATTATTATTATTATTATTATTATTATTTGGAATAGAATTGAACCTTATGCTTATTTTGCTTTGTCAATAAGTAGTTCGTTTTGCAAATATTATTTTCATTTAATATATTATTATTATTTTCATTTAATATTTATAATGTAAGATATGGGATAATAAAGTTGTAAAACATTAATCAGAAAATAAATAATTTAATCTTAATATTAACCACATAATTAATTCAAACAGTCGTCTAATTAATCATTTAATATTTTAAAGATAACATTGCGCCTATTGAATTTTTAAAAGTACCTTATATGATAAATTTTGTACATAAATTTATATTTTCATCCTTTAGATAAAAAAATATATATAGCGTGAATTAAATATATAAGTATCAATTTTAAAATTTTTTATAAGATCAGGCATTATATATATTAAGACAATTTTAAAAGAAAAAAAGGAATAAGATAAGATTCTAAACTAATTAAGATAACCCTTTCAACGAAGTTAGTTAAAAGATTCGATGTTTTTCTTTTTATTACTTAGTTTTGAAGTTAACTTCGGGTCGAAGTTGGGGCCCAAAAGGTTGCTTGGATCGGGTATATGCAATTGCATGTTAAAATCCGTAAATCCCATTTCTCATTGGTTGAATCAATCACTTCTGGTAAGTAAAAGTGGTCCGCCACAGCCCATGGATCCCACTCATCAATAATATCAAATTTTTCTATTCAGGATAAAATAAAATTACTTTATATTACAAATAATTAATTTTATTCGTACTAATTAATAAATCAAAAAAGTTTACACTTTCATACTCAATTTTAACCCAAAAAATAAATATATCTACGTTCATTATACTAAATGATAACGGTTCGAATTTCTGAACTACTATCTGAATTGAATTTGAGTTAAAATATCTTTCACATCTACTTCAATGCTACCATAATAATAATAATCATAATTAAGAATAAATAAATTCAATTGCTGTATTAATTATCCTATCTAGAAAAGCTGGAAATTCCAATTTCAAGAAAAGAAAGCTGAAAAATTCCCAATTAATTTTTAATGTCCCTTAAGTTAATTATCAATCATTTAGTAATACAGTATCAAGGGCATTAAATCCAGCTATGTTGTGATCTTTCAAATTCCTTCTTTTCTTATTATAATATTGTAATTCCTATTTAAACCGGTATAAAATTAACCGTTTCCAAATTAATTTTTTTTTAAAGAAATTTTCAAATTATAATGATAGTAAGTGTTATTTCTTTTTCTGAACATATAAAAAAAACCTTATTTTTGATTATTTTTTTCTATTACCATTACATAGTCCAAGACACATACTTAGTTTGTATATGCCATTTTTGTTGGCTCAAAGCCTATAATATATTTTGATAATTAAAAAAATAAACTAATATAATTGGACTTTTTAAAGAAACTTGTGACGGTCCATGAAGTAATCTGTTAACGTGCTCTATTATCGTTAGACCTGATTTTTCATATTCATTATGAAGATCAAGATTTTTAGGACATTTGTAAAATCATTCTTTGAAGATTTACACACACTCACACTCATTATTTGCATAAAATTATATTTATACACTTAATTCAAATTGATTCTTTCCTAAAAACGAAATTATTCTTTTCACATATATCTTTTTGAAAAAGTAAAGCAAAATCATGTTAATATTTTTCAGCTACCAAAAACTGATTTAAGGATACGTTTTTTTTGGGCAAATATTATTAGCCATTATCTTGATTTAAGAGAAGTCTAAAATCAATCTTTTAAAATTAAAATGGAGACGTTTTTCAATTATTTGTTTACATCTAACAGCTACATTATTTTTTCTATATATAGTGTTGTTTTTCAAGTGTAAAATATAAGTGAAACACATTTTATTTTGAACATTATTCTGCTGCAAGTTTCATTTAGCATCATTCACATATTCTCAAAATGATTATAGTTTATGATCGTAATAATTTTATATTGAGATTTATCAAAACCATGAGAGATAAATTTGTGATTAGGTTGCTAGGGTCTAGAAAAAAAAAGCTAGCAAGTATTTATGTTCTTTTACTGCAAAAAATGAATTAAGTGTTTGGATTATTTTATTTGAAAAAAAAGGATTAAGAATTTTATAGTTTTTCACTTGGAAGAAAAACCTGAATAACTATCATTTAAAGACTTTTGACTCTTATCTGTAAATAGAGTCACCTTAGAAAAGATAAACTCTTAAAACGGGTTCTATCAAGAAGAGGATGTAAATAGTGGTCGAATCTCTATAAATCGTTGTGTAAATATCTCTATTCCTATCTCTCTTTTCGTGCTTTAATTTTGATTACATGTATGCCTTCAAGTTCTATCTAACGCAGAGCATAATCGTTATACCGTTATTTATCATGAAAATAAATATGAGTATTGATATAATATTAACTCTATTTTAGTTGCTCATTTAATTTCGTCCATGAACTCATATTTATTGTTAAAAAGGTTGATTAAAAAATATATTGAGTAATTCTTATAATATATAATTTATTTTATCTCAATATATGCAATTGAAATAATTATTTTGGTTCCACCATCACTTAAAAGTTTCAAATACTCTATTCACTCTCCTCTAAATTATATTTGGGACTCACACTTTTAACAGTAAAATATTCCAAAAATATTAGTAAAAATAATAAATTGAAATTAAATTTAACCTTTTTTACGATCAAATAGATAATGAAAAATTAGTAATCAAATTTCTCTTTGTTTTTAATTAATACTGAATCGATTTAAAATTTAAAAGATCTTATTAAATAAAAGGATATTATTTTAATAAATTTGATTATTAATTGAAATAAACTAAATTTTATACGAATTGAAACCAAATCAGAATAAATTAGGTTTAGTTCAATTTTAAGTCAAAATCCAACCATGCTCACTCCAGCCAAGATGAAAATCAAACCAATTAGAGAGGGTAAAATCGTCCAAAAAAAAGTGCTCCATCTCCCCGCTCCGCACTTTTCCGTCTTCCTATAACAGCGCTAACTCACGTCTTCCTACTCGTCTTTGTTTTTTTCCCTCTCTTGCATCGTTTCCTATAAATATACTGCCCTCTCGCATTTTCTCTCACTAACACTAAAGCAACATCTATTAGCATCGCATACCCCCTTTCGCCGTTATGTCTCGTAATAGAAATCCTGCTGGTCGGCGACCGGATTCTCGCCGTGAACAGAAACCGTCGTCTTCTTCTGTTGATGCCACAGGGTTACCTCCTTCTACGGTAATTATTCAGCTGTTGGATTATTTTAATTATCTGTTGTATATCACTGAAGTGAATTCTTATATTCTGTGGCTTATGCAGCAAACCTATCATGAGACTGGAGGGGAAGCAAGGGTTAATCCCCGTTTTGATAATTATTCTACCTGATATCAATGGGGCATATGGTAAGTAAAAAAAAGCTGGATGGAAAATTTACAATTAGAAGTTTGTCATGCATTTGATACCTGAGATATTTGCTTCTTTCCAGGTCCAATTTAAACTGCTATGTGAAACAGAATTGGGAATTGTATCGCAGTGTTGTCTTCCAAAGGAAGCATCAAAACTTAACAAGCAGTACCTTGAAAATCTTTTTCTTAAAATTAATGTCAAGGTTTGCGTTTGCGATTATTTCCTTCATTACATGTACTACCTTTATGGTGCTGAATTCTTGATTTCATTTGCCTTTATGAATTTGTAATTGAACACTGCTAGGTTGGTGGACGCAACACTGTGTTAAGTGATGCTATACAAAAGAGGATTCCTCTTGTAACGGACCGTCCTGCCATCATTTTTGGTGCTGATGTAACCCATCCACCTCCTGGAGAAAAATCAAGTGCTTCAATAGAGGAGGAGGAGGAGGAGGAGGGCTCAAACTCAATAGAACATTTTTGCTTCTGTTTTGGTATTCTAAATGAATTCGTGTGTGTGTGAAGGTGTTTGATTTGGTGGTTAGCCATTATTGTCAGTTAATCATATATTTATGCTGCAGTGTCCAACATAAACAGTGTGGTACTCGGAAATTAAATATTTTAAGTACATAACTTGGATTTCTCAAATATTACATTACAGCTATCCAGATCTGGGGATGATCAAGCGTGGACAGAAAAAATAATAATAATAATAAAAAAGTTCGATTATAACTAAAATATAATACTTAAAATAATTGAAATATAATATTTAATAATTAAAAAATATAAATTTAATTAAAAATGAAGTTAATCTAAATTTTAATGATTGAAAAAATTAAAATTAAATTATATAAATATAATTAAATTTAATTACTAAATTTCAGAATGAAAACCATAATTTTCGTATTCGCTCTGAATTCTAAGTCAAAAAATATATTTTTTTTATTTTTGCCCCTATAAGGAAAAATTTTGGGAATTTTTAGCTTTATTCGGGGCGGTTCTCCACCAGAGACGGGGATTCTTAGTTGCCTTGGGTCACAAATATTTCTGTTGGATTTCTCATGTATAGGCCTCTAGAATCGTTCTGGTTTAAGCGATTTATGAATCTCAAGCTTCATCTTATTGATGGGCTTATTAATTGGGCCCTAAATTATCTTCCTGAATATAGGCCTTGTTCATCATATTGGGCCTTCTGCTCATAGTGGGCTAACTAATACATCAAAATTATTGGGCTCTTGGATTTTTGAATTATTAGAGCAGCTGGTTGAAGAATTGCCCATGGGCGGAATGTTTGGTCCATAATTAAAAAATGTGGGCCTCATTAGTTGATATGGGTAAGCTTTAGTTCAAGCATGGGCTAAATCATTTTGCAATTCTTGTTAAAAAATATTATTAATCTCTCACTTTTTGTACACTAGGTACATTTCTTAGCATCAATTCCTTTCCATTGGTGACAAGGAAAGAAAGAGGAAAATCATGCCCTGTCCCTCAATTTTCCAAAGTTAGTTTTGAGCTAGTTCCTTTCACATTCATTTGTTACGTACTTTTCTTTTTTTCTCTTCCCAAAGTCAATACTACTACACAAGTTAGGACAAACATGCTTTTTCTATAAGCACTTGAGAAGTTTCATAAGAAGGTCACTTGTATTTAGGCTAATAACTAAATAATACTCTGTGTCACATTTAAATAAAATGTAAATTTTATTTATTTGTTATTTTTTAATTTTTAAAATAATTTAAATTCTTTAATAAAATTTAATTTATTTAAAATCAATTAAATTTAATAATTTAGTGAAAATTATGTAATCTAATATTTAATTTAAATTTAATTAATATTTTTTAATTTTTAGACAGTATACCTGGTACTCCACCGTCATGAGATTAGTGGCTCCTTAAAAACCAACAAACAATCAGTTTGTTCAAAGTTGGATTATCAGTCAAAACTGACGCAATAATCACTGATTGAAATTGACATGATTTGTCTTTGGTGTTGAAACCATAATTTCTGGGAAACGTTTGGTAAAGCTAATTATAATGCATTTTCAAATTGGTAAGCACATTTTCATTTTATTTTTAATTCTGAATTAAATTTATCATTTTTTTTTTTTTCAAAAAGGACTAAGTCAATAAATGGAATCCTACCTCGTCAGTCGCAACCGATAGGCATAACAACAAATGACGGGGGCATGATGAGGCTTATGCCCAAGAGTCAAAGGAAAGTCACTCCGAAGGCGGAGTTTGTGATTAAGACTCCAAGAGAAGAAAGCAAAAGGATTCTTGAAAATGGATTCTGTTTCCAACGCGGATTCCATTTGCCGATGTGGGGCACTGTTATAAAAATAATAAAATGAAGGGGTTAATATGAAGTATTTTGACAGCATTGGGAGAGTATTTTTATTAAAAAAAGTCATAGAATAAATTAGGACTTTTTTTTAAGAATAGTGTACTTTTTTTATTTATTTAGAAAATAGTGATTATTTTAAAATAATTTGAAAAAATAGGGTCAGACACACCATTTCGCAACCAATCATTGCGAAATCAGCAAAGTGGGACCCGCAGCCGGAGTGGTTGATGAAGACTGATTGGTGATAAGGCCCACTGTTCCATTTCCGCAACACAGTTATATTAGCGATCAATTAATGATCAAATGGTTAAAATTAATTGAAATAAACAGTATGAACAAAAATCTTTCATTTTCAAATCCGAGTAGCAAATATCTTTCATTTTAAATATTAGAGACAAATTTATACATTTTGATAAATATGAAGGGCAAAAATGTCAAAAATACACATTTAATCTATATAAAAATAAAGTTAAAAATATTATATTAAATTTATCAACATAACAATTTTATAAACTTTTTTTTTAATTTAATGAGATGAACGGAGTAATAATAAATTATATATAGCCTTTACATTATATCTTAATTACATCGAGAATTGAACCTTATGCTTATTTTGCTTTGTCAATAAGCAGTTTGCTTTGCAAAACTGCGTCGCTGGTACGCTTTGCCTCTTATCTTCTTCGGGAAAAAGGCACTTGGTCCTTTGCTTTCCTTTAACCTGCAAATAGATCTTCCCTGGTTAGCTAGTTTTCGTCAACTTTTCACAGAGAAAGGACTGACATGCCACATCCTATTATTTTTATTTAATAATTATAATATAAGATATGGGATAATAAAGTTGTAAATCTTGAACATTAATCAGAAAATAAATAATTTAATCTTAATATTAACCACATAATTAATCTAAACAGATGTCTGGTGAATCATGATAAATTCTTAAATCAAAGAAGACAAAAGTTTAGGTAGAAAATTCTTACATGTGTTGACAAATATAATATATTTGAATTTTAATTTGGAATCTGTTTATCCTATAGATATTCTAAATAAAGTTATTTTGGTTTGTATTATTTTTATCCATTTTTATTGAAATTGTATCAACTCTTGTATTTTTAAAATAAGCAATTTTTATTATTTTGAATAAATGTATTTCAATTTTCAACCAAAAAATACATAATATTATACAATTAATTACAGTAGGTATGAAAATAAAGTCATCATATTTTAAATAATTCAATAGTAAAAAACTATAAAAAAATTGATGACAAAATTGTCTTATTTTAATGTGTGTATGTGTGCCATTAGGTACAATTTTTTTTACACTATCCCTTGCTTGGATTATAGTTAGAAATTATAAATAATATGGTATGATATAATATTAGTTAAGTGGTTGTTTGGATAGATTTCCATCCCATGAATATATTATGTTTATTTCATGAATTATTTTGTTTAAGTTTTTAAACTATTAAATTGGTAATTTTGTATAATTTTTCTATATTTTGTTACTTACCACATTTATTTAATTTTTTTAAATCTCTTCATATTTTAAAAGTGTTATTTCGATATGTACACGGATACACACCATCAGATCGGATGCTCTTGCTCGATTCGACAATAAATATGCACGCATATTGAATCATGTCGCATATTCAAGTGGAAAATTTTTATTTAGATTTGAATTAGGCAAGTTTTATGGATAATGCTAACAATACACTGCCTCTTATGCATGTTTACTATACTCTACTCAGTTTTCATTAAATTTTGCATGTGGCAATGTAATTTCAAATTTGCAAGGTTCTAAACAATAAAAACTCTATTATAATATAACTCTAATTTTATATATTTTTTATCAAAAGGCCGAAGGTATAAATTTTGTAACACCCTTATCTCTCCTTAAATTGTACCGGCGTACCGAAGACCAGAATTTTTTTTTTCTATACCTAAAAACCTTATCGATATTTATTTAATCAATAATTAAATTTCGCTGCTGACTTATAACTGTCCAATTTACTATGCACCTAATAAAAATTTTGCAATATAACGGCTGTACATAGTACTAGCCCCCTGAAAAAGCAGACAATTTCCACAGCCTCTCAGAGGCACAACAATAAAAAATACAGCCATATACGATCATTTCATCCATTTCATTTGTTCACAATCCAATACTCTTTAGTACAATAACTTCTGTTTACATTACATAACCATAAGAAAAACTTGTACTCATATATTTATATATATACATGCCAAAATTATACAACTAGAGCAATCTAAAAGAAATCCTGCAGTCTGAATTCTTGCTCCAGCTCCTGTTTACCTGCGCGCAGTAAAACTACACGCTGAGCACTCAATATGCTCAGTGGTGACTAACAATCGATACATTTCCTAACATTTCCATTTTTATTCTTAAATATTAGCATATAAATATGAACATAATTATAAAATCAATTATTATCATCTTTAAGCAACAACCTAACATTTTCTATAAGGTTATTCAATTTAGTCACATAATTACAATTTTGTCATTATAGGTTCAATGATAATCTTTAAATTGATAACTATAGTCATTTACATTTCTTTACACTTAATTTGTCAATTATGAGCAAAATTATATTTTAGTCCTTGTTGTCCATAAAATTTACCTTTTACTTAATTTAACTATTATTTGACTGTTTTATCCTTAATTAGTCAATTCTCACTTAATTTACTATCTTTTTACACTTTTTGGGAAAATTACCATTATGCCCCTAAACTTTATTTTTCTTTCATTATGGTCCTTTTTCACTTTCTTTTCCTACTTTTTATTGTCTTTTCATTTCTTTCTCAATTTATTACCATTATGCCCCTAGTACAGATCCGGCAACAAATCTCAGACCGGATACACGGAACATGGACCCCATGGGCCCCACTAAAAAGAAAAATGATTCCCAAGGAACCATTCTCAGAACACTGCACTTTTCACTGTCACATTAACACTTAAGCTATGGAGATCAATGATCCTACCCATAGCAAAGCAAGTCGCCATGACCTGCACCGCGGTAAAGGGTGTTGCTATGGCTAGTCAACTATATCCAGAACTAGTTTTTACTGCCAGACTAATTCTAAGGGCACAGGAATAATTACGTTACTAATTCTTTTCAAGTCCGAAAAATTCAATAATTGACTTTTTATTTCTTTCTTTTGTTAACATTAATTTAATTTCACATAACTTAACCAATTTCACTATTTTTATGCAATTATTAATCAATAATTCAATTATTTTCAATATACATAATAACATTAAATTCTAAATAAAATCACAATAATTTCAATAAATGCCAATAAAATTTATTTATGCATTATTTATTATTTATTATCATTTTGCATTAAAATAATCAATTAATTCACTATAAATCACAACTTTTACTATATACATACACTATAAATAATCTTAAAAATTCCTAAATTAATTTCAAAAATTCTCTAAAAATTTATGGACATTGATTTTCATCTCTACTATTAATTTAAGCTAACAATTATTATTTTTGTGCAATTTCTCACTATATACCCTAATTATAAAATTCGGCCAACCCACTTCACCTTCCTAAAAATTTTATTTCTTTCATTTACATCTTCCATTCATCATTTCTCTCACTTAATTACAAATACCCTAACATATTTGCATCAATTAAGAACTTTAAACATTTTTGTCCTAATTACATAATTAAGAAAAAATTCATAAACTTAGAAAATGTAAAGATTTATTAGTCACTTACAATTTTTTCTTCAATTAGGGAGTCTAGGCTTCCTTTCCCTTGCCTTTGCTTTTGGAAAAACTCCCCTCAATTTGCTCACCTACATAGGCAGCCCATTTAAGCTTAGATTTCTTCATTTTCTTGTTCTCAAATGCAAAAACCAACCTCATAATCATCATCTACACCCAAAAATCTATGGAAAACCACTAAGAAATCAATTTAAAACATTAAAATTATCAAGCTCCAACTTACCCCTCTTTCTTTCTTTCCTTGATTTCTTCACTTCCTTTGCCCAAATCAACTAAGTGAAGCTATTTTAGTGTATTAGAGGGATGGAACTACAATTCCTAACTTGGAATTTAAGAGAAATATTAAGTGGTGAAAAAGCAAAAGAGAGGGAGAGAAGAGTGAAGGGTATTCGGCCAAGGAGGAAGAAGAAGGAGACACAGGAAAAATCTGGAGTTTTTTCCAGAAATTCAGCCTTTAAATACCTCCATATTGGGCCCAAAATTGGGCTAGAATAATGGGCTTTGCCCATTTAACTTAAAAGGCCCAATTTAGGCCCTTAAAGGCCCAATTAAAATTTTCTCTCTTCCAGTCATCAAATCACTCCAAAAATAATTCCATCACTCTTATCACATCAAAAATAGCTAACACGCAAATTTTCGGCTCAATCGGAGTTCGTTATTGATCCGATTCAAACTTATTGGTCCGATTCGATAACTGTCGGTGTCACCGAAAAATTCCATTCTCATTACTAAAATATTCTACACAAAAATTCATGTAGGAATGCAAAATATGGAAATATTCGGAGTTGGTTTACTATTTTTAATCGTTTACACAAAATCAAGTCACCTTCCCTAACAGGGAAACTGACTCGCTAACTTTTTAGTATTTTTGACTTTTGGAGGCCCATTTGACCTCAATTTCACTTCAAATTTCAACTCCGGACTCACTATGACCAATAATTTCCGATGGTCCAATAAAATATTTTTGAGTTTCGGGTGTCCTTTCGGGCCCGAAAAGTACTATTCACCATCGGAAAGTACTGTTCACGGCTGACCCGGTGTTGAGGCCGTTACATTTCTCCCCTATTAAAAGAAATTTCGTCCTCGAAATTTACCTGAATTGAAAAGTAGAGGACAACGCTGTCTCATCATTGCTTCGGGTTCCCATGTTGCTTCTTCGACATTATGGTGATGCCATAGGACTTTCACCAAAGGAATCTGTTTGTTTCGAAGCTGTCGAACTTCCCTAGCCAAAATCTTTACTGGCCTTTCTTCATAACTCATGTCAGTTTGAACTTGAATTTCTTCTGGTGTTATTACATGGCTCGGATCAGATCTGTATCTTCGGAGCATGGACACATGGAATACATCATGTATCTTCTCCAAAGCAGATGGCAGTTTCAATCTATAGGCCACGGGACCCACTCGTTGAATTATCTCATATGGTCCAATAAATCTAGGGCTTAACTTGCCCTTCCTTCCAAATCTCAGAACCTTCTTCCAAGGAGATACCTTCAAAAAGACCTTATCTCCGACCTGGAACTCGATATCTTTTCTTTTCAGATCTGCATAAGACTTCTGACGATCCATTGCTTCCTTTAGTCTGTTTTTAATGATCTGGACCTTTTCTTCAGAGTCACGAATCAAATCCGAACCCAAAAGTTTTCTTTCACTCAATTCAGTCCAGAACAAAGGAGTCCTGCACTTCCTACCATACAATGCTTCAAATGGAGCCATTTTCAAACTGGATTGATAGCTGTTGTTGTAAGCAAACTCAGCTAATGGTAAATGTTTTTCCCAATTAGTACCAAACTCTAGAACACAACACCGAAGCATATCCTCTAATATCTGAATCACCCGCTCGGATTGTCCATCAGTCTGAGGGTGAAAAGCCGTGCTGAGGCGAAGTCTAGTACCCAGAGCATCTTGAAAACTCTTCCAGAAGTGAGAAGTAAACCTGGGATCCCTGTCTGACACAATGGATGCAGGCACTCCATGCAATCTAACTACTTCCTTTATATAAAGTTTTGCCAGTCGGGTCAAAGAGAAATCCATTCGAACTGGCAAGAAGTGAGCTGATTTGGTGAGGCGATCAACTATTACCCAAATGGCATCATGTTTCCACTGAGTCATAGGTAGCCCAGTCACAAAATCCATGGTTACCTGATCCCACTTCCACTCTGGAATAACAAGTGGTTGAAGTAGCCCAGAAGGTACTTGATGTTCTGCTTTTACCTGTTGACATATCAGGCATTTACCCACGAATTCAGTTACATCCCGTTTCATACCTGGCCACCAATAGTAGACTTTCAAATCCTGGTACATTTTGTTACTCCCAGGATGCATAGCATAGCTACTATGGTGTGCTTCTGTCAAAATCTCTTTCTTCAATTCTTCCTGAGCTGGCACATAAAGTCTTCCTTTGAAATAAAGGCTTCCATCATTTGACAATGAATAGTCACTTTCACTGTTATGCTGTAGCTTTTCCTCAATAGCCTTTAGTTTGTCATCTTCTTTCTGGGCCACTTTCACTTGATGTACAAAATCTGGTTTAACTCGTAGTTCAGCTATTATAGCTCCATCTGTAGCCAAACTTAAGCTGGTGTTCATTGCCCGAAGAGCTGCAAAGATTACTATTAGTCATTTACACTTATCAATGCCTTGCACAAATTTATTTCAAAACATTAACATTACCTGACATAAATTTTCTGCTGAGCGCATCAGCTACTACATTTGCTTTTCCTGGATGGTAGTCGATGTAGCAATCATAGTCTTTGATCAACTCCAACCAGCATCTCTGTCTAAGATTGAGTTCTTTCTGGGTAAGCAAATACTTTAAACTCTTGTGATCTGAGTAAATGTAGCATCTTTCTCCATATAAGTAATGCCTCCATATCTTTAATGCAAAAATAATGGCTGCTAACTCTAGATCATGAGTAGGATAGTTTTTCTCATGAGTCTTGAGTTGCCGAAAAGCATAAGCTATCACTTTGCCTTCCTGCATCAGAACGCAGCCTAGCCCATTCTTGGAAGCATCACTGTAAAGGACAAAATCCTTGCCTGACTCAGGTTGAGTAAGTATAGGAGCTTCTGTCAACATCGTCTTTAACTTCTCAAAACACTCTTGGCACTTGTCAGTCCACACAAATTTGACATTTTTCTGTAGCAGTCTTGTCATAGGAACTGCAATGGTGGAGAAGCCCTTGATAAATCTCCTATAGTATCCAGCTAAACCCAGAAAACTTCGCACTTCGGTTACATTCTTGGGTGGCTTCCACTGAAGGATTGCTTCAATCTTTGAAGGATCTACTTCAATACCCTCTGATGAGATAACATGACCCAAAAAGGATACTTCATTCAGCCAAAAGTCACATTTGCTAAATTTGGCATAAAGCTGCTTTTCTCTCAATGTCTGCAATACAATCCTCAGATGTTTATCATGCTCTTCCGGTGTCTTAAAATACACCAGTATGTCATCAATGAAGACCACCACAAAATGATCCAAGAAGGGGTGAAACACTCTGTTCATCAGGTCCATAAAAGCTGCTGGCGCATTTGTAAGCCCAAATGGCATGACCAAAAACTCATAATGGCCATACCTAGTACGGAAAGCAGTCTTAGGCACATCAGTTTCTTTTACCCCCATTTGATAATAGCCCGATCTCAGATCTATCTTGGAGAAGACACCCGCTCCCTTAAGTTGATCAAACAAATCTTCGATGCGAGGAAGGGGATACTTGTTCTTGACTGTCACTTTATTTAGTTGCCGGTAATCTATGCACAGTCGAAGAGTCCCATCCTTTTTCTTTACAAATAGGATAGGTGCTCCCCAAGGAGAAGTGCTAGGTCTGATAAATCCCTTTTCGAGCAACTCCTGAAGCTGAATCTTTAACTCTTTCAATTCTGCAGGTGCCATTCTATACGGAGCAATAGAAATAGGAGCAGTACCAGGAGTGACCTCAATGGAGAATTCCACTTCTCTATCAGGTGGTAAGCCTGGAAGCTCATCCGGGAACACATCCTGGAACTCCCTAACTGTAGGCACATCTGACACCTTTAAATTATCCTTCTTTGCCTCCACTGCAAAACAGATATATGCTTCACAGCCTTTTCTGATCAATCTTTTTGCTGCAGTAGCTGATATCACCTCTGACAAAAAGTCAGATCTCGCACCCACAATAGTGATGTCATCACCACTCTGAAGCTTTAATGTAACCCTTTTCTTTCTGCACTCGACAGTCGCTTGGTGGGCGGATAGCCAATCCATCCCAAGAATTAAATCAAACTCACGGAAGGGCAATTCGATAAGATTTGCCAGGAATACATGTCCCTGGACACTGATAGGACACTGTCTATATACCTTATTCACTACCACACTATGCCCCAGAGGATTACTCACCAAGATGTCCTGGTCCAAGTGGGCCTCTTTCATCCCTTTACCCCGTGCCAATTCTGTGCTAATATAGGAATGGGTGGATCCAGGATCTATCAATGCATATACAGAGTCAGATAACAGAATGAACTTACCCACAATCACATCAGGAGCATCCTCCTCTTCACGAGCTCTCACAGCATATGTCTGTCCCCCTGACCGCCTCTGTCCCTGAGACGACTGGCCAACTGGTCTGGAGGCTGACGGATTAGGGGCTGCTCCCCTACCACGGCCACGTGGTGCAGAAGATCCAGTACCGGAAGCTGGTGAAGCTACTGAAGCAGTCTGTATCATGGGACAATCTTTGATCTGGTGATCGCGAGACCCACACTTGAAACAGGATCCTGTCAGAAATCTGCACTCCCCAGGGTGTGTCCTGCCACAATGCTCACACTGTACTGCTGACCCACTATCTTTGCCTCGGGGTGCACTAGATGTTGTGGTGGCAGTAGACTTGCCACGGGAGGCATTACCCTGTCCTCTGCCTGCTGGTGAATGACCCTGAGGTGCCTGTTGACCCTTCTGCTTTTTACTCTGTCCTGACTTTCCACTGCTCTGTCCCTGCTTTCTCTTTTGCTGAAATCGGGACTGCCTCTCTGCTTGCTCAACCTGAGTAGTTTCTAACTTGAGAGCTGCATCAATCATAGTTCTCAAATCTGGGTATTTCTGGGCCCCAATGATCTGCCTCAACTCAGTATGCAGTCCCCTCTCAAATCGCTGACATAATCTCTCTTCTGTAGCCAAGCCCTCATCTAGATAAGCGCTCAAGCGCTCAAACTCTCTATCATACTCAGCTACTGTACGGTTTTCTTGTCTCAGCCTCCAAAAAGCATCTTGCATAGCAAGCCTGTATTCAGACCCAATATATTTCTTCTCAAACTGATCAATGAAGAACTTCCAATTCAGACGGTCGGTAGGTGTATGTCTTCGAACTGAGTCCCACCAAATAAAAGCTGAACTCTGAAGCAAGGCTATAATACCCTCAAGCTTCTCTTCTTCCGAACTATGGGTAATTTCAAACAATCTCTTTATTTTAAAAAGCCATGCCTCAGCAGCTGCTGGCGTCAAAAGGTCCTCACCTGAAAAATCCTCTGCTCCCAGTCTTTTCAACTGCTCCAATATAGGTCTTCTTCTAGGCGGAGCAGGCTGCTGAACCTGTATCACTGGTGGCGGTGCCTGAACCTGTGCAGCCTGAAGTCGCTGCTGGATATAATCTGACATCAGGTTAAGGAAATCCAACTGAGGAGGAGGAGGAGGAGGAGGAGGAGGCGCTACTGGTGGAGGTGCCTGCTGCGGTGGAACCTCCTGTTGCCCTATATTACTTGAGGCCTCACTCCTGTCATCACCTGCCTCACGGCTCGGCTCTCCAGACATCTTTTCACTATAAAACAGAAAGGAGCAAGAATTCATTAATTCCAAATAACTTCTCAAAATAACAATTGGCATGTATATAATCAATTTAAATCAAACATTGCACCCACTCCGATCTTAGAACCGTCTAAACCACAGCTCTGATACCACAAATTGTAACACCCTTATCTCTCCTTAAATTGTACCGGCGTACCGAAGACCGGAATTTTTTTTTTCTATACCTAAAAACCTTATCGATATTTATTTAATCAATAATTAAATTTCGCTGCTGACTTATAACTGTCCAATTTACTATGCACCTAATAAAAATTTTGCAATATAACGGCTGTACATAGTACTAGCCCCCTGAAAAAGCAGACAATTTCCACAGCCTCTCAGAGGCACAACAATAAAAAATACAGCCATATACGATCATTTCATCCATTTCATTTGTTCACAATCCAATACTCTTTAGTACAATAACTTCTGTTTACATTACATAACCATAAGAAAAACTTGTACTCATATATTTATATATATACATGCCAAAATTATACAACTAGAGCAATCTAAAAGAAATCCTGCAGTCTGAATTCTTGCTCCAGCTCCTGTTTACCTGCGCGCAGTAAAACTACACGCTGAGCACTCAATATGCTCAGTGGTGACTAACAATCGATACATTTCCTAACATTTCCATTTTTATTCTTAAATATTAGCATATAAATATGAACATAATTATAAAATCAATTATTATCATCTTTAAGCAACAACCTAACATTTTCTATAAGGTTATTCAATTTAGTCACATAATTACAATTTTGCCATTATAGGTTCAATGATAATCTTTAAATTGATAACTATAGTCATTTACATTTCTTTACACTTAATTTGTCAATTATGAGCAAAATTACATTTTAGTCCTTGTTGTCCATAAAATTTACCTTTTACTTAATTTAACTATTATTTGACTGTTTTATCCTTAATTAGTCAATTCTCACTTAATTTACTATCTTTTTACACTTTTTGGAAAAATTACCATTATGCCCCTAAACTTTATTTTTCTTTCATTATGGTCCTTTTTCACTTTCTTTTCCTACTTTTTATTGTCTTTTCATTTCTTTCTCAATTTATTACCATTATGCCCCTAGTACAGATCCGGCAACAAATCTCAGACCGGATACACGGAACATGGACCCCATGGGCCCCACTAAAAAGAAAAATGATTCCCAAGGAACCATTCTCAGAACACTGCACTTTTCACTGTCACATTAACACTTAAGCTATGGAGATCAATGATCCTACCCATAGCAAAGCAAGTCGCCATGACCTGCACCGCGGTAAAGGGTGTTGCTATGGCTAGTCAACTATATCCAGAACTAATTTTTACTGCCAGACTAATTCTAAGGGCACAGGAATAATTACGTTGCTAATTCTTTTCAAGTCCGAAAAATTCAATAATTGACTTTTTATTTCTTTCTTTTGTTAACATTAATTTAATTTCACATAACTTAACCAATTTCACTATTTTTATGCAATTATTAATCAATAATTCAATTATTTTCAATATACATAATAATATTAAATTCTAAATAAAATCACAATAATTTCAATAAATGCCAATAAAATTTATTTATGCATTATTTATTATTTATTATCATTTTGCATTAAAATAATCAATTAATTCACTATAAATCACAACTTTTACTATATACATACACTATAAATAATCTTAAAAATTCCTAAATTAATTTCAAAAATTCTCTAAAAATTTATGGACATTAATTTTCATCTCTACTATTAATTTAAGCTAACAATTATTATTTTTGTGCAATTTCTCACTATATACCCTAATTATAAAATTCGGCCAACCCACTTCACCTTCCTAAAAATTTTATTTCTTTCATTTACATCTTCCATTCATCATTTCTCTCACTTAATTACAAATACCCTAACATATTTGCATCAATTAAGAACTTTAAACATTTTTGTCCTAATTACATAATTAAGAAAAAATTCATAAACTTAGAAAATGTAAAGATTTATTAGTCACTTACAATTTTTTCTTCAATTAGGGAGTCTAGGCTTCCTTTCCCTTGCCTTTGCTTTTGGAAAAACTCCCCTCAATTTGCTCACCTACATAGGCAGCCCATTTAAGCTTAGATTTCTTCATTTTCTTGTTCTCAAATGCAAAAACCAACCTCATAATCATCATCTACACCCAAAAATCTATGGAAAACCACTAAGAAATCAATTTAAAACATTAAAATTATCAAGCTCCAACTTACCCCTCTTTCTTTCTTTCCTTGATTTCTTCACTTCCTTTGCCCAAATCAACTAAGTGAAGCTATTTTAGTGTATTAGAGGGATGGAACTACAATTCCTAACTTGGAATTTAAGAGAAATATTAAGTGGTGAAAAAGCAAAAGAGAGGGAGAGAAGAGTGAAGGGTATTCGGCCAAGGAGGAGGAAGAAGGAGACACAGGAAAAATCTGGAGTTTTCTCCAGAAATTCAGCCTTTAAATACCTCCATATTGGGCCCAAAATTGGGCTAGAATAATGGGCTTTGCCCATTTAACTTAAAAGGCCCAATTTAGGCCCTTAAAGGCCCAATTAAAATTTTCTCTCTTCCAGTCATCAAATCACTCCAAAAATAATTCCATCACTCTTATCACATCAAAAATAGCTAACACGCAAATTTTCGGCTCAATCGGAGTTCGTTATCGGTCCGATTCAAACTTATTGGTCCGATTCGATAACTGCCGGTGTCACCGAAAAATTCCATTCTCATTACTAAAATATTCTACACAAAAATTCATGTAGGAATGCAAAATATGGAAATATTCGGAGTTGGTTTACTATTTTTAATCGTTTACACAAAATCAAGTCACCTTCCCTAACAGGGAAATTGACTCGCTAACTTTTTAGTATTTTTGACTTTTGGAGGCCCATTTGACCTTAATTTCACTTCAAATTTCAACTCCGGACTCACTATGACCAATAATTTCCGATGGTCCAATAAAATATTTTTGAGTTTCGGGTGTCCTTTCGGTCCCGAAAAGCACTGTTCACCATCGGAAAGTACTGTTCACGGCTGACCCGGTGTTGAGACCGTTAAAAATTTGTTCCATAATTTTTATCAAAAAATGCAATGTTACACTTAAAGTTTAAAAAAATACGAAGCTACCGTTAAACTATCAAAATCCATACAATTTTGCCGCCTCCATATAGTTTATTGTCTTTAACCAAATTCCGTTTGCTGACCTGTTAACTTGTAAAATGAATTATAAAAAAAATAGCATAAAAAATTGAGCAGAAGATAAATTGGAAGAAGATATAATTGTAATGTCATTCAAAAAATAAATATTTATAATGATTTGGTTTTAAGATGTAAGCAATACCTGAAATTTAAAGTTTGTATCTCTTTTTTACGTGTCACATGATATTCATTTAAATTCAATATATAAATATGTATATGTTATATATACAATATAATACCAGTTGCACTTATTAATACGTGGAAGATAGTCCAATTTAAATATTGGATTAAATAGGGGCTGATTTGCTATATTTTTGTAAGTTGAAAGGCAAAATTGTTATTTTAAATAAAGTTTAAAGGTAAAACTATTATTTTCGTAATCCCAACATGGCAATATGCATCACTTTTTGAGCTATATCAGCATTCCAACGGATATAATTTTGTTAAAAATAATACACAGTTTAGTGGAGTATAGAATTTTACCAATTTTAATATTTTAGAAATAATATTGTAACAATTGAAACTTTAAAGGTAGCCTATATGATAAATTTATGAATAAATTTACACTTTCGTCCTTTTGATAAGAATATATAAAATGGTGAATTTAATATATAAGTATCAATTTTAAAATTATTTATAAGCTCACCATTGACCACGTAGCTGAGATAGTAGGGGTTTCTGCTAGTTTAACTGGTGGTGTCGAGTTCGAATCTTGAAAACATAGCTATATTAAATATTTGGTGGTAGAGTTTTGCTGCCCTTATAAACCTGTCCGACTCGAGCGAGTATCAGCATAAATGTGATATGATTTAAAAGTATTTCTGTATGTTAGTATGAGCCTGTTTACGATACCTTTTGGTTAAAAAAAAAAAGAATTATTTATAAGCTCAGGCATTATATATATATATTAAGACAATTATTTAAAAAAAAAAAAAAGAATAAGGTAAGATTGTAAGCTAATTAAAATAACCCTTTCAACGAAGTTAGTTAACCCTTGACAGACCGGATACTTTTCTTTTTATTCTTGGTTTCAAAGTTAACTTCGGGACGAAGCTGGCGCGTAAACGGTTGCTCCAATCAGCTACATGCAATTCCCATTTAAAAGCCGTGAATCCCACTTCTCATTGGTTGAATCAATGGCTCGTTCCGCAGCCAATTCAGTTTTCTCTGTCACGGTAACGTCTTACCGTGCGGACTCGATCCTTTAAAAAAAAAAAAGTAATTAAATATACTTTTCTTTCATTTAAAAAAATAATATTAAAAAGAAAACCTTCCTTTCCTTTGCCATTCTAAGTCTCTTTTTGTAAGCAAAATTGGTCCCCCACGGCACATGGATCCCACGCATTAATATCAAATTTTATATTCAGGATTAAATTACTTTATATTACAATTAATTAAATAA
Source organism: Excoecaria agallocha (assembly GCA_037975025.1). Lineage (NCBI taxonomy): Eukaryota > Viridiplantae > Streptophyta > Magnoliopsida > Malpighiales > Euphorbiaceae > Excoecaria > Excoecaria agallocha. Next base: position 58,429,356 of record CM075812.1, on the reverse strand, counting down.
TTTTATAATCTAAATATTAGCATTTTCTTCTTCTATTTTCCTTTTACTAAATCCTTCCTATACCTCATATAATGTGCATTGCATATTTTATTATTTTACTCGAACTAATTAGTCTATTAAAAAAATTTACACTTACAAACGGGTGATTACGGTTCAATTTTAACAAAAAAAAAAGTTTATTTATTCGATTTTAGTTAAGGGTGAGCAAATGAAAGCGAAATTTAAATTAATAAAAAAATCGATCCGAAACCGAAATGATTTTTAGGTTAACCGAATTAAAAATTTAGATTTACGGTTTTCATTTTTAAAACCGGCACAATTAACCGATTTATATATATTTTATATATTATATTTTAAATTTGACTCTTAATTTTTTTAATATTTTTATAATTTATAAATATTATGATATATGATTTTTTAAAATATTATTATAATATATATTTTTAGTAAATAAATATTGAAACCATCTTTTTATTACTATAATTTTTTCATTACACGTGCATAATTAATACTGTATTGTTAGTTTTGTATTAATTATATTACAAAAATATATATATTTATTTGATTTTAGTTAATAAAATAAAAAAATCTTTAAATTTATTAATCGATTTAATTTTAATTAGTAAATGTTATCAAAATTTAATTTTATTGAAAAAATCGTGTGTAACTGTAACGTCCAGGGCCCCATTGGCCTTCTGAAATAGGACACATTGGGATAATCGTGCGAGCGAGAAAAACTTCCAACGGGTGGGGATGATAACCAGAGACGCGTACAGCGAAATTGAATTTGTCGTTTTGTCATGAAGTAGTAATAGGTACCATTTAATTTAATTTTTGTCACAAATTAATATAATTATAAAAAATATTATTATCCTAAAGAAATAAAAATAAACCTTACTTAATTGCCAATAAAATAAATGTTTAAATTATTTTAGAAGGTATGACTTGGATTTTAAACTAACGAAAATCATACTAAAAGATTTATTACATGAACTGAAAAATTAAGTTGAAAGGGAGGGACGTTCCAACTCTTTTCTCTTAATTGGTAAAATATAGTTACGCTACTAATAAATTTTGAGCTTATAATGCTTAATGTCAGTCTTAATAAGGGAAATTAATAATAATAATAAAATCTAAGCTCAATTAGTGAAATTAAGGAAAAACAATAAGGGGAGTAAAAGTTTCCAATTAATATCAAAAGAAAAAAATCAATTAATTTTTAATGGCCTCAAGTTAATGATTTATTACTGTTCATTAAGTGTAGACAACATCCCCAGTTTCACTTTCAAAACTATCGTCTTTGACTTTATGTTCTTTTTTCCCGCTTATTTACGTACAAAATTGGGACTTTTATATAAAAAATTCAAATAGAAAAATTATTTATAAAACTGTCCTGTTTTCAGGAGTAATTGTGAAATTAGAGTTGTTACAAAATCATAGAAGTAAACAACGGGGTCAGCAAAGTAGGGCTCGCCATCTGAGGAGTTCCTCTTCATTGAATCCGTAGGTCTCTTTTACGAGATTAGTAAGTGGGTCTCACCGACAGTGGATCAACAGATACAATCAATAATATGTCATCATACAAACATAAAAAAATAACAAAAAAATTTCAAAATAATTACGATCTATTTGTATTTAAAGTACAAATCAATTTTATATGTTATCGAAGTGATAGTAAAGTACATCACATATAATTTTTACATTATTTTAATATCAATCAACTTTATAAATATATTATAATTACTTTGAATTTTTTTTTGTAATTTTTTATGTCTCCATGATGATGTATTATTGATTATATTTATTGATCCACCACCGGTGGAACCTACTTACTAATCCCTTAGGAGAGACCTACGGATTCAATGAAGAGAAACTCCTCCAATGACGAGCCCCACTTTGCTGATCCCGTAGTGTACTTCTACGGTTTTGCAACAACTCGAATCCCACAATTACTCCTAAAAACATATCAATTTTATAAATAATTTTTCTATTTGCATTTTTTATATAAAAGTCCCTATAAAATTGATGAGAAAATTAAAAGTCGAAGTGCATTTCATCTTTAGACGCGAACAAAAAGTTCAAAAAATGTGGCATCTAAATCTAAAAATTTAAAAGAGGTTGCAGTTAAAATAGCCAACGTAAACTATTAGAATAAAATATAATTTTTTTTTAGATTAACATTATATTTTTAGTAGGTCGAGATATTGGAGAAATCAGAATTTATAAATAAAAAAGATAAAGATATAAATTATACTTAAAAAATATAATATAATTAAGGGGAGACAAAAAAATATAAATCATACAAAATTATTTATTTAATATATATATATATATATATATATATAATAAAAAAAATTCAAAAATTGTTGTCTCCTTCTTTACCATGTGGCTTCGCCACTAGGTCGAGAAATAGGCTCCATTATATATTTGGCAAACGGTGATATACCTTTTGTGGGTTCTTACTTGACATAAAACTCGGCCAATTGGAGGGTGTGTGTGTCTATATATATATATATATCTTGCCTTTTTTTTTTCCTAAAATTTGTTGGTACCTAAAACTAAAGGCTTGAGCTCACAAGGCTTAAATGATACCATAATAATCCTAATTAAGAATAAAAAAAATCGATTGCTGTATTAATTATCCCATATAAAAAAGCTGGAAATTCCAATTTCAAGAAAAGAAAGCTGAAAAATTCCCAATTAATTTTAATGTCCCTTAAGTTAATTATCAATCATTTAAAAATATATTACCAAGTGCATTAAGTGCAGCTATATTGTGATCTTTCAAATTCCCATTTGAATTGGTATAAAATTAACCGTTTCCAAATTACAATTATATTAAGTGTTATTTCTTTTTCTAAATATATAAAAAAAATTATTTTTGATAATTTTTTTCCAGCACCATTACATGCCCCGCGACACACTGCTTAGTTTGTATATGGCCTTTTCGCTGTAAAATAGTCCGAATATTAGCAAAAAATCATAAATTGAAATTAAATTCAACTTTTTTTTACCCACCAAATAAATAATAAAAAATTGATAAGATTTAAAATTTAAAAGATCTTATTAAATAAAATGATATTATTTTAATAAATTTGATTATTAATTGAACCCAACCGATAAACTAAATTTTATATATTTTGTACTAATTGAAACCAAATCAAAGTAATAGAATAAATTAGGTTTAGTTCAATTTCAAGTCATAATCCAACCATGCTCACCCCAGCCAAGATGAAAATCAAACCAATTAGAGAGGGTAAAATCGTCCAAAAAAAAGTGCTCCATCTCCCTGCTCTGCACTTTTCCGTCTTCCTATAACAGCGCTAACTCACGTCTTCCTACGCGTCTTTGTTTTTTTCCTCTCTCTTGCATCGTTCCCTATAAATATACTCTCCTCTTACACTTTCTCTCACTAACACCAGAACAAAATCTATTCGCATCGCATACTCCCTTTCTCCATTATGTCTCGTAATAGAAATCCTGGTGGTCGGCGACCGGATTCTCGCCGTGAGGAGCAACCTTCGTCTCCTTCACCGTCGCCGTCATTCCAGCGCGGTGGTCGAGGTGGCGGCGGTAGAGGTCGAGGTCGTGGAGGAGCTTTCTCCGGTAATGCTCCACCGTCTCCGATGTCCCGTACTCCAGCTTTTCCCCAAACCGAGACACCGGCTTTTCTCCAAACGACTTCGTCATCGTCGGCGTCTTCTTCAAGAGCACCGCCGGCTCAGTCATCGGTGGCCTCCTCTTCAAGAGCACCGCCGGCTCAAGTATCGGCGTCGGAGCTAAGACGAGAAATGGAGCAGAAGTTGGTCTTCGGAGATCCTTCCCTCCAGCAGCAGCCGCCATCTTCGTCAAAGGCTGTACGTTTTGCGGCTAGGCCTGGTTATGGAAGTGCAGGAATGAAGTGTGTTGTTAAGGCTAATCATTTTCTGGTTCAGGTGGCCGATATCGATCTTTATCACTACGATGTAAGACTACTAATTTCTAGTATGACTGTTATTTTTTTAATTCTGTTCATATACATTATTTTATTTTTATTGGTTTTTATTCTGTTCATATTGTATATGATTATGATTATTAGCTTATTAATGTGTATTTTAAAAAAAAAACTGTAATGTTTTTTTTTATGTTTGTATTGTATTCCTTTTGTATTTTTTTTTGATTTTTAATTCTTATTGGTTTCCTTATTTTAATTAATTTATTTTATCTGTTGTTTCTAATGAACATTTTTTACCACTTTCGTCTTAATCTGTATGATTTTTGTTTAATCTCTTTATGCTGTATGATTATTTATTTATTTTTTTTTGCTTAATTTTTTTTTTGTGGTTCGCATTACACTCGCAATAAGTTTTTTTACAAGGAAATGCCTCTTTTTTTTTTTTGGGGGGGGGGGGGGGGGCGATTCTTTTTCCATTTGTTATTTGATTTTTCGACTCTTGACAGATATTGACAAGTGTATTAGGTAGCTAAGATATTTAAAAGATCTTTGGTATTTGTTGAGCGAATTAGGTGGCTATATCTCCCGAAGTTACATCCAAGACTGTAAATAGGAATGTCGTCTCGCAACTTGTTAACATGTTTCGTGAGTCCCATCTGGGCAATAGAAGGGCAGCTTATGATGGCAGGAAAAGCCTCTATACAGCAGGGCCTTTACCATTCGAATCCAAAGAATTTGTTGTCAAGCTTGCTGAAAACGAGCCCTCTGGTTCAACCAAGTAAGTGCATCATTGTTTTTGTCTATTGAATAAGTTTGCGCATTTAAATTTTACTCATCCATTGGAGCTTGATTACTCACTATAGTTGCCAAAAATGCAGGAAGCAGAAAGACCGCCGGTTTACAGTGGTAATCAAGTATGCAGCGAAGGTTGATGTTCATCATCTACAGCAATTTCTAGCTGGTAGACAGATGGATTCTCCGCAAGAAACCATACAAGCTCTGGATGTTGTATTGAGGGCTTCACCTTCAGAAATGTAAGTGATCTCCTTTGTTTTTATTTACACTTCATTTGAATTACTTATAATTTGAGTTGTTAATTTTAAAAGGTTGTTTTGATCAGGTATACTATTGTTGGGAGGTCATTTTTCTCACCTACTTTGGGGCAGCGAGGTGAACTTGGTGATGGTATGGAATATTGGAGAGGATATTATCAGAGTCTTCGTCCAACCCAGATGGGGCTTTCTCTCAATGTTGGTATGTTTCTGTTTATTTTTTCTTCATTTTTTTCGTTTTTAGTTAAATTTCTGTTATTTTGTTTTATCCTAAATTTTGAATTTCCATATGACAGATGTATCCGCCAGATCATTCTACGAGCCAATTCTAGTAACACAATTTCTTACTAAATACTTGAAGTTGAGAGAACTGTCCAGGCCACTGGTTGATAGAGACCGTGTTAAGGTAATATATGACTGTGATTCTTTTGATTATTTTTTCGATTCTTTTCATCTTTATTTGATATTTTTTTTGTTTAACTTTTGCGCAATTTACAGGTGAAGAAGGCTTTAAAAGGATTAAAAGTATCATTTGATAATGGGGAGTATCTTAAGAGCTACAAGATCACTGGTGTGTCTGATAAGCCATTGAGTCAAATAACGTGAGCGACAAGATCTTGGAATTGTTTCTGGATAATGCACTTACTGTCTGCTTTAAACTATTTGATTTTCTGCCTAATTTTATTTTATTTTTTTGCCAGCTTCCACCTAGATGACAATAGTGGTGATATCTCAGTTGTTCAATATTTCCGTCAGAGATACAATATTGGCCTCAAATATACATTCTTGCCTGCTCTTCAAGCTGGGAATGCTTCAAAACCTGTTTCCTTGCCCATGGAGGTTTATTTTCGTGTTCATGACAATATTACTTTATTCATTGTAAAGGTAAATAGCTGTTGTTAATTATGCTTCTATATGGCATTCTTTTCAGCTTTGTAAGATTGCTGAAGGACAGAGGTATTCAAAAAAACTGAATGAAAGACAAGTAACTGCACTGCTAAGGGCAACCTGTCAGCGCCCTCGTGAAAGGGAACAAAGCATTAAACAGGTGTTGCCTTGTATCTTACATCTTTATATGTTCTTTTTTAATAAATACGATGTTCAATTTTTGTGCTGCCTTTTTAATCATGTAGTTAATTTTCATAATGTAAATAATTCTGATGTTAAATTTTTATGCCTTCTTTTTAACCATGTAGTTAGTTTCATAACGTTTTGCTCTTGCAGATGGTTAAGAAGAATGGTTTTAACAATGATGTCCTTGTAAGGAATGAGTTTGGTATGCAAGTGAGTGAAGAACTGACCCCTGTTGATGCCAGAGTGTTACCTCCTCCTATGGTAATTATTCAGCTGTCAGATAATTTTAATTATCTATTTTGAATCACTGAATTGAATCTATTATATTGTGTGGTTTATGCAGCTAACCTATCATGAGACTGGAGGGGAAGCAAGGGTTAATCCCCGTTTTGGTCAGTGGAATATGATCAACAAGGTGAACTAGTATTTCCAAGCCCTTGACTATCCAAAATTTTAATTACTGGACATAATTAATTGGCATTTGTTTTTGGTCCCTATTTTTCAGAAAATGATAAATGGGGGCAAGGTAGATTTCTGGACTTGTGTGAACTTCTCTTCACAAGTCCATCCAAATTTTCCTCAAGAGTTTTGCCGCCAGTTGATTCAGATGTGTGTCAGCAAGGGAATGGTATGATATGCTGTAGTGTTCTTGCCTTTAACTGTTTACCTATTTATTTTCAACTGTGAAGTTTCTATCTGGATCTAGTATATTGACCGTTGATTTTACCTCATATAATGCCAGTTATTCAAACCTAATCCACTGATTCCAGTAAGGACAGCAGATTCCAGACAAATTGATAGGGTTCTGCGGGATTTGAACGATGAATGTAATGCTAAGTTAGCAAACCAACAAGGGGCACGTCTACAGTTGTTGATAATTATTCTACCTGATATCAAAGGGGCATATGGTAAGTGAAAAAAGCTGGATGGAAAATTTACAATTAGAAGTTTGTCATGCATTTGATACCTGAAATCTTTGCTTCTTTCCAGGTCCAATTAAATTGGTATGTGAAACAGAATTGGGAATTGTATCGCAGTGTTGTCAACCAAAGGAAGCATCAAAACTTAACAAGCAGTACCTAGAAAATCTTTCGCTTAAAATTAATGTCAAGGTTTGCGATTATTTCCTTCATTACATCTACTACCGTTTTATTGCTGAATTCTCATTTCATTGGCCTTTATGAATTTGTAATTGAACACTGCTAGGTTGGTGGACGCAACACTGTGTTAAGTGATGCTATACAAAAGAGGATTCCTCTTGTAACGGACCGTCCTACCATCATTTTTGGCGCTGATGTAACCCATCCACCTCCTGGAGAAGATTCAAGTGCTTCAATAGCAGCAGTATGTAAAGTCATTATGCATTCCATCATTTCTTATTATGTTAGATTGTCTAATGTTAAATTGTCTTAATTTATGGCTGCAGGTTGTGGCCTCAATGGATTGGCCAGAGGTAACCAAATATAGAGGAATTGTCTCTGCACAAAAGCATCGGGAGGAAATTATTCTGGATCTTTACAAATCACATCAGGATCCACAAAGGGGTCTGATTCATTCAGGAATGATCAGGTAAGGATTTTTGACAGAGAGCTGTCTTTATAAGATCCTTCTTTGTCCCTTATCTGTTTTCTTCTATGCAGGGAATTGTTCATTGCATATAGAAGAGCAACTGGTCAAAAACCTAGCAGAATTATATTTTACAGGTAGTTATTTTACTGTGTAATTTGGAAGTTAAATTTTCATTTGATGCTGATATTGTTTAATTTCTCATGTCAGGGATGGTGTTAGTGAGGGCCAATTTGCACAGGTGTTATTGTATGAAATGGATGCCATACGAAAGGTACCATTGGTTTGATTTACAATAATCGGACAACAAATTTCTTTTATTCTTCTTACTGTACTTCTCTTTCTTCCTCTACTTCTCCTTTTAATTGCACAGGTGTTTTGGTATAAACACAATGTATTGAGTGCTAAAATATTTGCTGATATTATTGTGTTTGGATGTCTTATTCGTAGGCATGTGCCTCACTAGAAGAGGGTTATCTTCCGCCTGTTACTTTTATTGTGGTCCAAAAACGACACCACACAAGGCTTTTTCCTGTTGACGAGAGAAATGCAGACAGGAGTGGAAATATTCTGCCAGGTTTTACATCTCTGACATCTGATGTATTTTGCTTTTCTTTGCATCTTTGCGATATACACGATACTTATTTATTTTTTTTTCAGGTACTGTCATTGACACTAAGATTTGTCACCAGCGGGAGTTTGATTTCTATCTTAACAGTCATGCTGGAATCAAGGTAATGTTGTGTGTCTATTGGAATTTGAGGTCTATGGTACACTTTTGTTTCCTGACATATTCACTTGTTCGATTTTATATGTCATGTGTAGGGAACTAGTAGGCCAACTCATTACCACGTTCTCTATGATGAAAATCGTTTCACCGCTGATGGATTGCAAATCCTAACCAACAATCTATGCTACACGTAAATTTTTTACACATTTTCTGAGAACTAATGTGTTTCATTACCAATAAATTTACATCATTCTTACTACTGATGAATTTCAAATATTCACTACTTTCAGTTATGCGAGGTGCACTCGATCTGTGTCGATAGGTATGGCTCAAATCCTTTAAACTCTCTACTACTAATGATCTCAATAATCTCCTTGTATTTTGTATTTAAACAAGAGGATGATGATAGTATTTTCAAATTTTTGCAGTCCCTCCTGCGTACTATGCTCACTTAGCAGCTTTTAGAGCTCGGTACTACACTGAAGGTGAACTGTCGGATTTTGGTTCCTCCAGTGGTCAGACTGTAAGCGGTAGGAGTAGCGAAGTTCAGCCACTTCCATCGATAAAAGAAAATGTGAAGGATGTCATGTTTTATTGCTGAAGCTTTTGACATTCATTTTTTTTTTTTTTTGATGGTTCTGTTTTTGCTAATACAACTGGAATTTGATGCAAGCTTGAAGTAACTATATTTCCAGCTTCGTTTGGACAGAAAATTGAATTTTGGGGGCTGTGATGCCTTACATAGAAGTATCTAACCAGCATATACTCTTATAGATGGGTGGGATGAGTCTTGATTTGCTTGTAAATTCTATTTTTGCTTAAATGCTGGCAGTTGAAGACCTGCTTTGCTTGTGCCTTGTCTGAATTTAATTTCAATATTGTATAAGATATTTTCAATCAAATCAATCTGTTCTCTTCAATATATATTTAATCAATTGAAAGGTCTCACTTCCATTCTATTTGAGTTATCGTCTTTTGTTTCGTTTCTTTGTTTTTACCTGCTCAAGATTTTTATTGCTTCATCCAAGTATAAAGACATGATTATTTTAACTAAAAGTATTTATTTCTGAAGACCAAATTAACTACGTTTTATTAATAAAATTAAGTATTACCATCATGAGCTTGCGTTTTTTTTTTTTTTATTATATTTACAAATATAAATGCAATTTGTTGGAAACTATTTAAAAAAATTACGCTGTTTTTATTTTGACTGGCTCGATTTTTCTTAAGAAGAAGAAATGGGCCTACAACTTCCAAACAAATAATTCAATCCAAAAAAAAGCGCCTAGTCGTATTGAAGTTCGGCCCACTCTCTCTCTCTCTCTTTTTTTTTTTTAAATTTTGTCTTATTTTTTATTAGTGAGAAGCATAATATTTAATTATAAATATTTCATTGAAAAAAAAATTGAACTGATATTTCGTGCGTTTCAGATTAACTCCTAGTGGTTGACATAATTTTTTTTATCTATTAAATGGATAAGACTGTACATTATTATCACTTCAATTTAGACAAAAGTTAAAATTATATTAGATTTTAATATAATTTGGTTGATATCTCTGACATGATGAGTATAAATATTACACTGTTGTTAATCTTAATCCTAGACATCCGATAAAATACTCCTCTTATCCATTGCAAATGTTCATATTTCCTCCAAACTCTAACATCTAGCGGTTTGATTAGAAAAAAAAAATAAATTATTGGATACAAAATAAAGAATTACATAAACTACAAATATAAGAAATGTTTACAAAAGTTGCCAACAAGAGAAAATTTTCCTCCCACAATGTACCATGTCAATTCGGGAAAAATTTATCTATTATTAACATGGCATAGTATAATCAAATTTCTAATTTTTTCCACTACCACAAAGATGTATACAATAATACTTTTATCTGTATTGGTTAGTTTTACGGTGGAATAATCAATCAGAACCTACCATATATGAAAGTTTTTTTTTTTCATACATGATAGTTTCTTATTGGTTGGTCCACTGTGAACTTGGTCGGAACAAATGGCTTCGGGTATGCTAAAAAAACAAGTAATTGCACATATGAAGAATAAGAAGAAGAAGAGCTAGCATGGTGATTACTGAATTGTTGCCATGGAAATTGGCTTCACTTGGAGAATATAGACTGCTCAGATCAGTAGGTGTAGAAACTTTTAAGGGAAGATCACCTAAACAATACAAGGATTATCAAATTTGGAGCTAATAAGGTCATTTTTAATGAAATATTGTCTCTTATATAAAGGGTTTTCCAACTCACAATTGTAACTACCCCATCCGATCTCTTGTCGTCCGATATCATAAACAATGATTTTGTCTCTTAGAACAAGATCTGCAAAATCACAAGCGCAGATTATCTTCACAAACCATAAGTTGAGGTACTCATTCATGTTGTGGGAGATCTTTCCCTATGTAGCAAAACATCTCAAAGCATATCATTTTTTATTTGTTGTTAAGCTTAGAACCCATCATTTATATTTGGGGTAAGTACGGATTGGTTTAAAAAAAAACCGAACTAATTCAAAAATTTGGTTCGATAATTCAAATAAAGAGTTCAGTTTCAATTTGCAAATTTTGTAAATTGTGACTTTCGATTAGGTTTCAAAATTTTCAAATGATGTTTTTACCTAATAAAGTTATCCAAATTGATAATAATTCGGTTTTAATAAGTGATATAGGAACAATTCAGTTAATAATAAAAATCAGTTCGAATAAGAATCGAACCATGCTCACTGTATGCATGGAAATATGGAATTTGTAGGTAACGTAATGTATCTGTCAAAATCAATTGTATAATAAATGAATTTTGTTTCTTTATGGTGTCAATACCTCCTAAGACGGTCATTTTTTGAGTAGGACTTCTTTGGAATCCAACGCACCAAACTTCTCCAGCCTGCAAGCTCGTTAAGTTATTGCAGTCATAAAATAGAACCATGATCTCAAATTTCTGCAAAGAGAAATACTTGTTGTCACAATAACAATGTTTAGCAACTCACGAGGCTATCTAGCTTTAGAAGGTAGTCCTTGGGATGCAATATCATCGAAGCTCCACCAACAAAGGTGAAACTAATTTGAGGAAATATTTTGTCCATGCTGAGCACACAACAAATTTACCATTAATGAGTTGTATATTATCGTTACGCGGAGAATGACAATAAAAATTAATTGAAGATCAAACCAGTCAGAAATTGTCATGTAGCCAACCTGGCGTAGACCAAGAAACATTGCCTATCCTTGGAAGGGTACATGATACCTTTTTTCAATGCAATATCTGATATCTGCACGAGAAGAGGAACGAATGTTTCATACGTTGGAGATGAAGGTTTCCAAGAAATTAGATTAAGAGTTGCTTTGAAAGTTACAGCTTTTAATAAAGGATCGAAAATTCCTTCAGCAAGGTATGCCAAGGCTGTTCCCGAATCAATTATAGTTCCCTGATCGGCTGATGATTTAAAAGCCGAGGAATTGATGGCTAAAGTTTTCCCAGCAACGGAAATACTTTGCATATTTATAGCATATAGAGACCTGAAATTTCAGAGAGCTAAGTCATTAGTCTCCGGAAATGCAGTTCATAAGCCACCGGTGAGCATCAATAAGCACGACACGACTGATAGAATGTCACTGTTCTGTTAAAACTAAAAGATACCTTGATGGGACAAGCGGAGTATAAACCATCTTTGGCGCAACAACTTTTCCGAGGACCAAAGAACCACCGCCCTTGCCATCTCCTTTCAGACAATGAGAGAAGACCTTTGGTGTTATGCCCTGTCCAGAAAGCTGGGAGATGACAGACATCTTCTGTTGTCCAAAGCCGAAGATACCATCAACTGCTTTATCAGTACTTGTCATGCTCCCATTCCGAATCGCGCTACATCTGTTTCAGAATCCAAGTTTTAAGACATATACATATGTACATCGCTCCTATCTCGAAGAAATGAACACAAGAATGACTCCAACAGAACATGGTCAGTCATTAATTCGAATAAGCTCACCCGAATACGATTGGAGCAGAGAAATTGTACATGGTATCGTCACTGACAAGGGTAGACATGTGTAACAAATCCAATACATAATATCCGTACGCAGAAACACCGTCCCTGTACTTTAACTGGAAACCGCAGTGAGTTGTTTCTATAGCACAGAGAGAATCAGATGACTGAAATCCGACACTGCAATGGTTGTCCCAACAAGGGAGATATGATGACGAGGATGAGCTTCCAGGATCGTAGAAAGATAGTTTAATCTGTAAGAGAACCGTAGAATCAATTGCAATTATGTTACAAGTATGATCAAATTGAAAATCAAAGTAGTAAAATAGGGAAATTAGATTACCCCAAGTCCACTGTGAGCAGGGCAGCCGTTGCAGGAGGCACAACTAACCCAGAGAACATCACTGCCATTATCTATTTGCACATAATAATCTTTTGGAGGAGTACCCAATTGCACCTTTGCATAATACAGCCTGCATAAGCAGTATATGCGTGTTCAGGGAAATGCAAAAGGAAACCCATTTGAAATTTCCAAACAAACAATCAATTCAAACAAAAGAATTGAATTTACCCAGTGAGGAGAGGATCAAAAGTGCCTTGAACAGGGAAATCCACAGCAGTGTTCTCCAACAATACACTACGCCTGTAGCTATCTCTCTCTTCAAGCAGCCTCAACTCAACCAAATGATTCTGAGGTATCCCTCTCTCCAGTGTTAAACTCGTCGGAAATGAACAATGCACCACGGCCACAGCCTGAAATAGTAAGACGGCGATCACTATTCTCGTCGGAAATGTACCGGTCATTTCTCTCTTTGTTTCTCTTCAGCATCTTCTTTTTGTTTCTCTCGTCTTTATTATTAGAAGAAAATTGTTCCAACTAAATCAAATTCTGTTGCTAACTGCTGAAGATTAATTGAAAACTAAATTGTTACTTTTGTTGAGTAAGCTCAGTTTGTTTGCCGCCAAGAATTGTTCGTTCTGAATTGACCTTAGCTAAGAAATTCAAGATTTGGTTGCAGCCTTGTTACAATTTTTCAGAAATTAGTTATATAATTATGAACTAATTAGTTATATAATTTGATAGTCACAAAATTAATTGATAGGAATGTGGCTGAATTGAACTAATCCAGGTCAATCCAGCTCAGCATTTGACCGTGATGAAATGGTTAATTACTGCAATTAATTGTTATTTGTTGTTGTAAATTGTAATATAATGAGAGAAAAAAAAAAAAAAACTGTGATACCTTTTAGGAAACAAGCTACCCATAGCGTCACTAGCTAAAATATTATGGAGACCGACTGATTGGAAGGAGTGCCAAACAGAACGAGTATCTTGTTTGAAAGTCCAATTAGCAAAAAAATCAGCAACATTGACTTTTCGAATCGAAAAATATGATGGACCTCAATAGTCCACACTTTTGATAATGGGGTGTAGAGTTGTCGTTTTTTCCATGGTTGAGTTTCTTCTGAACTTGTTGAATTTTGTTAGGCAAAACTTTTCAACATAAAATACTAAAATCAGTAAAAATTAACAAAGCTGAGAAATTTCTATAAATCAATTCTGCTGTTACATCACTAATCCTGTATGAATTGTAATTTACAAAGATGCCAACTGAGTGATCCCTAAGTGTATTCTTAAAACAAAAAAAATGGCACAATGAAGAGCCACAACAGGCCCTGACCCAACTAACAAATACATGCCTCTGCTGATTGCTATAAATATAAACCAGCAAGAGCATTGCAGTGGAACAAAGAATTGTAATTCAATGTATGCTATAGAAACAAGTAAATACTAAACATATGCAGAAAGATAGCTATCGTGCTCATTGGTATAAACTTGTAAGGCACGGTCCTTGGTGAATTGCTGTCATCAAACTGCCCTGCATTCACAAACTCGCTTTTGCCGGTATTCGAAGTTGTTGACACATTTACTGGCATTGAACCTAACAGAACATAGTTCTACGTCAGATAAAAACGTTTAGAAGTAACAAAAAAAAATCAAGTATTCGGTTTTTCGAATTTCGTAAAGCAGAGAGGCCTGCATATGTACTACCTAAGCCATTTTGCTTTTAATTAGTGCATATTGACACATGACAAGATTTTGCATACTGATATCTTAGGTTTAAATTATCACATGGTCTTGCTTCCAATCAGTGAAGGTAGTTGCAACTCACAATCATAGTTAGCCCATCCAATTCTTTGATTTGCTATATCATAAACAAAGATTTTGTCCTTTAAAACAAGATCTGCCGGAAAAAAAAAAAAAAGATGTCAGCAATTTTAGCATCAACACAGACTACTAAATTTAGATAAGGGAAAATAAGAAATAAATTGTTTGTGAGGCTCTTGTAAAGAGTATAATGTTGCTTGTGAAATTATCTTTAGCATGAAATTCAAAGAAGGCTGCTCAAAGATGCACTTGGGACTTCATGCAACGATATGAAAATTGGCAGCAAAAGTTAAAACAAGAAGCATAAGCGAATAAGAATTTTGGTAATGTTAAGCCTATAGACGAGCGAAAACATATATAACCGATACTTTAAAAAGGTATGAGTTATCTAGAGGGGCACGATAAAATGGTGAAGTTATGCATCATTCTCTACTGGCACAGGTTCTATAAAAGCAAGGAAAACTTAGAATGTTCCGACTTCTATCGTAGTATGACCCTAAAAACATCTGAAAACTAAGTATTTTATAAAATTTTATTTCATTGTTCTACACATTAGTCCATAATTACAAAAATTATAGAACTTCAACAACATTTTAGCAGCTATATTTTGAATTGTACAAGACTTCAGTTCATGAAAACCTCAAATTTTAACTGCATTTTAGTCCTTGAGTTTACCATAATTGCTTCAAAGCAGTTGAATCATAACTAAATAGATTACTTTTTGTAGGTGCCAATACCTCCTAAGATAGTTATTTGTTGATTGGAAGTCTTTTGAAAGCCAATGCACCACACTCCAGCTCCACCCTGAAAATAACAATTCAACTACCACAGTTAGAGATAAAAAGATGCCAAGCTATTGCTGATATATTGTCTAGATACACTTCTCTCTTCCATTTTGAAAAATCAAAGTCATATTTTGCACAGCAGCAATCAAATGAAGACAACGATTTAAACAGCAGCAGCGACAGATTATTATATAATGGAAAACAAAATAAAAGGCAACTGTGTTCTCACTGCATTAAGTGATGAAATCTTAACATACATCAGAAAATTGCAAGAATTCAGATACCAAAGTGAAGTCAGTGGTTGAGCACGTATCAAAATTGGCATTAAAATATTATTCAGAAACAAAATTTTGTAGAACATGCAAGATGTAAGAGCTCTCTGCCATTTTCAACAAAAATTCTGAAGATGGAGAAATGGATAAAACTGAAGGGAAAAGGAAAAGGAAATTGAAGTCATCACCAAGTACTCAATTTCTAAAACAGACGTCAATGTTCAACTAAAGAAGACAGACATAATTCCAATCTTTTGAGCCAATGAAGAATATATCTATTTCCTTAACAATCATAAAACATAGGGAGAGTATAATAGTTTTGATAACTCACAACCGAATTTTGCTGTAGAAGGTAGTCCTGAGGATTTAATACCATTGATACACCGCCAGCAAAGTTGAAACTAACTCGAGGAAATACATCATTAACACTGAGCACAAAACAAACATGTAATTCTGGGTGAGGGTCATCCCACAGGAGCATATTCGTAGAAAAGAAAATGGAATTAACTGATTTAGAAAGCAAACCTGGAGGTTACTAAGAAACATGGATTTCCCTTGGAAAGATATGTGCGTGCATTTTGTGAAACAACAGCTGTAATCTGCACTTAGAGAGAACAAAAATACTTCAAACATTGTTAAGGTATGATCATATAATCACTAAACTCCCAGTTATCTTTGTCATGGAAAACTTGACAATTGAGCTATTGTAATTTATTGTGCATGAATAACTTCAAGAATTAGATTCTACTGCCCAAAAACTTGAAAATATTATTTTAGAACTTACAGCATTGATAAAAGGATCATAAGCTCCTTCTGCAAGGTATGTCAAGGTTGTTCCAGAATCAACTATCGTTCCCTGATTGCTTGATGTTCCAAAAACGGATGGATCAATGGATAAAGTTTGACCACCGACAGATATACTTTGTAGATCTAGATTATAATGAGGCCTGAATGTGTCAGATATGCAAGTGATTAGTCACACTTAATGCAGAAATGGATTGTATCTTATTGCTTAAGCATCTGTGAGCAAACAATAGCAAAATATCGATCTTATTGCTAAAATAATTTCACTTTCCAGAATAATGAACGATTCTCTAAGTAATCAAAGGGGGAAAATTAAGGTTATTAATTCTTTAATAGATCACTATGACATGTTAAAAGTATCCATATTTCTTTAATTAGCATCACATATGTTTTGCTGCCAGTCTTCAAGGTGAAAACAAATGAGTCAAACTGTTCCAAATGATAATATATAACAACACAATGAAAAGGTCACTCAGATTGACTTTAAAAGCATGGAGCAACGAATGATGATGAGAAATGCACCAACATTGTGCAGTATACAATAACTATATGTATTTTTAATTCGGGAAAAAAAAAATGAATGGTCAAAGCAAGAAGTTGTTTTAAAAACTGCACATACAGAAGTACTTTTGGTTTTAAAACAACAACAAAATCCACTATGAAGAATTCATTAAATCAAATGTCATCATCGTTCTCACCATAAACAAAGTGTAAAGAATTGCAAGTATGAATGAAAGCGTACTGTGATGGGACAAGTGGAGTATAAACAATATTTGGATCTACAACTTCTCCAAGGACTAAAATACCGCCTCCAGCATCATCTCCTTTCAAACAGTGCGAGAACACCTTTGGTGTTACACCCTTTGAAGCCAGCTGTGAGATGACAGACATGGCCTGTTGCCCAAAACCAAAGATCCCATCAACTGCTCTATCAGACTTTGTCAAGTCCCCTCTCTGTAACGTGCTACACCTGTTTCAACATCCACCATCTAAATTCACGAATTCCACCTTCTAACAGTTCAAGATAATACCACAAGAACCACAACCAATTGTTCACAGATTCAAGACAACTCACCCAAAGACAACAGATGCTGAAGAATTGGTAACCACCGACCCACCGGTAACTGTGTTAATATGCAACAAATCTGATACAAAATATCCCGATGTACCACTGCCATCCCCATACTGGAATGTGTAACCGCACTGATTAGATTGCGAAGAACAGAGAGAATCTGATGATTGAATGCCTACAGTGCATCTTTGGTCTGAACAAGAGATCGGTTCAGCTGTTGTTGAGCTCCCGGGGTCAAAGAAATTGAGTGGAATCTGTAAATAACCAGATAAACCATGTTGAGGAAAAAAAAAAGAAGAAGAAGAAGAAATTGCAGCATTAGATTTCTTATTTTTTGACAAATTGGGCAAAGATCAAAATCAAAGAAGGTAGATAAGTAGAAGTAAACTTACTTGGAGTCCACTTGTAACAGGGCAACCACTGCAGGAGCTGCAACTAACCCACAGAACATCACTTCCTGTATCTATTTGTACATAGAAATCTCTTGGAGGAGAACCCAATTGCACTTTTGTATAATAAAGCCTACCAAAAAAAAAAAAACTGTACTTTATCAAACAACCAAAATTGCTACATATTTAATTATTTCAAGGATGCAGTTTATGTATGCCCAAACTAACGACCATTAGGAACCCAATTGCATAAGTAGTTTCTATGTTTATACAATGCATATTTGTCCCACGTAAAGGCCACATAAGTAACCAGCATAATTCAACCAAAACCAACTGAAAACAGGAAAGAAGAGGAAATTTTCAGTCTTTTAAGAACCCAATTCACAAAACCCACACCACTAAAATCCAAACTGAAGCTTCGGAAACATCAAAATCACCAAAAGGCATAAAATTTTTAAACTTCAAAATACAGAAACCGGATTGAATTATCAGTACAAACACAAAAGAACAAATTCATGGAGCAAAAAGAAAATAACTGAACTTACCCAACAAGGAAAGGGTTAAAAGTGCCTTGAACAGGGAAATCCGCAACTCCACCAGTAGACTGTAAAATCCTACGATGCCTAAAGCTATCTCGCTCTTTAAGCTGAGTTAACTCAAGCATATGACTCGGAGGAATAGCTCTCTCTAGCGTTAGAGTCGCCGGGAAAGAAGAAGAAACCACCAGAATCGTGTGAAAAAGTACGGCAGCGATCAGTATCCCGGCGGGAAAAACCACTGCCATTTGTTTTTCCTTGGTAACTTTGTCTTCAGCTTCTAAGAATTTTCTTAAAAATGGAAAAACGAAATCACTGAAACAAATCCTAATGCTGTTATTAACGGTTTGATTTCCGTTTTCTGTTGATAAATTTGGAAGGCAAGCAAAGCAAATGAGAGAGAAAATTTAGAGAGAGAGAGAGTCTGAGTTTTAGAGAGAGAAAGGAAAACATAAAACAGCAGAAGTGAGCGTTTGTTTCAAATAATAGATTACGTGAACGCTGTTGTTCTTACATATATAATACATTAATTAATACGAAAAAAAAAATCAATAATACTTAGTACAGTACTTTATTACATTTAATATCGAACTTCCGTTTCCTGTGCGTTTCCTATTCGGTAAACTAACTTCTCCACTAAAACCTGTGCGTAATTTCTAAGGTATTTCCTCTCTGTCTTGATTGTATTTTCGCGTAACAAATATATATATATATATAGAGAGCCAAACGTACAAAAATACTCTTAACGTTTATAAAAAAAAAAATTATTTTTAATATTTAATTACATATAATATTATATATAAAATTATCAAAATTATAATTTTATTTTTAAAATAATGTGACGGCTAATTTGATATTATTCTGTCAAAATAATGTAATTTGTCAACGTCAATAATTAAAAAACGAAATACGATCAAACTAATGATACCGTTATTTAAATAGCAAAATTATACCATTTTGATAATTTTACTAATGATACTGCATGTAATTAAATATTAAAAGTAAAATTATTTTTTTTTATAAATATTATGATTATTTTTGTATATTAAGCCTATATATATATATATATATATTTAAAAAAACTATAATCTTTTAATGATTTTGTATTCACAAAATTAAAATTTAATTCTTTTATATGGGTGTGGATGTGGATGATAAACTTGATTTGTTAAAAGGATAATGAGATTGCTTTGTTTTAAGAAAAAATAATTTTAAAAAAAGTCTGTAATTCGAGTTAGCATACGGTATGTTTGCTATATTTAGTGCATATAAATATTAACCATTTGATCAATGTGCCCATCAGATTTATTCTCGAACAATTATCTGACTAAGAAAAATATTTTATATTGAAAATTTTTATGATTATTGTTACAATGTGCATTAGAGTTGTGCAAAATGGTCGGTTCGGCTCTATTTTAGACCGAACTAAACAAACTAAAAATTTAATTTAATAAAAAAAATCAAATTGAAATTCGAAACTGGATAAAATGAATTAATTTTGATTAGTTCGGTTCGATTTATTCGATTTTAGATCAATATGAATTTTTTTATTGAACTTTTAACTTATATGGATTTATAAATTTAATTTAATTTATATTTTCAAAAATAAGACCATTTAATATAACTAAAATTAAAATAATATACATAAATTTATTATATTATATTCATAATAAATACTAATCAAAATTATATTAAAAATTATAATGCTAAATAATATTTAAAAATTCATTAAAAATTCTCCAATAAAAAATTCATATAAAATAAATATAATATAGCTTTTCAAATATAACACAAGTCAAACTTGCCACAATATTAAAAAACAAGAAGATTTAGTGATTTAAATTTTTTTAAGTAAAAAAAAAAACTGCAAAAAAAAACTTTTAAAATAAAAAAAATAAGGTAAAAAAATTGAGGAAACAAAAAAATAATGTAAAAAAATTTTAAAATAATAAAAAACTGAGAAAACTGCAAACCTGTCCCTTATAGGATTCAAACTCTGGACAATGTAACTTTAATTAAGTTTTCGAACTCATCCAAAATGTCACATTTGACACTTTAATTCGATTTTTTATTTTGGTTCGATTCTATACAGCCCTAATTTGATATAATCGTTTTGTATTTTTTTACATCCAATCTAAGGTGGATCATGTGCTTGCGTAGCATGGACGCCCATTTTTCATGCTTTTTTCTATCCTAGTAAAAAAAAGGACATACCATAAGTCCTTCATTAAATTTTTTAGAAAATTCAAAAGTCAATGGCTTGGAATATTACAATTAATATATAATAATTTGTGTAGTTGCCTTCACAACATAACTTGAGTTAGACTAGTCAAACCAGCTAATCGGATTTGAGAGATGTGAGTTATAAAATAATTTTTGGATAAATAGATTAAACCAAAATTGATTTCAATTTACTTTCTTAGTTTTATTCAATATGAACAATTTTTAACTCTTTATATACATCAACAAAAATATCAATTAATATTAAAATTAATTAAAATTTATTATAATTTACTAGATTATAATTTTATTGATTGTTTATTGCTATATTATTTCACTCTATTAATTATTTTTTGTACGTACATGAGGATAAAATGAATGATTAATATTTATTAAATTTAAAAATTATCACATTTAATAAAATAAAAAATAAAAAATTATCGTAATAAATAGAATAGATGAAGTATTGAACTTCTCTTCGTGAAAGGGTTAAACACTAAACACGTAATAATAAAAGCCTAATGGGAATTTAGCAATAAAGCTAGTGTATGAAAAGGAGAAATGGTCTTGGATCTTTTATTTTTTTTTATTTTTGGAGAGCATTCGTTCTAGAAGATGCATGAAACAAACCTAATTTCAATTAATTTTCCTATAGTTGAAGAAAGAAACATCTGTGAGATATTTGCGATTAATTAATGCATTTTATTTGAATAAATTGCATGGTTTGAAGTTGAACACTGACATTATTAATGTAATTATTTTTTATTTACTATCGTAGAGTTTGTTAACCTTGAAAAGGTTGGAATAAAAAAAATTTATTTCAACTGTTTTGATCTTTTTAAATGTTTATTTAAAAAAAATAAATCTCACAAAAAAATTAGTGATATTTTAACTATTTATATCTTGAAAAATTATGCATTTTGTCTTTTCATTTCATTTCACATGCAACTTTAGCTGCAACTTACTAGTTGCAGTGCTATCTATTGCAATAATAATAATAATAATACATAAAACGTTCCCAAAGTATCACCGATAGATTATTTTCCTAAATTAATTGACTGACATATTATTTTTTTAATTTATTAAAAGTATAATAATATATTATTTTTAAAAATTTCTTAAAGTATAAATAATATTTTTATACCATCAAACATTTTATGATATACTTTATAAATTTGTTAAAAAATGTGGTATTACTGTTCTATTATTATTATTATTCATGTGTTACATTAAATGATTTTTTATGCGCTTATCATAACGACATGTCATGCATTCATACGAGGCAGTAAATTGAAATTTTGAATAAATTTCGTGATAATTTTAAAATCTATTAATGGGGATAATTTATGAAAATTTTATTTATTATTTCTAATAATAATAATAGTAATAATAATAATAAGAGTTGCAAGTTGCAACCGATCCCACATTGGCACACAGTGCCTTTTAGAACGAATTGAAGAAGAGATTGAAATGAAATAGGCCCCACCAAAAACAGGTATGCTTTTACTTCTTTCATTTTTTTATCAGTTATTTTTATTATTTTTATTAAAATTAAAAAATAATAAATAAATTTAAATTTAATATTAAATTACGTAATTAAAATTAAATTACCAAATCTGATTGATTTTAATTTTAGTAAAAAAATAAATTAAAAAAATAAAGTAAATTATATTAAAAATTTAAAAGTAATATATAAATAAAATTTTAAATTTATTCTAAAATGATATAAAAAAAAAAAAGAAGGAAGTAGCTTTTACGTGCGTCCATTCGATTGTCTTACCAGCGAAGGCCCAGATATCCTCCACCAATTTAAAATAAAGCCAAGAATCCTCAATGGATTAGTGGGTACTTTAGCAAAACCCAATGCACTATTAATTAATTTTGTCATTTTTTACTTTTTATAAAGACAAAAATATATATTGTCCACGTTCTCCATCCCCCCCGTTTTTTTTCAATCCTTAAGGACAAAGTTATTAGTTGCCTTTTCATAATTACCGTCTTAGCCCTTCATCAATTAATTATAAAAATTTCATTTTTCTTTTCCCATAAAAGAAAAGAGGGAGGGAATGTTTCCAAGTTCATAATATATTAAAATTATTTTTTACTGCTAAAATATCTTATTAGAGATAAAAATTTGAAAGCTTAGTATATACTTTTTCTTTTCAGTTTCAAAGATTATTTTTTCTATTTTATTTTGTACCATTTTAAATATTTTTTTAATTTAAGAAATAATTTTACATATATATTCCTATTTATTATACGTTTTATTATATATTTCTTTTTCTTATTCCTTTTTATTTTTATATAAAATTAAATGAAAATTTTAAAAATATAAAAGAATATTTTTTATCAATAACTATAATTTTTTATAAAATTAAGTAATTTTAATTATTTTTATAATTTTCATAAAAAATAAAAAATTATCTTTTAAAATGAAATAGACAAAGTATATACCAACACTTTAATTTGGATTTATAAGTTACTTCAACAACTAAATTTTAAGATTAAATTATTAAAAACCTATCGATTATGTAAATAATAAATAAAAATATTATTTATTGAGCATTTATACACGTTAATTTTATAAATAATAAATATAAATGCTTAGTTGGCGGGATGTATCAATTGCACACGTGGAATAGCACGTGAACACCTACCAAGTGCAACAATTTCCCATTTCTTCTATATTTATACATCCCTTTTCAAAATGTAAGGTCTTGATTTCGTGTACTCTTCATTTTAAGATTCTGATGATATCAGAATGGTTTTGCTTTATATCATGAAGGGCGAGAGGGAATTTTTTTTAAATTATTTATCCTTTGTTATCTCATTTCATTTTTACTTCATGCTGGTTTCACTGTACATATGATATACTCCTTTTTTTATTTATCATTTTTATTATTTTTATAATAATTAATAAATAATAAATAAATTTAAATATAATATTAAATTACGTGATTAAAATTAAATTATCAAATATAATTAGTTGTAACTTTATTGAAAAAAAATAAATTAAATTATATTAAAAGTTTAAAAATGACAGATAAATAAAATTTAAATTTTATTAAAAAATAACATATAAAAGAAAACGGAAAAAATATCTATCTTAATCACTTCAAATACCACATCAACTAATTGAATGTCATGTATTCTAATTTTTTAAAAATAGTATAGATTGTATTTATTATTTGTAAAATTTATGATCATAGTATTTAATAAGTTATTGTTAAAATTTAATTTTGCAAATAAATTACAAAATTAAATGTTGGTGCCTTTATATAGTAGTAAAACAAATTTATAATTCTATTTTGAGAACTCCAATTATTATTAATTTTTTTTGGGAAGTAGTTATATTAGTATTCCATCCATTTTTTTTATTTGTCACTTTTGATTAAAATTTAAATTTTATTTATCTATTATTTTTAGACTTTCAATGTAATTTAATTTATTTTTCTTTTTCAATAAAATCAAAATCAATCAAATTTTATAATTTAATTTTAATTATATAATTTAATACTAAATTTAAATTTATTTATTATTTTTTAATTTTAATAAAAATAATAAAAATTACTGATAAAAAACGAAATAAGTAATTCAATATACGAATGAATGCATGGATGTAATAATTTTCCTACAAGTACATTGATGGTTTTTTATTATTTTTTGAAAAAAAAAATGCATGCAGGGTGTGATTGTCATGTTAGTAATAAAAGAGGGACAGATTTGTCTTAGTGGGATTCACTTTGCCAGATCGGTTTGACCGGTGAAAGCGAACACAAAAGTAAGAGGTGGGGCCTACCACTGAAAGTACTTCCCCATGATACGGATGCTATTTGCTTTGTGCCATCTATACTACCAATATTACCATATGGCCCCACAAGAAAAGTTATAACAACATGTCGTGTTAAATGGAGATAGCTTATAAGTCTGTATAATGCTCAAATTGTCTTTTAAAATGTTACTTCCGGAGATTTTTTTATTTTATTTTAAACGTTATTTTTATAATTAAAAATATTGATATAATATTTTTATTTTAATATTCTAAAGAAATGTATATATTTATTGTCACCTATTTATATTCATTAATATAAGTATAATATAATTAATAATTTCAAAAATATCAAAGAAACAAAACGAGAATAGATAGGCCGATCAGTAAGTAACGTCTACAAAACAAAAAAGACTTATCCCTTATCAATAGGAAATTAACATTCTGAAATTTAGGTCCGTAAGAAAGAGGAAAAGAAAATATTTACTTTTATAAATTGTCAAAAAAGTTCCTTACCTGCTATGTTGGAAGAGTATATATAGTTCCCTAGATTTCATGTTGAATTAGCTCTAACTAAATATTAATTATGACAATGCTAGTAATTCCAGAACTAAGCTCACTGGTAACAGGATTAGGTTTGCTGCCAGCGAGTTTGGATCAATCGAGAATGACTATTGATTGGATGTCGGATGTGACTCGAGTGTGGTGGTATAGTCCGATCAGACTATTTCGCATATACTTGAGTCGGGTGTCTAAGCTCAGCCGGATGGATCTTGAAATGGGCGGACATTCAGTTGGACTTTTGACCTCAAGTGTTAGACTTAGGATATATAATAAGTCTGGTATTATTAATAATTAATTATAAAATTTTTCATTAGTATATGTTAATTATTTTATTAATTTCTGCACCAACAAAGTGAAACGGAAAAAAAATAATGTCAACTTAATAAAAAGGTAAATATTCGGTTGAAATTGTCTTGAATTTAATTTTTATTAACCACATTTTTAATTGAATAATTAAGCATTACATCTCTCTTATAAAAAAATTACAGTTCAAATTATTTTTTTGAAAATTTTTATTTTAGATTCGGTATAATATAGCGAATAAAATTATAACACATAAAAAAATAAAACGTTTTGAAACGCACTTTTAATGCTTAATAAGTTAAAATATGCTTTAATTTGCTGCTATTAAAAATAAGTTTCTAACTAAAATTAGAAACATTTTTTCTTTTGATATTGTAAAATCTAAAAGATGTACGTTTTTTTAAAGACCATGCTTGTTAGATAATTTATAAATCATTTTAAAGTATTTTAATTGAAATTATAATTATTATATCTTTAAATTATTTTCACAAGCTATGGAAAGATAATGAATTTATAGCATGAGATTTCATAATTAAGTTCACAACGAGTATGGGGCCTAAAAATTAATTTTTGCACATGGTGGCATTTTAATAATTTGATTTATAAATAAAAATATATAAATTTGAAAAATCATGCAAGGAATTGGCCATGCGTATACATGCAGATCTGGCAATGGTAGCCTACGTGGCCGGCAACATGCGTCATTGCACAAATCATTCATTTGTAAACCATATATAATATTAATATATTCATATTTACTCCTAATTATAATAATATAAATACCGATTCAATATAATTACGTAGCAATTTGAATATTTGTAGACTATATATATATATATATAAATATTGGTATGCGAGACTTAAATCAGCAGTGACATATGATTAGCCATGGAAATTGTTCTGCACGTAATTTTATTTATATTGTAGTATCCGAAACTTAAATCAGCAGTGACGTGATTAGCCATGGAAATTGTTGTGCATGCAATTTGATTTATATTGTAAATAAATAAATAAATAAATATGGGAGTTGAATGAATAAGCTTCCTTCATCCTTAGATGATGGCTATGCATCTACTTGTAGACATTTCACTGTGTTGATTGTGAAATTGAAATAGTCATACACGCTATTCAGTAATTACTCAATTTATTATATTTTTGTTTTTTATTTTGACCGAAGGCACAAATTACAACTAAAATTTAGTAAAAAATACAGTTTAATTTTTAAAATTTAATTTGTTACAATATTATTTTTAATATTTTAAAATTTAAATAATCTGACTGGTAAAATAACGATTTCATCAATTTAACTATCTTACATCTATTGACCATTGGCGTAGCAACGTGAATGATACGTGACACTCTAAGATTTGACATATAAGACATGACGTGACTAAAACGAGATATATCAGTAGACATGTATCCAATATTTGAGTGTCACATGTCATCTATGTCACTATATCAGCAATCAATAGACGGAAGATGATTAAAGAACTGTCATTTTAGGGATCAAATTGCATTAATTTTAAAATATTAGGAATGATATTATATTAAATTTTAAAAGTTGAATCGTATTTTTTATCAAATTTTAAAGTGCGATTTCAAATATATCATTGTTTTATATATTTATCCATTCACTAAATGTTATGTCTCAACCATTTCATTGCATATTATAAAAAAAAAGAATCATTGGCACTTGGTTTTAATTTTTTAAAAAAATTTAGTTAGGATAATATTTTATTTTGTTTTATTTTATATGATTTTAACCTATTTTTTCTAGTAAAATTAAATTGATTATAAAAATTTGACTATCAGATTCCGTATCTATGAAAAATTCAAATAAGAGAAAAATATGATTTGAAGTAACTTATATTGAAAATTTCTTATTTAAACTCAATTTAATGAATTTATATTATATTTGACACTCCCATTACCCACATATACTTTTCGTACAACTTTTCAAAAAAACCGAAATAAATTTAATAATACGTGTCATAATATACAAGCTAAAGCTGCCCAATAGCTCTCCCTCCCTATCTCCAAAAATCAAAGGGAGTAGAGTAATTAACATCATCTCACTTTCACAAGAAACTATCAAAATCTTATGATTTGGAAATAAATAAAAGAATTATTTTGATATTGAAATGATTTTTCTTTAGATGTGGACGCTGAATTATCATTAACCAACAAGCACCTTACCAGATTAGGACATTTAACATTTGTCTAGTTTCTTCTTTAGATATCCAATCATAATTTTACATGTTAATTTTGATAATTATATCATTTTTATTTCCATTTTATTATTAGAAAAATTATTTCTTTTTCTACAAAAGTAGTTTTTGCTATTTTAGCCAGGAGGATATTCAGAAAAAAAAGTCTGCTTTATGAGCTGTTGAATTGATTGAGTAAAGTGCATTTGACTTGTGCACAAGACATAAAAAAATTATAATTTTGTGTGAATATAATTGTAATTATAATTATTGATAAAAATACTCATTCATATTTTTCAAAATTTTATTTAATTTTAGTTAAAAAATAAAAAATAATAATAAAAAATATTTAAAATAAAATAAAGTAAAATAAAAAAATATTTTTTATTCTCTTTTATCTGTTATTTTTAAGTAAAATTTAAATTTTATTTATTTATCACTTTTAAACTTTCAATATAATTTAATTTATTTTTTCAATAAAATAATAACCAATTAAATTTAATAATTTAATATTAATTACATAATTTAATACTAAATTTAAATTTATTTATTATTTTTTAATTTTAATAAAAATAATAAAAGTGACTGATAAAAAAATGAAAAGAGTAACTTCTCAAAGTGAAATAGAAGAAGTAATTATTTTAATTAGCTTAGAAATTAAAATTTGCAAATTTGTTGGGTGGATAAAGATTAATTGAGCATAATTAATAAACCATAATTAATGAAGCCTAATTAATTGGTGTGACATTCTTCCTAACAAACAGCCCACGTTGTTTCCTAGACAAACATAATGTGATTCAATCATAACGTGCTACCAAACTCAAGCTGTGAAAAAGCATACTTCTTTCTTTTATATTTCTCATTCCAATTTATATTGTTCAAGCCTTTAAGGTGCCCAGATGTATATGCTCACTGTAGTACGTACGCACACCAAATCACTACTTGGCATCTATTTTAAGAGGTTAAAATTAAAAACAAAAATGAAATTAATATATATTATTTAAGTAAATGCATATCCGTGACGGAAATATTATTAATAATTTAAAAAAGAGCCATAACTAATAACGTAGAAATATATAATAACATTTTATCAGCAAAAACTTAAAGAGCCAGTGTTGTTATTGAATCTAAAACTGTAAGAGCAGAGAGTATTGGCTATTCTTCAATACACCTCCCAACATGAAAATAGGAAACTATGGCATTGAATTCTCAGAGTAGAACAGGAGAAACATATCTGTGCTGTTGGAAATATAAATGGAGAGCAAAAAATAAAAGAGAGAGTAAAAGAATGAGCCATTCAACTGTTTCACAGTTCTCAATACTTCATTTTCCAGCTTACCTGCAATTACATGGAGGATTATTAATGATTTGACTCTCTCCATGTAGTGTCAAATGCCTAATCATTAGGTCTTTTGCCAGCCGAATATTGCTGCAAGCAACATCAATACTGCAATTTCACGTTACAAAACCAAGATGTTATATTAAGCAGGAGTTAAAATAATTGATTTTCATGTATCTGCTTCCCCTACTCGTATTGCATACCTTGGCATAGGAGGTCATCAAGAAAAGTCAAAGATAAACATGATGCATCAATTACCTCATTTCTCTTCCAAAAGAACTGATGTACAAGAAAGGAGGGAAGACAACTCTTCTTCTGTAGCCATTCCAGTACCTAGCCATCTTACTCTACCGAATTTATCGAGTAGGAATATATACCTTATAAGTAATAAAAACAGTCAGGCATGTTTTTAAATAGAACTCCTACCAATGAAAAGGCATGAATTATGAGCTTAGAAAAATTTTATACACTGTGAGAAGGTTCAAGATTTTTAGTTCTTTTCTGAAGTAATAATGGTCACCAAATGAGTACACAATCTGCCTCTGGATTGCGCTGCTTTCATCATGACTGGATTTCCTCATTATTCGAAGCAAAAGCCGCTTGATTGGAGATCGACACAATAACCATGAGTCTATAAATGAGACCTAAAATTTGAGAACTTGATCATTAAGCAAATGTAATAGCTTTGCATCATCCAAAAGATTTTAGCCTATCCAAATCAATCAGAAGGGCACAAGTGGTCCTTGATAATGTACCATTTAATATTTATCAGGTGAGTTATGAAGTTTAATTTTAATATATTGTCAATGAAAAACAATAAAAATGTTCTATTGAACAGAAGATCTGGATCATGGGCATTCACCTAGATGCAAGGTCGATGCCACCACTAAACACTATTTGTTGGGCAGTTACCCTTAATAAATTCAGGTGGGCAACAATAATTGTGTTGTGCATATTATTATTTATGATTGCCTTAGCCTACCACTTCTGCATCATTAGAGTAATAAATGAATGCAACATGCAAATAATACCTCATAAAGCTGAATATTTTTGGCATCATGAAACATCCCAATGAAAGGACTGGTCCAGGATGTGATCATTGCCTGTTAAGAAAAAAAAAGCAATATCGATACACAAACAGAACACTGGCGGGAAATTCATGCCATAGCACTAGCTTTATAAGGACAATGGTGCTAAACATTGTAATGTCAGCTTGAACTCTAGCAATTTATCTAGAAAATATAACCTGATCTTTTCTTATAATTTATTGACCATTAAGTAGCATTTTCTTGCAACAATTAAAACAAAGTGCAACATGGCTACAGAATCTAGCTACGCTACTTAGAAAGTTTAAGTTTAACCATTTATCAGAAATTAAGCCACTGTTCAAGTCTTTCAAACTAAATTGAAATTCAAGCAAATATGTCATTATTGTACTACTGATAATACAACCTAGTATTCAGTGTGAAGTATGGCCATATGTATTGAAGAATTGACAAGCACAAGCAAAAATATTGACACGATCAAACACATTACAGGAGCACCATTATCCATCATCATAAGTCCTAAAACTTTCTTATAATTATAGAGTAATGATTCACATTTAGTTTAAATTTAGTTCAGCTTAATTCTCAATGTTAAGATGTGCCAAAAAGTCCACAACATTTACTCATTGTCTACTCCTTATAAATGTATTCAATACCACAAAGTATACATTCAGCATCACAACTAAACTCTGCAAAAATATGCAGCAATACCATTGAAGATGAATACATATAACCCAAAGAGAAGAAGACTGTTGAATTTCACACCTGAGAATTCGCTCGAAAAGTAAGACACATTAAACATGCCTTTGGAATAGTTGATGAGTCAGCATTATCCTCAATTCCAACGGGCAACTTTAGAGATTTACCATCAGAATAGTTCACTTCCAAGTTCGGAAACTTTTTGGCTTCCATTGCAGGAACTATAGTTTTACTTCCCACTGCAATCTGCATAACCACCCATTACAAAACAAGCAATCTCTGACAACTAACATAAAATTTTCTGTCAGTGTGCAGTAGATAGTGCCGTCGGCAGAGCAGTGCATGAACGGCCTCTCTCTCTCTCTCTATATATATATAAGTTTAAATATTTATGCCAGTGATAAGCTTGATTTGACACTTTTGAATCTTAGTCCACATTTTAAACTTGAGAA
The DNA here is from genome assembly GCA_037975025.1 of Excoecaria agallocha. Lineage (NCBI taxonomy): Eukaryota > Viridiplantae > Streptophyta > Magnoliopsida > Malpighiales > Euphorbiaceae > Excoecaria > Excoecaria agallocha. Next base: position 58,398,376 of record CM075812.1, on the reverse strand, counting down.
TGATACCAAAAACATTATATCAACACCAAGTCATTAACCATACAAGAAAAAACGAGAAATGAATGTACGTGAGCAGTTAAAATAAGCAAAGCAATACAGATTGTCATATTTTGGTAACTAAAGCCCATAAAAACTCACCTTACCACCGTGTTTCTCAAGCTCTTTCATATCCGCAAAGTAGCCTCTGCTCATCTCATCTTTACTGCCCTAAATAACATTCAGTAATTAATTAAATCTCAATCCACAGACTCTTATAAATTGGCAATAAAAGAAAGTTGAAATTGCAAGTATTTACACAAGTATATAGATGCACAATACTTACAGCCTGGCACGCTCTTTCTCAATAGCTTCTTTGTTTGCAAGCTGCATTTTTGACAATTCCTTTTAGCAAAGATGAGTGAACATTGAACTGAAACAACAGAAATCAGCACACAGACAACACTTAAATTTTCAAAGTTGAATCCTTTTTCCAAAAAAAGGAAATGGTTAAACGAGAAACTGATTACCAGGAAAATTTCGAGCAACGCAACATATTCAAAGTTCAAAGTTGAAGTCTTTTTCAAAAAAGGGGAACTGGGTAAATAGAGAAATCGACAAGATAGATGTCGAGAAACACATAAAATTCAGTTTTATTCCAGAAAAAAAGGGAAAATGGGTAATAGAGAAACTGATTACCTGGTAAATGTCGAGGAAGCGAGTTGAATTTTTTTGGAAGAAATATCCGAAAGGTAGGGATCAAAGAGCTTTTCTTCATGTTTCTGATTTTGACACAGGAGAAGTGAAGCTCTAGTTGATTTACTAGTGTGCTTTGTTAATCGATTCAATCTCAACATTTGTCTAACTCGAATTTAGATAAATATCTTTCCCTTCCCTTCTCTTCTCTGCGAGCAACACTACTCGGTGGTTCGTGTTTCTATATTCTATTAGCAAGTTGCGGAGTAGTACGGTGGTGGTGGTGGTCGTACCAGCGGTGCAGTTTTCTATTTTCCAGGTTTGAGCATTGTTGGGCTTTAACCGGAGGCCGATTATGTCAGCTTTGTTAGTTTGGGTCTGAAAAATCACAAGCCTTTAGCTTATTATTAGATTTTAGTCTTCGGCTCTATTTCTGTTTTTGGAGCTAAAATATCTCTATAAATACTGAAAAATAAGTAAAAATAGGAATATTTTAATAATATTTTCAATAATTATAAGAATAATTTTGTAAAATTTTCATCAATTATAAACATAACTTCCAATAATTATAAAAATATTTTTACTTGTTTATAAGACAAATATCGAGAGCAAAATAATAGCTCCAATTATGATATTTAATTTTATACATTTAATGTAAAAATTTCAATCTTTATAACAATTTTATCCATTCAACTCAACTAAAAGCCAATTGTCATTCTAAGCACTTAAAATGATTATTTAATGGCACTTAGAAGAGGGAAAAAATCAATATTATTAATTTTATCATTTGTTTGTATTTTTTTTACATTAATTGTATTTTTAAATTTGATAAATAATTATTAGTTTGTAACGTTATGTTTCTTCTTCAATTCTTGATGAATAAACATATTGTAGATTAATTGCCAAATTTCATGAAGAAGTTTGGTTGATGATTGTAATTTTAATTTAATTAACTAAATATTACTACTTGAATTTGATTGTGCCGATAAATTAATATTGTATGAAAGCATGAAATGGTATGATTGATGAGAGTAATGCGGCACAACATTTGGGCTATGTTTGTTTTCCTATATTACGATAATATTATATAATGCATATTAATACAAATATTATATCTGGTTAATTTTTTTAAAAAAATAATTCAGGAATAATATAATACTGAATAATATCCATTATTCTTAATACATATTATAAAATAATACACTAAAAATCCTTTAATTTATGTATTACAGTAAATACGGTACTATATTCTATTAATCTCTAATGTCGTTGCTGTTGCCATTGCTCCCACCACCGTTATTGTCGCTACCACTCCTACTGCTATCGCCATCACCAGTGTTGCCGCTGCCACCACCACCGCCGTTGCCATTGCTACTGCTGCCGCCATCTTTATCTAATGATACTAAATTTTTATCAATTCAATAGTGATAAATTGGTATAATATATATAATCCAAAAAATATGATACAAAATGCATTTATTTGTGTCGCTACGATCATATATGTCTAAGAAATTTATGCATCATATTGATTCAACAAACAAAGCCCATTATAGTTTCATCATAAAAAGCCCATTAAATTAGAATTTTAGCAACAAAAACGAATAATTTAGACATTAAAAATGGTTGAGATTGTCATAGCGACAACCAAAATCCATCACTAAACTGCTTTAGTCCGCTCTATATTTTTTAAACTCTCTTCTGTCTTATATTTCTCTCGTAAGGTTAATTTAAATATCGAAGTACAATCTCTAACAAGTCCAAAATTATTGTTAGTTGTTGTTTGCAAATTATTTAGATTTGGCTCGGTGATCTAATCAATGGGGTCATTTTGGACCAATTCGCAGAATAGAAACAAACTCGCCCCATTTTTCATTCTGTCAATCTTGGACAGAAATGTATGGACTTGATTTTTCTAAGAATAGCTTAACTTTATTTAAGTGAACTAATTACCAATTTAAATGATGTTAACCATCACCTGAAATTATGTTAATTTATAAATAGATATGAAAAATTTATAAAGAAATGATTTAAAAAGTAAATATATTTAAGAATCATGATCTAAGTGGGAAAGAATCCTTAGGTCCATGATGTAACGGATTGTCAAGAATTCTTTCAAAGAAATAAAGACCAGCTGAATGTCATAATTAATGGTGGAAATTCAAAGTCCCTACCATCTCTCAAAAGGAAAAAGATACAACCAAAATGCTTTCTCCATTATACATTTAATATCTCCATTTTTCAATTTGAAAATTAAAAAATTGAATGTCATAATAACATTATATATATATATATATATAGATCTATAACTCTCCGATATCCGGCCTAATTTCTTTAAATACATAAGATCAACTAATTCAGAGTCGGATATTATCAAACCAATAATTGTAGTCAGTTATTACAGTGACATACATTTCATGTATGAGATAAATATTAATTAATCTAAGAAAAGGAAAATCGAATTTCTTACCACTCAGATCTGCAATCATTACCATTCCAAGCAATAACCATTGGTAGTTTTATTTGATATATTTATTTATTTATAAAGGGATTGAGAAAATTGAATAGAAAAACTTAACTTTGAGACTTTTTTTTTTTAAATTTCAACCAGAAAATAATAGTTTATATTACTCATTCCTCACGCAATAAAAATAAAAATAAAAATATACAATAATATAATACTCTCTACTGTATATATAATGGCCACGTAGGCAAATTGCACCTATTGTATTGAGCTTAATTTGTAGGCCAAATGAGGAACAACAAATAAGCAAAAATACTAAATGGACCACATCTTTCATCATCTCCATAAAAAGCCAATTATCTTATCACTTTCGAGTTGTTCTGCTTCTCTATATAATTAAACATTAGCTTCTCCTGTTATTAATTTTTGTCGAGACTTTATTTATCTAAATTTGATTTATATTTTTATTCAGAAAGAACCGATAGAAAAACTTTAATAAGAAAAAAAAAATCAATTTTTATAACCATTTTTATTTATATTTACAGTAAAAATTATTTTTCTATTAGACAATATATTGTTAACTTAATTTATAAATAAATACATGAATTTTCTATATTTCAAATTGCATAAAAATTATTCATGGCTATGGAGCCCTTAATGGCCTACCAACGTGATAAAAAGTGTTAAAGTGGTCGTTAATGGCGTGGCACACAGTGGTCGTTAATGGGGTGGCACACACCCAGTTTCTGCTACATTCTTTCCATTAAAATATGGCTGCTCTTGGTTTCTACAAGAAACACAGAGAAGTTACACAATTAACAATAATTTATTTCTTTTTAATAATAAATTAACTACATTCGATTAATTTAAATAGATTAAAAAAAAGAAAAATGCTTACTACAAATATTTAAAAATATTTTACTCTTAGCATTTAAATCCGAAATCTCTAAATGACACATTTCATTTCATCCTGTAATTTAATTAGATATTTATTAACTTCAAACATAAATATGCTTGCTTTATTTATTAATTAGTCTAATTAAAGGCATGGCCAAATTCATTAACAGTAAAAGAATTTAATAATTTGCCAATGGGATCATGTCCTAAAATGGAATATAGTATAATATAAAAATCATACATCATATTCTATAAGAAGACAACTTGTACAAAATAAATAGATAAAGATATTAATTTTTTCTAAGTTATAGTTTATTCTCTGACTTTTATATCCTGCTATTTATAAGATGTTATAATCGTTCAAGATTTTATTCTCAAGCAACTACTGAATGCTATTCATAAAAAATAAGTAACTACTTTTATTGTATTATTTTGTTATTGGTTGGATTCATAATTTAAAGGAAATATTATCTTTATTAATGAGTTCCATGTATGATTAAAATTTAATACCAACAAGAATTTTTAATCCATATCATGTGGGACCGACATGGGTAGTGATTTCATAAGGAGAAAAGAAAAGAATTAGGCTATGAAGTTATTATATATTTAGGCTATGAGAGAGCCACAAAATTCTCTATGAATTTATTTAATTAATTAATGCTTTTTTTTTTTAATAACTCATTCAGCATCTTAAATTAACTAATATGACTAATCCATTTAATTAAGGGCTAATTGATCCATTTGATTAAAGGCTAATTGACAGTGTTACATATAAATCCATTTTGTTTCAAATATAGTGTCACAATATATAAATATTTAATTCCAAAGTTGTTATAATTTTTGAAAACTTTGGATGGAAATTAACATAGATAATACATACATACATACATATTTATATAAACTAGTTCTATTCGCTGAGTTCAACTAGATCAGTATAATACTTTGAAATCCAGCCTTCTATTATCTCAATCTCAGTTTTCCTTTGCATCACCAACCAATGTGGATCACTTGGCCTTGCATTTTGTATATCCAAGCAATGAGATCCTGAAATTTAATTAATGGCTGCAAATTAGCAGTACTTATTATTATTATTATTATTATTATTATTATTATTAATTTATAGTTTCATTGGATTAATTTATAAATTATTGTATGCGTTTAGTTTAGAAAAATGAGTAAGAGATTAAGTTAGACGATTACCGTTAACTGTAGAAATTGCAACAATACTTTCAGAAATATTCTCCAATACCCTGCAATCCCAAAATGAAAATCACATTAAATCTCTTTTAGCATAAATAAATAAATATCTAAATAACAGCAACACAGTGTTATTTATTTATTTATTTTTTATTTACCCTCCACTGCTATAAGGATCTCTGAGCCCATTAGAGAATATAATGTTGCTTGCAAACCTATGTAGAATCAATTTTAAGTCCTGTGACATTAATTACATCAATTAGCAGCTTCTTATTAGAATAAAATGTTAACTTTGTAAATATATATATTACGTGTCCTCCATAGTAAGTAGTGATCCAGTGAGGCCGAGGTAGGACGCCAAATAATTCCTTGCACTGCTTAGTGAAATTGTTCAGATTGAAAGGGTGTGACTGAAACATAGTATTTCTCTCAAGGCCTATTGGCATCACCATCTCAGTACAAGTCTGCAATTATATATATACACAAACATAAATAAATCAGCCATTTAAATAACAAATTCGGCTTAAATTATTGTTGTGGCAGTCCACGTTTGCTTGGAATATTTCACAACATGTTATACGAAAGTTTTTCAGACATACCGCATGGAATATTGCCGTCAAAATTGTTTTAATTGTAATATTTAAATTATTACCTGCCATCTCCAAGCAAGAGAAGATGGTGTAATTGTGTTATATTCATTCATGTCATAGCAAGATCTTTGTTTCATATAAGCAACAACACCAGCAAATATTCTGCCTAAAATATCAGTCGCCTTTGGTGCTTTATCAATTCCACCGCACACAACGCTAACTGGGTATGTTGGTGGATCATTAAATTGTGCTGCTTCTGTGTATATTGAGTCTAGGTAATCCTTCAGTTCAAAACCTCTCTTTAACGGTCTATTTACCCAAAAAAGTAAAGAAATAAATAAATTATAATCAACTTTTTTTTTTTATAAATTTATTCGTGAATTAAAAATAAATAAATAAAAAATTATTATATACTTGCAAGTCTTGAATTTCTTGCTGAGAGTAGAAAGGCCATTAGGCTGCGTTGCTACTTTGTCAATTTCTGCCCATGATTTGCGAATGGTTTCGTAGCAAGTTTCACTAGTTTCCTGCACCATTTTAATTACGTGTCACTTAAGTTATTAATAAAAATAATTGATTGATTAATTAAGGGTTCTCAGTAATTCTCAATAAAAGTAATATGTATAAATATAAAGTAAGGCGCAACAGCTAATAAATTAAAGATGAATCATCTGAAATTGATAGTGGATTAAAAGTGTAAAATGTCTCGAATTCAATTATTTTTAAAAGTATTTTAAAATTATAATTAGGCATAATTTCTCTCTATATATAAAAAATAAAATTAAAAATGGGTGGACTTACTTTAAAATCTTTACTCACAACAGAATAATAACCATATCTTGGTGCAAGATCTTCAAAGTAAAGAATTGGAGCCGAGGAAGCTAAAGCACCAAGAGCAACGTGTGGATACTTTAGCCTAAACCATGAAGCTAGCACTGCACCATTAAAGTAACATAAAATTTAATTAATGTATTAATATATGTAAAGTCTCATTCATTAATTGTAGATTGTTATATATAATATTAGGGGAATCAGGTCTAAATTTTCATGTTTGCATAACCTAAGGAACAATTCTTTTCATATTTACATGATATACGAATCAAATTGTATAATTATAAAACTGATTAAACTGAATTAAGTTATGAACGAACGAAATTGGATTTAATCAGGAATCAGGTATAAATTTGCTACATCTATAATTTTAAATTTTAAGGGATAGACTGTGACTAATTGTTTTTACTTTTTAGTTTAATGATATTAGTATTATTCTCAAAAATGGAGGTGAAAAGGAAAGTGCATGCACGTGGTAGAGAAGAAACATGATTACTTACTCCCACCATAGGATCCACCAATCACAATTACAGGAGCATTTGGAGAATATGCTTTCTTGACATGCATTATAATGGCAGCATAATCGGCTATGGCTTGCGCTGAGTTGAAATAACCAAGAGAACTTGCATTTCTTAGTGCTTCTTTGCTCGATCCAAATGGCATCGACTGTCCATAGTAACGATGCTGTATTAATGAAAACAAATATATGATAATGTTAGAAAAAAAAAGACTATCACGTAATTCAATAAGAATGGAAAAATTACAAAAATACCTCTATCCTTTATTTTTGAGTAAAAATGTATAAAAATTGGTTAAAAATGATTATAAGTATCTTTTATCACTTTGTATTAACGGAACTAAAATGGTGTCGACATTACATTGAAGTGATATTAATACATGACAAAATATGTTACGTTAGTCTTATATTTTGCAAGTTAAATAAATTCTTAATAGGTAAAAGTAAAAAAATATTTAAAAAACGACATATTTAGTTATTTGTCAGCATCACTTCAATACTATGTCAATATAATGTCAACGCTTTTATATCATAATTGATACCAATCTTTAAAGTCGAATATATTCAAGAAAATTTTTAGATGTCGTTTAAATTAGTTAAAAATCTGTGGATGGTCCAATATCGCATAATTTTTAATTTAAGAAAATGTATTTGAATTTAACAAATATAAAAAAAAATAGCTTTCTATGAGATGAAAAGTAATGACGTAGGATACTTAAAAGATAATAAAATTATAATGCTAAAAAATCATACCTCAATGTATAGAAGAAGAGCCTTGAAATGAGAAGCATTATCAGTAAGAAACCCAATATATTGAATATCCTCGTCTAAATTCTCTTCTGCACCAAAAAACGCAAGAATTGGGGCAGTAGTATTTGGACCGCTCCAATATTTAAAATTGATCACATATCTTTGCTTGAAAGTAGTATAGCTTTCAGGTTTAAAGTTGAAATGATCAAGCTTTTGGGTATAGAAAAATGCTCAAAATCTTTTGATGAATCAGATTCTGATTGAATGTTACTAATAATTTGGCTATATTTCCTAGTTGCCCTAAGCCTTGGGATTTTAAATTGAGTAGTAAATGCGAAATTGATAATTAGAAACAAAAATAAAAGAAATTGGTGAGAAGGGTATCTTAATATGTCCATGGCTTTCGCTAAAGCTTCTAGTTTGAGCTTTGAAGTATGTTGAGTATTGACTTAAGATCTCTATTTATACTACTAGAATTGCAATTTTAGTTGAGATTTATATTATTTCGTTGGTGGAATTTAATTGTGAGTTTATAAATCTAGTCAAAGTGGGCTGCCCCTTTATCAATTTGATAAAAAACGTTGCCATTATTTAGTGGTTGGTGCGTGTGAAATCAAAATCGATTGAAATAATACGTTACGTAGTAATGATTACATAAGCCTCGTGTTACAGAAAGAAGTTTTCTGCCACACTTGTGGATTAATTAAGAAATTTTGGTGAATTTTATATTATGATCTTGCCAAATAATTAGATGAATTATAAAAAATAAAAAAGTAATTAGCTGAGAGTCTAAATTGATCAGTTATTACTCATTTAACTTTATGCTTGTAAGCTTTGTTACATCTCGAAGCGCTTATTAATATTTGTTTAGGGTTTATATAATATCCAATTTTTAATTAATCGGTTCGTGTATTTAAAAAAATTGAATCAAATGTCAAAGGATCATATATATATATATATATAATTTTTTAATTTCCTGTTTTTTCTGTTTAGTTCCTTTTAACTTTTTTTATGTAATGTTTAAAATAATGATTACAACATCTCAGTTATTTAAAAATAATTTCATCCTTTTATTAATTAAATTGAGAAATGACAAGAAAATAGATAAATATATTTAAAATAGTAAAATAAGGATAAAACTAGAAATATGTAATAAATTATGTCTTAATAAAATAAATTTTAAAAATAACACTTAAAATGAAAATGAGGAAGTAATAAATAAATAAATTTTCCTTTACACAAGCTAGCACATGGAACGTTGCCACTAATTTGGTTATTGGACTAAATGATTAAAATCTGTTGGTTGGTTTATTGGAATTTGAGGTGGAACCAACCCGATTTAGAAATTAAAGGGTGAAATTATCTAACATCTACCTGGCCATGCCTGCCTTTTGATGCACCATTTCTCTTTAATGGCCTATAAATCAGTGTATTATACCATTAGTTCCATCTAATAATCATGGTAACTCTTAATTGCCTGCATTTGAATATTATTTTATATACATATAGCATATGCCCCACTCAACTTGTTGGAGACTTGATTTTATCTCCTTCCAATTTAAAGCCAAAATTTCCTTATTTTATGAATAATGTGCATTAGGTGCTCTAGTAGACTAGTATTGAAGCTAAGAAAAATGATAAAACTAATTTTGTCTACATATTTTGTTAGATATATATCATATATCAAATAAAAGAGAAGCCGTATTTATTTCTTGTAGCGCAAAAAAAAAATGAAATAGTGAAAGCAAAAGCAGAAGATCTCGTTTCTTGTTACTGACAGTGGCTTTATTCACGAGCAACAAATGCGGGATATATAATAGCACGAACTTATGATTCAAAAACTTCTAAAAGATAAAATACTAAAATAGAGAGAGAAAATTTTTAAAGAATTTTGGTATAGAAAAAATCTTGTACCCTTTGCAGATTTTTTTCAAGGCCTATGCATAGAGTTTTTTGCTCTAAAATAGAAAACTGATTTCTTAAAGTAAATAAATAGAAAAAAGAAGTAATTTTTTTTTTCAAATAAGAAATTTTTTTTCTAATTAAAAGATTTGATATGCAACACGTTCCATATCAATATTATTTCGTTTTTAATATTTCGTATTAGGATTATATCCAGATTGATATGACTCTCTTTTTATATCGAGAGTTACGAGCGTGTCCAGATTTTATCATATTTGGTTAAGATTTTTGCAGCTAATTAAGTACGAATAAATAAGATAACAATAATTTAGAACTAAAACAAAGACAAGAATATTTAAATATAACATTATTAATCCTTACAAGAGGAAGTTAGGTTGTAAATAGGATCGGACCTTAACAGTAAATATAAAACTGATCTCAAAACCTATTAATATAAAGTAAGAACAACTAAAAAAGATTGTAAACGGTATGAATTTAATGGAAAAAAATAATATATGAAATAATAATTAATAGATTATTGATATAATGAAATGATTAATTTGAAGTCACTAAGGGGCTTTATGAATATGAGGTATGAATGATTACCAAGAACACTTTCTCCATTCTATAATGGATAACATCCAGATAAAGGGGAAAAAGAAAGGCAATAAAATGGTGCAATCATTAGCCTGTCCCGTTGAAATATTAATTTCTGTTCATTAAAAAATAGAAGTTTGTAGTGAAGGGGAAACATGGTACGAAAACATGTGCGAAAGTGATAATAATCAGATAAGAAAATGATCATGGAAGACACATACAAATGTCAATTTAGCAATTAATACTTATATTTATGCATAAGAAAAGAGTACAGATCGTGTGTGAATAGTTTTTGTTTTGCTGTTTTGTTTTTTGCCTTGCTTTGCTTTTCATTAAAGAAAAAAGAAAAAAAAAAAAGAAAAAATAGACCATGTGAAACCCATCAACCTATTTTCTATATATAATATGTTACGTTAATCAATTTTATTTCGAATCTGTCCGAAAAAATAATTTAAATTCAATTCAAAATAAGCATATCACTTGATTTAATGAAATTAATCACAGATTAATTTTTTAATTTTTTCAATTTTTATGATCAATCTATTTTTTTGAAAAAATATACTTAATTTTATGTTGTGTCGTTTTATTAATATATAAAATTTTTTTCCAGATATAAATTATATGATTTTTTTATTTAAAATTGAATTGACTGAATTTTGTGTCCGCTAGTTTTTATATATATATAGAAAAAGAAAACAAATGATTAAAAAAATTTAATTGGTGCCTACGATATGAATGACACCACTAGTTATTTGTTTAATTGCTTGCGACATTGTGACATGCTATTGCACTAGGGCACTGTCCCTTCGTTTCACAACTAAGAGAAAAATAAAGAAAATTAATATATAATTGTCAAAACCAATCAAGATTAAAAATAAATGTAGGCTTAATATATACATCATCTGGGCTCTAAAATTGTACCAAAAAAAAAAATTGGTACCTTAAAGTTTTAAAAATCATTTTTAATACATAAACCCATAATATTTATAATTATTTAATTTTTTTTTTCTGAATTGCTACTAAAACAGTCGATTGTAATTCACAAAAGAACTTAGAGTGAATGCCTTAATTAAAAAAGCTTAATACATTATTTGGATCCTGAATTTATATAAAAAATTATTTGCAATACCTCAACAATTTTACAAGCTATGTTTAATGATTAAACTCATAATATATGCAATTATTTAACATTTAGTTATTCTAAAGTTTGAAAAGAGTAATACATGTCAAGGAATATTCTTTAGTTTGTTATTAATGTAATATTCTGTGTGATATTCTTGTTGATATTCTTGTTATTCTGTTTCCTCATTTTCAGGAAAACTCTGTGTATATGTACTCTGGGCATTTACGCCTTCATAAAATAATATACAAATTATTAAAATCTTACATGGTATTAGAGCTTTGAAATCACCATGACTGCACCTACATCTACAATCCAAAATCCCATTATGTCTTCTCACCATTCATTCTCCATCAAGCTAACTTCCAAAAATTATCTGGTATGGAAAACCCAATTCATACCCCTCCTAAACTACCAAAACCTGACTAGCTACATTGATGGAACACGACAACCACCCTCCAAAACTATACCTCATCCCACACAAACAAATGAATTAATTCCCAATCCAGATTTTGAAGCATGGTTTCAAAAAGACCAAATGCTTTTATGTTGGTTGCTCTCCTCCCTATCTGAAGAGGTCTTTCCCTATGTGTTTGGCATGACATCCTCATCTCAAGTTTGGTCTGCCTTAGCCAGTACCTTTGGCTCAATATCCCACAATAGACAACTTCAACTCAACATTGAACTTCAAGAGTTGAAAAAGAATGATCTTACTGTATCCCAGTATCTCCAGAAGGCAAAATCGCTAGTAGATGAACTAGCCTCAGCTGGTCGTACCATGACTCCAGCAGAATTTAATGCTATCATTTATAAAAACATAGGAAGTAAGTACCATAGCATTATCACTGCTCTCAACCTTAGGCCTGATCCTATTTCCTTTAATGAACTTCATAGCCATCTTATAGCTCATGAAATTCTGTTGCAAAGCCAACTTGAAACACCTGTTGCAAACTTCACTAAACGCACCCACCCACCCAACACTCAGCCTGTTGCCTCTAATTCCAACAACTACCACTCCTCTTTAAATCAAAATTTCCACAATTCCTTCCAAAATAGATCACGCCGAAATAGAGGACCATGTCAAATTTGCAATCTTCGTAATCATACTGCTGATCGTTGTCGTCGCAGATATGATCCTCGGCAGCCTCAAGGAGCTCAAGCCAATGCAGTTTATTCTCAACCAACTCGTGCCAATGTGCGCAATTCTGATTCTACTCAACCATGGCTAGTTGATTCGGGCTCCAACTACCACATAACTCCAGATTTGGCTGCTCTTCATATTTCTGATGACTACCATGGCTATGATCAAATTTGAGTTGGTAACGGTCAAGGTTTGGATATATCTCACGTTGGTAAAGGATTCTTAACTCATTCTTAAAATACTTTTCTTTTAAATCACATTTACCATGTCCCTTCCATGGCTCAAAATCTCCTCTCTGTTCATAAATTTTGTATTGATAATAAATGCTTTTTTGAATTTTGGCCTACTCATTTTTTGGTTAAGGATCAAGCAACAAGGGAAATACTTCTCAAGGGGCCGAATAGAGATGGACTTTACCTCATGCCACCTTCTCAGCAAAAGGAAGCAAATGCAGCTGCAGTTCTTTCCTTTGATGATTGGCATAATAAACTTGGCCACCCTCAGTCCAAAACGGTGTCCAAAATAATTAAGGAGAACCAGTTAACATCTTCTTCTTCAAATTTATCATCTCGGTGCATTACATGTTGTTTAGGAAAATTAACAAAAATGTCTCTGCCACCTGTTTCTCATTCTAGTACTGCCGTTTTAGATTTAATATTTTCAGATGTATGGGGCCCTTCTCCAATAAATTCCAATTTGGGTTTTCGTTATTTTATTCTGTTTATAGATAATTATACCAGGTTCACTTGGATCTATTTTTTAAAGAATAAAAGTGATGTATCTCAATGTTTTATTAATTTCAAATCACTTGTTGAGAACCAGTTTAATTCCAAAATTAAAGCTTTTCAAAGTGATTGAGGTGGAGAATTTCAAAAATTGCATCCATATTTTCAAAAATCTGGAATTCTTCATCAGGTGGCTTGCCCCCATACTCATGAACAAAATGGCATTGCTGAACGCAAAATTCGTCATGTGGTTGACACTGGCTTGACTTTATTAGCTCATAGTCATGTTCCGTTTAAGTATTGGCCATATGCCTTTCAAAACGCTGTGTTCTCTATTAATTTATTGCCTACAAATGTTCTTCGTGGTAAATGTCCCTATTTTAACTTATTTTCCAAAGACTTTAATTACAATAATCTTCATGTTTTTGGCAGTACTGTATTTCCTCTTTTAAGACCTTATAATACTCACAAGTTTTCTTTTAGAAGCAAGCCATGTGTTTATCTTGGTTTATCTCCTAATCATCTTGGCCACCTTTGTTTGGATAAGGATTTTAGCCGAATTTATGTTGCTCGGCATGTGGTCTTCAAAGAAGATCAATTTTTATTTCAAAAATCAAAGGAACCTACAGCTGCACCTTCCTTTATGCCAACTCAATCTTGGCTTGATGTGTGGTCCCCTCCTATCTCGTCCCAATCAGGTACACATGCTAATCCTTATCCTCCCTTATCAACCAATCACTCTTTGACTTCAAATTCATCACCTTTATCTCAACCAACTCCCACGTTAGCTCCAACTTCAAATCTACCCACTTTCACTCCTTCTTTCTCATCCACATAATCTCCTTTGTCTCATTCAAATTTAAACACTCTTCCATCTGATTCAAATACCAATGCTATCTTATCTAATTTGCCACCAAACTCTCCCTCTTCTTCACGTCACTCTCACTCCTTACCAAGTGTCAATCTTATGGTTGACTTGTCTTCTTATCCTCAACCATGTGATCCCACTTTTCAAACTTCTCAAGATCTGGATAGAACTCATCCTATGGTTCTCCGTTCTTCCACTCTTGCTAAGCGACAATCAAATTTTGCTTCTAATTCTTCTCTCTCTAAGTCACCCTCCACCAAACCAAAAGTTGACTACCTTCAAGTTGAACCCGCCACCTATTCTCAAGCAAAATCATACCCTGAATGGCAATCTGCTATGAGAGCTGAACTTGATGCTCTTCACTCTACCTAAACATGGACCTTGGTTCCCAAGCCACCCAATGCTAATATTATTAGAAATAAATGGGTTTTTCGTATTAAGCAAAAATTGGATGGAAGTATTGACCATTACAAGGCCCGTTTGGTAGCTAAAGGGTTTCACCAACAGCCTGGGATTGATTTTAAAGAGATTTTTAGCCCTGTCGTAAAGGCAACCACAATTCGCACCATTCTTGCCTATGCTACTACTCAAGCTTGGCCAATAAAACAGTTGGATGTCTCCAACGCCTTTTTACATGGCTACTTGGATGTTGATATTTTTATTGAACAACCTCGGGGATTTATTGATTCCTCAAAACCACACCATGTTTGCAAACTTGCCCGTTCTCTTTATGGCCTCAAACAAGCTTCTCGAGCATGGTTTGATCAATTGAAAATCTTTTTATTGTCACTTGGATTTTATTCCTGCAAAGCTGATTCTTCTTTGTTTATCTTTACTAATGGTTCTGTTAAGGTATTTTTACTTGTCTATGTAGATGACATTGTGATTACAGGATCATGTTTAAAGACCATTCAAGCTTTCATCACATCTTTGCAAGGTGAATTTCCTATGAAGGATCTTGGCGATTTATCCTATTTCCTTGGCATTGAAGTTACTCGTACCTCTGCTGGTCTTTTTTTGAATCAGCAAAAATATCTCCTTGATCTGCTGGAACAAACTGGCATGCAGGATGCCAAGGGCTGTTCAACTCCTATCACCACTACGCTAACTCTTACTAAGTCTGATGGTCATTTACTTGCTGATGGTACTCTATATCGAAAAACCATTGGTGCTCTTCAATATGCTACAATGACAAGACCTGACATTTCGTTCACTGTCAATCGTTTGTGTCAATTTATGCATGCTCCGACGGATATTCACTGGAAAGCAATTAAAAGGCTACTTCGGTACCTTGCTTCTACTGTTTCCTACAGTTTATTCTTTACTAACCAATCTACTTGTCAAATTCAGTGTTATACTGATAGTGATTGGAGAGGCTGTAATGACGATCGTCGTTCTACAAATGGCTATGCAGTTTATTTAGGAAACAATTTGGTCTCATGGATGGCTAAGAAACAACCCACAGTTGCTCGGTCTTCTACCGAAAGTGAATACAAATCCCTGGCAAATGGCACTGCTGAAGTAATTTGGTTGTAACATCTTCTTCATGAACTTGGCATTTCATCTTCTTCTCCACCCATTCTTTTGTGTGACAACACTGGTGCAATTTACTTATCCTCAAATCCAGTGTTTCATGCTCGCACCAAACATATTGAGCTGGATTATCATTTTGTTCGTGAGCGTGTTCAAGCTGGTCAATTGCAAATAAAATTTATTAGCACTGATGATCAAATTGGAGATGTCTTCACCAAGCCACTGCCTACTAGTCGTTTTTATTTCTCCGCAGCAAACTTCGTTTGCACCCTAAATAGGCATTGTCTTAAGGGGGGCTGTCAAGGAATATTCTTTAGTTTGTTATTAATGTAATATTCTGTGTGATATTCTTGTTGATATTCTTGTTATTCCGTTTCCTCCTTTTCAGGAAAACTCTGTGTATATGTACTCTGGGCATTTACGCCTTCATAAAATAATATACAAATTATTAAAATCTTACAATACATAATAGGCACGAAATACTGACGGTTATAATGATCCAATACATGATGATATCCGCATAATCAAATGTTAGTGGCAGAAATTATGAATTTAAGTGTAGCTTTCAAAAAGATAAGGTATCTAGAATGTTTTCTTAATAAATTTTAGGATCCAAAATGACCTATTAAGCCTAAGCCATAAATGTATTTTATGTTTTTAGCTGCACGTAATAATAAAAGGGCTTCTATGTTTTTAATTTTTGGTTAATTTTATTAGTGATCAATCAAATTTAGTAATTGTAATGTTATGTTCATTATATTACGATTTATAACGAAATATTCGATTTCTATTTTGCAACAGAAAAATCATAATAGCCGAATTTTTAATTTTTCGATCATCGAAAATATAAAGATAAATATACATTTTGCCTTTTGGATATCTAACAAATGTCGATATTGTTAATGATTTCAAGGTCATAAGATAGTGTACTTTTTGTTACTCTGAACAAATCTTGTTGTTGTCAATGATTTCAATCCTTTTATTATCATAAGAGTAAGTCTTCTTTATATCGGATTTATTAAAATTCCGATAATTTATGCTAAAATTTCATAATTAAAAGTTAAAATCTTGTTTCAAAGTGGTGTTTGAGGTTGATAATAGCAGTGCAGTTAACTATTTTGGATGACTGTTGAAGAAGATCAGCATAATAGTTGGAAATCCAGCCTTCCATTATCTCAACCTCAGTTTTTCTTTGCATCACAAGCCAATCTGGGTCACTTGCCTCTGCTCTCTGTATATCCAAGCAATGGGATCCTGCAAGTGTATGAAGTCCAAATATATTATCATGCAAGATAAATTGTATTCTTAATTGATTTATATTTTGAACCATTTACATATGAAAATATATATAAAAAATAATGGTTGGATCGAGTTGATCAAATATTAAAAACTATTTCCACACGTTTCTTGATATTATAATTCAATAATGGACAAATCGAGTTGATGAGATCTCGAGTTTGAATTTCAGTCAAATTGAAAAAATATTATAACTTTTACATAAGTCAGCCTAGTAAGTTTTAGTTAGTATTGCACATTAATATTATAAATTAGGAGTTTATATATATATATATATATATATATATATAAGAAGTGATGAGAAGAGTACCGTTAACTGTTGAAACTGCAATGATACTATCTGATATGTTCTCTAAAACCCTGCAATAAGATATATGGCACTATTATTGATTTTAATTATACAAAGTCAAAAATACTTTATAATTATCGATATATCATTTTTATTTACCCTCCAGTGCTGTAAGGATCCCTTAGTCCATTTGAGAAGATAATGTTGCTAGCAAATCTACGGAGAATCAATTTTAAATCCTGCCATGGTTGAGGAATATATTATATCAGGAACTTATTTTCTTTTTAAATTGAAAAACATAAAAAAATTGCAAAATTAATATTGATAAAAATATATGCATACATGGCCCCCATAGTAAGTTGTAACCCACTGGGGCTTAGGTAAGACTCCAAAGATGCTCTTGCAGTGCTTCATGTAGCTGTCCATATCGAAAGTCGACGGTGGAAACATTGTATTCCTTTCGTGCTCTATGCGTAGAACTAGTTCGCTGCATGTCTGTATTATAAATAAAGGTAAATATAAACTATTTCGCATAATTTAGTAACATTTTTGAACAAATATAGGTATAATGGAAGAATTTGTATTATTTTATATAGTTCAAGGTTAATTTCACTTATATTTACTGAATTTATACCTAAATATGCAAAAGTAATTAAATAATTTTTATGACATAAAAGTCATTGAACTTAACAATATTATACGTAAAAATAATTATGACCGATTTTTGGTAAAAATTAAAGTCAGAAAATACATGTGACACGCCATGTCAACGTCTTATATACACGTGAAAATACTTTTTATGTCATATATACACGTGAAAATACTTTTTATGCCATGTCATCAGATGTATTGCTACGTAATTATGTCATATCATCACGCCACGTGGCAAAACACATCTAAAAAACCGATACATGGTAATTCTGGTACGTCATCTATTAACGTGACAAAAAAACATATCCAAGTGTGCACCAAGTGCTGACATATCGTGCCACATGTACTTTCCGACATTGATTTTTACCAGAAACCAATCATAATTACTTTTGCGTGTAATATTATTAATTTCAATAACTTTTGTGTCACGAAAAATTATTCCGTTATTTTTGCGTAATTTGGACATAAATTCAGTGATTATGAGTGAAATTAATCCAGTTCAAGGCTCAATTTAACTTTTATCTCTCGTGTGTGTGTATATATATATATTTGAAAAAAGTCATTAATTATTATTTAAGAAACATAAAAAATATTAAAGACTATACCTGCCAGATCCATGCGAGGGATACATCATCATTTAAGTCACTGAATTGGTTGAGATGATAGCAAGAGGTATTACCCATATAAGCAGCAACACCAGCGAATATTCGTCCTAAATTATCACTTCCTTTTGGAGCTACATCAATTGCATCACAAATACTTTCTGGATCACCAAATTGAGCTGCCTCCGTATATATTTCCTCTAAATATTCCTTTAGTTCTGAAATTTTCTTCAGAGGGCTGAAAATAGAGAGAAAGAAAAAAGAAAACCGATTAAGTGAAAGGAATTGATTCATCTATTAACAGAAGTCTTAGATCGATATGAGGGTACATTTGTCAAATCTGTATGGATTTGAAGAATCGAACTTGATAATTGTATATTCACCAGTGCTTCAACATAACATAACCATTCTTAAATTAATTCACATGTGGTTATAAACCTTTCTCGTTCCTTTTACTAATTCGTTGTGATTCTTTCCAACATGTTTATTAACCGAGTGACAACCGAACGGTTCAATTGGACTTGAGGGGGAATGTTGGAGAAATTTTCAAGAGAGTTTCACATCGAATAATTAAAGAAAATAAAAATGGCTTATAATTGTAACGAATTAAATTGTTATTTTGAAACAATGGTGAGCTTAGAATGATTCTAAATTAATCGGCTTATAGATTTTGAATTTTGGATACTTAATGGTTTAAGAAATGAAAAAATAATTGAAGCATGACTTTTATATTTGGTAACTATAGAAATTGAATAGGTAATTTCTTTATACTTGCAAGTCTTGAATTTGTGGCTGAGAATTGAAAGTCCGTTAGGCTGGGAAGCTATTTTCTCAATTTCTGCCCAAGATTCCTTTATAGTTTTGTAGCATCTCTCACTGGTTTCCTGTACCGTCCATCATGAAAGTAAAATACAAGTATTTAATTTCTCAATTAAATATGCTTTTTCAAGAAAATAAAACAATTCATTAACCTTTTTCAATAATCAAATAATTTTCTTTTGTAACTGGAATAATCTCAAGATAAAATATTGAATAAGACATATAAATAAAAGTATGGATGAAATCCTAGCAAAAACAATTCTTAATTAATTAGATCTGACCTTAAAGTCCTTGGTTATTGTGGAATAGAAGCCAACTTGGGGTACAGTGTCATCAAAGTAAAGAATTGGAGCTGATGAAGCTAAAGCACCAAGTGCAATATGAGGATACTTTAGCCGAAACCATGAAGCTAGCACTGTTTCAAATCACCACAAAATTAAAAGACTTAATTTTAAGGCATATTATAAATTATGATTCATAAATAATGATAAAGGGACTAACTAATTCTATTAAAAAGGACCAATTAATTAATTAAATTTGTGATTTATGGGAAATATTTTCTTGTATATCGTCCAAATATATGTCTTCATTCATCAAATGGTAAATCATGTCAGTTTGGAAATATCTTATAATTAAGATGGCAAAAATCATTTTTTGCAAAAATCAATATATTTGCAAAAATCATTTTTTAAATATTAATTGATTTTCATTGGAAATTTTATTAAAATCACTTACATCCACCGTAGGATCCTCCAATCACAATTACAGGAGATTTTTTTGCAGAATATGTTTGGACGACATGCTGAATAATAGCAGCATAATCTGCAATAGCTTGAGCGGAGTTGAAATAACCAAGAAAACTTGCATTTTTCAACGCCTCTTTGCTTGATCCAAATGGCATTGATTCCCCATAGTATCGATGCTGTCACAATTAAAAGACGAATCAGCGATAAAAAAAAAAATCAAAATTGACTTTCATCAGCTAAACAGGAAAATAATTTTGTGTGATTTGATTTATGATGCCAACGCTACTATAACCAGTCAAATTAATAATGTTATTTCTATGAAAATATTTTAATTGGATGTAATAATAACCCCTATTTTGAATTCTCCAAAGCATCGAAAACTACTAAAAGAGAACTTCTATATTCTTTGGTTAGTGAGTGGACGAGGACTAACTCTACTCCAACCAACGTGGATTCGTGTCGGATATGTTCACACACAAGCAAATTGTTATTTTTTAAATATTTAAAAATATTTCATATTTAAGATTTACTTGAAATAAAAGAATTGAAATTGTAAAATTTATTTACAAGTGAATTCCACTTGTAAATAAATTTTTATGCTTGGAATAAAATAATCAATGTATAACATTGAAAATTAATTTCTTAATTTTATGCTTGAAATAAATGAATAAAAAAATTTATTTTTAATTTATGTTCTTAAATGTCCTCAATATCAATTCAATATATATATAAAAAAATGAATATAATATTATATCTATAAAAATTATACCAAATAAAATTTAATGAATATATGATTAATCAAACAATAATTGAATCAATATGAGTCAATTTATTAAATTATAATTTTTTAATTTTACACAAAAAATTTACATAGATCTGGTAAAATTGATTGAAAATTTGAGAAAAAAAAAAGAGTAAGAATTGTTTAAAATACAGATCTGATTGAAAAATTGATGAGAAGGGAGAAAGAAAGGTTAAAAACACAGAGCACATATATATAATATAATAAAGGTATTAAGGTCTTTCAAAACTTGACTCTTTAAAAATAAGAAATTCATTTGCAAATTTCACCTATTTGATGGAATTTGGTGAAGGTATAATGAATTTTATGAAATTCAATTTTCATTTTTTTTTCATTCCAAGCATGAAAAACTTGACTTCTTAAAAATAAAAAATTCATTTGCAAATTTCACCTATTTTGATGTAATTTGGTGAAGGTATAATGAATTCCATGGAATTCAATTTTCAATTTTTTTGAATTCCAAGTATAAAAAATTGGAATTACAAATAAATTTTATAAATTATTTTTTTAAAATTCATTCAATCCAAATATATCGTTAAAATTTTAATTTGGGATTTTTTATTAAATGAGAAAAAATTTTATCGTTCCATCTTATCTTTTAAGAAAATTTGACTCATTTTTTTTAAAAATCTAATACTACTATCAAAAGGTAATTCTTTTTACCTGACTTTTAGTATCAAAAGTGATAATATTCATCTAATTCAATTCGCGTCAGTTCGAATTATTACGGTTGTGAACTTTCACAATATAAAATTTAATTGGTTTCTTTATCAACTTAAGATCATGGCACAGGTTCATATCAGTTTACCTGTTGACTTAGACTAGATATAAATTACATGCATTTCCCACTATTAAATATCAATTTATTAAATTATAGATATAATTTTCCAGGAGATATAGTTAAATTATTTTACCTCTATGTACAGGAGGAGAGCCTTGAAACGAGAAGCATTATCAGTGAGGAACCCAATACCATGTATATCATCATCTAAATTCTCTTCTGCACCAAAGAAAACAAAGATTGGTGCAGAAGAATTTGCACCACTCCAATACTTAGAATTGATTACATATCTTTGCTTGAAAGTGGTATAACTTTCAGGCTTATAGTTGAAATGGTCAAGTGTTTGCGTGTAGAAAAATGTTAAAAAAACATCATTGGGGGCAGATTCAGAATTTAGGATACTTTTGGTTTCTTTTTGGGTATTTTTCCTAATTGCTCTAATTCTTGGGATTTTGATCAATTGAGTTGCAGAAACATGAGATTGGAAAATAAATAAAGAAATTAAAAGTAAATGACGAAAAGGGTAACTAAGAGTATGCATTATATGGCCTTAAGTTAGTATGTTATGATAGTTAGAAGCAAGCTTTATTCCCTTATTTATAGTAGAAGATCGTGCATATTTTTCAAATTCTTGTACAGTTCATGTTGGCTTAGTGGGCACGTGAAAATAATTATTAATTATCTGAGTTCGCTTGGATAGTTACAAATACATTCACCTCACAAGTTAACTTTTAGAGTTATTAGGTACAAATGCATTTTTTTAATATGGTACTAAAGCCACTAATTTTTTATGTTGGGCCACCCCGTAGATTTTCAATTTTACAAAATTCACATTTTAAGTTTTTCACTTGTATTCGGTCTTGAGTGTGAGAGAATGTGTTAAATATCTCATATTGGCTAATTACACATATATAATACTTTTTTTTATAAAAATCTAAATAATTTTTTATCTCACAAGTTAAATTTTAAAATTGAATTAAGCATAAATCCATTTTCTTAACCTTAATTAAGACCGTCAAAATTGTTACTTTTTTTATCACAAAAAACAAGAATATATTCCCACCATCCTGAAAACGGAAAAAAAAAAACAAAGAAATGAAAAGATTGAACACAGAGAAAAACATATCCAATCAACTATTATTAGTGGTGGAGGGCACAGTTTATTACGCACGAGAGATGACGTATGCCCTCCACTAAATGGGAAACATGTGATGAGATTATTGGTGAGGGAAAAGAGTTAAATTTGTTTCCAGCTATATGAAATAGTGTAAATTTATTATTATTATTATTATTATTATTATTATTATTATTATTTATTTTTTTGTAAAAAATGTTTCTATTTTTTATTAAATTGATCTATTTGTTTCTGCTGTTACATCTGTCTTTTTTTGTAAAGGCAAAAATATATGCCCATTTATTTCATTTTTGTCCTTGGTATTACGAACAAAGAAGTATAAGCTATTTTAATAATAATAAATAATTTTGCACCGTTTTATATGGTTTAAAAACAAATTAGTTTCTTTATTTTCAGAATTATGGGCAATCAAACATGGTCTGGAGCTAGCCTGGTCCAAAAACTGGAGTAAGGTTTTGGTTCAAACAAATAGTGCTGAATCGGTTAGTCGGATTAGTAACAGTATGGATGTAAAACGTCATCTTGCAGATGTTGTTATGGACATTCGAAGGTCTCTAAACCGTAGTTGGCAAGTTCAGGTGGTTGGTTCATGTAAACAGAGGTTCCAATTACACAGCTGACTTTCTAGCCAAATTTGATGCCTTTCAAAATGATGCTCTTATCTGGTTTGACATGCCTCCTTGGTTTACGAAGTGTTACTGCATGACAGTAGGGGCTTAACTGTCCCAAGGTTCTTCTCTGGGTAATTTTGTTGTTTTTGTTCCTTCTTATATATATATTAAAAATTAGTTTCTTATCCGTATTGATAATCTTAGTGGAATGCCAATTTTATTTAATTTTTGTATGTATCTATTAATAAATCTATTCAATAATTTATTCTCACGTAAAAAAGTAACTTTTACATTAAGTTTCAAAATAGAAAAGTTTCACTAATTAAATTAGATTCAAAGTATAACTTAACTACTGTCATGTTTACACCTACAAGCAAACTCGTTGCGGACTCGCTATCTCATCTTGCATATAAGCTTTGCTCTGAGTTTTTATGAGATTCAAGAGCCTCCATGGATCATGTTTTAGCTTGATTTGAGGATAAATTTTGTTACTTATTCTATTTTGGTGAATGATAGTTCATCAGAACGCTCTTCACTTATTCATGATATGTTCACAGTGATCCACTACCCCCTTATCTATTTTTGCTAGGTACAGAAAGGTTAAACTTACTCATTTTTTAGCAGAGATTTTTCTTCAAATGTTCTTATTTGGATTGAGAAGAGTACTCTCTCTTGTAATTCCTCATTCATTGAGTCTGGTGCATCCTCATCTTATTTTCTTAATGATGACATCTTTTATAAATAAAATGAATATTGTAGCTGGGAATAGGATAGCAGCAGTTAGGATAATCGGAACCATATTTGAATCCGTATTCAATTATGTTTATATCCGAAATCCGAAACTAATTCTATAAAAACATATACTTCAATCCGTTCCAAATCTGATTATGATTATCTGAATACTATATAAACTCATTTCAAATCCGATTAACATATAAACTTTGACTAAAATTTGATATATTTAATATTAGTAATAAATTTTAATTCAATTTAACATATTATATAATTCATGCACACACACACACACACACACACACACACACACACACACACATATATATATATATATATTAAATAATTTGAATTTTACTAATTAATATTTGAGGATAAATATTATTTTAATAAATTAATAATTAAATATTATAAATAGATGGAGTAGTGGATATTCAGTAATTTATATTCGAATTCAATCTGCATAAATAATAATATTAATATGCAAATTTGTCCCGAATTCCACTTAACAACTATCTATC
The DNA here is from genome assembly GCA_037975025.1 of Excoecaria agallocha. Taxonomy (NCBI): domain Eukaryota; kingdom Viridiplantae; phylum Streptophyta; class Magnoliopsida; order Malpighiales; family Euphorbiaceae; genus Excoecaria; species Excoecaria agallocha. Next base: position 58,373,590 of record CM075812.1, on the reverse strand, counting down.
TAAATCTTTCTAATTAGGGTCAGAGTTGATAGAATATATGCCCGAAAAAAGTCCGATTTGCTGCCTATCACTGATTGGAGCCACTAATTTGCATATTGTTGCTAACCGATGGATATCTAGGTGGGTTTTGAGGTGTAATCAATAAGACCAGGCATACGAAAAATAAAGTAGAGACGAGACATTCTTAATCATGGTTAGTATTAGCATTTTAAATTTTAATGCATATATATATATATATATATATATATATATATATAATTAATTAATTAATTAATTAATTAATTAATTAAGAAGAAGATATGTAGCTTTAATAGCTGACACATCGTCTGGTAATAATGAAGATGATATGTTTATTTCAACCGTATAATGATTGTTAATGGTAACCAATCCAGTATATTTGTTTAATATTAATCCATATTAGCGGCATTCATCTTAGTGGAGACCTAACTCATAATTTTGTACCTGAATTTGCCATTTATTTTTAAACAATACGATTATACATATTTAGGGTGTAATAATAATATTCTGACTAAGTCTGACAATTGGGTATTAAAGTTTTAATTCAATCATTTCATATGTGAAAAATTCACATGTTATTAATTATTTGGACGTTAACATTTATTAATTGGATATGCATTATCACTAAGAAACCCTTGATGTTATGTATATGTCCCAATGGAAGGTACCAGCTTTGTTTTATTAGCTTCATAATATGGAAAAGTTCAATAATGGAAGGTATTATTATTATTATTATTATTATTATTATTATTATTATTATTATTATTATTATTATTATTATTAATCAAATCTGATCACATCTTTAGATATATTTAATAATTTGCTCATTTTATTTTTTTTTGATATAATTTATGTTTCTGTGCATATTGCGGAGAAAATTTCTTGTCTACACATAATTAATGAGATCGTTTATGCACCAAAAGCTATTAGAATTATTGGCATACTACATACATTAATAATCTATCCATAAGATTTTAATTTTGAGAAAGCAAGCAAGAGGAACACAGTCTTATTTAGGAACATAAATTAAGAAAGTTACATAGTAAACGATGACCAAAGGTACAAGAAAAACACACAACTCGAACCTTATATTTGCTTAGGAAGCAGAGAAGGATCATGTTTTATTTATTAAACAATACAGTACCACACTTAAAATTTTTAATCTTTTTATGGCCTTCAATTAATTACTTAGTTAATTTATTGACCACCCAAACTCCACTGTCTAGCTGAACCATAAGCTTTTTGCCGCTCACAACACTGGGCCACCAATTTGGAGGCACATTATACTTGTCTTTCAGCAGATCAAGTCTCTTGTTCAGAACTGCAAGATCAAAATCAATGGCCTTGCTCAAATCCTTTCCTTCTCCCTGATAATGTGCAATCCCATAGAGGTAGAGCTCCAAATTATGGGATTTATCTTTAGTCTCTGTCTTTGTGTCTGGCGAGTTTTGAGTGTCTATGTACAGCTCAACGCCAACATCAAAATATTTGATGAAGAGCTTGGTGAAGTCCTTAAGAAGGTCAGGAACAGGATCATTAGCATTTCTAATGCGTAGGAGATGAAGATCCTTATTCAGGTTCAGTTTATTAAATAATTCCAAAAACTTCTCATCTCCAACTTGGGGGCTGGCATAGACAAAAGCAGTTACAGGAAATCCAGATGATGATGATCCTATTGGCTTGTTATATCCATTGAAAACTATGTCCATGGCATTTAGGGATGCAATGGCTGCACCTAAGCTGTAACCTGCTACCGTTATGCTCACATTTTCCTTTGCATATTTGTCCACAAGTCTCTTCACAGCATCTACAACCTGCATATTCACAATTCACCATATCTTGATGTTCTCATTATAGGTCACGTTAACTATCTGGATTTGGTCTATTCAGTTCAAAATTGAACCTAATCGATAAATTAAAACTTGAATTTGCATTATTTAAGAAACCGAACCAAACTTTTAAAAAGAATTGAATTGAATTAACTGAAATACAATTAAGTCAATTGATTTAATGGGTTGATATAATTTGTATATATTAAAATACAAATATAAATGTAAAAATTTATGTAATGCCTAAATCTAAAACCAGAAAGTTTTTCCAAATTCCATCAGTTGGATTGTATAAATATAATAATATATTTGTCCACAAGTCTCTTTACAACAACTAGAATCTGTTTACACAGAACTGACCATATATTGGATATTTCCATTACAGGTCATATTAAGTCACAACCATTGACATTCTTGCTATGGATCTCTCTCCATGGATGTGAGAATTTGACAAACATTATTAAGCACAAGCACGAAATTAAAACTTTATATTTGCAGGAGCAAAGAATAAATATATCTTAACGAATATAATAGAAACACTAGTATAGAAATAGAAATATAATGTTAGAGAGAGGGAGACTAAAACTAAACAGAGATACGTACCTGCTCTCTGGCGCTGGTTTTATTGTGATTTGAATCAGATTTTTTGGTGTAGAAATTGAGGAAGCCTTGGTGCACCTTAGCCTGAGTATTAGGAAATAATTCTGAAGCTATGACCGGAACAACTTTTGTATCTTCCACAATTTCGTTCATCGATTGAGCATCTGTTCCTCTCCAACAAATAAGAATGTCTCTCCTTCCTAAAACAAGTTTCCCTTCATCAGAGGCCACAGCAACATACCCAGAAAATGCAGTTCCTGGAGTGAACCCGAATTCTGATGTTGCACACAGGTAATCGGTGACCAAATATTTGAATAGATTATTATTTTGTAAGCCTGTATTAGTGAATAGTACTTCAGGCTGAAATGTGGATAGCTTATTTTCCTCATTGAAAGTGTCACCAACAGCTTCAACTCTTTCACCGTAGTGAACTAAATACCGCCGCAGTTTAACATTGATAGGGTCTAAAAGCCCCTCCCAATTGTTCCCAATGCCACTAAGAGCCTTCCAGTTTGATGCTATATCCATCTCTCTGTCTCTTAATTCTCTAAATTTCTCTCCTTGTCTTTTAAGTGTTTTAATTGCTTGTGAGTTGCCTTGCATGGCTTTTTGCATTTATATAGAGTGATACCATGCAAAATATTAATTATATTTGATATGTATTATTATTATTATTATTATTATTATTATTATTATTATTATTATTATTATTATTATTATTATTATTATTATAAGGGATGGGGGCACATACAGAATATTATAATCTATCTACATATATATAATAATAATAGGAACGATTTGTTGGGTATAATTTTTTTACTTGGGTTTATATATTAATTAATTGTATTATGAGCTATCAAAATTAATAGAACAATTTAGGTAATAATCTAATTTTAGGCTTTAAAAAGATTAAGTGGGTATGAGCTTTTAACGTGTAGAAGTCCAATATAGATTCAATTAGGGTTTATGAGAACCTAACTAAACTAATATATAAGGAACATTATAGAAGTGTTGTGGTATTTGATTCAGATTTTAGTTGTCAATTTGTCTTATCCCCATATTCAGAGGAAGTTACTGAAACTACAAATACAAACTCAGAAGTGTTCAATTTTGAATATGTAATTCATCAAATATGAATTCGAGTACATTTATAATTTCTAGTTAAATTATTATAAGATTGTTTAACAATTCGTAACGTGTAATTCGAGTATTGTGGAATTATTTTTTGATAATTCTAACAACAAATGTGGAATGCTGACATGGAGCCTCTAATGTGTATGCTTCTAATTTTTTTTTTTCATTTTTATGGAATTTTAAAGTTTTTATAATTTTTATATAGCATTAACAATTAAATAAATTAAAGTTTTACTTAAAGAGATGCCTATAATTATTAATTAGTAAACAAAAAGAAAGTTAAAAAAAGAAAAGAAAAGAAAAGAGGCACAATTACTAAAAGAAAAATTAAGATGCCCGCTTTGATTAAAGCATAAATTAAAGATTACCGGATTAGAAGTTTACTCTAACAGGCTTGAAGTGTGGGTCAATTTCACCCATGGTCACTGAACTTAGGCCATATTACCCAAAAGTAACTGACTTATTTTTTCTAACATAAATGTCACTGAACTTAGTATCTTTTTTCATAAAAGTCATGTTCACCGGTTTCCGGCACCGATCTTGGCCGGAATGCTGACGTGGCATGCCACGTCAGCAGTCCTTTGCCGGAATGATGACGTGGCACGCCACGTCATCCGCCATGTCACCTGTTGAAATAAACAAATGAGAAAATGACACATGTCAACCCATTTGCCTTAACCAAATCCAAATTGGGTCATCCATCCAAATTGGGTCTTGCTAAGGTAATGGGCCTCCAACCTTATAAACCCATGCCACTCCCTTTCTCTTTCCAATGTGGGATATGAGAAGTTTGAGAACATGATATTTTCATGGTTTTTCTAGCTTTTTTAACCATTGAATCCATCACATTTTCATAATTTTTTTTGCTTTAACCATTTCTAATTTTTTCATGGGATGTGTATGTGATGGTTAAAGCCAAAAAAATTATAAAAATGTGATGGATTCAATGGTTAAGAAAGCAAGAAAAACCATGAAAAAATAAAGTTTGAGAAGATTATTCTTTTTTCATGGTTTTTCTTACTTTTTTAACCATTGAATCCATCACATTTTCATGGTTTTTTTGGCTTTAACCATCACATACACATCCCATGAAAGAATTAGAAATGGTTAAAGCAAAAAAAATTATGAAAATGTGATGGATTCAATGGTTAAAAAAGCTAGAAAAACCATGAAAATATCATGTTCTCAAACTTCCCATATCCCACATTGGAAAGAGAAAGGGAGTGGCATGAGTTTATAAGGTTGGAGGCCCATTAACTTAGCAAGACCCAATTTGGATGGATGACCCAATTTGGATTTGGTTAAGGCAAATGGGTTGACATGTGTCATTTTCTCATTTGTTTATTTCAACAGGTGACATGGCGGCTGACGTGGCATCTTCACGTGACGTGGCGGATGACGTGGCGTGCCACGTCATCATTTCGGCAAGGGTTGCTGACGTGGCGGATGACGTGGCGTGCCACGTCATCATTCCGGCAAAGGACTGCTGACGTGGCATGCCACGTCAGCATTCCGGCCAAGATCGTCGCCGGAAACCGGTGAACATGACTTTTATGAAAAAAGGTACTAAGTTCAGTGACATTTATGTTAGAAAAAATAAGTCAGTTACTTTTGGATAATATGGCCTAAGTTCAGTGACCATGGGTGAAATTGACCCTTGAAGTTAGAAAAAATAAGTCAGTTACTTTTGGATAATATGGCCTAAGTTCAGTGACCATGGGTGAAATTGACCCTTGAAGTGTCCGAGTTATAAATACATATTCGAAAGCTTTTTAGCAGATTGCCTCGTAAGAAAGTTGCTGATCCAATTCTATTTTTAAAAGTATTGTCCCTTACAACATAAATCTCCAATAAAATTTGGACATGTAGAAGAGGACCATGTCAGCTTAAAGTTCGGGATCTAAAGATGATCATTTTAGGAAAAGTACTGCTTATAAATAGCCCATAACATCACCAAATTAGTTGCGAGTTGTTATATAAAATAAAAAAAAAAATTAAAGAGTTTTATTTATTTTACTTGTCAGCTTGTTATTGTTCTTTTAATTTAATTTTTTTTCTATTTTTTTATATACAAACTGAATTTAAATTGAAAATCCAACAAAATCATAAATAATTCGCCTTGATTACATGAATACGGTTGTTTTGCAATTAATCTTAAACGAATCAATTGATTTTCTAGTAAATTCAAAAACTTTTTCCTAAATAAAATACTAAAACATGAATCAATCAATCAGTGATAAAAAAAAAAGTGGATTATTTGATATGAGGATCCAATTGATCCAATATGAACTTGAAGCATTCATTCTAAAAATAACCTGATTTGATAACGACACCTGAATCTGATCCAAAATTGGTGAGGTACAAATCTGATCTAAAAATGTTATCAATATTTTCGATAAATTTACGTTTTAAATTAGATTAAAGTTAAATAGGAAATCTGGTTAATAAAAATGTGCCAATTGCAGAGTTAATTTACGTATTAAACCAATGAATATCAAAAAATAAATGGAGAGAGCAGGAATAGGATTATATGAGTAACACTTTTTCCGTTCTAAAAAAATAATTCCATTTTTTTGTTGGTTAGTTTATTATGATTCCCTTTTCTTTTTAAAATTATAATTAACTTGTTAAATGTTAAATATCTTCTTATTTAATAGACTTGGTAATCAATGAGTATATTAAGTTTTTACCTTACGAATATGACCCTAATTTATGTCGAGACATATATATTAGAAAAAAAAAAAATGTATTCATTAAATCACATTACCTTTTTTTTTTTTGTGAAAAGATAAATGAGGCGATATTTCTAGAATAGAATAAATTATCATTTTATTTTTTTCTATAATTGATGCCATGTGAGCAAAATTCCAAAATTATAGGACCACATTGTATTGATTTTATTTTTGTTGTTATTATTATTTCTAATACCATTTTGCTTTGATGTTGTTTTTGCATAGGAGCTCTGTTTTTTTTTTCTACGTTTAAGAGTTTAAAAAAGAAAAAGAAAAAGAAAAAACACTGTATAGACATTAATGTACATGAGTCCATACTCGTTTATTTATTTATTTACTCTTATTATTTTAGACCCCTTACTTTTTATGTGCTCAATTATGTGGGTCTACGTACATATTTTTTTGTTAGGGAGAATTCCAGATATAAATATTATTTGCCTAAACAATTTAAAATGAGAATGAGAAAAAAAATATAAATTAAATTTGCAAGATATATTTACATAATTTGGCAATTTTACTTTTATCCACGGGCAAAGACAAGAGAAATAATTTATTAATAAAATGGAGAATACTAAAAAATTGGTGTTTAACTCTCAACCTAAATTCCCAACAATCTCACAAATATACAATATAAAAATATTACTAAAATTTCTAAAAAACTTTTTATTAAGTATTGTATAAATACACAAAATGAGAGATTTATATTTAAAGCAAAATATGCTTAGTATGTATGGACATACCGGAGAATGAGAAAATCAACAAAAATGACAGTATTAATGCCATATTTTTGACATATCTATGTATAAATTTCGCATGCATCTGTCCAGCTATCCATTTATTTGGAAAACATCTGTTGCATGTACAAAATATTTCTTCACGTCATACATCCGTTCATATTGTTGACAATTTCTCGTGCTGCACTTATGTTTTGTTCAAATTCATATTAATTTGAAAACAACATTTCGACATTTTCATTGAGTACAAAACCTAAAATTCTGATTTTTTAGTTGGTTCACACTCATGAGGAATCGTGCAATCCATTTTATCATTTTAGTTAGATTTAGTAAAACCATATCAACCCAATAAACTGTAAAAATGGTCTGTTTTGTCATTTATACCTGTTAAGCAAAGTATTAAATTTGAATTTTATAAATAGCAAAAATCAAAGATTTATCCTTATAATTGGTCAATCCTACTCGAACTCTCTATATATTATTAGTAATTGTAAAAAAAAAATCATTTTAACAAATTGAGGTATTAAATTGAGACAAAATTAAATAAAAAGCCACCTTAGACAAAATTAAATTAAAAAATGTGCTAGTTGTAGTGTCAATTTATATATATATAAAAGGAAATGGAGAGAGCATGCAATAGAATTCTATATACAGCTTTTAGAGAGTTATTTACTCTAACTAATCATGATTTAGTTGAAAAAAGGCTGCAGATTTCTGATTTCGTAAAAAAAAAAAAAAGATCTTTTGAAATAGAGGCATTGAAATTTAAATTGATGAATGATTGTTTTGTTAGGTTTTGGATATTATAATACAAAACAGATGAATATATACGTGATTTTAATGAAAATATACTTATCTATTTTCTAATCAACATGGATGGAGACGCAATTTTCTTTCTTTTTTTTTTGGAAAAGAAAAAATTAATTTTTTTGGTTACATAAAAAAATATACTTTAACATATCAAATAAAGAGTTGAACACGGTACTTTGAGGAAATTTTTGTTTTTGAATCATACTTTAAGGATTTTTACAATTAGCTGATAAAAATATGGTTTTCCATAGGGGTGATAATAGAACGGTTAATCAATTAATGAGCAAAAAAAAAATAAATAATCAATTAATATCAATTTTTTAAAATCACTAATCATTAACTGGTCTGTTACATTCGATTAATCGGTTTGATTAATTAATATTTTTCGATTTTCCATTAAAATTTATAACATATATATATATATATATTTCAATTTAATTTCAAACGTGCTAAGTAATTTAAAATAAAAATCGCAAAATAAATATAATTTACTAGCCAAAATTTATATTCTATAAATTAATAGCTAATATTATAAAATAGATTTGAAGAGGAAATTGGTGGCGAAGAGCCCAGAGATCAGGAAAGCCTCCGGCGACGACGGCGTTGGAGTTTCTCAGGGTTTGTGAGTATATAAAAAGGCATTGCCACGAACTTGAAGTTCCATTGTTAATGGCGCAAGGTGAAGATGATATGGTGTGTGATGTTAATGCTGCCATATTTGCGTACGAATCTCCTGCATCCAAAGACAAAACTTTGAAGGTGTTCCCGGGTATGTGGCATATGCTGATTGGTGAACCTAACAAAATGTGGAACTCGTTTCTAGTGTTATCTTGTCATAGCTTTGTGACCATGCTGATAAAGCTAAAACAAACGAGGAAAGGATTATTAATTAGTTTCTTTTTATTTTTGGATTTTCGAACAATTTTATTTATTTCTCTCATTTTATGGCTAAAAGGGTACAGAAAATTAATAATTTAGTTGGGTTTTTGTCCCATCTAGTTATGTGCTGTACACTTTGATTGAAGGGGACCCTTGAATGAGAAAGAGTATAACTATAACCTGGTTTATGTGATGGGTTTATCAATTATAATTTGAAAGTTCAGTTTCTGATCCTCTTAACTACTTCTTTAATTAGACTATCTTAATTAACTAAAATGACATATATTCTCCTTGCAGCACAAAAATTATGGAACTATTTACTTGTGGAAAACAGAATCTGTTTTATAGAAAATTTTTTCGTATAAAAAAAATAGAAAAGCATGTTCACCTAATGTAATTTTTCTAAATTAAAAATAGAAAATAACTTTTTTAATTTTTTAAAATATAAAAGGATCCGAGAACTATTTTTATATATTCTCCATAGTTTTTCTTTTTCATGAAAAATACGCTTCATTTTGCAGAAACGACGTCCTCTTCGGTTCTATTATCTTTTTTAAATTCTTTCTAGCCTCTTGCATATTTACTCACATACTCTACTCAATATTTCTTTTGTCTCAACTAAATCAAATTACTGCAACCAAACGTATATTTTGAAACGATGCAGTAGATTTGGTTCTTTCTATTTAAACAATTTGGAGACATCTTGATTGCTACAGGCTATTTACAGAGAAGATTACAAGTTGTAATAGTTAAACAATGTCTATTAATATTCAATTTAATATTTTCAAATGTATGATATAATTTTAATTTTTTTTTTAAATTAGTATACCCTATGGTATACCTGGATAGTATTCTGTTTTTTGGTATACCCGGTGGTATACCAGGTATATCGTCGGCAATACCAAAATCCATAATTAAAATTATTTTTTAAATTTTGGTATACCTAGTATACTAGCCGGTATACCAAATTTTAGAATGAAAATTATCTTTTGAAATTTGATATACCGCCTGATATACCAAAAAATAAAATATGTTTGCATTATGTAATGTGGTATACCGTCTAGTTTACCAAAAATCAGAATATATTTGCACTATATAATATGGTATACCGGCAGGTATACTTGGTATACCACCTGGTATACCAAAAAACTTAACATATTTTCACTATGCAATATGGTATATCGGTTGGTATACCTAGTATACCGCCTGGTATACCAAAAAATAAAACATATTTTTACTATGTAATATGGTATACCGGCTCGTATACCGAAAAATATAATATGTTTGCACCTGACATACAAAAAAATAGAAGATGTTTACATTCTCAAATTTGGTATATCGGTTGGTATACCGCCTAGTATATAAAAAAAATAGAATATATTTGCACTATGTAATGTGGTATACCGGATAGTATACCAGGTATACCGCCTGGTATACAAAAAAAAAGAATATGTTTGCACTATATAATATGGTATATGGTCGGTAAAACCCATTATAGAAGAAAAGGTAATTAAATAGAAACATTTCACTTAAATTTGAAGACTTACTGCCAGGTAATGGTACACTTTCAGCAATGAAAAGGAAAGAGAGGATTACAACCAAGTAGAAAGCCATGGCTGATTTGGTGCTTCCTTTTACCGTTATTATCAGCAAAAAAAAATATTTTTTTCCTCCATTTGCAAGTGACTGGCTAGCAATTAATGCTGCATTGTTTATCACAGGTCCAAAAAGAGTCGGACCCCCTAAAGAGAAATTGAAGAGAGCGCTAGCATATGCCATCATAATTCCTCGAACTGCTTCAACCCTAGAGATATAGATCCTTTTTTTTTTTTAAAAACAATTTGATAGGTTTTTATGAGAAAATATTGAAGCAGAAACTACTATTAACAATGTGCTCACTTTACCTTGGCTCAGAAATGAAGTATCTCACCTGCAACTGAAAGTAATGTTGTATCAAAGCCTGCTGCAATTGACAATATCTGCTTCTTATTGTAGCAATGCAATCCCATTCAGTGATGTTAAAGGGAGTGATGTTCCTGTTAGTGATTTTTTCTTTCGCCATTCAATATCTCATTATGTCCATTTATCTAGTAAACAATATTAAAAGGATGAGTAGATTTGTTGGTCTGTAAACATCCACATTACAATATCACAGTAATACTAACATTCAAACACCAAAATGTAAGAAAAACTATCCATAGAATAAGACCAGTACCCGTGAACCATAAAACGTAAGACTCCAAGTTAATCATCAAATTTTATGCAACACAATTCTTAAACAAATCCTAAAACTCATACATTTATGCCTAAGCTGGATTCAGCTCTATTAATGGTTGAAGTTGTGATTGAGCTTGGATTTTGCGGCTCATCTATAAGTTTGGATTTACAACTAGCACAAGACAACTATCTCAGTGCACGATCAAGTCTTCTACCAATTAATGAAATCTCATTATGACAACAAAACAAACAAACAAACAAAAACTTTATGCTAACATTAAAAAATGCAAATATTATTTGATGCAAACAAAAAAGAAGCATACGTTTTCAACCTGATTTCATAAATTATCACTTAAAACAAATACTGATATAAATATGATTTCTTACGTTATAAGCTGCATAACTTGAGCAGGAGTTATTTGTTTCGACCATTTAAACAAGTTTTTATGGCCATTATAAATGCTCCCCCTGCCTTTCTCCACATTACTTTTGTGCACTTAAGTCCTAAAAAGCATGATATTTATAAACACCAGTGCGATTCCGATAGTACTATTAAGAACAGGGCCAAGATCTATTAAGTACAAAACTCAAGTGTATGGCGAAATATTAATTTCTCTCTTGTCTTAAGCATTTCATCGAACAAAGGGAGGGCAAGTGATGAAACGTTTCCAAAGTAATTTCTCGAGCTGGTGAGAGAAATTAGACCTAGCAATGGCTTTAAAAACACGGGGTTTCGATAGATAAGAAGAAGCACGGGTCTAACTTTCTGTTCTTGTGCCTGGTTTGCAGGAGTGAAAGGACTAGATGATTTATGAAGTTGGCAGTCTCCGGCTTGTGGCGGAAGAAGAGAAGTAACGTTATTCAGGGTTTAAAAATAAAAAGGATATTTTTAAAAACAAAGCATTAAAAAAGGATAATTTTAAACTCGAAAAATAAATGGCTGCATATTTAAAAATTAGAGTACAAAAAGGGATATTCTGTGTAATTTCCTCCTTGTTTTAAAGCCAAGGGATAGGAAGATTTAACTTTTTCGGCCTTTTTCCTTTTACATCTTTTTGACCCATCTAGTTCCACAAACTTGTTCATAGTAAAAAGGCTTTGGGTATCGGGTTGAGAGTCTGATGGATAAAAGGGGATGCTTGAATGGCGCATTTGGTAATTAAAAGATGGAGACTCTGGACTGTGATAGATCATTAGGGCTAAAGGATTAGGCTGGGCTTTGAGATTTGTTTGGGTCGAAATAAGTCCAGGTCCAGAATCAATATTGGTGGGCTAAGGAGAGCTGACTGGTGCGGGAATTTTGGTATTCTCATTAAGTTCTAGATGCACTTGAGCCGCCGCCACATCTTCAGAATCTGAGCCATCTTTCACGAATTCCAAGCAAAATCGGCTGCTTAACCTGTTGGATTGAGAATGCACCGGTGAGGACTCCAAAGGAAATTTCGGTGAGCATGGCGATCTTGGAGGTGAGGTAGAAGGAGAGGATGAAACAGGGGATAGTTTTGAATTTGTAACATTTGGGAAAATTAGACATGGTTCTTTGCTAACTCTGATAGCGAAGATCAAGCCATTAATTCTTACTTTCATAATGCAATCAATTTTTTTGGTGCAGACGTAGTGATAAGCATTATGGCCAGATCAAATCTCCCTTTGCTTCTCGTATTTTCATCGAGATAAACAAAGCCACCAAAGGTAACAGCAATTGTACTGAAGAATTCACTGTTTCATGCATGTAGAGGAACACCTTCGCATCTGACCCATGCAAAACGTTTTGTAAAAATGGCTTTTGGTTTTCAAGGCTGGATATACTTAAACCATTCTGATAACCATTGCGTTCCTTCTTGAAGCATTTTTTGTTTCTCTTCCTTTGAGCAAACGGTTAAGAGCACCAGGTTTCCTCCCATTGGTCGGCAAGTGTAGTTAAAATATCCCTCTTCTAACATTCTATCTTGAATTGAGATGCAATTTAAGGGATGATGAAGCCACCTAACCAAACTTAACTCCAGCCAGTCAAGGTCTGCCTTCTTGGGATTAAACTGGAAATTAGCTAATCCTGGCATGTCATTTTTTATGGTATCTACTCTCATCATGTCAACATTCGTCTTCTTCAGCTTTACCACCTCTGCATAGGTTCTTTTGTCTCCAAAACCCTATTTGAAATTCACACTTTGCGGTCTAGCACCAGAAGCTCCAGGAACTGAGGTGTTCTTCATTTTGTTGACATAATATTTAGCTAAGTTAACCTTTAGCCTATTGTTTACCAACTAGGTACCATCCAATCTGGCAATAAGAGAAGGAATATTATCCATCTTTTGCATGTGTACAAAGCCAAAGTTAGTGCCTCTCTTGCTTTTCCTTCTGGATATGAACACCCCATTCACCTTCCCAATCTTTGAAAAAATCCTCCTTAATCCAAAATTTGGTCAACCATCTGGTAGATTCTCCAGAAAATGCTGGTGACTTCAGGATCTATTTTAGAATCATCAACATCAAAAGATGGATTGATTCTGATCTTGCCACTATCCAACTTTTTGTGTTCCGGTGGCAGAACACGAGGAGGAACATGGTTAACCAAGTTTTCCGACCTACCAGCGCCAAGTGAATGGTTGGTGTTGTTGCGATCTTGCTGCTTTCCTCCCATGGTGTTCTATTTTTTGTTTTTTTTTTTTTAATTGAGGCATTTGACATTTCAGTGAAACTGAAGTTCACACGCTGTATAACGAGTTATATTTGCTGTAAAATATGGCAAAATAACAAGTTGAGTTGTTGTTTATTTGAGATAAATTTAAGTTTAGAGATCCGTGCAAGTTGAAGGGTCAACTTATATATTAGGGCAAAAATTTAAATTTAGATTAATAATTTATATCCATACATCCATTTGCATCTATGACATCACATCACTTTATAAATCCATATATAAGAATAATTATTTGAGTTTTTTTTAATATCAGTAGACAACAGAGAGCCTGAAACTATCAGTAGAAAATAGAGAGGCTGAAACAAAAATGAGAATTAAAAAAATTTATATTTGAACTAGCATCTTCAATAGGGTTGAATGTGTTTTGCAGAAATTAAGCCATGTTAATTTTTCTTATAAGTCTAGAGAATGCAATCACATAGCTGATGCTTTAGTAAAGCAAGAGGTACATAGAGTCCCTAATCTGGTGTTAATTCCATGATGCAGCTGATAGTCTTGTAAAATATCTCTTTTTTCAATAATATTTCTTTTCTGGCTCATTAAAAAAAAAATTAAACTAAAGATAAGAGTTAAATTTGCCATGAAAGCCAAAATCCAAATTATAGGACCACATTATATTAATTAATTTATTTATTTTGATGATGTTTTTGCATAGGACGGCCGGTTTTTTTTTTTTTTTTTCGTTTTCTATGCTTAAGGATTAAAGAAGAATAAGAAAAGAAAAAGGGATAAAACTCTATAAAGATGCGTGCAGATTGCTAAACTCGTTTGGTTATTTATTTATTCTTATTTTTTCAGACCCCTTATTTCCCATGTGCTGAATTTTATGGGTCCACAATTTGTTCTTTCTTTGAAGCAAAATTGGAGCAACCAACCCGAGAATTCAAAGTATATTCGAGTATTTAATTATGGCGGAGAAAAAAATAAATAAATATACGTTATCTTATTATTAATTAAAAATATTGTTAAAATATTACCTAAAATTTTCAAGAGAATAACAATATTTAATTTTTAAATTACTCGAAATTTTAAAACAATAAATTAATTTTCTTGCCTTTGCTCATGAAGGTAGAAAAAATCACCGAACCATGTGAATTCATCTTGCAAATTTAATTGTTGATCTCATTTGAATTATTTAAGCAAATAATATTGGTGCATTAGGATTTCACCCCATCAAGTGGTATCAAAGCACGATTTATTTGTCTAAATTTTTCAATCATCTCTATTGCATATGAGATTGAGAAATTTGATGGATCTACTGGTTTTCTTCTTTGGCAAGTGAAGACGGAAGCAATATTGACACAAAGTGAATGCAACAAGATGTTACTAGGTATTAACAAAATGCCTAGTTTTTTGACGATGTAGCAAAAACAAGACATGGATGAAAAGGTTATGAGTGCTATTAAATTAGTTTTAGCAGATAATATCTTGCGAGAAGTCATGAAGGAAAAATCAGCAAAAGTTATGCGGTTGAAGTTAGAGTCTACGTTCCGTCTTTACATGCTCCAAATGGAGGCAAGTGCACCGATTAAATCTCATATAGATGAGTTTAATTTAATTTTCTCAAATGCCAAACCTCTTTACATTGAGATTAGTGATGAAGATGAAGTCCTCCATTACTAAAGTCTTTGCCACCTTCGTATGCTCACTTACGTAACGGTAAGTAGATTATTAGTATTAAGGACATCACGAGTGTTTTATTGTCCAAAGATTTTATGGAGCGACAAGTTGCTCATGCTAATAATGGTAACCAAGGAGATGCTTTAGTTGCTCAAGGAAGGGCTTAAGAGAAAAATGTTACTGGAAGCCAAAAGTCCATATCTAAGTCAAGGAAAAGATCTGTGACTTGTTGTTATTACAAGAAAAAGGGACACATCAAGTCTGAGTGTGAAAAGCTCAAAAGAAAGTTCAAGGAAGAAAATGTTTAAGGAGGTGATTGAGATGAATCCAATTTTGCTAGTGAACCTCAAAAATGACAATTTTGCTATTACTATCGTAGCCAAAAACTCTCTTCTAAACTCTTGGATCATTGATTCAGGATGTTTTTCTATATTTGTCTTAATAAGGATCGGTTCTCCACCTATAAACCATTATTTGATGGAATTTTCCAGATGGGGAACAATTATGAGTGTAGATTTGCTGGTGTGGGCTCAATTCAAATAAAGATGTTTGATAGAATTGTGAGGACACTGTCAAATGTACGGCATGTTCCTGACTTAAGGAAGAACTTTATTTCCCTTGGTGTGCTTGATGATCTCAGGTATAAAGATATCTAAATGTGCCATTGTGGTGTTGAAGGCACACAAATTATTTTCAAACTTGTATGGCTTGCTTAAAGATACCATAACTGGTTCAATCCCAAAAGTTAATTTGTGAGCTGAGAATTGCTCAAATTTTTATAAGGAGTATTTGATTCTTATAACTAGCCAATACACCCCTCATTTACAGGACTGAACACATGCAAAAACCCTGCAGAGGAAACTTTAAAGGACTGGATATATGCGAGTCACCCAACATTTGTGGCTTTGATATCATGTGAAAAAAATGAATATAAATCTAACTCAATCCCAAAAGTTAGTTTGTTTTGTGAAAATTGCTAAAACATTTATAAAATAATAATAATAATAATAAATAATTATATTTTTATAATTAATCGATATTCGATATTTAACATTTTTAATGAACTAAAATATACTTTATATGAAAGAAAAAAAAAATTATGATATTAATATAATGGTGATAATAATAAGAAATACAAGGATAAGGTTGAAAAATAAATAAATAATGACACTCTAGTTGTCATAATTTCTGGCAGCTCTTCTTTAATCATCGTTTCCATGTGCAAATTGAGCTAGTCTCCATGTAATAAATAAGCGGTTGATTTAATTAAGTGAAGATACCCATCTATTTTATAATTGATTGGGTGGAGACTCAATATTAACATTATTACTCACTCAATAAAAAAAAAAAATCATTAGTGACGTACTTTAATGAGTATTTTAAATTAATTAGACCAAAGGGCCAAATTAGTATAACATTGTACAACTCAAAATCAACCGCATGTGACTTTATTTATTTATTTAACGAAAAGCACTTAAATTGACGAAATCAAGTTCATCATGTACAAATGTCCTTTTCATTTCAGCGGTGTATTCGCCCTAAATATACTCTCATTTCTAGTACCGTTGTGTTAATCTAAAAGCGTTTTTTTTTTTAAAGTACGATGCAATTACACGTCTATAAATTATTTAAATTTTTATTATTAAATTTTTATTTTTATTTTATCGTGACATCGATCTCTTCATTATTGAATTCCATGAGCATGTCTAACACATGCTGCC
Source organism: Excoecaria agallocha (assembly GCA_037975025.1). NCBI lineage: Eukaryota > Viridiplantae > Streptophyta > Magnoliopsida > Malpighiales > Euphorbiaceae > Excoecaria > Excoecaria agallocha. Next base: position 58,356,598 of record CM075812.1, on the reverse strand, counting down.
AATCTTACTCTCTTTTGCTGTTGTATGGATAGAATTTGAGTGCAATTCCTTGCTAAGATGCAATTTCTACTATATTTAATATCGATTAAAATATATTTAACTATATTAATTATTGATATGACCAAAGAACATATTTAAAAAAGAGAAAAATCGACCACTTGTGTTGACCATGTATCGAAGTTAAATATATATATTTTTTTCATATGTTTAAATATGAAGAAAATCATACGTCCAGATATAATCAATGAGATTTTTAGTAGACCGAATGAATGTTAGTAGAGAAATGTAACTATTTTTTGCAATATAACACCCTATTTGTCCTTAACTTAATCCATAAATTATTGGCATACTAACTAAAATAATTTATACGATTGTTATTTTGGTAGTTAACATTCAATTAAAATACGAAAAGTTATTGAGTACCTTTTAATGATATTTAAAATTATAACTAGAAATTATATTTTCGATTCGTTGTAAAATAAATAAATACAATTACCTAATATAAGATTTTTAATTAGAGAAAGCAAGCAAGATGACGTAGTCTTATTTATAGGAACATAAATTAAGAAACTTACATAGTACAACAACGACAGAAGTAAAAGAAACGCAAACAGACAGGGATACAACTCCCACAAACAGACAGGGATACAACTCGAACCTCAATGCTTAGCAAAGCGAAGAAGGAGTGCGTTTTATTTATTAAATAACACCACACTTAACCTTATTAATTATTTTCTAGGGACTTCGATTGCATTCTCAATAGACTCTTTGTTCACCTTCCAGGATCCATCGTCCCACTGAATCATGCTTGTTTTATCAGCCCACCACTTAGGAGGCACCTTATACTCGTCTAACAGCAGATCAAGGAACTTGTTCAGAATTGCAAGATCAAAATCAATGGACCTTCTAAGATCATTTCCTTTTCCCTGATAATATGCAATTCCATAGAGATAGAGCTCTAGATTATGGGGTATTGTTAATTCAGTCTGTGGCTTTGTGTCTGGTGAGTTTTGAGTGTCTATGTCCAGCAACGAGCCAACATGATGATATTGAAAGTCGAGATTCCCCCGCTCGACAAGCTCCTGAATAAAGTTAGTACCAGGATCCTTAGCATTTGTAATGCGCAGGAGATGAAGATCCTTATTCAGGTTCAGATAAGTGTATAATTCCAAGAAGTTTATGTCTCCAACTTGAAGGGTGGCATAAGTGAAAGCAGTTACAGGAAATCCAGATGATGATCCTGTTGGCTTGTTATATTCATTGTAAACTATGTCCATGGCATTCAGGGTTGCAAGTGATGCACCTAAGCTGTGACCCGCTACTGTTATGCTCACTTCTTCTTTTAACTCTGCATATTTGTCCACAAGTCTCCTCACAGCTGCTAGAACCTGCATAACACAATTGATCGTATCTTAATTCTTTTTTTCTCAATAGGTCTGCATTTTGTTGGTTCAATTCCAAACTGATTGAACCAAATTAATAAAATCGAAAATTGAAGTTGAACCATTTTAAAAATCGAACCGAACTTTTAAGCAGATTGTACTGAATTAAATTAATTTAAGTATATTCATATGATTTGGTTCAGTTCAATGGATTTTGTCGGCTTATATAATTTATATATTAAAGCATAATAATAAATATATAATGTACAAACATAAAATGAGGCCATATATAACGATGTGGGTGTACCTGGTCTCTGGCACTGGTTGTATACTGAGTGAATGAATTTTTGTTGGTGTAGAAATTGAGAAAGCCATGGTGCACATTAACCTCAGTATTAGGAAATAACTCTGGAGACTTGACTTGATAAACAGCTATATCTTCAAGATCTTCGATGATTGATTTAGTATTTGTTCCTTTCCAACAAACGAGAATATCTCTCCTCCCTAAAGCAAACTTGCCTTCATCAGTGGCCACAGCAACATACCCAAAAAATATATTTTCTAGGAATGGTGTTGAATACAAATAATCGGTCACCACATATTTGAATGGTTTATTATTTTGTACGCCTGTTTTAGCGAATAATACTTCAGGTTCAAATAAGGGTAGGTGAGTTTTAGCATTGAAAGCTGCATTAACAGCTTCAACTCTTTCACCGTAGTGAACTAAATACCACCGAAGATTAACATCGATAGGGTCTTTCAGATCGTTCCAATTGCTGCCATCTAAGCCACTAAGAGCCCTCCAGTTACATGCTATTGCCATCTCTCAATTTTTTCTGTGTTTTTTTGAATTCTCTGACAATCTTTAAGTGTTTTAATTGCTGGTGTGAGTTGCCTTTGATGCTTCGATGCATTTATATAGAGTGATAACATGAAAAATATTCGTTATATTTTATTTTAATACACGTGATTGTCACGTCCAAATTATAAAATGCTTAATGCAAATATTTTCCCCAATTTTGTGTTTAATGCAAATATTCATTGTAAGTGTTTTTAACAAATTTAAATATTAAATTTTAATTTATAAAATAAATTTTAAACCTTTAATTCTTCCATGGCATGTTATGAAAAATACAATTTTAAAGCATATCACATTTAAATTAATTTTCATTCGAGTCGAAAAGGACTATAAAGACAAAAGTCTACCGCAAAGTATTTACTACAACTGCATTCATAAGATTCAAAGTCGAGATCACTAATTAAACTAACAAAAAATTTTATCGTTTCAATTACGTGCTTGGTGGTAACCTATTCATTTTTTAGTCAACTTGATAAAGACTCTATCTCAACATATCAAATCAGATTTAAACAAGCCTACTTTCTGGATTTCTATGCATTTATTCTGAAATATTTTGTCATGCACATTGTAAAGGTGCTGATCCAATTATTTCATATGAAAATCAGAAAATTCTTAAAATCCTTAAAGCATGATTAAAAAAAAAAAAATCCTCAAAGTACCGTGTTCAACTCTCATTTGATATGTTAAAATATATTATCTTATGTAACCAAAAAATTATATTTTTTTTCTTTTCCAAAAAAAAAAAAAGTTGGCGTCTCCGTCCAAGTTGATTAGAAAATAGATCAGTATTATAATATCCAAAACTTAACAAAACAAGCAGTCATCGGATTAAATTATTTATTTAATTTATTCTTACTATTCACTCGTTTATTTAGTTATTACTCTTACTATTAGAGCGTCCATTGTTTTTCGTCGACGTTTAAGAATTAAAAAAAAAAAGAAAAAGAAAAAGAAAAAGAAAAAAACACTGTATACACGTTTATTTAGTTATTTACTCTTACTATTTACTCGTTTATTTAGTTATTTTTGTATTGGATTTATTGGCATAAAATTATTCTATGCATGGAATTTATCTATTAAGACATTACATAAATATGTGGAAAGATTAAAATATTGCATAAACAATATTGTATAGGGAGACATGTTTGGCTTGTATGCCTTAGACAAGTACAAGGCCGGTGGAGTTACTTGCAGCAAAAATATTATGTATGCTTTTGTTAGCTTTGTTAATTTCATTATTGTTTCATGCTATTTATTTTCTAATAATCTTCGAGTTAAAAATTAGAAAAGACGGCAAAATAATTTGAATTTATTTATTCATTATTATTATTAAAAATTGAAATCGGTTCTTATAGAAAGACAGAGTCTCAAGTAAAATCGGTCTGAAATCGAATCGATTTTCTTGGTTAACTAATTCAATAAATTCGATTAATGTTTTTAATTTTACATTTTTTTGTTACGGTTTTGATATCCAAAACCTAACAAAACAATCATTCATCGGATTAAATTATTTATTTAATTTATTCTTACTATTCACTCGTTTATTTAGTTATTACTCTTACTATTAGAGCGTCCACTGTTTTTCTTCTACGTTTAAGAATTAAAAAAAGAAAAAGAAAAAAACACTGTATACACGTTTATTTAGTTATTTACTCTTACTATTTACTCGTTTATTTAGTTATTTACTCATGTGTGAGTTATATGCATGGGTCGCGGCCCCTTAATTCCCAAGGAATCTTGCAATCTGTTTTATCATTCCAGATTTCTAGTCGAATTTAGTAATATTATCTTAGTGCATTAAATGTAATATGAATTTAGAGTTATCTTAATCTTAAAATCAAATTTGGTGATGTAAGAATTGTAAAAACTTTTATAAGGATGCACTCTTTGAATATTTGCGAGTGGCTCAACATTACAGCACTAGTAATTGGTATAATGTAAAAGGAATTAATTTAAGTATAATTCACTTCATAAGAGAGTTCAGGTGAGAATTGTCCCAAACCCTTATTAAAAAAAATTAATAATTTAATAATAAGCCAATATTAGACAATTAATAATAAATTATAAAATGTGTTTATTATTAAAGTTTTAAGAAGTTTAGATGTTAAATTCGGACAAAATTACATATGAGATAGGCTTAGCAAAAAAATATGCCAATTGCATGGCCACTTTGTACATTCGAGATGGATATTTAGAAGGAAATGGACAAAGCAATTAATAGAATTCAATTAAAGAATTGATATGAAGAATTTTTGAAACAAAAACTCACCTTTAAATATGAGTTAATTATATTAGAGGTCACCGAAGTTTATCACAATTATAAAAAAAAATAATAAAAAAAAATTTAACAAAAAAACAGCTAAATTATATAATTTTTACATAAAAAGTCTTTTTAATTGAAAAATATTTTAAACTCTACTAAAAATTTAATATGACACTTCATCTAAGCTCAAAACCTTTCAAAAATTGTAAATTATCCTTAAACAATAAATTTAGGCGTTATTTAATTAAGAAAAATAAATTTAAGGAAAAACAATGAAAGCAATATTTTACCGGTTCATCTCCATTATATGGATTTTTTAAATATGGCAAATGGGCGGGTTGGACGGGTTTGGATTGGGTCATTAATGGGTTGGGTTATTAATGGATCAACAAATATGAGTAATTAATATGTTTGGTCATTAATGGATTGTATTGATTTGGGTCGATCCATGGATGATGGATTCTCACAAATGGCCTATTGTTCTCGTTGCTACACATTATTATGTAATTTCAACTCTTATATTTATATTTTATCCAGTTTCTTATTTTATCATTATTTTCAATAAAAAAATTATTTATAAGGGTCAAATATTATAAATGTTGATAATAAACTGTTATTGAATATCAATAAAATAAAGTATGATCATATACTATATAAAACCTCTATCAAATAAACTTTTTGAGTTTTTCAGACACTCATATTTTTTTAATTTTTTTCAATAGTAATTTAACTATCGAAATTTCCATTATTGAAGGTTCAGTAAATTTCTTTTAAGTGAAAGAAATTGTTGGATAATAATTTTATGTATGCCGTGACAAATTATATGCTTTTAATTTAAAAACATATTCAATAACGAGAAAGTAGATTATGCAAATGAATTTATATTTATAAAGTAGAAATAATTTAATATTCGGAAAATAAAAATCTAAATGGGTCCACGCAACTTTTCTTTTCTTTTTTTTTCAGAAAATCAAAAGTTTAATCAACTTAAAATCACATTGCAACGGTACCAACATGGCACACCCATTGGGTTGATTTTGACAATCCACATAAAACATTCATTGGATTAATATCCAATGGGTCAAGATTTTTGAATTTTGAAAACACCTATTGGATTTGAAAGTGAAATGGATTAATTTTGGATTAACCCATTGGATTTGGGTTGGGTTTAAAAATAAAATGGGTTAATTTTGAATTGATACAATGAATATTTATGTGGATTGAATTGGGTTTGGATCAATTTTTTTGAGTAAATTTGGGTCGATCCATGAATTTGGGTCAATTTTGCCAGGTCTAGGATTTTTACTAATATATGCTGTCATGTGTTACTTTTTATAATGTTTATAGTTTGAGTAGCATAAGTCATATTAAATTTTTGATAGAGTTCTAAGTGTTTTCCGATGCAATTAACCCCTAAATATGTTTTATATACAAGTTTTAATTTATAAAATAAATAAATAATTAATTACTAAAATCCAACCATTGTGTGAAAATCATGTCCAAATTGAGTTTCATGCTCAATTCGCAGAAAACCTTCTTAAACTTTTGGTATTGGATTTGTTGGCATAAAATTATTCTATGCATGGAATTTATCTATTAAGACATTACATAAATATGTGGAAAGATTAAAATATTGCATAAACAAAATTGTATAGGGAGACATGTTTGGCTTGTATGCCTTAGACAAGTATAAGGCCGGTGGAGTTACTTGCAGCAAAAATATTATGTATGCTTTAGTTAGCTTTGTCAATTTCATTATTGTTTCATGCTCTTTATTTTCCACTAATCTTCGAGTTAAAAATTAAAAAAGACGCAAAATAATTTGAATTTATTCATTCATTCATTATTATTAAAAAATGAAATCGGTCCTTATAGAAAGACAGAGTCTCAAGTAAAATCGGTCTGAAATCGAATCAATTTTCTCGGTTAACCAATCCGATAGGTTTGATTAACGTTTTTAATTTTCACATTTTTTTGTTACGGTTTTAATTTTTAAATATTGATTAACCGTTAGTTAATGGTTAATCGATTTATATATATTTTTATTTTTATACCTTAAAATTTTTTTATATTTTTTCTCTAAAATTTACATAAAATAATATTTTAAAATATATTTTTATTTTAATATCTTAATTTTTTATATTTTTTATAAAATTTATATAATACTTGAAAGTAAATTTATATTATGTTATTTTTTAATTATATAGTAATATTTATATGTAGAAACAGATTAACTTTTATATATGTTGTTTTTTTTATCATATATTAGTATTCATATTTTACTTAAGTGGGGAACTTTGCTCACTGAATTATACGGTCAAGTTCCAGACTTTTTTTACTAATGGAGATGATCTTTTTGTTTTCCAGCTATTAATTTTTAGGTCGATTAACTTCATCTTGATTGCTCTATTTCCATATCGGGAAAGGCGATTGTACTCATGTATAGAAGATTCGCAAGCATCTATTTTTGAATGGGTTGCCTCTACTTGGTAATTTCTGAGAACAGAGACTAATAGCTATAGCTTGAAAATATTTTGATATGATGCTTGGTCATTTGGATATTGCCTTTTATTCATTGTTCTGGTGTAGTTGATTTGTGCACAATCTCATCATTGCAGTAAATGTGAATTGAATATTGGATTGGATATTATTGAACGGAAATGATTTTGTTGTTACGGAATATGAATATCTATACTAAAGTAGAAATTTAGGATTAATTTCTTAATACGCATATCATTAACCTTTGGTGTTTATATCCCATTTGCTTAGTTATATAAATTTAGAGAGAGTTTCTAGAGTTGCAATGAGAATAAGAGAATATCTGGTCGATGAATTTATGGTGGTTCCGGGATCACATATCGGGATTTCACTTGGTTTTGTGGTTCAGAATTTGATTCATATTAGAATCATAATCTGGTATTGTAAGCTGTAATGATTACTCTATCATTATTTAAATGCTTTATCTACTTGGTTTATGGACATGATTTGGTTAAATTAAAATGTCATCTTTTGACACTTGAACTTGCTTGCAGAGAATGTGAGGTTGGTTTCACTAGTCAAAATGTCAGTTTTTTTATTAACTTGTAATTGCTCACTCTCAGTTACTTTTTTTCACTAAGTCTAGGTCTCTAATTGCTAGTTGGGGTAAATTTTGACTTATAAGAACTGCTTTAGGTAGACTAGTGTTCTTTCCCCACTTCTTCCAAATGAGTGTTTGATTGTTGAATCACTCCAGTTTAAGCATAGTCACAATGGAAGAAAGTTTTGTTTTGATTTATGAGAGGAAGACTATTTTTTAGCAGCTGTATTCTTTAGGCATGCAGGGAATGGTGAATTTGAGGAGAACATGATACGCAGAGAGAATAAGAAAACAAATTAAAAGCTAAAGGGTGTTGGTCTTTGAATTTTCTGTTGTTGAGAGGAAAACAGAACACCTTGATTCATTTTCATGTATTCTTAGCTAAATAACCTTGGAGTCGTAGACTATTGACAAGTGGTTGTGTGCTTAAACTGAGCAAGGGACTACCTTGAAAGAAAAAAAACTGCAGTGTTCAATGAGAGAGTGAACAAACTAGTAGAGATTGAGCTTTGGGGAAGAACAAGATTAATAGAGCAGAAAGACCTAAAAACCCTGGCATTAGGTTCTTCGTAGTTTGGTGAGAAAATTGGGAACAGATCTATCTCTATCCTCATGTCCTTTTAGAATTTCTTTGATTGTGCATGACACATGAAGATTTAAGAAAAACCCATCAGTTCTGCTTTTATATCATTGTATTTGTCAGTGACAATTCTTTAAAATCAGCAGATTCTGCTACTACTAAAATTGAATTGTCCTCTTTTGATAGCTTGACCTGGCATTCCCCGGACAACAATCTAATTGAAATTCCCCATGTTTCCCATGATCTACACTACTCCAATCAAAGTGTAAGGAGAATGAGAAGTTAGAGCCTGAGTGAGACTCTGAAAGTAGATGTTAATATATCTATGGATAAATTTTTGTTGTAATGCATCGATACTCATTAGTTGTTAATAACGATGCCAAAATTGTCAGACCCAAGTCATAATGATGGAGTTGGACTAAATCTGGTTGACTTAACGGAATCAAGCATGCTGGACTGGGGCCTTGGACAATATTTTAAGTATAATGTCTTGTTTATCATATTTTTCTTCTTGTTCACTCTAGCATATCTTTCAATAAGATTTTGTTGATGAAGTCATGACAAGTAAAAATGTTTTCAACAGTCTTGCTAACAAATTGAGGTAGTTCAAGTCAATCCTTGCAATCCCTCATGCAGAGATGAAGACTCTATCAAGGCATAACATTGTCACATTCATGATGACTTTGTTATTCTATTTATGCTTATTGTTACTTTTGCCTCTTGTTGTATTCTCCTGTCACACTCTTCCTTCTGATCCATGTGACCCTGCAAATGAGCTGGATCCACAGACCCTTCGGTCAGATCAAATCACTGTCCTTATTAACGGTTACTCTGAGTCACGCGTTCCTCTCCTTCAGACAATTGCTGCCTCATACTCTGCTTCACCATTGGTATCATCTGTGCTAGTCCTCTGGGGAAACCCTTCAACTCCACCCCAAACACTTGTCCACTTGGCACATAATCTCTCTCTTTCCTCCTTTGGTGCAACCATATCCCTTATCCGCCAGCATTCTAACAGCCTTAACAACCGTTTCCTCCCCAGGTCATCCATTGGAACGAGAGCTGTCTTGATCTGTGATGATGATGTGGAGGTAGATCCTAAATCCTTTGAGTTTGCTTTCCGGATTTGGAGATTGAATCCAGACCGTCTAGTTGGATTCTTTGTCAGATCACATGATCTTGATTTGTTGTCAAAGAAATGGATTTACACAGTGCATCCAGATAAGTATTCAATTGTGCTCACAAAGTTCATGATTTTGAAAAGCCATTATCTGTTTGAGTATAGTTGCAAGGGTGGTCCTAGCATGAGTGAAATGAGGAGGACCGTTGATCAGATGCAAAACTGTGAGGATATATTGATGAATTTCTTGGTGGCTGACCAGGCAAACACAGGGCCTATATTGGTGGGGGCAGGGATGGTCAGGGATTGGGGAGATGCACGTAATGATGGTGATGATGGACGGGTAGGATTGAAAGATGGAGAGAATAGCACGGTAAAAGCAGTTGGGTTGAGTAGTAGGAGAGGCAAGCATAGGAAGAGAAGAGGTGACTGCATAAGAGAATTTCATAAGTTGTTGGGCAGGATGCCGTTGAGATATAGTTATGGAAAGGTAGTTAATTCAGTTGGTGAACAAGGACTGTGCATGAAAGGAGGCAAGTTAGTTTTTTGTGATAAATATGAGTGATATTCAGTTGCAACTGGAATTGTGGTTTTCTTTGCTTCCCAGTAAAATGGTATGGAGCTCATGATTTCATTTCAATGCATAGAAACAGATTACATTGAATACTATTAATCAGTTCACTTGAGAATCTCACTTCGTGATGCTAATCATTGTTCAAATTCGTGGAGATGGACGAGAAATGGGGAGCCTAAGCGATGGAATATGAAGACACCATCTTACAATGCGAGAGGTCAGATGTTTAATATCTGTTATTCTCTTTTATCTGTAGGAATTTGTCATGTACAAATAAAATTTAAATAAAATATTGACACATGAACATATTTATGCATACATATAACTTTCTATTCTTAATTAATAATTTTCATTGACAGATGAGCATAGTTATGCATATAACCTTTTATCATTGTTAGTAAACTATATTGGATAATAATTAAAAACAAAAAACCTCGCCCAAACTATCCATAGAAAGAATGAAATGTTGTATTACCGTCCCTATACTAATAAAACCATATGAAATACCTCCTATTCTAGTAAAAAATTTAATGAAATGTACATTTAAAAGTAAAAAAAAAAAGATTTAACCTTACATGTGCTACGTGTATATTCTTTACATGCTTTTTTCATGATATACCACCTATTTTTACGGGTGATAACGAGACATTTTTGATAAGTTCCTGTCTCACATTCTTAGTTGAGTTCTGTAATAAACTATTATTTATAGATAATTTACAGGATTTTTATGGGGACTTTTTATAATAATAATGCATTTTAGATAAATAATTAGAATTTAGGGTGTTTTGAAAATTATTTGGGAGTTTGGAATTTTTTTTTTTTTTTGCAGTCCTTTCTAGCGGAATTGGATTCCCTCTCTCTCTCTCTGCCCTTTTCGTCTCTCTCCCACTCTCTCACCCTCTCTCTCTTCATGTTTTTCAAAATTATTATCATACTTAATTCTACAATTAATTATTTACACAATTTTACCATCTCTCTCTCTTACATCCACTCTACTCTCTCTCTCTTTCTCTTACATCCACTCTCTCACTCTGCCTCTCTCTTTGTCCCCCCCTCTCTCTCTCTCTCTCTCTCTCACCCACTCTCTCATCCCCTCTCTCTCCATATTTTTCAAAATTATTATCATACTTAAATTCTATAATTAATTATTTACACAATCCTACAAACAAATAAAAAAATTTAAAAATAATGTGAGGTAAAAATAAAAGAATTCCAAGTGGAAATTGCTTCAAAAATAAAATTTAAAGCAAATTCATAGCTAAAATAATAATAATAATAATAATAATAATAATAATAATAATAATAATAATAATAATAATAATAATAATAGGATAAGACAGAGAGTATAGTAGTTGATGATTATTATCAAATATTCAAATCTAACAATAAGTTAAAATGTCATGAAAATGACTTTATTTAATGAATGTTCTTCATATATCGTATGTGAAACTATTACTTTATTTTTTTAAGAAAAATTTATAACCAAATGATCTAAGTATAAAATAAAACTTATTGCCAATAGATAGTCAAGTTCTAATTCTAACTTGTCAAGTACAACATTTTGGAGTCTCCTTTCAATTTTCGAAATTAGACCAAATAAAATATGATAATAATAAAATTAGATAAGAAATCAAATAAAAAATAAAACTAAAAATTTTTATATCATCCAAAAAAGTTATAAGGGTATGTGAATAAAGTCACGAAAATGTTGGAAGATAGAAAAACAATCGAAGTTTTAAAATTCTCCAAAATTTTAATTATTTTTTATAAAATACATTTATTAAAAAAAGTCCCATTTTTATGTATAATCCCTATTATCTTTGACAGGAGTTTGAAATTTTTGCAACTGAGTCAGCTAGTTCAGGTCTAACACTCGAATAGTGCTCAAGGTCTTCTTAGTTGTCATTTCGTAGCATGAATTTCAATATTCATAATCTGACCATAAATTTGTCCTTTCATTATGAGTAGCTTGTAACTTATGTGTGTGTGTGTATAGTGCTTAAGGTTAGAGGTCTTCTGTAGTTGTCATTTCGTAGCATGAATTTCAATATTCATAATCACAGTCAGAGATAAAATCTGACCATAAATTTGTCCTTTAAAAGAAAATTATGAAAATTGAAAAATCAAATCAAAGAACATGTAGAACCAAGAAATGAGTGAACTCGAGTAAAATGAAAAAGAAAATACAGAAGAAAAAAAAGAATCAATGACGCATCCGGAATCAAAGAACGGCAGACAGTGGCAACCAGCAGAGGATGGCAATAACAGGTGGAGTAGGAGGTGGTGGCTGCGATAGTGAGGCAAAGGTGAAACCCCAGTATAGTTTAGGGCTTGGAGAGAAAGGTCAAAATATAATGCATTAAAAAATACCATCTAAATCTATGGACTAATCATTACATTTATTAATGTATTCAAAAATATCTCAGGATATACCATTACGTTACACTATAAAAACTTTTGGTTAACAAACAAAGGTTCAATTACATTACATTACATCTCAACTTACCAAACATACCCTTAAGTCTTAACTTTCACTGCCATTATTGTGATTAGAGCAACTTAGAAGAGGTTTTATCATTAAGTCGATCAACATAATAATTATTAAGCCATCCATCAATAATATTGATCTCAGTTTTTCGCTGTGCAACCAACCAATCTGGATCTGTTGTTTCATCTGCTCTAAGTATATCCAAGCAATGAGACCCTGCAAAAAAAAAAAAAATCTCATTTATTATTGCCAAATTTCAAATCTTAGAGTTGTCTTGATCGTGGATATCTTTGCCTAATTTCGGTGGATGCTTTTATAAAAATAATTCAGACTGGTAATACTCTATCATCATGGGTTAATTACTTCAGTTGTCACTAAACTTGTTCATGGCCGGACTTTTGCTAGATTTTAGTGGTACGTGGCTTTTTTTTTTTAATCTAAATTCAGTCAATAAATAGATCGAGTTGTCATTAAAGTATATCAGTATAAGATAATTATGCTGTTATAATTAAAAAATAAAAAAAAAAATTATATCCGTAAAATTATCAAAGTTTTTATTAATTTTACCAAATAAATTTGATTTTCAAAATCCCTTTATAATTCAGTGAAAGTCTGAATTGGATTTAGGCAATAAGTTCTTATGTACAAACTAAGGTATTAATACAATATTACATGAGCAAAATATTTCTCAAGTTTTCCTACATGCCAGTATATTAATAACTCAAATTATGAATGCAAATATCAACAAAATTTAGATAACATAGACTTAAAAGGAAATACCATTCACCGTAGAGACGGCAACAATAGTATCCGATATGTTCTCCAAAACCCTATAAGAAAAGTCTTATTATTTTTTGCAATAAAAAAATAATTGGAGAAACTTAAGGCTAAATTAGAAAATATAAAAAAAATATTATTATTTCATATAACAATCAATCATATAATGTCACATGTTATCTATCTAAAATTAAAGTATATTTATATCGATAAATTTAGTGGCAAAAGTCAAATAGTATAGGCCACATTTCTCTATTTTAAAATTTTAAAAATAAAAACAATATATAAAAGAGTTAAGTGGCATTTTTGAACCGCTTAGAAAATTTTGATTAAAAAAGAAAAGGAAAATAAGAAGAGAGAAATGAATAAAATTTCACGAATTAAAAAAGAAAATGTGGAATGAAGAAATCTGATTCGTTTACCCGCCACTACTGTAAGGATCTTTTAATCCGTTGGAGAAAATGATGTTGCTCCCAAATCTCTTTAGAATAAGTTTTATGCTCTGCAACGAAAATGACATATCAAACAAGTGCACACATTGAGAGGATTGAACTGAATATTAATCTGATGCGCACAAGTCTCAGCCGGTGGACTAATTTTATTCCTAAATTATTTGAACTATTCAAATTAGAGCATTTTTTTTTATTTCGTATAAAAATCAATTACATAATATCATGTCTCGTCCACTTTAAAAGTAAAATATATCCATTTAATAAACTTAAGAGCAAAAATTGCCAATTTTTAAAAAATATAAGGGCAAAATATTTCCATTTCAAATAATTTAAGGAGCAAAAGCGCCCCTGTTTCAAATAGTTAAGTGGTAAAAACAAACCATTATCCTAATTTATATTCATGTCTAAATATACTTGGAACAAAAAGAAATTAATAGGAAAAACAATCCAATGAAAATCTATTGTTTTGATTAGGTTTATAATGATATATTGCTAAAAAAATAAGCAATTTATTACTTTATAAATGTGGAATTTAGGATATAAAGAAAAATATAGAGGGAGAGAGAAAGGGGGAAATATACATGGCCTCCATAATAGGTAGTGACCCAATGGGGACGAGGTGCGACGCTAAAAGAATCGATGCAGTCTTGAACGTAGGAGTTGAGATCGAAAGGAGATGGTGGGAACATCGTATTATTCCCTCGCCCAATAGGTATCACCATCTCACTACATGTCTATTTAAAACACAAATTAATTAATCAAATAAATAAGGAATACATATCTTAGAAAAAAAAACCTACAAGGAATAACTGTAGGTTTGTGACTAATTAAGAGCTGAAGTATCAATTTCCCGAGAAAAACCTTTCATCTTTAGAGTAAAAACAAAATAAAATTGTAGAATTTAGAAAGTATTCATTCGATAAATCAGATGTATCATATCGTTTGTTAAACAGTTCGACATATTGAACTTATCACATTACCTCTCCTAATATATATATATATATGGGGAAAAAGTCATAATTATTATTATGGCACTAAAAGAGGAGTGCGCAAAGAAATGATGGTGAATTCCACTATATATAAATGGTGTGGAAAAAGTGATTAAAAATGGGTGATAGAAATAATTACCTGCCATCTCCATCCCACACTCGTTTCAGAAACATTAGTGGGTGGATTCACATAGCATGATCTATTCCCTCTATATGCAACAATTCCTGCTAATATTTTGCTAAGAATGTTATTATCATTTTCTCCATCTATGCCTTTGCAAATTATGTTCACTGGATATTTTGGTGGCTTGTTATACTGTGCTGCACTGCTATATGTTGTGTCTAAGTAGTCCTTCAGCTCATCACCATCTGTTAAGGGTCTACATATAACAACCACAAAAATTAAATTTATTATATATATACTTCTTTTGGGATGTGTTATTGGTGCGCATGTGTAAGTTGCAGTGTGCATGTGTACAATCTGATAAGATAAAAAAGAAAAATAAAAAATTATTTTATGTCGATTACGCATGTCCATGCACTGAGTTCATCTGCACTAATTCTCACTTTTTTTTTATTTGAAACTTTAAAATTTAAATAATAACAAAATTTTAATAATTTTTAATTTGTTAGTATTACTTGCAAGTCTTGAATTTGTTGCTGAGGATTGATAGTCCACCAGGCTTAGAAGCAACTTCATCAATTTCTGCCCATGATTTTTGTATTGTTTGGTAGCAAGTCTCGCTTGTTTCCTATAAGAGAAGTTAACTAATTAATCAAGACTTTAATTAACTAAACTAATTAAACTTTGCAATTACAGAAAATTACCTTAAAATCCTTGGTGACAATAGAATAGTATCCATCAGAAGGAGTAATATCATCAAAGTAGAGAATAGGTGCGGATGATGCCAAAGCTCCCAACGCTATGTGGGGGTATTTTAGTCGAAACCATGAAGCCAGCACTACCAACAAAATTATTATCAAATATAACTATTAATTATTACCTTAAGAGGAAATTAAAATTTTTTCAATGTAACATTATTTTTAGGAAACAACACTTTTTTCTTTTCTTTCTATGTTAATGAGAATTATTCAATTAAGCCGTAAATTCTTAATCTGTAGTTTATTAAACCCTATAATTTAATTAAGAAATAAGCATTTTTTTTACTTAATACAGTCACGTACTTCCACCGTATGATCCGCCGAGGACGATGACCGGAGAATTATGAGCATCCAGAATTTTCTTAATATGAATGATAATTTCTGCATAGTCAGCAATTGCTTGAACAGAGTTGAAAAATCCACGTTTGCTTGCATTTTTCAACGCTTCTTCTCTCGATCCAAATGGAATTGATTTCCCATAATATCTATGCTGTTAAATATCAAATTTCCAAAAAAATATCAGTTTAAAAAAAATAACAATTAACTGATTTAATTTAGTTTTTAATACCTCTATATATACGAGAAGAGCTTTAAACTTGGCAGTATTATCGGTGAGAAATCCAATGATAGGAAGATCACTATCAAGTGATTCTTCTGCTCCAAAATACACGAAAATTGGAGAACTAGAATTGGCTCCTCCCCAATATTTGGAATTTATGATATATCTTTGTTGGAATGTTTCGAAGCTTTCTGGCTTGAAATTGAAATGATCGACTGTTTGATTGTAAAAGAATGTTTCCATGTCTTGTTCTTCTTCTTCAGACAAAAAAACCTCTGTATCTTCCACAATTCTTGGACCTGTCGGACTCAGCCTCGGAACTTGGTGAAACCCACTTGCGGTTGCTAAGGTTAACCATAATATTAACAGAAACTTTGGATTCATTTTCATGGAAATTAATATGCAAAACGTATAATATTTAATCGGTAACAAAGTTTGAACTAGAAGAGACTTATATAGTAATCTAACAAGCAATCTTATTGTGGATTATTTATCAAAGATTATATTTTAATATATAACTATAAATGCCATTACAAATCATATAGTTTCAAACTTTTTACATTTTTTATCGCTGTCTAATCATCAGACTAATTTTTAATAATTATCAAATTTATATTAATATATTTACTTTTTTAATAATATATTTTGGAGATAATAAGAATAAAATTTAAATTCTTAATAAATAAGAAAATAGCTAGACTATCAAAAGGGGGGATGTTTATCTAATAATATATTAATCATAGAAGAGTTTACATTTGGTCGATCAGTTCAATTTTAAACCGAACTGTTAGAATCAAAAACCAAATTTACATCATTCTAGAAACCAAAATGAATAAATTTTAGGCTTTTGATGACGGGACAAAACTAATTAAACCAAATTTTCTATTGAGATCCAAATCTATTGAATCAAAAAGTAGAAAAATCAAACTAAACATATCAAAATGTCCACGATGATTGATTTTGCACAGTCCTACACATACACAATTAATTAAGGCAGGAAGAAGTGCAAACTATTGATGGGATTCCATATGATATGCAATTATTGAAAGTATTGTAAAGATTATACATAAGATGTTACATATAAGTAAGTTAAACTTGCAGAAATAAATTAATTTGACAACCTATATACTATTAGTTGTTTCTACTTAGTTTATAAGAGAGATATTAACTTGAGGGATTGATGAAAAAAGCTGTCAATTGTTTTGCATGATGCTGATTGGTAAATTCCAGGAAGGTATGAATCATTTGCAATTAATTGAAAACTTAATAATTTGCCATTTCCGGAATAGTGGGAGACACATGGAATATTCAAAGAAATTATTAAACTTAAGTAGCTAGTCCACTATATGAGGGTAAGAATCATTTAATTTAAGTGCTCTCCTAGTACAAAATCACTTAATTTAATGACATTTTAATCAAGAAATTTTGCTTCAAAAAGTAATTAAAAAAAAGAGATAAAATATAGTGCCCCATTACACACGCATGATCAACAAGCAGAATGGTCATATTATGTCACAATAACTGATAAGAATGGAGTTTTTCCACTGAACAAACAGAAGATAAAAGTATTATCTCCAGTCAATTTGTGGAAAGGCAAGGCTCGTGATGGTACATTATTATTCATTTTCCACGCAGTCTTTTCACATTTGTCTCCATTAAAAAGATATTTTCACATCGATTTTTTCACTTTATCTGAAATACACCCGTTGACCCATATTTTCTCATATTCACGATCAACCGAAAAGCAAAACCACTAGCGAATTCATGACTAACTCCAAACTGTTAAACTAATAGTTTGAGAAAAAAATATAATAAATTTTAGAATTTTGAAAGCTTACCTTAAAAAGATTTTGAATTTTTAATGCTGATAACTTGCAAGTATTATTGTTTAAAATGTGAAAGCAATTATTTTGTGGCTGAAATCCATTGAAAATTCAAGCCCCAATTGAATGTCTAGAGCAGTCGTGTGTTGTGCGTTATAAAAATAATGATAACATTGTGATAATTATGAGATATTTGGATGACTATTAAAATCATTATTCTTCTTATTTTAGTAGAAGTTAACCTCTTTTATTTTATGTCTATAAATACCCTATTGTGATTATTCAGTAGATAATTAATAATAAAAAATTTTCTATTTTACTATTTCTGTCTTTCTTTTAATTAGTTTATAACACGTTATCAGCACGATATTCTCTATTGATTATTGAAAGTTGGTGATTTATGATAACCCGACTCGAAGGAATCAAAAATTATAATTTACAAAATTAAACGGTAAGTAGATTTAATTCATAAATTTTGAATTATTTTAATTCTCATGAGTTAATGAGATTGATTAAGGGTCGATAATTCTACCCTACAATAAATAATTTTAAAAACTTCAATATATAAAAATATTAAAAACTGAGAATAATATTTTCTATTACCAAGGACATTAACATAATTTTAGTGATTTGTTTTGCATAATTACAATTTGATCCTTGCTTAATTATATTTTAATCATTATATTATATATGATGATTTATTTTGTATAATTGCAATTTGATCATTGTTTAATTATATTTTAATTATTATATTATATATAATGAATATATTTTATGTAAAGCCATATTTGGTTTTCAATTTGCTATATGCATATTGTTGTCATGTGTAATACAATTATTTGAAGGCTTCGGAATAGTTATAATGCAATTACTTGCATACAATTTGTTAGGAAATATATTATTTCTCAAATATGTCTCGCAGACATATATTTTCAAAAAATATTCGCTGAAATGAATATCATTTTGAGAATGAAAGATAAATACTTGAGATCTACTTTGTATAAGATTAGTAATATATTTTTTCAGATAATTTAATTTTGATACAAATATTAGTAAACTCGAAGTTTGCTAATAAATACAAATTTTAGTAACCTGAAAATAAATACAAATTTTAGTAACCTGAAGCTTACTAACAAATATTAATAACCTATTATTTGTCACAATATTAGTAAACATAAAGTTTACTAATTGTTATGCAAGTATTAGTAACATGCAGTTGACTAATTATTCAAATATCAATAAACCAGAAGTTTGTTGATTAATCGATACTAATATTGATAAACTCGAAGTTTATTGATTATAATAAACTTGAAAATTGATACAAATACTAATAAACATATAGTTTATTGACTGTGTGTCACAAATATTAGTAAACCTGACGTTTACTATATAATTGTTTGATATTAATATTAAGAAACTTGATGTTTATCAATTGATATAAATATTCATATAATAAAAATAGTAAGCCTGAAGTTTACTAATTAACAATTGATTACTTGGCATGACTGGTTTGACCATTTCGGATCGATTATAATACATAAATTATTGAGAATTCATATGTTTATTAGAGAACCAGAAGTTTCTTTAATTCTACTTAAGGAATTCTCATAATCTATTTGTTTTCAAGAAATATTTTATACAATTAACATTAACTGAAATTAATGTTAATACGATATCTGGTTCTGCAAATGTAATTGAAGGCTCTGGAAGAATCCAAATTATGCTTTCAAATGGAACAAAATTATTTATTGATGATGCGTTGTATTCAAGTAGATCCCGAAGAAATCTACTAAGTTTTAAAGATATATATCATAATGGATATCATATTGAAATGACAAATGATGAAAATTTTGAATATCTATATATTACATCTACAAAATTGAACCAGAAGTTCATATTAAAGAAACTTTCAAGTTTCTCAACGGGATTATATTTCACGAAAATAAAAATGGTTGAATCAAATTATATGCACTGGAAGTGCTCAGACTCTAAAATGTTCATACTTTGGCATGATTGCCTTGGTAATCCCGATTCAACTATGATGCTACTTATTATTGAGAATACAAATAAACATGGACTTAAAGATCAAAAGATACTTGTATGAAATGATTATTTTTGTAGTTATTGTGCTCAAGGTAAATTGATTGTGAGACCCTCACTATCTAAATTACCTTTGGAGTCTCCTATTTTTTTTTACAAAGAATACAAGGAGATATTTGTGGACCAATTTATCTATCTGGTGGATCATTTCTTTATTTTATGGTTTTGATTGATGTTTCAACTAGATGGTCTCATGTATGTTTACTATCATCCCGTAATGTTGCTTTTGCTAAATTTCTAGCTCAAATTATAAAGCTTAGGTCAAGTTTTCCCAATCATCTTATTAAAATAATTCGTTTAGATAATAAGGGTGAATTTACTTCAAAAGTATTTTATGATTTTTGTATGTCAATAGAAATTGATGTTCAACATTCCATTGCGCATGTTCACACTCAAAATAATTTAGCTAAATCTTTCATTAAATATTTACAATTAATTGCTAGATCTATGCTCATGAAATCAAAATCTCATTTATTATTGCCAAATTTCAAATCTCATTTACATTGAGATTAGTGATGAAGATGAAGTCCTCCATTACTAAAGTCTTTGCCACCTTCGTATGCTCACTTACGTAACGGTAAGTAGATTATTAGTATTAAGGACATCACGAGTGTTTTATTGTCCAAAGATTTTATGGAGCGACAAGTTGCTCATGCTAATAATAGTAACCAAGGATCACCCCATCAAATATTATGCAAATATTTTGAATTATTTAAGCAAATAATATTTGTGCATTAGGATTTCACCCCATCAAGTGGTATCAGACCACGATTTATTTGTCTAAAATTTTCAATCATCTCTATTGCATATGAGATTGAGAAATTTGATGGATCTACTGGTTTTCTTCTTTGGCAAGTGAAGACGGAAGCAATATTGACACAAAGTGAATGCAACAAGATGTTACTAGGTATTAACAAAATGCCTAGCTTTTTGACGATGTAGCAAAAACAAGACATGGATGAAAAGGTTATGAGTGCTATTAAATTAGTTTTAGCAGATAATATCTTGCGAGAAGTCATGAAGGAAAAATCAGCAACAGTTATGCAGTTGAAGTTAGAGTCTACGTTCCGTCTTTACATGCTCCAAATGGAGGCAAGTACACCGATTAAATTGTTGGAAGTCATAAATTTAGTTTGTGGACTTTGAAATTAATGGTGGAGACATGGAAAATGGATCAATAAAAATATTTTAAATTATACTAAAAATTTAACATGACACTTCATCTAAGCTCAAAACCTTTTAAAAATTGTGAATTCTCCTTAAACAATAAATTTATGCATTATTTAATTAAGAAAAATAAATTTGAGGAAAAACAATGAAAGCAATATTTTACCTGTTCGGCTCCATTATACGGATTTCTACTAATATGTACTGTCACGTGTTGCTTTTTATAATGTTTATAGTTTGAGTAGCATATGTCATATTAAATTTTTGATAGAGTTTTAAGTGTTTTCAGATGCAATTAACCCCTAAATATGTTTTATATCCAAGTTTTAATTTATAAAATAAATAATTAATTACTAAAATCCAACCATGTTGTGAAAATCATGTCCAAATTGAGTTTGATGCTCAATTCGCAGAAAACCTTCTTAAACTTTTGGTATTGGATTTATTGGCATAAAATTATTCTATGCATGGAATTTATCTATTAAGACATTACATAAATATGTGGAAAAATTAAAATATTGCATAAACAAAATTGTATAGGGAGACATGTTTGGCTTGTATGCCTTAGACAAGTATAAGGCCGGTGGAGTTACTTGCAGCAAAAATATTATGTATGCTTTAGTTAGCTCTGTCAATTTCATTATTGTTTCATGCTCTTTATTTTCTACTAATCTTCGAGTTAAAAATTAAAAAAGACGCAAAATAATTTGAATTTATTTATTCATTATTATTATTAAAAAATAAAATCGGTCCTTATAGAAAGACAGAATCTCAAATAAAATCGATCTGAAATCGAATCAATTTTCTCAGTTAACCAATTCGATGAACTTGATTAATATTTTTAATTTTTACATTTTTTTGTTACGGTTTTAATTTTTAAATATTGGTTAACCGTTAGTTAATAGTTAACTGATTTATATATATATGTTTTTATTTTTATTTTTATACCTTAAATTTTTTTTTCTATTTTTCCTCTAAAATTTAAATAAAATAATATTTTAAAATATATTTAAATTATATTTTTTTTAATATCTTAATTTTTTATATTTTTCTATAAAATTTATATAATACTTGAAAGTAAATTTATATTATGTCATTTTTTAATTATATAGTAATATTTATATGTACTAATAGATTAACTTTTATATATGTTGTTTTTTTTTATCATATATTAGTATTCATATTTTACTTGATAGCATTTAATTATATTTTTTATATTTTAGAGTTCATATTTTAATATTTAATATTATCCAAAATTTTATATGACTTAGAATCAAATATGTTAATTTTCAACAAATATTAAATGTATTTTATAATATTAGCTACTAATTTATTGAACATAATTTTTTACTAATAAATTATGTTTATTTGTGATTTTTTTGAATTATTTTATATATTTGAAATTAAATTTAATTTGATCTAATTTTTTTTATAATTTTATATTATAAATTTTAATAGTTAATAAAAAAATATTTGTTAATTAAACCGAAAAAATCAAAATCGATAGCTAGTTAAGCGAATGTAACGGATTAATTAATGGCTAATATTTTTAAAAAAATTAATATTAATGAACTGATTAATTTTTTTGTTTATTAATCGGTTAACTAGTCCATACTTATTTCCTAATTTCAAGCGAAAAGAAAAGAGAAAAAATAATTTTATATAATTTATTCTATTTCCCTAGAGCTTTTTTTTTTCAATTTTTCTTTTGCAGGTTTCCAAATTGTACTGAATTTAATTGTTTTCTTTGTTTTTGGAATTGTTGGTTGCCCTGCCTGCAAAATATTCTTCCTTTTTTAGTTTTTTTTTTCATTTTTGGAACTTTATTGCAGTTCAGCAACATGTCTGTTTCAATTAACTCGTAACCAATAGAAAATTTTCAATTTGATTATCATATATTTCGATTCGATTTCAATTTGTTGAATCTCTAATATTTTGATTTTCTTTTAATTCGATTTGGTTCGATTGGTAAACCAAATCCAACGGTTGCTCGCCCCTGTCAATATCAATTAAAAAAAAAAAAGATAAAAACGCTGCGTTTCGAAGCACGGGCCGACGGCCCTTCACTGTTGGTGCTGAATCACTCAGCCGTCTCTCTCTCTCTTCAGAGTTAGATCTCTGAAAAAGTTTCAACGATTTCTTCAGCTCATCTCATTCTTCCTTAACATTTTGTGCCTTCCAAATAAAACTGATGAAAACCCACGAAAGAATTGATCTGAGTCATAAGTGGGGAACTTTGCTCACTGAATTATAAGGTCAAGTTCCGGACTTTTTTTACTAATGGAGATGATCTTGTTTTCCAGCTATTAATTTTTAAGTCGATTCGCTTCGTCTTGATTGCTCTATTTCCATATCGGGAAAGGCGATTGTACTGATGTATAGAAGATTCGCAAGCATCTATTTTTGAATGGGTTGCCTCTACTTGGTAATTTCTGAGAACAGAGACTAATAGCTATAGCTTGAAAATATTTTGATATGATGCTTGGTCATTTGGATATTGCCTTTTATTCATTGTTCCGGTGTAGTTGATTTGTGTACAATCTCATCATTGCAGTAAATGTGAATTGAATATTGGATTGGATATTATTGAACGAAAATGATTTTGTTGTTACGGAATATGAATATCTATACTAAAGTAGAAATTTAGGATTAATTTCTTAATACACATATCATTAACCTTTGGTGTTTATATCCCATTCGCTTAGTTATATAAATTTAGGGAGAGTTTCTAGAGTTGCAATGATAATAAGAGAATATCTGGTCGATGAATTTATGGTGCTTCCTGGATCACATATCGGGATTTCACTTGGTTTTGTGGTTCAGGATTTGATTCATATTAGAATCATAATCTGGTATTGTAAGCTGTAATGATTACTCTATCATTATTTAAATGCTTTATCTACTTGGTTTATGGACATGATTTGGTTAAATTAAAATGTCATCTTTTGACACTTGAACTTGCTTGCTGAGAATGTGAGATTGGGTTCACCAGTCAAAATGTCAGTTTGTTTATTAACTTGTAATTGCTCACTCTCAGTTACTTTTTTTCGCTAAGTCTAGGTCTCTAATTGCTAGTTGGGATAAATTTTGACTTATAAGAACTGCTTTAGGTAGACTAGTGTTCTTTCCCCACTTCTTCTAAATGAGTGTTTGATTGTTGAATCACTCTAGTTTAAGCGTAGTCACAATGGAAGAAAGTTTTGTTTTGATTTATGAGAGGAAGACTATTTTTTAGCAGCTGTATTCTTTAGGCATGCAGGGAATGGTGAATTTGAGGAGAACATGATACGCAGAGAAAATAAGAAAACAAATTAAAAGCTAAAGGGTGTTGGTCTTTGAATTTTCTGTTGTTTAGAGGAAAACAGAACATCTTGATTCATTTTCATGTATTCTTAGCTAAATAACCTTGGAGTCTTAGACTATTGACAAGTGGTTGTGTGCTTAAACTGAGTAAGGGACTACCTTCAAAAAAAAAAAAAAGCTGTGTTCAATGAGAGAGTGAACAAACTGCTAGAGATTGAGCATTGGGGAAGCACAAGAAAGAACAAGATTAATAGAGCAGAAAGACCTAAAAACCCTGGCATTAGGGTCTTCGTAGTTTGGTGAGAAAATTGGGAACAGATCTATCTCTATCCTCATGTCCTTTTAGAATTTTTTCGATTGTGCATGAAACATGAAAATTTAAGGAAAAACCCATTGGTTCTGCTCTTATATCATTGTATTTGTTAGTGGCAATTCTTTAAAATCAGCAGATACTGCTACTACTAAAATTGAATTGCCCTCTTTTGATTGCTTGAACTGGCATTCCCTGGACAACAATCTAATTGAAATTCCCCATGTTTCCCATGATGTACACTACTCCAATCAAAGTGTAAGGAGAGTGAGAAGTTAGAGCCTGAGTGAGACTCTGAAAGTAGATGCTAATATATCTATGCATAAATTTTCGTTGTAATGCATCGATACTTATTAGTTGTTAGTAACGATGCCAAAATTGTCAGACCCAAGTCATAATGATGGAGTTGGACTAAATCTGGTTGACTTAACGGAATCAAGCATGCTGGACTGGGGCCTTGGACAATATTTCAAGTATAATGTCTTGTTTATCATAATTTTCTTATTGTTCACTATGCCATATCTTTCAATAAGATTTTGTTGATGAAGTCATGACAAGTAAAAATGTTTTCAACAGTCTTGCTAACAAATTGAGGTAGTTGAAGCCAATCCTTGCAATCCCTCTTGCAGAGATGAAGACTCTATCAAGGCATAACATAGTCGCATTCATGATGACTTTATTATTCTATTTATGCTTATTGTTACTTTTGCCTCTTGTTGTATTCTCCCGTCACACTCTTCCTTCTGATCCATGTGACCCTGCAAATGAGCTGGATCCACAGACCCTTCGGTCAGATCAAATCACTGTCCTTATTAACGGCTACTCTGAGTCACGCATTCCTCTCCTTCAGACAATTGCTGCCTCATACTCTGCTTCACCATTGGTATCATCTGTGCTAGTCCTCTGGGGAAACCCTTCAACTCCACCCCAAACACTTGTCCACTTGGCACATAATCTCTCCCTTTCCTCCTTTGGTGCAACCATATCCCTTATCCGCCAGCATTCTAACAGCCTTAACAACCGTTTCCTCCCCAGGTCATCCATTGGAACGAGAGCTGTCTTGATCTGTGATGATGATGTGGAGGTAGATCCTAAATCCTTTGAGTTTGCTTTCCGGATTTGGAGATTGAATCCAGACCGTCTAGTTGGATTCTTTGTCAGATCACATGATCTTGATTTGTTGTCAAAGAAATGGATTTACACAGTGCATCCAGATAAGTATTCAATTGTTCTCACAAAGTTCATGATTTTGAAAGGCCATTATCTGTTTGAGTATAGTTGCAAGGGTGGACCTAGCATGAGTGAAATGAGGAGGACCGTTGATCAGATGCAAAACTGTGAGGATATATTGATGAATTTCTTGGTGGCTGACCAGGCAAACACAGGGCCTATATTGGTGGGGGCAGAGATGGTCAGGGATTGGGGAGATGCACGTAATGATGGTGATGAAAGAGGGGTGGGATTGAAGGATGGAGAGAATAGCACGGTAAAAGCAGTTGGGTTGAGTAGTAGGAGAAGCAAGCATAGGAAGAGAAGAGGTGACTGCATAAGAGAATTTCATAAGTTGTTGGGCAGGATGCCGTTGAGATATAGTTATGGAAAGGTAGTTAATTCAGTTGGTGAACAAGGACTGTGCATGAAAGGAGGCAAGTTAGTTTTTTGTGATAAATATGAGTGATATTCAGTTGCAACTGGAATTGTGGTTTTCTTTGCTTCCCAGTAAAATGGTATGGAGCTCATGATTTCATTTCAATGCATAGAAACAGATTACATTGAATACTATTAATCAGTTCACTTGAGAATCTCACTTCGTGATGCTAATCATTGTTCAAATTCGTGGAGATGGACGAGAAATGGGGAGCCTAAGCGATGGAATATGAAGACACCATCTTACAATGCGAGAGGTCAGATGTTTAATATCTGTTATTCTCTTTTATCTGTAGGAATTTGTCATTATAAGCAGCATGTCCTTTCATTATGAGTAGCATGTAACTTATGTGTGTGTGTGTGTGTATATATATAGTGCTCAAGGTCAGAGGTCTTCTGTAGTTGTCATTTCGTAGCATGAATTTCAATATTCATAATCACAGTCGGAGATAAAATCTGACCATAAATTTGTCCTTTAAAAGAAAATTATGAAAATTGAAAAATCAAATCAAAGAACATGTAGAACCAAGAAATGAGTGAACTCGAGTAAAATGAAAAAGAAAATACAGAAGAAAAAAAAGAATCAATGACGCATCCGAATCAAAGAACGGCAGGCAGTGGCAACCAGCAGAGGATGGCAATAACAGGTGGAGTAGGAGGTGGTGGCTGCGAAAGTGAGGCGAAGGTGGAACCCCAGTATAGTTTAGGGCTTAGAGAGAAAGGTCAAAATATAATGCATTAAAAAATAACATCTAAATCTATGAACTAGTCATTACATTTTTAATGTATTCAAAAATATCTCAGGATATACCATTACGTACACTATAAAAACTTTTGGTTAACAAACAAAGGTTTCAATTACATTACATTACATCTCAACTTACCAAACATACCCTTAATTAAGTCTTAACTGTCACTGCCATTATTGTGATTAGAGCAACTTAGAAGAGGTTTTATCATTAAGTAGATCAACATAGTAATTATTAAGCCATCCATCAATAATATTGATCTCAGTTTTTCGCTGTGCAACCAACCAATCTGGATCTGTTGTTTCATCTGCTCTAAGTATATCCAAGCAATGAGACCCTGCAAAAAAAAAAAAAAATTCTCATTTATTATTGCCAAATTTCAAATCTTAGAGTTGTCTTGATCGTGGATATCTTTGCCTAATTTCGGTGGATGCTTTTATAAAAATAATTCAGACTGGTAATACTCTATCATCATGGGTTAATTACTTCAGTTGTCACTAAACTTGTTCGTGGCCGGACTTTTGCTAGATTTTAGTGGTACGTGGCTTTTTTTTTTAATCTAAATTCAGTCAATAAATAGATCGAGTTGTCATTAAAGTATATTAGTATAATATAATTATGCTGTTATAATTAAAAAATAAAAAATTCTATCCGTAAAATTATCAAAGTTTTTATTAATTTTACCAAATAAATTTGATTTTCAAAATCCCTTTATAATTCAGTGAAAGTCTGAATTGGATTTAGGCAATAAGTTTCTTATGTACAAACTAAGGTATTAATACAATATTACATGAGCAAAATATTTCTCAAGTTTTCCTACATGCCAGTATATTAATAACTCAAATTATGAATGCAAATATCAACAAAATTTTAGATAACATAGACTTAAAAGGAAATACCATTCACCGTAGAGACGGCAACAATAGTATCCGATATGTTCTCCAAAACCTATAAGAAAAGTCTTATTATTTTTTGCAATAAAAAAATAATTGGAGAAACTTACGGCTAAATTAGAAAATATAAAAAAAAATATTATTATTCGTATAACAATCAGTCATATAATGTCACATGTTATCTATCTAAAATTAAAGTATATTTATATTGATAAATTTAGTGGCAAAAGTCAAATAGTATAGGCCAAATTTCTCTATTTTAAAATTTTAAAAATAAAAACAATATATAAAAGAGTTAAGTGGCATTTTTGAACCGCTTAGAAAATTTTGATTAAAAAAGAAAAGGAAAATAAGAAGAGAGAAACGAATAAAATTTCACGAATTAAAAAAGAAAATGTGGAATGAAGAAATCTGATTCGTTTACCCGCCACTACTGTAAGGATCTTTTAATCCGTTGGAGAAAATGATGTTGCTCCCCAAATCTCTTTAGAATAAGTTTTATGCTCTGCAACGAAAATGAAATATCAAACAAGTGCACACATTGAGAGGATTGAACTGAATATTAATCTGATGCGCACAAGTCTCAGCCGGGTGGACTAATTTTATTCCTAAATTATTTGAACTATTCAAATTAGAGCATTTTTTTATTTCATATAAAAAATCAATTACATAATATCATGTCTCGTCCACTTTAAAAGTAAAATATATCTATTTAACACACAAATTAATTAATCAAATAAATAAGTAATACAATATCTTAGAAAGAAAAACCTACAAGGAATAACTGTAGCTTTGTGACTAATTAAGAGCTGAAGTAATCAATTTCCCGAGAAAAACCTTTCATCTTTAGAGTAAAAAACAAAATAAAATTGTAGAATTTAGAAAGTATTCATTCGATAAATCAGATGTATCATATCGTTTGTTAAACAGTTCGACATATTGAACTTATCACATTACCTCTCCGAATATATATATATATATATGGGGAAAAAGTCATAATTATTATTATGGCACTAAAAGAGGATGTGCGCAAGGAAATGATGGTGAATTCCACTATATATAAATGGTTGTGGAAAAAGTGATTAAAAAATGGGTGATAGAAATAATTACCTGCCATCTCCATCCCACACTCGTTTCAGAAACATTAGTGGGTGGATTCACATAGCATGATCTATTCCCTCTATATGCAACAATTCCTGCTAATATTTTGCTAAGAATGTTATTATCATTTTCTCCATCTATGCCTTTGCAAATTATGTTTCCCACTGGATATTTTGGTGGCTTGTTATACTGTGCTGCACTGCTATATGTTGTGTCTAAGTAGTCCTTAAGCTCATCACCATCTGTTAAGGGTCTACATATAACAACCACAAAAATTAAATTTATTATATATATACTTCTTTTGGGATGTGTTATTGGTGCGCATGCGTAAGTTGCAGTGTGCACGTGTACAATCTGATAAGATAAAAAAGAAAAATAAAAAATTATTTTATGTCGATTACGCATGTCTATGCACTGAGTTCATCTGCACTAATTCTCACTTTTTTTTTTATTTGAAACTTTAAAATTTAAATAATAACAAAATTTTAATAATTTTTAATTTGTTAGTATTACTTGCAAGTCTTGAATTTGTTGCTGAGGATTGATAGTCCACCAGGCTTAGAAGCAACTTCATCAATTTCTGCCCATGATTTTTGTATTGTTTGGTAGCAAGTCTCGCTTGTTTCCTATAAGAGAAGTTAACTAATTAATCAAGACTTTAATTAACTAAACTAATTAAACTTTGCAATTACAGAAAATTACCTTAAAATCCTTGGTGACAATAGAATAGTATCCATCAGAAGGAGTAATATCATCAAAGTAGAGAATAGGTGCGGATGATGCCAAAGCTCCCAACGCTATGTGGGGGTATTTTAGTCGAAACCATGAAGCCAGCACTACCAACAAAATTATTATCAAATATAACTATTAATTATTACCTTATGAGGAAATTAAAATTTTTTCAATGTAACATTATTTTTAGGAAACAACACTTTTTTCTTTTCTTTCTATGTTTATGAGAATTATTCAATTAAGCCGTAAATTCTTAATCTGTAGTTTATTAAACCCTATAATTTAATTAAGAAATAAGCATTTTTTTTTTACTTAATACAGTCACGTACTTCCACCGTATGATCCGCCGAGGACGATGACCGGAGAATTATGAGCATCCAGAATTTTCTTAATATGAATGATAATTTCTGCATAGTCAGCAATTGCTTGAACAGAGTTGAAAAATCCACGTTTGCTTGCATTTTTCAACGCTTCTTCTCTCGATCCAAATGGAATTGATTTCCCATAATATCTATGCTGTTAAATATCAAATTTCCAAAAAAACTTTATCAGTTAAAAAAAAATAACAATTAACTGATTTAATTTAGTTTTTAAAACCTCTATATATACGAGAAGAGCTTTAAACTTGGCAGCATTATCGGTGAGAAATCCAATGATAGGAAGATCACTATCAAGTGATTCTTCTGCTCCAAAATACACGAAAATTGGAGAACTAGAATTGGCTCCTCCCCAATATTTGGAATTTATGATATATCTTTGTTGGAATGTTTCGAAGCTTTCTGGCTTGAAATTGAAATGATCGACTGTTTGATTGTAAAAGAATGTTTCCATGTCTTGTTCTTCTTCTTCAGACAAAAAAACGTCTGTATCTTCCACAATTCTTGGACCTGTCGGACTCAGCCTCGGAACTTGGTGAAACCCACTTGCGGTTGCTAAGGTTAACCATAATATTAACAGAAACTTTGGATTCATTTTCATGGAAATTAATATGCAAAACGTATAATATTTAATCGGTGACAAAGTTTGAACTAGAAGAGACTTATATAGTAATCTAACAAGCAATCTTATTGTGGATTATTTATCAAAGATTATATTTTAATATATAACTATAAATGCCATTACAAATCATATAGTTTCAAACTTTTTACATTTTTTATCGCTGTCTAATCATCAGACTAATTTTTAATAATTATCAAATTTATATTAATATATTTACTTTTTTAATAATATATTTTGGAGATAATAAGAATAAAATTTATAAGAAAATAGCTAGACTATCAAAAGGGGGGATGTTTATCTAATAATATATTAATCATAGAAGAGTTTACATTTGGTCGATCAGTCCAATTTTAAACCGAACTATTAGAATAAAAAACCAAATTTACATCATTCTAGAAACCAAAATGAATAAATTTTAGGCTTTTGATGACGGGACAAAACTAATTAAATCAAATTTTCTATTGAGATCCAAATCTATTGAATCAAAAAGTAGAAAAATCAAACTAAACATATCAAAATGTCCACGATGATTGATTTTGCACATTCCTACACATACACAATTAATTAAGGCAGGAAGAAGTGCAAACTATTGATGGGATTCCATATGATATGCAATTATTGAAAGTATTGTAAAGATTATACATAAGATGTTACATATAAGTAAGTTAAACTTGCAGAAATAAATTAATTTGACAACCTATATACTATTAGTTGTTTCTACTTAGTTTATAAGAGAGATATTAACTTGAGGGATTGATGAAAAAAGCTGTCAATTGTTTTGCATGATGCTGATTGGTAAATTCCAGGAAGGTATGAATCATTTGCAATTAATTGAAAACTTAATAATTTGCCATTTCCGGAATAGTGGGAGACACATGGAATATTCAAAGAAATTATTAAACTTAAGTAGCTAGTCCACTATATGAGGGTAAGAATCATTTAATTTAAGTGCTCTCCTAGTACAAAATCACTTAATTTAATGACATTTTAATCAAGAAATTTTGCTTCAAAAAGTAATTAAAAAAAAAAGAGATAAAATATAGTGCCCCATTACACACGCATGATCAACAAGCAGAATGGTCATATTACGTCACAATAACTGATAAGAATGGAGTTTTTCCACTGAACAAACAGAAGATAAAAGTATTATCTCCAGTCAATTTGTGGAAAGGCAAGGCTCGTGATGGTACATTATTATTCATTTTCCACGCAGTCTTTTCACATTTGTCTCCATTAAAAAGATATTTTCACATCGACTTTGTCACTTTATCTGAAATACACTCGTTGACCCATATTTTCTCATATTCACGATCAACCGAAAAGCAAAACCACTAGCGAATTCATGACTAACTCCAAACTGTTAAACTAATAGTTTGAGAAAAAAATATAATAAATTTTAGAATTTTGAAAGCTTACCTTAAAAAGATTTTGAATTTTTAATGCTGATAACCTGCAAGTATTATTGTTTAAAATGTGAAAGCAATTATTTTGTGGCTGAAATCCATTGAAAAATCAAGCCCCAATTGAATGTCTAGAGCAGTCGTGTGTTGTGCGTTATAAAAATAATGATAATATTATGATAATTATAAAATATTTGAATAACTATTAAATTTATCATTTTTCTTATTTTAGTAGAAGTTAATTTTTTTTATTTTATACCTATAAATATTTTATTGTGGTTATTCAGTAGACAATTAATAATAAAAAAATTTTTATTTTATTATTTCTGTTTTTCTTTTAATTAATTTATAACACGTTATCAGCACGATAGTTTCCTTTGATTATTAAAAGTCGTTGATTTACAATAAGCCGGCTCGAAGGAATAAAAAATTATAATTTACAAGATTAAATGGTAAGTAGATTTAATTCATAAATTTTGAATTATTTTAATTCTCATGAGTTAATGAGATTGATTAAGGGTCAATAATTTTACCCTATAATAAATAATTTTAAAAACTTCAATATATAAAAATATTAAAAATTGAGAATAATATTTTCTATTACCAAGGACATTAACATAATTTTAGTGATTTGTTTTGCATAATTGCAATTTGATCCTTGCTTAATTATATTTTAATCATTATATTATATATAATGATTTATTTTGCATAATTGCAATTTGATCATTGCTTAATTATATTTTAATCAGTATACTATATATAATCAATATATTTTATGTAAAGCCATATTTGATTTTTAATTTGCTATATGTATATTGTTGTCATGTGTAATATAATTATTTGAAGGCTTCGGAATAGTTATAATGCAATTACTTACATACAATTAGTTAGGAAATATATTATTTCTCAAATATGTCTCGCAGACATATATTTTCAAAAAATATTCGTTGAAATGAATATCATTTTGAGAATGAAAGATAAATACTTGAGATCTATTTTGTATAAGATTAGTAATATATTTTTTCAGATAATTTAATTTTGATACAAATATTAATAAACTCGAAGTTTGCTAATAAATACAAATTTTAGTAACCTGAAGCTTACTAACAAATATTAATAACCTATTATTTGTCACAATATTAGTAAACATAAAGTTTACTAATTGTTATGCAAATATTAGTAACATGCAGTTGACTAATTATTCAAATATCAATAAACCAGAAGTTTGTTGATTAATCGATACTAATATTGATAAACTCGAAGTTTATTGATTATAATAAACTTGAAAATTGATATAAATACTAATAAACATATAGTTTATTGACTGTGTGTCACAAATATTAGTAAACCTGACGTTTACTATATAATTGTTTGATATTAATATTAAGAAACTTGATGTTTATCAATTGATATAAATATTGATATAATAAAAATAGTAAGCCTGAAGTTTACTAATTAACAATTGATTACTTGGCATGACTGGTTTGACCATTTCGAATCGATTATAATACATAAATTATTGAGAATTCATATGTTTATTAGAGAACCAGAAGTTTCTTTAATTCTACTTAAGGAATTCTCATAATCTATTTGTTCTCAAGAAATATTTTATACAATTAACATCAGCTGAAATTAATGTTAATACGATTTCTGGTTCTGCAAATGTAATTGAAGGCTCTGGAAGAGTCCAAATTATGCTTCCAAATGGAACAAAATTATATATTGATGATGCGTTGTATTCAAGTAGATCCCGAAGAAATCTACTAAGTTTTAAAGATATATGTCATAATAGATATCATATTGAAATGACAAATGATGAAAATTTTGAATATCTATATATTACATCTACAAAATTAAACCAGAAGTTCATATTAAAGAAAATTTCAAGTTTCTCAACGGGATTATATTTCACGAAAATAAAAATGGTTGAATCAAATTATATGCACTGGAAGTGCTCAGACTCTAAAATGTTCATACTTTGGCATGATCGCCTTGGTCATCCCGATTCAACTATGATGCGACTTATTATTGAGAATACAAATGGACATGGACTTAAAGATCAAAAGATACTTTTATGAAATAATTATTTTTGTAGTTCTTTTGCTCAAGGTAAATTGATTGTGAGACCCTTACTATCTAAATTACCTTTGAAGTCTCCTATTTTTTTTACAAAGAATACAAGGATGTATTTGTGGACCAATTTATCCATCTGGTGGATCATTTCATTATTTTATGGTTTTGATTGATGTTTTCAACTAGATGGTCTCATGTATGTTTATTATCATCTCGTAATGTTGCTTTTGCTAAATTTCTAGCTCAAATTATAAAGCTTAGGTCAAGTTTTCTCCAATCATCTTATTAAAACAATTTGTTTAGATAATACGGGTGAATTTACTTCAAAAGCATTTTATGATTTTTGTATGTCAATAGAAATTGATGTTCAACATTCCATTGCGCATGTTCACACTCAAAATAATTTAGCTAAATCTTTCATTAAATGTTTACAATTAATTGCTAGACTTATGCTCATGAAATCAAAACTTCTTGCATCTGCTTGGGGATATACTATAACTCATACTGTATCTTTAGTTCATCTTCGATCATCTACATACAACAAGTTTTAACCTTTACAACTTGTTTTTGATCAACAACCTAACATATCTCATCTTAGAACTTTTAGTTGTGCTGTATATGTTTCCATTGCTCCCCCTCAATGAACTAAAATGGGGCCGCTTAACAACGTTTAGGTTTCTATGTAGGTTTTGATTCCCCTTCTATTATCATATATCTTAAACCTTTAACTGGTGACCTTTTTCGAGCAAAGATTTTTAGATTGTCAATTTGATGAATTGGTTTTCCCACCATTAGGGAAAGATAAAGAAAATGGGCCAAAAGCTCAAGAAATCAGTTGGAACATACCAATTTTGTCCAAATTTGATACACACACAAATCAATGTGAACTTGAAGTTTAAAGAATAATTCATTTACAGAATGCTGCAAATCAGCTATCCGATATCTTTATAGTCACCAAAAGGTCACCAAATCATTCCAGCTGCAAATGCCCCTATACGATTAAATGTCCCGCGTAGGACATTTTGGAGGTATAACAGCAAATGAGTCTAGTTCATGCCAGAAGCGTGATAGACCTATTGGTGCAAAAGATATTGTTCCTCGAAAAAAGAGAGAAATAAAAAATCATTCAATTGATCCTCCTGCAGAGGCCAGAAATAACTCAAATACATAACTATATTTTTTCTAGAGAAGCGACCCTAGAAGTGGTTCTGGTACCGATAAATTATGAGATCTCATTGAAAATTGAAAATATGTTAGAAAGAGATGAAATTATGTATTTGCATATGCAATTGCTTTTGAAATAGCAAATGATGATAAGCTTGAGCCTAAAACTGTAGAAGAATGTTGACAAGGACTTGATTGGCCAAAATGAAAAGAGGCAATTCAGACTGAGCTAGATTCTTTAGCTAAATGAAAAGTATTTAGACCAGTAGTCCTGACACCAGAAGATGTCAAACCAGATGGATATAAATGGGTCTTTGTATGTAAGAAAAATGAGTTGAATGAAGTTGTAAGATACAAGGCTAGACTTGTGGCTCAAGATTTTTCACAAAGACCAGGCATAGATTATGAAGAGACTTACTCTTCAGTTATGGATATAATTACGTTTAGATTTTTTATTAGCTTAGCAATCTCTAAAGGACTTAACATACATCTAATGGATGTAGTTACAACTTATTTATATGGATCGTTAGATAATGACATATATATGAAAATTCCTGAATGATTTAAGATGCTTGAAGTATATAATTCAAAACCTCCACAAATATAGTCGATTAAACTCCAAAAATCTTTGTATGGATTAAAGCAATCTGGACGCATGTGGTACAATCGTCTAAGTGATTGCCTAGTGAAAAATGGGTATGAGAATAATTCAATTTGTCCATGCATTTTTATCAAGAAGATAAATTTAATATTTGTTATAGTTACAATTTATGTTGATGACTTAAATATAGTGAAAACTCCAGAAGAGATCTCTATTACTGCAGAATATTTGAAAAATGAATTTGAAATGAAAGATCTCGGAAAAACAAAATTTTTTCTTGGGTTTCAAGTTAAATATTTGCCAAAAGAAATTCTTGTACATCGGTCATCTTATATAGAAAAAATCTTGAAACAATTTTATATGGATAAGTCTTATTCATTAAGCATTCCAATGGTTGTTTGCTCTCTTAATGTCAAGAAAGATCTTTTTCACCCACAAGAAGATAACAAAGAGATTCTTGGTCCTGAAGTACCATATCTTAGTGAAATAGGTTCACTTTTATATCTTGCAAATAGCACTAGACCAGATATAATTTTTGCAGCTAATTTGCTAGCAGGATTTAGTTTTGCACCAACTCAAAGGCACTGGAATGGTGTAAAATATGTTCTACATTATCTTCGTGGCACTTCTGACATTGATTTATTTTTTTCAAAAGGAGTAAATTCAGAATTGACAGGATACGCTGATGTTGGATACCTATCAAATCCTCATAAAGCTCGGTCACAAACAGGTTATGTCTTCACATATGGTGGCACTGCTATTTCTTGGCAATATGTTAAACAAACAATCACTGTTACTTCCTCAAATCATTCAGAAATATTAGCCATCCATGAAGCAAGTCGTGAATATGTGTGGTTGAGAACCATGACTCATCATATTAAGGGAACAAGTGGGTTGGTAGTGAAGAAAAAAGCCAACAAAATTGTATGAGGATAATGCAGTATGTATTTTACAACTCAAAGATTGCTATATCAAAGGAGATAGAACCAAACATATCTCACCAAAATTCTTCTATACTCATGAACTTATGAAAGAAGGACAGATTGATGTTTGTAAAGTTTGCTCAAGTAATAATCTAGCAGATTTGTTCACAAAGGCCTTACCAAGTTTAATTTTCAAGAAACATGTGCACAATATTGAAATGCACCAATTAAAAGATTTAGTTTGATTCATTTTATTGTTGAGGGGAAGTACATATGAATATTATACTCTTTTTCCTTCGCTAAGTTTTTATCCACTGAATTTTTCTTAGCAAAGTTTTAACGAGGTATATTCATAGTGCATAGTTATCCAAGGGAAAATGTTGTGATAATTATGAGATATTTGGATGACTATTAAACTCATCATTCTTCCTATTCTAGTAGAAGTCAATTGTGGTTATTTAGTAGATAATTAATAATAGATTTGGATGAGTATCAAATTCATCATTCTTTCTATTCTAGTAGAAGTTAATCTCTTCTATTTTGTGTCTATAAATATCCTATTGTGATTATTCAGTAGATAATTAATAATAAAAAAATTTCTATTCTATTATTTCTGTTTTTTTTAATTAGTTTATAACGGATAACGTTTATTTCAAAACCAATCGTTTTGGAAGAAATAGTAAAACATCTGAAATTTATAACTACTATCAAAGTCGAGATCACGGATTCGATTTCCAATAACAACAATTGTTGATGGACATTGTTAGTTAAGATGCGGCAGCAATTATCCCATTTACAATAAATATGCGTGACTTTATAAGATTTAAAATAATTAGTTCGAAAAAAAAATTAAAAAACTACATCCAAACTCAGCTCAAACCAAAGTTTTTTATAGGTCCATGCATTCCCAAATTTATTCTTTTGTCAAATACAAAAAATAAAGAATAAAAAAATAATAAAAGATTACTAAATGAGGGCCCTATCAGGTTCGATCCGGTGACCTCTTGATCTGCAGAGTCAAATGCTTTACCACTGAGCTAAGGACCCATCGGACATTTCTGTCTTCCATTGTAATCCTTACCAAACTTTCAACCTGCCGAAGTTCTTAATGCTATAATGACAACTCATGGTTAATTGAAGTCCTTTTGGTCTATCAAAAATTTTTGCTCATTGGTTAAGTTCCACGGCGTTGAATTACAATATGGCCGTATCATATAAGACACTTTTCATTTGGAAAAATCACAAAATCAAAAGACTTTCCACCAATTTACCAACTCCAATCAAAATATCTGTCAATTTATATTTTTATAAACCATTTACACCCTTTAGATTAGGGTGATTCGGTGCCACTGAATACTGCGAATGCAATTATAGACCATTAAATTAAAAATAAAATAATATTAAATTTTTAATTCGGCATCTAGAACCAATTGCACTCGAATTGAATAATCAAATTAAGATACACGTGAGCTCTCATTGAATAATCAAATTAATTCCTGTTTTTCTTTTCTTTTTTCACCTCCATGCTAATATGAAGTGCAACACTTCACCAGCGTCCGAGCAACTAAAAGTAAGATAAATTTTGATTACATATGATCAATTAGTTAACTCTGTGACTTTCATCTTATCAGGCTCCAATTTCTGCACATGGATTGTGATAAAGACGGCCACAAGCAAGAGAAATGTCTCTATTTAAATCTTCCAAGTTCAATACACAAAGTGTAAATTAACTTATTATTTTATTAAAAAAATAGACTATAAGCGTAACAACATTAGTTGATCAAGTAGTTATGCCCTTATTTAGATTTGAGTCTTGCAAATGAAAAAAAAAAAATCAACACTTTGAGAGCTTAGTATAAGTAGAGAGTACAAGGTACAAATGTATAACAGCTTCACAACACAGAGTTGCCTCCCCAAGCTTCAGTTTCCCATCTACATGTGAAAACATCTCTGTTCTTTATAGCAGATGAAACCACCAGTACCTGCTGTTCCATTTCTGGTTCGTAAAAACCATAAGCATAGATTAGTGCAAATTGAAACGAAATTATTAGCAGCAGCACTCACACACAGAATTACTAAGTAACCATCAACGCAAGTTTTTGCAATCTTTAGTTTGTAAATTACCTGATGAGCCAAAATCAAAATTTGTACAGCCCTACTATGAGTTGTACGAAAAGTAAGGAGACGGTCGTCTACTTGTTTTCAAAAGTAACCAAAATTTGTTGAGGCAAAACGACTGTTGCTTGTATAAAGTGTTGCTGTAAGGAAAAAGAAAAAATTAAGAAGAAACAGTGAGAGGTTGCCAAACAGTCTCCCTACAAACACATTTTATATTCGACAAAGAGTAAGATTAGAAAGGAACCCTTCTTTAAGCAAACGATTCTACATCAAAATCCAAAGGGTCGAGCCTTGTCAGTCCGATCAGAGGACTCAATCACTTTGGTTCCTGTATTTGTTTGTCTACTTGTGTACCGGGTCTATAGAAAGCCAAGCATGGGCCTTTTCCTTGCAGAGCTTTTGCTTGGACTTGGATTGAGCCTGTGGCTGTTGAGCCGGGCTTATAAATAACAATTTAGGCATTATCAGTTAATACGATAAGCAACACAAATTTTTAAAATTTTTGTATCCAAATTATAATTCGATTCGAAAAATTTACAATGTAATAAAATTTTTTTTGCGTGCATGTGCGGAAATCGTATCCGAGTGATGCTAGACAATTCAGCTGCAGTCTTATCAATTTCAGACCATAACCGCTTTATAACGTTGCAACAATTCGAGCAAGCATTCTGCAATACCACTCAATAATGGAAATTAAACTCAATATATCAATTTAATCGTGAATAAATTGAAATAAAATACTAATTTCTAACCATAAAATTTTGGCTGACAATTTCAAATAGTTTGCCTTGTGGTGTGATATCGCCAAAGCATTGGGGCAGATGAAGCCAATGCGCCAATTGCAATCTGAGGATATTTAAGACGAAACCATGAGGCCAGCACTGCATAATATATGCATGAAAAGAAAATACTTTTGCAAATAATAATTACCTACATATAAATATATATTTGATGATAAAATGCTTGAAAATTAATTATGAAACTTGCTTCCACCATAAAATCCTCCAATGACAATAACTGGACAAATTTGTGATAATGTAAGAATTTTGAAATCAAGTATAAGTTCTGCAGTATCTGCTAGAGCTTGTGCTTCACTGAAGTTATGCGTAATATTCTGAGTCTTTTTCGTCTATAGTTTTCTGTGGGACGTGAAGTTCCACAATACCGATGCTGCAATACAGCCAATCAATACATATAACAATGTGATTCTTATAGAATTTACTTGAAACATTCAATCATAAAATACAAAATACAATAATGAATAGTAAGTTATGAGTTAATTGCATTTATAGTCACAAAAAAAAATTCGGTCAAAATGGATGTAATATAATCCAGAATACTAATATGACAATCTAATTCGATCAATGTTATTAAAACCGAATCGGCTGATCAGATTGGTTTAAATGCGGATTGACAACTGGTTTAATTGATTTAATGCATAGAAATCGGATTGATAAAAAATCTTAAAGGACCAATATGAACTGGTCAAAAACCAGCTAAAGCGGATAAAACTTGATGGAACCAGACAAACCACAAAAATAAATTTTAATTTTTCCAATGGTTTAAAATTTCACCAAAATTTTGATTATTTTTTTATTTTTTTAATGTGTTAGTGACCAACACTTAATTAAAACTTAAGAGCATTGGAGATTTTGAGTTTTTTTTAATTATAATTATAATTGAATATTATATCATTTTTGTTTGGAGAACATTTTTTTCAAAATTAAATGACTATAGCTCCTTGTTTGGCTTAATATTTTCATAGCCGGCTTAGATAGTACCACCGTCATAAAAACAATCTTAATTGTAAATTTCCAAACAGAGACAAGATAATTTTAATTAATATAAAATCTCTTGATAACTAATTTAGTTAATTAGTTTAGTCAAGGAATGAATATTCGGACCCAATTTAAGGAAAAAAAAATCCCGAAGTTTAATTTAGTGGCACTAGTCTTATTTCAAGATTATATGAGGTATAATAGCGTATCTTGCATTTGGAAATGAATTTTGATTTTTTAAAGGAAAAATACATACTTTGTTCCCTATATTTTAATAATTTTATATATTGAATTCTTATACTTTTAAAACTATACGTCAAATTCTTAAACTTTTTTTAGTAGAACACATTAAGTCCAAATAAATGGCACAAACGACGGTATAATATAAGCGTGGTTAAAGTCGCATGTATTTTAACGGAATATTATTATTTTTGACGTCCGTTTGGACTTAATGTGTGCTAATTGATAAATTCGGGAATTTAATGTGTAGTTTTAAAAATATAGAGATTTAATGTGTAAATATGTAAAAATTAAAGGATTTAATGTGTAGTTTTAAAAGTATAAGGACTTAATGTATAAAAACATTAAAATTTAAGGACTAAATTATGGGTTTTGCCTTTTTTAAACTTAACAATTCTCCCATCACATGGAAATTTAATAATTTAATTCATACACATATAAATTGGAAAAAAAATGTATTTATTTCTTCATACTATTGCATTCAATTTGGCCCCCTTAAAAGAGATGTCCATAAACTGTGACTGTTTCCATGTTAGTTGGTTGGAAGCTTGGCATAGTACTCTGCAATCCAAGCTGCAATAATTTTGATCTCCTTCTCTTGCTGAGCAACCAGCCAACCAGGATTATCTGTTGCAGGAGGGTATAGATCCATGCAGTGTGATCCTAATTATAATAACAAATATCTCCATTAAATTCTTGCATGTAATACTATAATATCTTATGAAATTGAGAGAATTTTCCAAGAAAGAAAAATACCTTCTTTTGTATGTATTGCAACAATACTGTCTGATATATCTTCTAAAACTCTGTAAGTTTTATTTATAGATAAGAAATAATGAATGATCTACTAGCGTAGTTTAGAACTGATAGAATATATCAGTCAGAACCGAACAACTGTATTCTATCAGAAAATTATATTTTATGAAAAACAAATATATGAATAAAATGAAATCAATAATTGGTTGTTTAATTACCCTCCAGCACTCCATGGTTCACGCAGTCCATTGGAAAAGATGATGTTGCTTGCGAAACGTCCTAGCACAGTTTTTATGTCCTGAATTTTTTTTTTTTAATTTATGTCCTGATGATTTTATGGATTCAAAATAACTGAAAATAATACACAGACAGAGGACATTAAGCTTAATTACATGGCCACCGAATTCTGTTGTTGCCCAATGCGGCCTTGGAACTTCTCCGACAGTATCTACACAGTCTTTCGTATAACTCTTTATATCGAAAGGAGATGCTTGAAACATAGTCTCGTTTCCATATCCCATTGGGAACACCATTTCAGTGCACGTCTGAGAAAACAGTGGAAAGGAAATTTTACTATTAGTTTCATATTCTTGATGAAAATCATCGTATGGAATTAATACCTGCCAATCCCAAGCACTCTGATTGCTTAATTCATATGAAAATATTTCATGGCAAGTATTCGATCCAAATAATCTAGCTTTGAGTCCCGCAGAAATTCTGCCAAGAATATCGGTTCCTTCTGGAGCTCCATCAATGCGGCGACATGTGTTTCTAACTTGTTGATATACAGGACTGTCGTATTGAGCAGTAGTAACATAGATGACTCCTAAATAGAACTTGAGCTCTTCAGTCGAATTCAGAGGGCTGACAATGAGGTACGTAGAAGACAGTTAATAGGGACCGGTTTTAGTCAAATTAGTGTTAATTTTTAGAAAGTTGGCGTGATTAATTAGTTACCTGCAAGTATTGAACTTATTGCTAAGTGTCAATAATCCATTTGGTTCAGCTGCAATTCTGTCATTCTCAGACCAAGACTGTTTAATTGTGTTGTAACAACTTTCACTGGCTTCCTGAATCAATCAATGTAAAATGGTTGGTACGAGTGATTTGATCATGAAATCTTCAATATCATATTATTTAATTTCTTACTTGAAAATCCTTCGTGACAACAGAATGGTAGCCATTATGCGGTGTGATATCATCGAAGTAGAGAGGATGATGCTAGAGCACCAATGACAATGTGAGGGTATTTGAGACGAAACCAGGCTGCCAGCACTAATAAATTTGCAATAAAAACAATAAAAATCAGTTCAGAAATTTAACTGAAAACCCGAAATGACCTAGCTCCATAACTAGAAAATTAAGTTAAACTTACTTCCACCATAGGATGCTCCAACAGCAATAGCAGGGGAACTCTGTGCTGACAGGTATTTCTTCACATCAACAATCACCTGAGCATAATCTGCTAGAGCTTGCTCCGAGCTCAAGTAACCAAGTGTGCTGGAATTTCGAAACGCCTCGTCTCTGGATCCGAAAGGCATTGACTCGCCATAGTATCGATGCTGCAACAAATCATATCACTAATAAGAAACTAACTTTGAGCAAATACAGGACACCATTTTTACTTACTTCTATTAACAACATCAAGCCTTTAAAACGAGCAGCAAGATCAGTCATGAAGCTTTCAACATCATAAATTATATTAGTTTCTTCACCGATATAAACAAAGATAGGCGAGCTAGTATTAGCACCGCCCCAGTACATAAAATTCAAGATATATCGCTGCTGAAACTTAGCGTAGCTCTCAGGATTGTAGTTGAAATGATAAAGTGTTTGTGTGTACTTATGCAGTTGATAATCTCGTGGGAGTTCATAAGGGCTTTCGCTGGCCGCGAACCTTCTGTTTACACTTTTAAATCTGCTCAATTTGATAGGATGAACTGCAGATGCAATTACTGCAGCAAGCAATAGCAGCATCAGCAATAACTGAAATGGTGCCAATCCCATTTTTCAGCTATGAAATTCTCTGATTTTTTATCAAACAATTTCATAATTGAAGCCTGTAATTAAGCTGGTATAAATAGATTTGAACATGATAGATCCTTTTTGGCATAGACTTTTGGATTCCTTAATAGAAAAATGCCAGCAAAGAACGAGCCAGGTGAGACTGAGGAGTATATAATTAAAAAGCCAAAAAACTTTTTGGCAAGCTTGTAGTTAATTGCATTCCATTTGTATCTATATTTTGGAGTCAGAATATCTAATTATAGAGAATCTTGACCAGAATCATGAGCCAAACTATGTAATTCAATTACTTAATTACAAGAGTTTATTCACACAACTAGCTTATTGAGTCAATCATCT
The DNA here is from genome assembly GCA_037975025.1 of Excoecaria agallocha. Taxonomy (NCBI): domain Eukaryota; kingdom Viridiplantae; phylum Streptophyta; class Magnoliopsida; order Malpighiales; family Euphorbiaceae; genus Excoecaria; species Excoecaria agallocha. The sequence continues at coordinate 58,312,353 of CM075812.1, read as the reverse complement.
CCATTTTAAAATATTTTGTGGAAAAAAAAAGAGCTACCCCCAATATATGGTATGGAATGATATGAGTTCGTTCTTCCATATCGAGAGTTTTTTTTTTTTTTTACCTTGAGTTCTATATATGGAGCTTTCTTATCAGCGTGAGTTCAGATTATTCAGACTTATACCGACCGAATGTATTATAAAAAATGGAAATAAAATCCATGATTTCATTTGTTTTTCAAGCTACCATTGCGTGGATACATGAATAAAATCATTTATTGGGTTTGGACAAGTAAAATCATCAAGGGCTTGTTTGATTTGTGGTATGGTATTGTTCATTGATATATTGTTCTTTAGAGTACAATATTTGGGAGCATAATTCTCCTTATGGTATTATACTCTATGATTTTGATTAACCGGCAATTGTACAAGTAAAATCATTAACAGGCCAGGCTTCAAAAAGAATTTTGGTCTTAATTAGACTTTATGATCTTGTCATGTTGCCTATGTAATATTTCCGATGCTGCCATATATTTCTTTCCAAAAATAATTTTGTTTAGAGTACAGCCTTATTATTATTATTATTATTATTATTATTATTATTATTATTATTATTATTATTATTATTATTAATCAAACGACTATAGTTACTTGTTTGACTTAACTTTTCGATAGCCGGCTTAGATAATGCTACCAGCGTAAAAAACAATCTTAATTGTTAATTAGTTTAGTCAAAAAATGAATATTTTGTTAATAGATAGACAGCTGTAAATATCTTTCTAATTATAGTGTAAATAATTTAGCACAATTAGAGCTATTTTATAGGAAGAAAATAGCAGATTTTCAGGGATGTAAATCAAATTTATTTCTATTTAATGAAAGCTCTCTCAAAGGGAGAAATTATTCAGCAAAATTGACATGGTATCAGAGCCTTCTCTTGACTATTTTGGCTTTGCAATCTTGAGATTTCTTTGAGCTTGGCTTCGTTTACTTGTTTCTTGGCTATTATTTGTCTTGAATCTTGGTTACTCTCTGTATCTTGGTTAATCTTGACTGTTTTTTTCTGGTTTTCTTGGCTGTTTACGATAATGACTTCCCATCAATTTGAGTCTTTCAATGTTCGATTTACTGGAAAGAATTATTCTGCTTGGGAGTTTCAGTTTCAACTATTTGTCACTGAGAAGGAATTATGGGGCCATATCGATGGAAGTGATCCAGCTCCTAGTGATGCTACACAGTTATCTCAATGGAAGATCAAAGATGCTCAGGTGATGACATGGATTTTAGGGTCTATTGATCCTCTTATTGTCCTGAATCTCAGGCCATATAAGACTGCAAAGGGCATGTGGGACTACTTAAAAAAGGTCTACAATTAGGACAACAGTGCACGTCGTTTTCAGTTGGAACATGAGATTGCTAATTACTCTCAAGGCAGTCTTTCTATTCAAGATTACTTTTCTGGATTTCAAAATCTATGGGCTGAATTCACTGATATTGTTTATGCTAAAGTACCTGCTGCATCTCTTTCCATAGTTCAAGAAGTTCACGAGCAAAGCAAGCGAGATCAATTTTTAATGAAATTACAATCTGACTTTGAGATTGTTCGGTCAAGCTTGATGAACCGTGATCCACCTCCTTCCTTGGATGTCTGTTTCAGGGAATTACTACGTGAAGAGCAACGTCTTCTCACACAAAACTCTTTCAAGCAAGAGAATACTGTCACCGTTGCATTTGCTGCCCATGGAAAAGGAAAGGGCAGGGATATGACTAAAATACAATGTTATAGTTGTAAGGACTATGGTCATATTGCTAGTCATTGTGGTAAGAAGTTCTGTAATTATTGCAAACAACAAGGGCACATTATCAAGGAGTGTCCCACACGTCCTCCAAATCGCCGGAATAACTCCTCTTACACAAGCAATATTACCACTGAGTTTGCTGCCCCAGCAATGTCTACATGTCCTACTCCAACTCCAGCAGCTGCATCAGTTCTTACTCCTGAAATGGTACAGCAAATGATTGTTTCAGCCTTGGGCTTGCAAGGTAATAATATTTCATCTCATCTTTGGCTTGTTGACTCCGGTGCTTCAAATCATATGACCAACTCTACTAGTATGCTTAACAATGTCCGAGAATATATTGGTTCATCAGAAATTCAGGTAGCCAATGGAAGTAATTTATCTATCACTGAGATTGGGGATATTAATCCAACTTTCAAGAATATTCTTGTATCACCAAAGCTATCTACTAGTCTTATTTCTGTTGGTCAATTAGTGGATGACAATTGTGATGTGCATTTCTCTCGTAATGGTTGTCTTGTGCAGGATCAGGTGTCGGGGACGATAATCGCGAAGGGGCCTAAAGTTGGACGACTGTTTCCTATCCACTTTTCCATTCCTCGTTTCCTGTCTTTTGCTTGTACCACTACAGCCAGTAAGAGTGAGATTTGGCATAGACGTTTAGGACATCCAAATTACTCTATTTTGTCTCATTTAACAAATTCTGGTTTGTTGGGAAATAAAAGTTCTTTTTCAAATGTTGCATTTGATTGTTCTACATGTAAATTGGGTAAAAGTAAAATGCTTCCTTTTCCTAAGTTTGGTAGTCGTGCATCCAAGTGCTTTGATGTCATTCATAGTGATGTTTGGGGTATATCACCAATTGTCTCTCATGCCAATTATAAATACTTTGTGACATTCATAGATGATTTTAGTCGATTCACTTGGGTATATTTTCTTCGTTCCAAATCCGAGGTATTTTCCGTGTTCAAGACATTTTTAGCTTATATTGAAACTCAATTTTCTAAAAGTATTAAAGTGTTACGATCTGATTCTGGTGGGGAATATATGTCTCATGAATTTCATGATTTCTTGTCTAAGAAAGGAATTATTTCACAACGTTCTTGTCCTTATACCCCACAGCAAAATGGGGTTGCTGAACGTAAAAATCGCCACCTTTTGGATGTCACTCGTACTCTATTGATTGAGTCATCTGTTCCATCTAAATATTGGGTTGAAGCTTTGTCTACTGCTGTATATTTAATTAACAGATTGCCATCTCAAGTGTTAAATCTTGACTCACCTTATTATCGTCTTTATCATCAATTTCCTAGCTATCATGATTTACATACTTTTGGTTGTGTTTGTTTTGTCCATCTACCACCTCTTGAACGTAACAAATTATCTATTCAGTCAGCTAAATGTGCTTTTATGGGTTATAGTCCATCTCAAAAGGGCTTTATTTGCTATGATCCTGGTTCTAAAAAATTTCGTGTATCAAGACATGTTGTTTTCTTTGAGAATCAGTATTTCTTTCCCACTCATGTTCAGCCTTCTTCTGCTGGTTCTCTTCTTCCTACATTTGAAGATTTGTCATCTTCTTCTGGGCGGTTCAAACCTGGAATTGTGTATCAACGACGTCAACCAACTTTACTCCCTTCCGAGATTGATCCGCCACTTGAGACTGCTTCTCAACCAGAATCCGAGTTACCTTCCACTTCTGCTCCGCTACGCCGATCTACCAGAGTCTCTAAACCTCCTAATTGGTATGGTTTTTCTTCTGCTTTAACTCATGTTTCTATTCCAACGTGTTACTCACAAGCTTCCAAGCATGAATGTTGGCAGAAAGCAATGAAGGAAGAACTTCAAGCCCTTCAAGAGAATCACACTTGGGACATTGTTACTTGTCCTTCAAATATTCGCCCAATTGGTTGTAAATGGGTTTATTCCATTAAACTCCATTCTGATGGCACTCTAGATCGGTACAAAGCTCGCTTGGTTGTTCTTGGTAACAAACAAGAGTATGGTGTGAACTATGAGGAGACCTTTGCTCCTGTTGCAAAAATGACTACGGTGAGAACTATTATTGCCATAACTGCTGCACAAGGCTGGCCTCTTCACCAAATGGACGTCAAAAATGCTTTTCTCCATGGTGATCTCAAAGAGGATATTTATATGAAGCCTCCACCTGGTTTGTTCTCTTCACCTACTTCAGATGTATGTAAGTTGAAGCGGTCTTTGTATGGACTAAAGCAAGCTCCTAGAGCTTGGTTTGAAAAATTTCGGTCCACTTTGCAAAATTTCTCTTTTGTGCAAAGTAAATATGACTCATCTTTGTTTCTTTGTAAAACATCTGCTGGTTGTGTTCTTCTCTTGGTGTATGTCGATGACATTGTCATCACAGGAACTGATTCTTTATTAATCACTCATCTCCAGCAATATCTCAAGGATTCCTTTCATATGAAAGATCTTGGTTCTCTTACATACTTCTTAGGATTGCAGATTGATTATGCAGCTTCAGGTGTGTTCGTACATCAACACAAATACACTCAAGATTTGATTGCTTTAGCAGGTCTTCAACAGTCCAAATCTGTAGACACTCCGTTGGAATTGAATGTTAAATATCGCCGATTGGAAGGCGATATTCTTCCTGATCCTACTCTGTTTCGGCAATTAGTGGGGAGCTTAAATTATCTAACTATTACACGGCCGGATATATCTTTTGCAGTCCAACAAGTTAGTCAATTCATGCAAGCTCCTCGTCATCTACACTTGGTTGCTGTTCATCGCATCATTCGCTATCTTCTTGGGACATCTACACATGGTTTGTTCTTTCCAGCTGGTTCTTCGATTCAACTTAATGCTTTTAGTGATTCTGATTGGGCTGGCTGTCCAGACACTCGTCGGTCTACCACAGGCTGGTGTATGTTTCTTGGTGACTCTTTGATATCTTGGAAAAGCAAGAAACAAGACCGTGTTTCCAAATCTTCCACTGAGTCTGAATATCGAGCCATGTCCGCAGCTTGCTCTGAGATTGTATGGCTTCGTGGGTTACTTGCTGAGATTGGATTTCCTCAAACTAGTCCTACTCCTCTCCACGCTGACAACACCAGTGCCATTCAGATTGCTACCAACCCGGTTTACCATGAGAGGACTAAACACATCGAGGTGGATTGTCATTCTATAAGAGAAGCTGTAGATACAGGAGTCATCACTCTTCCACATGTATCTAGTGCCCTACAAATAGCTGATGTGTTCACCAAATCCATGCCACGACGACGTCACCAGTTTCTTGTTGGCAAATTGATGCTTCTTGCTCCACCAGCATCAATTTGAGGGGGGATGTTAATAGATAGACAGCTGTAAATATCTTTCTAATTATAGTGTAAATAATTTAGCACAATTACAGCTATTTTATAGGAAGAAAATAGCAGATTTTCAGGGATGTAAATCAAATGTAAATCAAATTTATTTCTATTTAATGAAAGCTCTCTCAAAGGGAGAAATTATTCAGCAAAATTGACATATTTGGACCTTCAAAAATGAAATATCTGAAATTCAAATTTAAGGTGAGAGGTGCAAAAATGCTCTTAAAATTTGAGAAATGTACCATATTATTTCTACTATTTACAATGTAATGTTGTCCTTAATATTTCAAATTTAAAGTAATTTTGCCTCTAATTAAAAATACCGTTAATTTTGATTAATTTCGTTTGCTAAGATTGCAGTGGAATCCACTTTCACCCAATTATTCATCAACATGTGTCATTTTGCCTTTTTTCTGTATAAACATGGCAGTGGGTGCACTCACACCCTAGTATTAACCACTACCTCATGTTATTCCCATTTTCACTTCTTTTTCCTTATGGAGGAAAAATGGCGTGGCAATGGGACCAATTTTAACTTCCATTGAAGTATGAATTTTGATTTTTTTGAATTTGAAAACTCTCCAATCACATGGAAATTTAACACATAAATTGGAAGAAACAAAATATATATATTACTTTCTTCATATTATTGTATATAATTCGGTTCCCTTACAAGAGATGCATGAACAGTGATTATTCTAAAGTTAGTTGGTTGAAAGCTTGGCATAGTACTCTGCAATCCACGCTGCAATAATTTGGTCGCCTTCTCTTGCTGAGCAACCAGCCATTCAGGATTATCTTTTGCAGCAGGGTATTGATCCATGCAGTGTGATCCTAATTATAATAACAAATATCTCAATCAAATTCTTGTATATAATACATAATATCCTCTGAAAGTTGAGACAACTTTCTAGGAAAAAGAATACCTTCTTTTGTATAAATAGCAACAATACTGTCTGATATATCTTCTACAACCCTGTGAATTTTATTTATAGATGAGAAAGAATGAATCTTTTATTAACATAATTCAAAACTGATAGAATATACCAGTCAGAACATAACAATTGTATTCTAGTATATCATATCAAAAACAAAATATGAACAGAAGTGAAATCAAATCTTGGTTGTTTAGTTACCCTCCAGAACTCCATGGATCGCGTAGTCCATTGGTAAAAATGATGTTGCTTCCAAAATTTCCTAGCACAGTTTTTATGTCCTGAAGAATTTTTAATTCATGTTCTGATTCTTTAAGTTCAAATTAAAAGAAAACAAACTGAACCATGTATCTATAGTAGACTAACCAATAAAAAATTATCATATATGTAAAAGTAGCTTCTTCTTTTTTTTTTTTTTACACACATTTCAGTTTTTGTTGGTTTGATTAACATAGACCTGGCTCAAGAGAAAAAGCTGACAGGAAAGGGAAGCTTAATTACATGGCCACCGAATTCTGTTGTCACCCATGGCGGCCTTGGAACTACGCCAAAAGTATCTACACAGTCTTTCGTATAACTCTTTATATCAAAAGGAGATGCTTGAAACATAGTCTCATTTCCACACCCTATTGGGAACACCATTTCAGAGCATGTCTGAAAAATTGCAAAAGGTAATTTTTTGCGATCAATTTCCTATTTCCATAATAATATATATATTATTGCCTCGATGAAAATCACTGTCTCAAATTAATACCTGCCAATCCCAAGCACTCTTATTGCTAAGATCATCCGTAAATATTTCATGGCAAGAAGTCCATCCAAATAATCTAGCATTGATCCCTGCAAAAATTCTGCCAAGAATATCGGTTCCCTCTGGAGCTCCATCAATTGCCCGACATGTGTTCCTAACTTGATGATATACTAGATTGTCGTATTGAGCAGCACTAAAATACATGGTTTCTAAGTAGTCTTTGAGCTCTTTTGTCGAATTCAGAGGGCTTGAAAATGGGGCAGAAAACAATTAATCAGACCTAGTTTTAGTACAATTACTGCTAATTGTTAGAATTATTTAGTTACCTGCAAGTATTGAACTTATTGCTAAGTGTCAATAACCCATATGGTTCAGCTCCAATTCTGTCGATCTCAGACCAAGACTGTTTAATTGTGTTGTAACAACTTTCACTGGCTTCCTGTATCATTCAATGTAAGTATAAAAATAGATTTAATCATGAAAATTTTAATATATATTTGTGCAATTAATAACTTACTCGAAAATCCTTAGTGACAACAGAATGATAGCCATTTTGGGGAGTAATATCATCGAAGTGGAGTATCGGAGAGGATGATGCTAGAGCACCAATGACAATGTGAGGATATTTCAGACGAAACCAGGATGCCAGCACTAATAAATTTGCCACAAAAAAGGTCCGATTCAGAAATCGACATGAAAATCCAAAATGACCTGACCCGAAAATAAGAAAATTTAAGTCCAGTCAACTCACTTCCGCCGTAGGACGCTCCAATAGCAATAGCAGGGGAACTCTGTGCTGAGAGGTTTTTCTTCACATCAACAATGACTTGAGCATAATCTGCTAGAGCTTGCTCCGAGCTCAAGTAACCAAGAGTGCTGGAATTTCGAAACACCTCGTCTCTTGATCCGAAAGGCATTGACTCGCCATAGTATCGATGCTGCAACAAATCATATCACCGATTAGAAACTAATTTTGAGCTAAATACAGGACACCATTTTTACTTACCTCTATTAACAACATCAAGCCTTTAAAACGAGCAGCAAGATCAGTTACAAAGCTTTCATATACAGCATTAGTTATATCACCTTCTGCGCCGATATAAACAATGATAGGGGAGCTAGAATTAGCACCGCCCCAGTACTTAAAGTTCAAGATATATCGCTGCTGAAACTTAGCGTAGCTCTCAGGATTGTAGTTGAAATGATCGAGTGTTTGCGTGTAGTAATGCAGTTGATAATCTCGTGGGAGTTCATAAGGGCTTTCGCTGGCTGCGTACCTTTTGTTTACCCTTTTAAATCTGCTTAATTTGATAGGATGAACTGCAGATGCAGTTATTGCAGCAAGAAACAGCAGCCCCAGAAATAATTGAAATGGTGCATATCCCATTTTTCAGCTACGAAATTTCGCTGATTTTTTTTTTTAAATTAAACAGTTTCATAATTGATGCTATTAATTAAGCTGCTATTAATAAGTGTGCTAGATTCTTTATTGGCATAGAATTTTGGATACCTTAATAGGAAAATGCCGGCCAAGAAGGGAGCTAATAAGTGACACTAAGCAGTGTATAATTGAAAAGCCAAAACAGTTTTGGCAAGCTTGTTATTAATTGCACTTCATTTGTATCTAAATATGGAGAGTTTTGTTCAGAATCTTGAGCCAACTATGTAATTCAATGACTTAATTACAAGAGTTTGATGACACAACTAGCTGATTCAGTCTGTCAATCCCGTTCGTTTTTTAAAATATTGCATTAAAAATTTGGTTAGCTAACTTTCAATGACGAGATAAGATGTTAGGATTTTTTAGTCAATCAAAAGTTTTAGATTCGAGTTTTGTATACGAGTCACTTTTAAGTATTTAAAATAAAGATTTGCCCCTTTTATAATAAGTATTTGGAATGAAGATTTGCCTCTTTTATAATAATTAGGGTCAAAACTTAAATATGGTGGAAAATTAATAAATTTGAAGGGCGGATTTTAAAAAATAAAAAAATTGGAGGATTTATTAAAAGAAAAATTAAAAATAATATAAAATTGGCCGGATCATTTTAAAATGTATTATAACAAATTACAAATGGCATATATAGTTATTATATAAATTAGCCCCTTATGTCTAGCATGCATATATGTGCCTTTTTCTGAAGACATTGTTAGGATAAGGATGGCATTTACTCGGTCTATCGTGATGTAATAAAAGAATATAAAATAAAAAATAATTGAAAGCAACCTTTCCCTCAATATTTAAAATTAATTAACTTAAATCTTAACCATACATGCATGATTTATATGATATGATTTGCCTAATAAACACTTATATGGTGATATTTAAACACTTGATAATTTCTCCTTTTTTTTCTGCGCTTGTATTATGGACACATATTAGAAGCTCATTTTTTTAATCCCCATTTATATTTAAATTTCAGCTAAAAATAATTAAGAAAATATCAGCTAACTAAAGAAAATATATCTTCAGGAGAATCTTAATAAGAGCTAAAAGCTATCAAGTTGCAGAATTCTTATTGATCAGGAAAATTCTGGGTATTAATTCTTAATCGACGTCAGCAAATCAAGTATATAAAAGGGCTAGAGCACTCCCAACAGAACCTCTATCCAACAATCAACATAAATCTACCACTTTTTTCCTGATTTTATCTTTTTCTAGTCAGTAGTTTTAGCTCTTTTTCTTATATTGACAGATTTAGTCCACTCTACTTAATCCTATGGTCTAGAGAAGTTGATATTTGCTTACTCCTCCGTTTAAATTCAATATTAACTCAGCCGAGCAGTTTCGCTTGCCTTAAATCTATTTGATTATTTTATAATTTAATACTTTTCTACAGAAATCTTATAGTGGTGTATAATGATCCCATTATTTTAATAATATTTTGAGATTTTCATCTTAAAAGTCAATTTTTGAGTCCATCTTATTCTAGATTTCTTGACAAAGTAGCCAGCCAGGACAGCTAATTATATGAATATTACAAATGAATGCTAAATTCCATCCACAAAATGTTAAAACTCCCGATTTATATGTACACACATTCAAGTTGATTCCGAAGGAATTAGTACTTGGTGGTAGCTCAACATGGCATTTCCACAATCGGATCTTCTATTCCTTTTATCAGTCCTAACAACAACTTATCTATCATACGTGATAAATTTTGGAACTTCAAGGAAGAGATTGGATAGTTTACAAGGCGGAATGCAAGAGTGACAATCAATGGGAGGAAAATTTTAAACAGAAAAAAAATACTTGTTCCTGACTAGCAGGGTAACATTTTGATGATTAAGTTAGTGAGAGAAATAGAAAAGAGATTAGAGAGACAAATTTGCCAAATGTAGTATTATCTGAATTCTGGAAATTTTGCTATTTATAATGCTTAGTTGACTATAGTAATCTTGTGCCAAATCTAGTTATATCTACAGTCTGTAGGGTTAGAGGGGTTGATGTTATGACTTGCAAAGTATGGCATGCTAATGTAACAGGTTTGATTGATACTGTCTTCAATTGGTTGTAGTCAGATCCAATCAGGATTGCAATAAACTTGAATTTAATTAATACCAATTGGATCTTCTGACTTTGGGCATCTAATTGAGTTAGAACTCTTGAAGTGGGTACAAGAGAATAATGTTTGATATTATCAATATGCTTATTTTAAAAGATTGGAATTGTAAGAGATATCACACGTGTACATAATCTTCTCAAACTCTGTTATAGTTCCCTGTATATTTAGAACTCTCATATTGTAATCTAGCTGTCATTATTGTCTCCTAGTTGGAGTCCATCACCTCTTGTATATAATTCTGTTTTCAATACAATGAGAATACGATTTGCAGCACCTTTATGGTATCAAAGCTTGTAAGGTTTCAATACCAAAGATAATTAAAATGTCTACTGAAACTACAGGTGTCTCTAATTCCACTGGAGCAATTACATCTCCTCAGCCGATTTTTTCCTCCTCTCCTCTTCCTAATGTTACACACTTCTCCACTAAACTAAACACATCAAACTTTCTCCTTTGGAAAACACAAATAATTCCAGTTCTTAAAGGACATGGCCTCATGGGACACGTTGATGGTTCCATCTCTGCTCCTTCGCAAGTATTATCTACTGGAATTGTGAATCCTGAATTTGATATTTGGGAGCGCAGAGATCAGCTTGTCCTCAGCTGGATCCAGTCCTCCATAGATGCCTCTCTTCTGCCTCAACTTGTAGGTGCCACAACAGCCAAGCATGCTTGGGATAAGCTGTTTGCCTCTTATGCTGCAGGATCAAAACCTCAAATACGAAACTTGAGAGCCCAAATTCTGTCCCTACATAAAGGTACTGATACTATTGCCACCTATGTTCAACGAGCCAAAACTCTCTCGGATCAATTGGCTGCGTTAGGTCATCCATTTGAAATATCTGGCCATAAGTAGAATTTCTAGTAAAAAAAATTAAATTTATTATGAAGATGATAAATTTGACTAGCAAAGTAATTAACCTTACTCTTTTAGTAAAAGTATGAACAAGAAGCTGATTAAAAAAAATTATTCTAACAAATTTTGAATGTTCTATATATAGTTATTTATCTAAATTAGCCTCTTGCGTCTGGCATCCACATATGTGCCTATTTGGAAGATGTTGCCAGGATAAGGATATCATTTGCTCGGTCTATTGTGATGGAGTTGGTCTTCCCTTCAAAAACAGAAAATTGAAAGCAACCTTTTTCCTGGATATTCCAAAATTATCTCTCACTTAAATTTCAACCATTGATATATATGTGTGTGTGTCGTGTGTATGAAGTTTTAAGTATTTAGAAATGACTACTTTTTCTTCCATTGTAAACCTATCCAGTGAATTTTAATTAATCAAACCACTAAATTTTAAATAAAGATAATTTTTCAGATAAAATGATTATAATATATATATATATATATATATATATATATATATATATATATATATATATATATATATATATATATATATATATATAGATCCAGGAAAAAGATACAAAAGGTGCATTAACAAATTATAACAGCCTGATGGGCTGGATATGCTTTGAGCCAGAAGTAAATAAAGGATGGCTTGTGTTTTGTCCTTATTAATTTATTGATATAATTAGCTTTCTTGGCCGGCTAGAGTGTAAATAAATCTAGAACATGGTCCAAGTCCAAGTCTATAATCATGCGAGACAGTTCCATGATGGATATTCCAATCCCTAATGAATGCTAAAATCCAACCACAATATGTTAAAAATCTTCACTTATATGTACATATATACATTCAAATTAATTTTGAAGGCAATAGTCCTTAGAAGTAGCTCAAGATGGCATTTTCACAATCTCATATTCTATTCCTTCTGCTAGTCCTAACTACAACATATCTATCATATGCTTATCCTAAAGAATTAAAATTAAGTCCGATTAGACATTCAGCGAAAAGCCTTTCTTTCTCCATTCAACTTGCATCAGATTACGAAACACATCATTATGCGCAAACACTCGATCACTTTAACTATTATCCTGAAAGTTATGCAACTTTCCAGCAGAGATATATCTTGAACTTCAAGTATTGGGGCGGGGTAAATACAAGCTCCCCTATTTTTGTTTATGTAGGCGAAGAAGGTGACATAGAAGATGATGTTTTATATGTTAATTTCATATCGGAACTTGCTGCCCGTTTCAAAGGTTTGCTATTATATATTGAGGTGAGTACGCGAGTTTATAATTTTTTTTATAAATATCTAGTCTAAAAAATCATTACAATTAATGAGTTATTTTCCATAGCATCGTTATTACGGAGAATCATTACCATTTGGAGATCAAACATTTCAAAATGCAAGTACAATGGGATACTTAGGCTCAGAACAAGCTTTAGCAGACTATGCACAGATTATTACAGATGTTAAGAAAAAAATGTCAGCTCAAAATTGCCCCGTTATTGCCGTTGGTGCATCTTATGGTGGAAGTAAGTAAAAATATTTTTTTAAGAAAAAACCTCCACACGTTGTTTTTTTTTTATCATTATTTGAATTCGAAAGTTTGCAGGTTTCAATAAATTTAACTCAAGTTAGATAGACTCAATATAGAAATAAAACTCTTTCGAAATTATTTTTTTCCATTAAAAAAACTCAAACTCGATCGAAACTTTACTTAAAAAAAAAGTAATGTCGAAGTACTTGCACGGATCAATGTTAGGTCCAATAGTTTTTTCTTTTTTTTGAAACATACTGTTCTTTTTCTAACAATACAAAATTACTTATAATTAAACAAATAATTAACTGAATTAACCTCACACTAATATCTTTCTCCTGGTAATTGATTAATGCATTTCAGTGCTAGCTTCGTGGTTTCGTCTAAAATATCCTCACATTATAAATGGTGCTTTGGCTTCATCTGCTCCGATTCTCTACTTTGACGGTATTACACCACATGATGAATATTACGTTGTTGCATCCCATGATTTCTTGGTAAGAAATTTAAACAAACAAAAAACCTTGTTTAATCCTTCTAATAATAATTCAATTAAATTTAATTTTTTTTAGTTCTAAACTATATTAATATGTTTGGTTTAAGCAGAATACAAGCGAGAGTTGTTACAATACTATAATACAATCATGGTCCGAAATCGACAGAATTGCTGCTCAAACTAATGGTCTTGCCACCCTTGCTAACATGTTCAATTTTTGCAAGTAAATCCATGGCAACTCCTACTTATGTTATTTTGCTCTTTTGATCAAATTGAAATATATATATATATATAGTAAAAATTGTTCACACACACATATATAAGCATTTAATTAAATTGTTTCTGAGTTTTGTGTTTTTTTTTCTTCCAAGTCCTTTGAACTCATCACGAGAAGTCAAGGACTACTTAAAAGCTGTTTATGCAGTGTCAGCTCAATATGACAATCCTCCACAATATTATGTGGAAAATTTCTGCAAAGCCGTTGATAGAGCTCCACAAGGATCCGATATTCTTACCCGAATTGTTGCAGGTCGTAATGCCAGTAATGTTTTCGGTAAAGGTTGTATTAATTTTGGAAATGAAGCTATAAAAAGCATGATAAGTGCTTGGCCATGGCAGGTATTACCTTTTCTTGCTACATTATTATTAATTTTGTTATCTTTTTCAGAAGTTTGTTTATAAGAATATCATTAGGTTATTTTCATTTTTCTTCCTTAACTAGTTAATTTTCCCGGAAGTTATCATCCTGCTAATATTGGTTTTCTGCCAAAACACAATGTGGGAGATAGAAAAAATAAAAGGAATATTTCCTAAAATTAAGAAATTCAAGTGGGCAAGCACTGTAATAAATTAGGAAAATTTTTATCCAAATCATGGTCTATACAAATTTTATGAACCATATTAATAATACATTATCATCCATGCAAAATTGATTGAAAAATGAGCATGCATAAATATGTTTATTATTTTGGGATGGAAAGGGATCAGTAATTAATAAGAGGTAAAAAAAATAGATAGAAGATATTAACTTTTTTAAAACTTTGTAAAAATAGAAGTGTTCTTATTATTTTATAAGGAATGAAGCATATAAAATTCACAAAATATTTGTCTAAATTTGATTAAGATTCATATAAATATATATAATTCATACTATTATCATTTTTATTAATATATTTATAAAATTTATATATTATTTTTCAGGCATGCAGTGAGATAGTAATACCGAGGGGGGTTGATAATAATAATACAATGTTCGAAGTATCACCATTCGATCTGAATAACTATACAAAAAAATGTCAACAAGATTATGGTGTTACCCCGAGGCCTTATTGGGCTCCAATCCAATTTGGTGGTCATGTATTTAAGCTCCGAAAATCAATCTTTATTTATTTATTTATTATTTTCAAAAATAAAATTTAATTAATTGGAATTATTTTATGTTTTAATCCTCAGAATATTAAATCTGCTCTTGAAAATTTTGCAAGCAACATCATTTTCTCCAACGGACTGCGTGATCCATGGAGTGCTGGAGGGTAACTATTCAAACTGAAATTCTGAAACAATTTTTGCTATCACATTAATTATAATTATATTTTACCTTGTCTAACTTATTTGTTATTACTTTTTTATTTTCTTGATTGACAGAGTTTTAAAAGACATATCAGATACAGTTATTTCTATCCACACAGATCAAGGTAGACTTATTATCAATTCCTTTTTAATCTATTACTTTCTAAACCGATTCAATAATATTATATCTCGTAAAAAAGCTAAATTTTACTTAGCAAATATAAAATTCAGTTTCAATAATAATGATAATAATAATTTCAGTTTCAATAATAATAATAATAATAATAATAATAATAATAATAATAATAATAATAATAATAATAATATTATTATTATTATTATTATTATTATTATTATTATTATTATTATTATTATTATTATTATTATTATTATTATTATTATTATTATTATAAACTTTTGGAAATACAATCAATCACTTTATATGACATGTTTATTTGATGGGTAAAATATGTCTATTTTGAAAAAAAAATTACATAGGTTAGAAAAGTATAAACATAAAATTTCACAATTTTAGATAATTAAATATGAATAAAATATTTCCATTTTGAAGACAAATTACATATATTCAAAATTATAAACGTAAAATCTCACAATTTTAAATAATTTAATAGTAAAAAATCGATTAAAAAAAGGTACAGAGAGAAAATTTGCTCTATTCCAAATACTTTAAGAATAGAAAATGATATTATTCTTATATATATATATATATATACAGTAATCCACTATTGAATTGGCACGTGAATGAAAATCTTATAAATTGAATAAAATCCACATAGTCAGATACCCGAATATTTATTTTTCTTTTTTATGGTAGGGAATTAATTTTTCTTTTTAATTGGTAAATTATTATGCTAATTAGGTGCTCACTGCTTGGATGTATTAAATCCGACGGCAAGGGATCCAAAATGGCTGGTTGAGCAGAGAGAGAAAGAGATCAAAATAATTGCATTCTGGCTTGCAGAGTACTATGCCAAGCTTGCCAACAAATCTCCCTAAATAGCCTTATTATCTTCCCTTATTTTCCTTTTTCTTTTCAATTAAAAGAAATTTCCTTAACTTTGTTTATTGTTGCATTATAAAACCAATACTTTATTTCAAATTTAGAACAATGCTTTTTACAATCAGTTTCATATTTTTAGCTTACCTGATAATACTCATATTCTCTACCTCTTAATTTGTGCCTCGGCCAATGTAGGCCCACATATCAAGCCTCATAAGCTGTTGATCTCCATCAGCCGAATTAACTGCCACCTTAAACCATGATCAACACTATCGTAAGGGTGGGCTGAAAAAAATACTGAAAAATCGTTAAATCAGTGATTAAAAATAAATTGAAATCGATTTATGCAATTAATTTCTAATTTACATTCTCAAATTTTCTATTAAAATTTATTATTCAAATTGTAAAATTTATAATTCACTTTTTTTTATTCTCAAATGAGTATATAAACTTTGATTCTGTTTGTTATGTATCATTATCTAAATTTCAAAAAAAAATTAAATTTTATTATAATACATTATAATAGGTTTAGAATAATAGAGATGAAATAAATTATTATAGTACATCTATCTTGGCCATGTTCATCAAAAGCCAAATTTTGTAGCGAATTTTCATTTTCAATAGGCGTATGGTTTCTCTCCTGATTTCCACCACTTGACCTCTCCTCCTCAAGGCCTCAACTATTAGCTGCTTCATGATTTTATTTGCGTTGTTTATGATCGATAGTTTTGTATCTTTGTTAAACTTACTCACCTTTTAGTACCAAAAATTAAAAAAAAAATACATATATCCATTACTTTAGAGATTTATAATTGAGTTAGCCAAAACTTAATTATGACCAATCAAATTGCTAAACTTAACCCGTGTTTATCAATTATTTTACAATGTCATGAAACTATAGGCCCAAAAATATCTAATTAGGAAATTAAAGTTCGAATCATGAAATAAAAATTTTAATTTTTGATAATAGTACTCATATTATTTGGACTTGATATTCTCTCAGCTCAAAATCTAACTCCAAGTAAAAGTTCAGACTTATTTCAATTATCATATCAGTATAATTCAATCGGATTGATAGGCCATATCTTGTCATATTGACCGACATATTTGATCAACCTGACGGAACCTCATCTTATCAAATCCTCTAATACACGCTGCCTATTACGCCGAGTTGGTCCACACACAGCGTCAAATATCTCTAGGCACTTAAGTGTCTAAGTATTCGCGTCAGGCTATCTTTGGGGATTCAAATGCCTAAATATTAGACCCAAAATATGAACTATAAATAATTCATAACTCTTAAAGTCAGGCACATGAATCTTGAGACATTCTCTCTCTAAATTCTCCCTCATTCTAACCTTTACTGACTTAAGTTTTAAAGTACTCACGTCTGGTCCATCTGGACAGTTCTTATTGCAATTCTATCCAGTCTTTCTGATCTGATCGGATTACTCTTCCATCCGATTTCATTCATTTCTGATATTTCAAGATTTATCAATTTTGATATTATCATTCTGCTATATATGTGTAATTCCCTTTACTCTTATACAAGCCAAATTCACTGGTTTCTTCTCCGCAACCGATCATGTAAATAACGAACTAAGAATATCCCGGAGCTGAATTATCTTCTACCATTACAGTTTCCTTTATCTCATCTAGTCTAATGTATTTGATTTAATGCAAGCGAGCTTCTTTTGGTCTTAAGTGAGGATGATTTGATGAATTCATTTTCTTTCTTATCTCTTTGGCTCCTAAAAGTGTTTGAAATTGAGATTCTGTTGAGATTTAAATTTTTGCACTTATATACTGCAGTGCAGTTAAACTTTTTCTATTTTCAGTTGCATCTATATTGAGTAAGGGTTACTTTTCTGCATTAAAAGTGTTGTAAACATTATGTACACTGGGATATGCATGGATTGTCACTAGTGTTTACAGAGTTCTGTTTCAATGAAAACAATATCGTGTATTAGTGTCTTGTAATTGAACTAGAAAGAAGTGTACTATCTGTGCTATCACATGCATTCCTCACCAATTGTCCTTCTGAAATTCGTTGATGGTTGATGTTGCTGTGATCAATGGCTGTTGCTGTGACCAATGGCTGTTGCTGTTGCTGTGACCAATGGCTGTTGCTGTTGCTGTTGCTGTTGCTGTTGCTGTTGCTGTTGCTGTTGCGTTCTGTTCATCTTCTTCAAGGTGCGTTTTCTTTTGCTTCTTTTGTTTTAATTAGAAAAGGCTTGACATCAAAGGTTCTCATTTTTTCCCTTTCAGTTTTTATTTTTGTTTTTGTGTAATTTGTCTTTACTATATATGTACAAAGTAATTTAGACGCAAGGAAGCATAAATTTACATAAGATTGAATTGATTTAACTTGCTGGTTTCAATTGTTATTTTGACAAAAACTCCTGTAAGGGAAAATGATTTGAGTTTTAATTTTTTGGGTTTTTAATTTACATAAGATTGAATTGATTTTGACAAGGAAATTGATTTAACTGTGTATTTTCCATGATTATTTGGACAAAACTTCATGTAAGTGGAAAAGATTTGATTTTTGAACGGTTATTTTGACAAAACCTTGTGCAAGTGAAAAAAGATGTGATTTTTAATTTTGGGTACTTTAATAGAATTGATTTTTGACAAGGAAATTGAGCTGTTGAAGACCAGTATCTGACAAATGTGCTGTTGAAGATATCCCATGGGGATGGATGTGTCTCATGGCTCTCCTGGGCATTCTGATATCCCATCTATTGCTGCGGTAAATTATTTTTGATATATAGGGATGCTGTTAGTGAATCTCAATTTAACCAAGTGCTAAATATTGAACTGGATTAGATTATTGAGGTTTGATTGACCTTGAATTATGCATGACAACAATTTTTCCAGGTATGAAAGTTCCTTGATGAGAAGTGGTCACCGAAGTTTGTTGTGATTGTTCCACAAAAGAATCATCACACAAAATTCTTCCAGCAAGGAGCTCCTGAGAATATTCCACCTGGTTAACCTCTTATTGCTCTCATGTATACTCAAAAAATTTCATTGATGGCAACATGTAATGTTTTTTGAATTACTTTTGCAGGCACTGTAATTGATAATAAAATCTGTCATCCACAGAACAATGATTTCTATCTCTGTGCACATGCTGGAATGATTGTGACTGCCAACAAAAGTGCTTTAGTATTTTATTTGAACATAGTTGCTTTTATCTTTCCAAGCTGGGTCTATGGTTATATCATATAAAAATCTTGTTTTTCTCTATTGTAGAGTGGCCTTTCACAAATCTAGCAGCATACTCTACTGTTTAGGTAAATTGTTTGCTGTAATTGCATGTGGTTTTTTCTAGCATGGGTGCTTTTGTTTTTATTGTGGTTATAATGTTCTATTTATTGGTTCGTCTTTTGAAGTGAGTTTTTTGCAGTTTTGGTGGTTTTAACCATCTAAACTACATTCAATCTCCTGATAACCTTGCTGTCACTGTAAAACCGACTGATATATTAATAACACTATGATTTAGGTAGTTTTGTAACTTTGAAGACTAAACATGCTTACTTTAAGCAACACTATGATCACCCATACTTACCTTCCATAATCTGCTTTATTAGATGCTTCTACCTTAATTATTCTGTTTTCTTTCTTTTTGGTTTGCATGTTATAAGTAAGTTTGTTGTTCATTTATTTAAATCAACGGTGTGAATTATGATAATTGAAGCACCAAACTTTTTATTTAGTGTTTACCTTGCAAGAGTGTCCCTTGTTCTTGAAACTTGGCTTAGAACTTGATTCTGAGAAATAGGAACTTTGCAGATTGATACGTTGATTCTGGACCCCATATCTATTCTTTCTGCATCCTGCTCTTACCCCACTATAGAAGGTTACAAGACAAAAGCTAATTTTGTTGTTTGCTTATGGAATTTGTAAACGGCTTGTTCTAAAAAGTATAGTTAGTTTATTATAGAAGAGGTAGGTTGATTTTTAGGCTATAAATACCTCTTTTTCTCGTCCACTTCTGCACCAAGTGGCTTTTGCTGAATTTTTTTACTTGGTATCTATTCCTCTGCTTTATGGGTGTCTCTTTTTCACTTATGCATCAATGTTTAGCACATTAATTGCTTTAATATGTTAGATTTTCCTTTTCAATTACTATCATTGTTCGCTTTCAAATCCTATCTACTAATTCATTAATTTTCTTTTCACTATTTTTCAAGGCAATTTTCTTTTCACTACAATGTTCATTAGCTTACACAACAACTCTGCTTTGTTCTAGGAGTTGTAAACCCTTCCCCTACAATCCCTGCTAGTTATGCCTTTCCAGCTTGGATTAGTTTGTTAGTGAAGTTATATTTAGCTTAGATTAGTTTTTTTTAAGTACTTTTAGGATACTATACAATTTAATGTATAATTTAATTATACTTTTGTTGTATTATATTTTTTTAAGTAATAAAATCGGAGAATTGTTGTTTTTATAAATTAAAATTTGGATGTTACAATAAAAATAATAATAACAAAACAAATAATAATAGTAATAATAATAATAATAAATAGCGACGGTTTTGCACTTTAGCGACGCATTTTAGTCGCTAAAACTATGTTAATTCAGTAAGAAAAGTATTAGCGACGAATATAAATTAAGCCAAACTGTCGCTAATATTTACTTCATAAAATGATGATTGATTTTAGGGGTTAATTAGCGACGGATTTCTATTTTAGTCGCTAAATTTGCCAGAGACCGCAGAATGGCGACAATGTAGGTAAGTCGCTAAAATTAATTAGCGACGAATTTCTTAAAATAGCGACGGAAATTTCCATCGTTAATTTGCTTTTTTTTTGTAGTGATATATATTCATCATTTGTATTTTCTTATGTATATAATAAATTTCATCCTTGATCATTTCTGTTGTGATCATGATTTGTAGTGATTAATTAAAAACCTTGAATTTCATGAAAATCTTGCTCTCTTTTCTCCTTCAGTATGATGGAGCTAAGAAGATTGTTAAAGAAGTTATCTAGTGAATTATAATTAACGTGTTGGGCTTTCTAAAATGAAATTAATTAATTAATTAATTTGGAATCATCTAAAACTCATCCATTTATGATTTTGTCTTCTCCTCCACAAATATTCGAATACATGTTGAGTTTTTCGGTTTATTTGGACTCAGGAGTCAGCACATTTAAAATAAGGGGCCAACAGCCTAACGCGACAAAATGGAGTGGTTTAATTTTGTCTTTTATTTTATTTTTTTTAACTAAATATGTATTTGAATTAAATATGTCAAGATAAATCTTTAAATACTTTATAGAAAGTAATCAATAAGAGGCCAAAAGGATAATTCAAACCATTATAAATCTGATTATTTTCTTAATTAATCATAATTCAAATCCCACCCTTTCATGCCTCAAAAATTCTCTCTCTCTCTCTCTCTCTCTCTCTCTCTCTCTATATATATATATATAAAGCTAAAAAGATATCATACAATTTTCAAACGTTGAATTGATTTTCTTTTTATCACATACTTTCTAATAGGTCATTAGTTTTTTTTTTTTAATTTTATGGTTGCAAATTGAGATATAAATGTTATAAATCATGTATTGGTATAGGATTAATATTTATTAAATATATGATGCAATTTTGAAAAATAAAAACGGATTTTAAAAAATCAATAACAAAAACTAAAAATAATCTTTGGTTCTCATAAAATAAAAATCCAAAAATATACAACCAATCGGAACAGGCCCTTAATTATCTTGTTTTCTTTGAATTGATTAATTCCTTGTCAGCCAAAATCCAAAGCTGTGAGTATATTCTTTAACACGTGGAACCAATACCTCAACGCCTTAGTAATTATTTTCCATGTGCTGAATTATCACATGGTCTAATGGATATTAGAATTTCAAATGAATGCTAAATTCCATACCACAAAATGATAAAAATATCCCCTTATATCTATGTACATTCAAATTATAATGCTCAAGGCAAATACTTCTTAATTAGTGGTAGCTCAAGATGGCATTTCCACAATCTCATCTTCTAATCCTTTTGGTATTAACAACAATATTTCTATGATATACTTATCCAAAAGGATTGAATTTAAGTCCAACTAGACGTTCAGCACAAAATTTCTCATCCTCCTTTCAACTCCCACCAGATTACGAAACACATTATTATAATCAAACACTCGATGTTATGCAACTTTCCAGCAAAAATATTTATTGAACTTCAAGTATTGGGGCGGCGTAAATACGAGCTCCCCCATTTTTGTTTATGTGGGTGAAGAAGGTGACATAAAATATGATGTGAACAATGTTACTTTCATATGTGAAATGGCTGCTCGTATCAACGGTTTGTTTTTATTTATTGACGTGAGTAAATATCATGAATGTTAATTTGTCATGTATACAAAATAAAATAATTATCATTAGATTAATTCATAAATATTTTCATTAATTAATTAAGGAAAAAAATAATAACATTATGTTTATGTTGTATAGCATTGCTATTATGAAGAATCATTAATATTTGGGAAGACATATCAAATATATTTATATTTGAGCTCAGAACAGGCTTTGGCAGATTATGCACAAATTGTTACAGATGTTAAAAATGAGTTGTCTGCTCAAAATTGCCCTGTTATTGCCGTTGGTGGATCATACGGTGGAAGTAAGTAAAAATTTATCTACTGTTAATTACAAAATAATTTTTTAATCTTCACTCATTTTTCAATTTAGTTTCCAAAAAAAAACTTACAATTTGACATCTAGTCTTTATTTATATTTTAAATTAGAAACTCTGTTGAAATTTTGTCCAAAACTATTAAAATATTTCAAAATATTTTATAGATTTAATAGAATATTCTTAAAAATTTTGGACTAATTTTTTTAATAGAATCACTCATTTGTAATATAACTAAAATATGGATTTTAAATTACAAGATTTTTTATTTTAATAATCAGGTTGAAAAGTGAGAGAGAGTTTATATTTGAATTTATAATTAACCCACTTATATATATATATACACACACACACACAAACAAGTAAATAGAAAAATTAAAAGAAAAAATATATATATTTTTATGATAAAATTGCAAAAAAAAAACACAAAATTACACTAATATCTTTCTCCGGCAATGCATTTCAGTGCTGGCTTCATGGTTTCGTCTGAAATATCCTCACATTATAAATGGTGCTTTGGCTTCATGTGCCCCTGTTCTCTACTTTGACGGTATTACACCACATGATGCATACTACGTTGTTGCATCCAATGATTTCTTGGTAAGATATTTGAAAAAAAAAAAAAAAAGTTCCTTTTTCTTCCAATGACCATGTTATATAATATGCCCAGTAAACGTGTCGGATCAGGCCTGTCATAAATGGACTTAATCTGGCCATTGTTAAATGAACGAGTCAAATTCAGAAGTCTTTTGACTTTCTTTTTCTTTTTCTTTTTTTAACTTTTTCAGTTTTTTAAGAATTTCTTTTTAGTTATAAATGAATGAAATGTTAGAATATATCTCATAAAAAAAATATATCAACATTATACAAAAATTAAAAAATCATAAATAAATCTCAAACCAAAGGACGCATTAAAAATAAGTTATTCGTGGATCAAACTGAATTTAAATTACTTTCTTTTTTTTTTTTTTGATGTATATATTAGACAGGTTCTACAGTCGTATCATTTTAATTCTTAACTATTGGTAAATTATAATATTTGTTTGGTGTAGAACACAAGCGAAAATTGTTACAATACCATATAACAGTCGTGGTCTGAAATTGATAGAGTTGCAGCTCAACCTGACGGTGTTGAAACCCTCGCCAAAATGTTCGAACCTTGGTTGTAAGTCCATAACAACCCTATTCACATTGTTTCGCTCTCTTATTAAATTTAGTAATTTATATTAGCATTTACAATTGCGATGGTAAAGGATTTTTTTTTTTTGGCCAATGAAAACTTATCTTTTGATTTTCTCAAAAAATAAAACTTATCTTTGGATAGAATTGCCTCGAAATATCTAAATTAAGAATTGATCATATGTCTAATTTATTATATAAGCATTTATCTAAATTCTTTCTAAGTGTTCTGTTTTATTTTTCCCCCAAGTCCTTCGATCACCTCAGCAGCACAACTCAAGTTGTTATTAAAATATACGTATACATTCTATGCTCAATACGACAATCCTCCACATTATTATGTGGGAAATTTCTGCAAAGGAGCAGATGGAGCCCCGCAAGGATCCGATATTCTGACCCGAATTGTTGCTGGTCTCAATGTCTCTGGTGTTCCTCCTACTGGAGCTACAAGCGGCACTACTCCTTGGCAATGGCAGGTATATTTGGAAAGTTTTTCTTCTTTTAATCTTATATATTAACTATATAAGATTCGTATATTTATTTATCTAAGTTAATACTTTTTTTCAGTCATGCACTGAGATGGTATTTGCCATGGGGATTGATAAAAATAATACGATGTTAGAAGTATCACCTTTTAATATGAATGACTATATAAACAATTGTCAATATTATTGTGGTGCTACTCCAAGGCCTTATTGGGTTCCAGTTCAATGTGGTGGTCATGTAAGCTTCTTAATCAACCTTTTTTTTGTCAATATTTTTTTACTTATTTCAAGAATAATATTTTAATTGACTGGACCTATTTTTTATTTTATTTTCTAATTCTCAGAATATTAAATCTGCTCTTAAGAATTTCGAAAATACATCATTTACTCTAATGGACTGCAAAATCCATATAGTGCTGGAGGGTATACAAATTACATTAATTATAATTACATTAATTAGTCAACTTCATTTAGTAATTATTGAATTTTTTACTTCTTAATTTTTTGACTAATAGAGTTTTAGAGGACCTATCAGATACTATCGTTGCCATACATACAGATCAAGGTAAACTGTACGATTAATTACTTTGTAATGTATCAATAATTAATATTCTATCTTGTAATAAAAATAAACTGAATTCATTCTTGAGAGAAGAATGACAAAAATAAAATCCATAATTATACAATTTTTTGTTTTTTAATTGGGACCTTGTTATGGTAATTAGGTGCTCATTGCTTGGATATATTAACTCCGAAACCAAGCAGTGATCCTGAGTGGTTGATTGAGCAAAGAGAGAAGGAGATGGAAACTATTGAATCTTGGCTTGCAGAGTACTATGCTAAGCTTGGCATCAAGACTGGCAACAAATCTGGGTTGAATCTACGGTTCTCCGCGTAGATAAGAGTTTTTAAATTTAAAATAACGTTAAATCGTGAAATAATATATGATTGTAAACGATTTAACCCTTAACAATAAAGTAAGAAAATGAAAATTTTCTTATACATCAATGTTTGATCCACTAATGTATTTCACACCTATCAAGGTGTGTGCTGCCGTCCATGTAGAAATATTGCATTATATAATAAAGACACTCGTGTCACACAGTATACTGCTAATTAATCGCAGGATAACTTTTCATTTATTTTGATTTTTTTCATCTCCTCTATAAGTATTCAAAACACAACAAATTTGTTTTTCTTTTGGCAAAAAAGAAAACAAAAAAATGAAAAAACAAAAGAGAACAATGGGAAACTACTGTGAAGTGTTAACATATTCTTTAACACATGCTATCGATTCCTCGACCCCTTACCTGTCGACGATTTAGAAGTAAGGACATAAATGACTCTGATTAATTACTACTTCGTTGCAATTTATTAACCTCGTTTTGTAATTGACACTTTTCGAAAATACATTCTTTTTAGTTATTCTTTTTCAAATTTTGCTTTGTGTTAGCTTACAAGTATTGGTGGCAAACCCTCGGATCTGGTGGGTATGGATAAGGTTGGAATATAAACTATTGAATAATAAATGTATTAATTTTGTCCATCTTAAACGAATTATATTCGATCGATCTGGATTATTGATTTGAATGTGTCATTGTTAAACTGTTTGGTCAAATTAAAGTTACAGATAATATAAATAATCCATAAACAAGTCACAAACAGATTATAAACATATTGGATCATGCAATTTTTATGAAGGATATGTAAAATTCAGGAGGAGGAGAAGAGGAGAGAGAAAAGAAAACTTTTTTTTTTGTCATGTCATCAAAAGAGCTGTCACATATGTTTCAATGTGTTTCATTTTTATTGAGGGCCATTAACTCGCTTTATCATATGTATATTTCGTTCAGTTGAAAGGTAAAATCGCATAATAAAACTAACTTTAAGAGCATAATGGATTCAAAGAAAAATTAAGAGATAAATTCACGCATTTTCAATAGTTCAGGCTAAATCACACCTTTGGCCTATTCTATTTATAATTTTGTCTTCTTCTCTACAAATATTTGAATACATATTGATTTTTTGGGTTTATTTAGACTTAGCAATCAGCACATTTAAAAGAAGGTGCCTACCACGACAAACTGGAGCGGATACATTAGTATACTTAACTTCTTTTAATATATTTTTGCTTACAAATATCATGTTGTTTTGCTTGACCAAAAAAAAGAAAATAGTTTTTTCATAATTAATTTGACGTTGTAAATAATAATTAATTTTTTAAATTATCTTTTGAAGCGAATCACCTCATATAATTATCCTTTTTTCTTTGAATTGATTCCTTGTCGGCCAAAATCCAAAACTACAGGACCATTTTTTGTATTTGTGGTCATATTCTGTGTTTTTTTTATTTTTTTATTTTCCATGTGCTGAATTGTACGTGCCTCATTTTGTTTTCCTTTAATTTTATATTGATATATTACCTGTCTTGGCCGGCTACGCTGTCAAGAAATATACACATGGTCTAATTAATATTAGAATTTCAAATGAATGCTAAATTCCACACCACAAAATGATAAAAATACCCACTTATATATAAATGTACATTCAAATTATAATTCTCATCAGGGCAAATACTACACTACTTACTTAGTGGTAGCTCAAGATGGCCTTTCCACAATCTCATTTTCTAATCCTTCTACTCCTAACAACAATATATCTATAATATGCATATCCAGAAGTGTTGAATTTGAGTCCAATTAGACGTTCAGCACAAAATTTTTCATCCTCCTTTCAACTCCCACCAGAATACGAAACACATTATTATAATCAAACACTCGATCACTTTAACTATTATCCCGAAAGTTATGCAACTTTCCAGCAAAGATATTTATTTAACTTCAAGTATTGGGGCGGCGTAAATACGAGCTCCCCCATTTTTGTTTATGTGGGTGAAGAAGGTGACATAGAATATGATGTGAATAATGTTACTTTCATATGTGAAATGACTGCTCGTTTTAACTGTTTGTTGCTATTTATTGAGGTGAGTACTCACTTGTTAATTTTTTGTCAGGTTTAATGCATATTCTGTTTTATGAAGTTGACAATTTCGATAATCTTGTCTTAACCTTCTAAATTATTAACACAAAAAGAATAGATAAATTTCTTTGGAGATGGAGAAAAATATGATAAGGGTTGATTTTGTACAGCATCGCTATTATGGAAAATCATTACCCATTGAAACAACAGATCAAACATTCGCATATTTGAGCTCAGAACAGGCTTTGGCAGATTATGCACAAATTGTTACAGATGTTAAGAATAAATTGTCTGCTCAAAATTGCCCCGTTATTGCCGTTTGATATGAATTACTATATAAAAAATTGTCAACAACTTTATGGTGCTACGCCAAGGCCTTATTGGGCTCCAATTCAATTTGGTGGTCATGTAAGCTTCTTAATCAACCTTTTTTATCAATATTTTTCACTTATTTCAAGAATAAAATTTTAATTAGCTGCAAATATTTATATTTTATTTTCTAATTCTCAGCATATTAAATCTGCTCTTGAAAATTTCGGAAGCAACATCATTTACTCTAATGGACTGCGTGATCCATGGAGTGCTGGAGGGTATACAAATCATATTAATTATAATTACATTAATTAGTCAAATTCATTTATTAATAATTGGCTTTTTTATTTTTTAATTTTTTGACTGATAGAGTTTTAGAGGATATATCAGATACTATCGTTGCCTTACATACGGATCAAGGTAAATTGTACTATTAGTTACTTTTTAATGCATCAATAATTGATATTCTATTTTGTAATAAAAATAAACTGAATTTATTATTGAGAGAAAAAGTGACAAAAATAAACTCCACAATTATAATTGGGACCTTGTTACGGTAATTAGGTGCTCATTGCTTGGACATATTAACTCCGAAACCAAGCAGTGATCCTGAGTGGTTGATTCAGCAAAGAGAGAAGGAAATCGAAACTATTGCATCTTGGCTTGCAGAGTACTATGTTAAGCTTGGCATAAAGACAGGCAGCAAATCTGGGTTGAAGCTACGGTTCTCTGCGTAGACAGAAGCTTTAAATTTAACGGTAAAATACCGTTAAATCGTGTAATAAAATATGATTCTAAGCGATTTAACCCTTATAAATAAAGTAAGATCAGCAATATGTATGATTGGTGGAAATTTTTATGTATGCCAAACGCATATATATATATATAGAAAGAACTAAAAATTATTGATTTGAGTAATGAAAAGTTCAAATTTCTTTAAATGAAATTTTAAATTCAATATTTACCTCATCGTGTCTGAAATGTAAGCCGTTAGAAGGTTAAACTCCAATTAGTCAATCTCTTGAACTTAAAATTAGACTAAATACCAAAAAGTTATAACAGAAAAAAAAAATAGTTTAGAAAGAAAATTGATACATTTTTCTTTTATTAACTATACAAATACTAATTTCTTTTTTCTGGTAATTAATGCGTTTCAGTGCTGGCTTCATGGTTTCGTGGTGCTTTGGCCTTATCTGCTCCAATTCTCTACTTTGATAGTATAACACCACAAGATACATTTTACCTTGTTATATCTGAGAAAATTTTGGTAACAAATTTAAACAAAGTTTTTTCTTTTTCCTCCGACTATTATATAATAGTATTTTCAGCAAATGAACCAGATTTTTTTTAAAATAATATTATTTTAAAAGTTTTATATAAATATTATGCAAATATCACTATATAAAAAAATAAACAAATACTTTAAAGAACACATTCATCATTAAATATTAATAATAAGACAATGTTTTCAAGACATTCAGCATTTATAACAAAAATTTAAGAAAATATAGCAAAAAATTACAAATATTCAAAAACATTTTTCAAATTATAAATTATAATTTTTATTTTATTCATAAAAAATTCATCAAAAATGTCTAAATTTCAATTATTTTGTATTTATATGTATATTTTATTTTTTCCAGCAAAAAACAATATAGTATAGATATTGTATAGATATTTTGGACAAAATCCAATTTTTGAGTTCAATCCGAGTTTTATTTTTGGTTCAATCGGCTTTCTTATCCATACATACCAATTTATCCATTGAATCAAATCGGATCAGTTTTCAGCCTGCAGTGATTAAATAAAAGCCTTCCATTTCAGCATCTTTAGATGAAAATCTTGCTCTCTTTTCGCCTTGAACTAAAAGACGGATCTAAGAAGATTGTTGAAGAAGTTGTCCAGTGATTTATAATTAACATGTTGGACTCTTTAAAATGTAATTAATTAATTAATTTCGACTCATCTAAAACTTCTTGGGTTGAAAAGTTTAATAGGTTGGGTTAAGAAGGGCTGAATTCCATTTATAAAAGGCCTAATAGGCTTAGATTTGAGAGGCTAAAACTAAAATTTTATATTGGATTTTCTTAAAGAAATTAAAGGACAATCAAAGACGTAACTAGATATATGATTAACGACGCAATGTAATAGATTATTGTATTGGGTAGTTGGATCATACTCGCTTATCATAAAAAAAGTTGCATGCACATCAGCACCAATTATGAGAAATCCACCAATCCATGTATGATGCGTAAACAATGACTGTTATGTAACATAATTAGTAGTTAGATATGGATAAAAAAAAGCATGAAATACACATAGTGAGTTAAAGCAATGGCTTAAAAGATAACTGAGCATGACATGTCGATGTTAGGATCTTAAGATCGAAAGTTACAAATTAAAATTTTACATGTATATATTTTAATTAAATTTTTTATTTAATAGAATCACATAATTAATATATTTTAATTGAATTATTTAAATATTTTAACGTATTCAATTTAATAAAATAAAAGTACAACTATATATATATTTTTTCCTTTAGTTGATATCTGGTAGCTCCGTCCCTAGGGTAAGCTACCGTCCACGTACATGATTTTGTCATCTCCTCCACAAATATTCGAATACGTGTTTTGAGTTTTTGGGTTTATTTGGACTCGGCACATTTAAAATAAGGGGCCTATCACGACAAAATGGAGTGATGTAATTTTGGATTATTAAAAAAAATAATGTGTGCCTGATGAAATTTTTATTTTAGGTGAAAATGAAATAACTAAATCAATTATTGTTTATACTGTTACTTGATGCTCTTAATTTTTTGCAATTTATAAACTAGTTTTTCCATTTTTTTCTGAAAAATTTATAAACTAGTTAAATATAATTTCATTTATAAATGAATATGTTATATATGAATCAGAATCAATTCTAAAAATTAGTTAGTAAATAAAAATTATTCAAATCATTATAAAAATGTATATTTTTGATAACTAATGGATACATTAAACTTAACTTCTTTTAGTATATTTTTGCTTACAAATATCATCTTGTTTTCCTTGACCGAAAAAAGAACTTGGTTTTCTATAATTAATTTGATGTTGCAAATAATAATTTATTTTTTAAATTATCTTTTGAAGGGAATCTCCTCATTTAATTATCTTTTTTCCTTTAGCACATGGGAGATATACATGTCCACTGTTTGTTCTCCGGCGAAATCAAATCCGAAAATTACAGCATCAATATATATATATATATATATATATATATATATATATATATATATATATATATATATATATATATATATATATATATATATATATATATATATATATAAGGTGGCAAAATTATTCCAAAAATTGCTAAATATTATAATTGAGATGTTTTTAAAATTTCAAGTCAATCGAAATTCGTTTTAATAGGTTTCAGGGCACTGAAATATTTTTGACCGGTCCGAAAACCCTAAAATTTAAAAGTGTCCAAAATTTTATTTTTTACTTCTAGAAATTAATATTAATTATTCTAAGATATCCCATATGATTGGAATAATTTTTGAAAGTCCATGAAATATTTTCAAACCAGTTAAAGTTAGTTTGATCCATTTTCAGTCTCATAACTTATTTTTATTTTCTACTTTTGAATGATTATTTGATCTCAATTTTATCTAAAATTATACCACTAGACTCATCATGAATTGTACTTTCTAATAGTGACATTAAATTTTTCTAAATTTTGGTGGGTCCTAGGTGGTATTATTCACTCTCGGTGTCATTATTCACCATCAAAAAAATACTATGCATGCCGGTAGTGGTTCTAGGGTGTCACAGCGAGAGTGAAAGGGATAGAAGATTTTGAGAGAAAAAAATGGAGAGAACTAGATTTAGTGAAAGGAAAAACCCAATTGGACACCTAATACAGACCCAATGGGTTAGAAAATAAAATAGATAATTTTTGGATTGGTCCAATTGTCAATTTTGTGGATTGAATTGTGTTTTAATCATTTTTTGGACAGATTTGAATGAAAATTTAGATTTGTGTCAATTTTGTCAAGTCTATATATATATATATATATAAGTAATTAAGGATGCGTCATTCTTTCCTTTAATTTTATATTGATATATTACCTGTCTTGGCCGGCTACGCTGTTTAGAAATGTATCACGTGGTCTCATGAATATTAGGATTTCAAATGAATGCTACATCCCAATTCCCCTTATATATTTGTACATTCAAATTATAATTCTCAAGGCAAATACTTCTTAATTAGTGGTAGCTCAAGATGGCATTTCCACAATCTCATCTTCTAATCCTTTTGGTCTTAATAACAATATTTCTATCATATGCTTATTCAGAAGGATTGAATTTAAGTCCAGTTAGACGTTCAGCACAAAATTTCTCATCTTCCTTTCAACTCCCACTAGAATACGAAACACATTATTATAATCAAACACTCGATCACTTTAACTATTATCCCGAAAGTTACGCAACTTTCCAGCAAAGATATTTATTGAATTTCAAGTATTGGGGCGGCGTAAATACGAGCTCTCCCATTTTTGTTTATGTAGGTGAAGAAGGTGACATAGAATATGATGTGAACAATGTTACTTTCATATGTGAAATGGCTGCTCGTTTCAATGGTTTGTTGTTATTTATTGAGGTGAGTACTCAGATGTTAATTTTTTTTGTCAGGTTTAATGCATATTCACTTTTATGAACTTGACAACTTTGCTGATTTTGTCTCTTCAATATTTCAACACACCACTCAACCTCCTAAATTATTAATTTCTTTTACATAATAAATTCTTAAATGTTAATATGCAATTTTGCTTCGAGTAATAAAGAGAAATTTATACATCAGCATTTAAAAACCAATTATATATGGAGTAATATTTCAGGAGGTTAAATGATTTCATAAAATGATTTAATAGCAAAACGACGGAAGTTTACAAATCAAGGAGACGTGCTGTTGATCTATTAAGCCAAAAAATAGTTATCTTTTTTATGCATGAAAATTTATTATTAAATTATTTATTTATTTATTTTTTATGGATCTATTCTTTAGAGATGGAGAAAAATATGATAATGGGTGATTTTGTACAGCATCGCTATTATGGAAAATCATTACCAATTGGAACAACAAGTCAAACATTCGCATATTTGAGCTCAGAACAGGCTTTGGCAGATTATGCACAAATTATTACGGATGTTAAGAATAATTTGTCTGCTCAAAATTGTCCCGTTATTGCCGTTGGTGGATCATACGGTGGAAGTAAGTAAAAATTTATATATGGTTAATTACTAAATAATTTTTTAATCTTCACTCATTTTTCAATATAGTTTCAAAAAAAAATACAATTTGACATCTAGTCTTTATTTATATTTAAATTAGAAACTCTGTTGGAATTACACCAATATCTTTCTCTGTTAATGCATTTCAGTGCTGGCCTCTTGGTTTCGTCTAAAATATCCACATATTATAAATGGTGCTTTGGCTTCATCAGCTCCGGTTCTCTACTTTGAGGGTATTACGCCACATGATGCATACTACGTTGTTGCATCCAATGATTACTTGGTAAGATATTCAAATTATACAAAAATTAAAAAATCATAAATAATTCGCAAACCAATTGGATTATGGCATAGACCATTTACAGATCATAAAGGACAAATTAAAAATGAGTCATTTATGTATCAGACTGAATTTAAATCACATTGTTTTAATGTATATATTGTACTGGTTCTACAATCGTATCATTTTAACTCTTAACTATGACTAAATTATAATGTTTATTTGGTGCAGAACACAAGTGAAAGTTGTTACAATACCATAAAACAGTCGTGGTCCGAAATCGACAGAGTTGCAGCTCAAACTGATGGTCTTGAGACCCTTGCCAAAATGTTCAATATTTCCACGTAAATCCATGACAACTCCTTATACTCTTTTGCACTTTTGATCAATTTTTATAATTTTGTTCTTGTAACTTTTTTTAAACCGATTTTTATCCAGAACTATTTGTCTTTATTGTGAAAATAAACTCTAAATACATAATACCTCATAAATCGATAATATCAAATTATCAGAAACAAAATAGATGAGGAAATATACCTAAATACATAGCCATGAAGGATGTAGAAATTTTATGATTTCTAATTGATATAAAAATTTAGATTTTTTTTTTCTTTAAGTCATGGGATACCAAAGAGAAAAAAACAAAATAAGATTAGAGTTATCTCTGTACAACCAAAAACATAACATATTTATAGAATGACTTATTAATTTGTCCATCATAAATTAGATTAAGTCCTTTAAATTCTTACACATTTATAAAATAATCTCCATACTTTTAATAAAACAACTATTAAGTCTAATTTAACTTTAAATTAACTAAATCACTTTTATGTGTACTAATATTGTGATAGCTTATAATATACAAGATGTACATATTTATATTTGTATAGGTTC
Organism: Excoecaria agallocha; assembly: GCA_037975025.1. NCBI lineage: Eukaryota > Viridiplantae > Streptophyta > Magnoliopsida > Malpighiales > Euphorbiaceae > Excoecaria > Excoecaria agallocha. The sequence continues at coordinate 58,278,420 of CM075812.1, read as the reverse complement.
ATAAATTCCAACATTTTTGTATTTCAAAATGGATAATTTTGTCCATAAATTTATGGAAATAGATATAATTTACCCCTAAAATAAATATCACATGATTGATTATCTTACTGCGCAAGTAGTTCAGGAGGAAAAAAAATCATCCTAATCCCTGGTATGTAAACATATGTCTAATTGTTTGACTTTTCTGTTTTATATTTCCTCCAAGCCCTTTGGTCTCACAACAAGAACTCAAAGTTTTATTACGAGCTGTATATACAATCTCAGCTCAACGCGATAATCCTCCACATTATTATGTGGAAAATTTCTGCAAAGGAGCTGATGGAGCCCCACAAGGATCCGATATTCTGACTCGAATTGTTGCTGGTATCAATGCCATTGGTGTTACTTTTGGAGGTCACAATGCCAATCATGTTACTGAAGCTACAGCAAGCAGCACCACTTCTTGGCAATGGCAGGTATATTTGGAAAGTTTTTCTTCTTTTAATCTTATATTTTAACTATATCAGATTCATATATTTATTTCTTTTTTGTCTTTTTAACTGTATAAAGTTCATTCTTTTTTCAGACATGCACTGAGATAGTCTTGCCCAGGGGGATTGATAAAAATAATACGATGTTCGAAATATCACCCTTTAATATGAGTTACTATATAAAAAATTGTCAACAACTTCATGATGCTACTCCAAGGCCTTATTGGGTTCCAATTCAATTTGGTGGTCATGTAAGCTTCTTAATCAACCTTTTTATCAATATTTTTCACCTATTTCAAGAATAATATTTTGATTAACTGCAAATATTTTTATATTATTTTCTATCTCATCAGAATATTAAATCTGCTCTTGAGAATTTCGGAAGCAACATCATTTACTCTAATGGACTGCGCGATCCATGGAGTGCCGGAGGGTATACAAATCACATTAATTATAATTACATTAATTAGTCAAATTCATTTATTAATTATTGGTTTTTTTATTCTTTTAATTTCTTGACTGGCAGAATTTTAGAAGACATATCAGATACTATCGTTGCCATACATACGGATCAAGGTAAACTGTATAATTAGTTTCCCTTTAATGTATCAATAATTAATATTCCATCTTGTAATAAAAATAAACTGAATTTATTATTGAGAGAAGAATGACAAAAATAAAATCCATAATTATACAATTTTTTGTTTTTTAATTGGGACCTTGTTATGGTAATTAGGTGCTCATTGCTTGGATATATTAACTCCGAAACCAAGCAGTGATCCCGAGTGGTTGATTGGGCAAAGAGAGAAGGAGATGGAAACTATTGAATCTTGGCTTGCAGAGTACTATGCTAAGCTTGGCGTCAAGACAGGCAACAAATCTGGGTTGAATCTACGGTTCTCTGCGTAGATAAGAGTTTTTAACTCTTGGATCATAAAATAATACATGATTGAACCCAATCTAACGGTTAAAAACAAAGAGTCATGATCCTCCGTCGTGGAGAACGGTAGACTTGATCACAAATATGGCTAAATAGTATTTTGCGTTCTTACTGTTCTTTTCCTTTTCTATCTGGCTAAAAATAAAGATTCTTACATGTTATCTTGTAAGGCCATGACCCTAATTGTCTAATCGTTGTGGAAAAAGATTAGATGTTATTAAAAATCAGCCATTATTAGTCATAATTTAGTGTTAATACCCAGCAGTATTATATCGCTGTTAAGATCCAAACTCATGAGAGTTGGATCTTAGCCCAGTACACCAGTGTTTGGTTACTGAGAAAATTCTAAGAATCAAAAAGGAAGAGAGAGAGTGAAGGAAAATTCAACTGTGTATACTGATTGATTACAAGAGAGAATCAGCTCAAGCATTACAGGCAGGCTGTTACAACACAACGGAACGGCTAAAAAAATTAATGCTTTCATTAATAACTTATAGAAATATAATACAACATTTGAAGCTCAGCCAAAATAAAAATGTAATTGATAAATAACACACATATACGATATATTAACACCAAAAAAGGGAGGGAGCGAGAAGCTAAGGAATGGATAAATAAAGAAAACAAGAGAAGAAAGAAAAAGCCTCATATAAAGTAAAGCAAACACTCGCACGATACCCATCCCTTGCTCACTCCCCAACCAAAAAACAAAGTGGCAAAAAAAAAAGAGAAGAAACACTATATCTCAACTAGCAGCTGTAGTACACAAGATGCACCGTAAACGACCGGATTGTGCATCCTCATCCTCATCCTCATCATCCTCGTAACCAATCCGCGAAGTGTCTCCACTTCCCTTTTGACTAACGGTATGCATGGAATCCGTTAGACAAGTCATGTGATAAGCATGGCAACAAAAGAATACAATTACCGATACATTTTGTATAGAGAAGGGGTCAAAACACATGCAACATCTAGCATCTCCCCTAGTTTTCGACTTAACTTCCATAGTCCTAGCGCTGGATGTTCTTTCAATTGCCTGAGAATCCCTACTGCCATCCCTTTTTGTTCGCGTATCATCCCCTTCGCTGCTTAAGCAAACTGCCCGTCTTGCTTCTTTGCAGTACTTGACGAGGAGGTTTACACAGTCAGCCTGCGCATTTTCAAAATAACACAAAAGCTATTATGAAATGATATTCTCACAAGGAATACTAATTTCTGTTCAACTGAAAAGCAAGTGTATATGAAGCTTTGTACCTTAAGAATATCATTGCAACCATGTCTAAGAGATGTTTCTGTTCTGTAATCAGTGATAATTTTGACTAGACGATCCCTAAGCCTGAAAACAACATTCAAAGTTGGAGAATTGGACACAATGAATATGAATTTGCTACATCAATGTCACAATTTAAAGAAAAGTTGAAGAGTTGGAAAGCATCATTCCGGTACATGTAAGCATGCAGCAATTCCATACTAATTTATTGTAAAAATCCTCCAAACAATTGTTCTCCCAACTCTTACTCTTACTGTTTGCTGACAAAAATCCTCAACAGCCTTGCCTCATGCATTTGGATGACTATATAATGTTTGACTTAATCCTATATCACAACGAAATTAGTAGTATTAGGGACCTGCCCATAGACTATGGCCTAACCTCAGTCTAGGAAATTAGAAATCCTTTCCCTAACATGAGGTAAATTTGATAAAATACCAAGATCCTCAAAAAAGTAATGGAGGAAGAAAGCATCCATAGAAGTAATTTTTAGTTGTATATTAGATCCTCAAAGAAAAAAATATTATATTGTCATGAGGAAGGAAATAAGCACATGGCTGTAGAAAATATTGACTAGTTCAAAAACTGAATCAACATAGAAATGAGCAAATTCTCACCATTTTCTACAACTTGAGGACAATGACATTGAAAGGACTACATAGTAATACTTAACAGAAAGCATGCAAGTAATACTGTGCCAAAACAGCATAACAGACATCAACCTTCTTTTAGGAGTCAATTCAGCGTTAGTTCTTGAAATAAACTGTGGCAACTTCAGAAAATTCAGAGCCAGTACAGTTCGATGTATGATGTCATATAAATCAAATAGTAATGTTCTGTGAGAAAGGAAGTATTCTAAGGTTCTATTCTTTTTTCTTCTTGTTTTTGGGTTTGCAGTTTCTTACGCTATAAAGAAAAAATGGGCTTCATTGTCCTCTGTATAACTTGGGAAGAATTGAATGTCAAAACTTTTAATGAGTTTAACTATTAGAGTTGGGTCTGTTTCTTATCAGGTTTTATGGGACTGAATCCATGCAGAGGATTCAATAAAATGTTTGACAGTACCTGAAATTTAGAAATGCAAATTTCAGACTTATGTTCCTTCCTCTCTCTTCATCATTCAAACCCAAGACTTAACCGCAAGACCTAAGCCTATTGACTTCAAGCTTGTACTAATACAACCTAGGAACTAGTGTCAGAATCAAAAATTTTGCTGTCTAAACCTGCTTACCTGCATTGCAAAATAAAATGGTACAGAACTTGAAGTCAAAACAAGAAAAATGTATGGAGAAAAGCTGAAATCTAATTCTAGGTACACTCACCGAGGAATTTCCAGTCCATTAGGTACCCTATTTACAATATACAAGGGATCAAGATTGCCGACAGTATGCTCCAGCAACATTCCTACCATTTCAGGTTTATGAAGACACTGCTTAATCAATTCTTCCCAAAGGTCATCATCATGCTGCGTAGTTACAAATTCTACAGCCTGCATGCAAGATCATTAATCTTATCTGACTTATAAGCAAAATCATCACAAAGACTAATAATGGCCTTCATGGAACAACTCTAAAATCAAAAGCAATAAATACCTCTTCAATATCTCCTAATTTGTTAATGATAACAGCTAAAGCATTTTTTGAGTTTCCCATTCTTCCAAGTATGAAGACTTGTTCCCTCAAAAGATCTCTTCTGACACAAGTGTCATATGCCTGAAATTTGATTCAATGGGTCAACCAGAAACAGATTATACAGAAAACAAATGACACACATTGATTCAGAACGAAAGAAAACTGGCAATTGATTGACTATTCAAACCTTCTCCAGTGTGTAATGTTGGCTGCTACGAAAGAAAGGAAGCAGCATTTTTGGGTCATAATCAGCATATAGCTCTACCTATCACAATAATCATAATGTTAGACACTGTCAACAGTCTACACCTACACTGCACATCAGCAATGGCCAAATTCAGCAACTAATTATAAAGCCACATGCAGTGAGATAGGACAATTTCAAGAGGAAGCCTTTGGTACATGCACTTTTATGGTGCAGGGGGATGATCTGAATATGCCCCCACACCACAAAATTGCATGTACCAGTATCTGCCCAATTAAGATTCAAATTGAACAATATGCACAAAAAATAATTAAAAAAATTACTGTCACTTTCTCATAAGAAAGAAATTCCACAGCATACGCTGCATACAGATAAAGTAGAATAGACCTTGAGTAAAGGAATCCTAGCTAAAAAAAGATAGAAAACAAGCTGCTCCAAGCAGCCTTTTGAAACTTGAACCAGACATTGAGTTGACCGGGAAACTTGAACCAGACATTGAGTTGACCGGGATAGCATGAACTTTCAATATGATAACCAGCAGAGACATGATGGAACTGCATCAGCTACAAGTGGCAATGATGGGCACGACACTTGAAGACAGCTTGACTATACAGGAGGAATGGGGTACACCATATACATTAGAGTGTTCATGTCAAAATCAACTTGACATATTTGTAAGACAAGATGATTGTGTTATATGCATTAATCCAGCTACTAGAGTTACTTGGTGAAATGGATTATACTAATGGGTTACATCACATGATATCAACACCACAAGTTGATTAAATGAATTGCATTTGCATCTTATCAAATCACTTATTTAAAAACAGGAATATTCTAACTTTTTGGCATGAGAAAACTAATTCATCAATCCAAAATATGATAATAACCAATTTTGCATGATAAAAAACAAAGCCCATTGACCTGAATTGAAGCAATACAAGGAGGAGTTTACGCCATGATTTGACAACAGGTGCATCCATTTTATGCACTTCAATAGAATCCAAATGAAAACATTTAGACAACGAACAGGGCATCAAAGAACCCTTCATGCAATTTTACATTACATGTTTCCCTCACTTGAACATTGAGTCTACAAGTTCATGAGAATGATTCAAGATCCTCATTACTAAAATTTGAAGCAAAAGAATCTCTCTTCAAACAGGAATAAAGCAGCCATATTGAGGAGGTCAAAATCAGAAAATCAAAATGACAAACTACCAGCCTTCTCCATACCTGCATATCATGAAAATCCTTTCCAGCATGTGGACTTGCCTCAAATAAGGAATGTAGATATAAATGCAAGAAATATCTTGAATCACACTTATTTCTGGCAGCCAGCAGTTGTGAGACAACTTCAGCTGGAGGAATTAATTCCCTGTTCTGAATCAATAAAGGAACCGCACGCTTGCAATCAAGCATCATCAATTGCACAACCTGCACAAGAACAAGAAAAGGCACAAAAAGAAAAACTGGCATGACCAAATATTATGAAAGAAAAAATAAGAGATCTTTAATTTAGCACACAACAATAAGAGAATGGCAGAGGCTATAAACAGCCACTTTTCCTGACTTTGCACAAGCATACCTTTTCACGAATAGCATCATGTAGGCTGTGTTTTTCTATGAAATCAAATATCTCTGGCTTCAAAAGCTGAAAAATAAAAACCATAAAAAAAAAAAATCAAATCATGGCAGAAACTAAATATTGATGCAACAGTTTAAAACAAACCAAATCACATCAGAAAATAAATATCGATGCAACAGTTTACTTCCTAAATCAGTTTACATAAAGATAAAATTGCAGTGGAACAGCCTCCATGCAACAAAAAAACTTACATCAGCATAAAGTGAACAAGCTTTCTCATATCGTCCATCAACTATATATAACTCTGCTAGTGCCTGGTATAAAAGCAAAATGTGATTATTAAAGGCGTAGCAGTTGGAAGTTTTAGGTTTCTAACGACATCAAAACTCTATCTAACCTCTTTGAGCGCATCAGTCATGGAAGAGGTGTTTAGTTGAGGTTCTATAGCAGATATGACAGGTAATGCTGAATAAATAACAGGTGGCCAAGATTTAACAGTTGACAATAGATCCTTATGAAATAATGGATTTGTAGCCAGTGCTACAAGAGCAACCTGCAGTATAAAAAAACCAGGAAAACCTTTTACCCAAATTAGCAAATCAGATAAGGCATATAGGGACTACATATCCACATCTCTTCTGCAAACCTCATAAGCAGTATCACGCAGTCTTGGGTTTTCTGTGGGAATGTATGGAACCAATACAGGAAGTTGACGAAGATGAGCAAAATGGAAAACCCACCTAAAAAAATACAGATGATAGTCAATTATAAGCAAGAGATGTAGGAATATTAGGCCTTGTTGCTTTTTTACCTCTCCCATGCTGACGCAGATCCTTGTAACAATTTAGGACATAAAGATGCAGCTTCAGCATATTTCCTTTCCACAATCAAATGATCAAGATATCTAGATCCAACCTGATCATGCAGCAGAACCAATTGAGCCATTTTTCATAATGACATAACATAGAAACTGAGAACTTGGGACAACAAGAAATATAGTACAATACAGAGAAAGAGGAAGGCTTCAGATGTAACACATGTTCAATTCCATTCTACATAATAACAGAATTGTACAGATAAATGAACAATACACGCTGTTTGCAGCAAGGTCAACTATAGCATAAGTGTCTTAAAAACAGCAACATTAGACACTGTTAAAATAAAACTATCACAGAAAGTTTGTGCAAAGAAATAAAATGCATCTTCAAAATTTTATGACATTGCATTATCACGTCACCAGTGACGATAGTGGCAACCATAGATGCCACACAACACAGGCAGAAACAATCTACTTGTATCAATCTTTCTAAACTCCTTCAAAAAGTGCCCAAAAGAATCAATGACATCATCCACACTGTTTTGGAACCAAAAAATATAACAAGGTTCCCATTGTGGCACCATCCACTTCACACATACAATGCCTACTAAATAATATCAATCTTCTCTTTTGGAAATTATCTGCAGAAAAGGATCAGTAACAGCCACAGTTCCTCAATAAAGCTAAAGTTTAAAAATAAATAAATAAATAAATTCTGAACCACAAATTATAAAACAAGCTTTTAAGATTAGAACTATGTGTTAATTGGTCAGTCCAACTCCCAAACGAGTGTGTGCCTGGGTCATACACATACAAACAGCAAAGCAGCAGACTCTTCAATTTTGTACAGTGAAGAATTTGATATACCTCATCAAGAAGTTCACTCCGACCCTGACCTGCTTCAACTGCTGCTAAAGCTTTCTCATGCCAGCCATGTTGCAGAAGCCATGAAATATGATCTTCAGCATCCCTACCAAAAGATCATTTAACTGAGACAATTTAATAACAGAAGGGCAGCTAGGTTTCCATTTATGCATGTGCTGTGTGCTCAGCATGCAATATATTTCAAGTATCCTCTCTTCTATTTAAAACCTACAATCTAACAAACAGAGAATCTAACCTCGGTTTTGCAATAACCACATCCTTTGGGGATACAATATAATACAGTGGTTCATCACCAGCAGCCCACTGACCACCAGCATAACTACTACCTATATCCACATGAAAAAAAATCATAATTGTTTAAATGTTGATTGACTAACAAACAGACTTCACAAACTTCAAAGCTAGTATGTTAACCTGAGAAAGGAGAATGAGCAAGGGAATAGTCCTTTGCCTTGTAATGCTCGAAACCATGCACAGGCAAGGCATCTGTTGCAAGTTCATCATTATTCCACGTAACTATCCGTACTTCTGGTCTCTGAGCATTACCCTGCTTTAAATAGGCAGAAGAAATCAGAAACAGCAATGGCACTCTAATAGGCGACTGTAAATTCAAACACATTACATATTCAAAGGAAGCTACTTCATACCAAAAATAATCATGTCATTTTGTGGTCTAAAAGGAATAATTGATGAGGTGATTCATATGAAAGCTATCCAACATACATGAAAGTTTCATTCATCATGCTAAAGGGCTTTCATGTAAAGCAAAAATAGGTGCTGAAGAAATCAACATTACTACCCATGGCAATGTATTTTTTTTTTTTTAAATCATGGACTAACTAGAGTGAAAACAACAGAAAAATAAAATAAAATAAAAATTAATGCATCTTTCTTGCAAAAGAGTATTATAGTATGAGAGGCTCATTTTAGAAAAGAATAGGGGCTTAAATTACTGAACAATATAAAAAACAAATAACAAGCCAAAGCTTCAGCATTGGAAAACAAACTGAAAAATCATAAGACGATGATGTTAGCCAGTCTATAAAACTAAGCAATATTACATCTTCTTCGTGAGCAGAATGATCTTCTATTGTGATGATTTTTACTTCAGTTGTGCCAATGAAAGAGTTGTACACAAAAAAAAATGCTGATATTCACAGCTTTCAAAATGAATAAATTCATATATCTTCTTCAGCACTGACTTCAGCAAGTGACAGGTATCAAGAATCATAGTTGTAATTCATACTACCTTATAGCAAAGATACCTGTCTAGATGAAATTGTGCTGCTAAATTCCTTCTCTTTGTCTTCTTCTCCAGGTATATAAGCTAGAACAACCAAAGAATCACCAAAAGGAGCAATTCCTGATATATAATAGCTGGTTTGAAAAGATGCCACAATATCCACCTTGTTCATACTAGCCACTGGAAGCTGCCTATATGTCCCATTAGCTCCTTTTTGCTCATTTGTTCTTATTGATGCAATTTTCACAGATGTACCCCAGCCAATTACCAAAAGAGAATCATCCTGAATGTGATAGAAGGGGCACCAAAAGATAGCACACGTATATTGGGGAAAACATGCTCACATCAATGATGAAATCACAAACACATAGAAGATAACAAATATATATTAATGATGAAAAAACGGTTGGAAACACCTATTCTTTGACCAACCTGCCAAACCAAATGTGGAAGTAGATGCTCAGGGCGCGGACTTCCACGCGGTCTTTCAATGAATGTTATACGCTGATCATTGGCAGCATTATAAACTTTCACCCCTGCATCATTAGCCCAAGCGATGAGACTACTTCTCCACTTTACAGCATGTATTGGGCCTTCACCAGAGTGTAAAACCTAAAACATAAATAATTTTGTAAGATGAAGAACCGAATTTAAACAGGCAATTCCTAGATACTATGTAGGGTATCAAACAGTAGACTATCATAAACCTGGTCCCGATAGCCCAGCCATTTCTTTGAATTAAAATACAAATGACCTGCCAAACCACCAGCTACAAATCTTCGAGATGTTTTCCTCGAATACTCAGGGTCCAAAGCAATGGCCTTCATTGGACGATGATAATCAAACTTCATTTTCTCATCAGTAAAAAGGCTGTGTATTACAACAGACCCATCATCTGAACAACTCCCAATAAATTCACCTTCTATATCAAAGCTGAGGTCATTGACAGCAGCTGTATGAGCATGAAATTCCTTAACCTGAAGAAATAATTCCAGAACATGGTTCAAGCGGTCAGTTCTAGCCCAGAAAAGAAAAACTATCAATTGGCAAATACAGTCCACCCTTTGGTCTTGACAGAGATTTCGTTCTCTACACTACTAGTGCAGCCCAAAGGTAACCACAACAACACCAATAATAGGTTGTAATTGATTACAGACAATAACAAGTTAATGTATTGTCAGTAGATAGAATTTTACCATGAAACTTGTAAAGCAAGGATAACTAGTTTGCTCGTATAGTTGATGGGATTATGGTTTAAAGACAAGCTTACATTCCACTACTTACTATTACATTTGTAAAATTCCTGTTACTTAATTAAGGAATCCTGCATGGGAGACGTTCTTTCAGGGTGTTGATAGATCTAGAAGCAGAAAAATCCGAGCGAGAGCTTGAATGTGAATAATCATCAGCATATCATGTATGCAATTTACTCATTCGCAGAAAAGCAAAACTCCTTGAACATTCATGTAGTTGCTCAAGCTAAATATTAAGTTGAATCCAATACCTAAATTGGCACATGCCATAATACAATATCAATTTTCAGATGCTCCATCATGCTTCATAACCAACAGATGCTTCCCTTTCCAATCCCATCAAAAAATTCAACTTCGAGCTAACATATGATTACTAAGTCCAACAAATTCTTAGCATGAAAAGAAAAGGTTCAAGTAAAAATGCATTTAAATTACAATCGATAAGCGTTTAATATTTGAAAGCAATATACTCATTAATACAAAAGTAATAGTAGCAAATAACTAAACTATGAGTATCGTTTCACTTAAAATAAAAAAAAAAAAAAGGCTAAAAGCAAGTTGAATTTTGCTAAGAAAATGACATTTGAATCTAAATTCAACAGAACAGACTTCAATTCATCAATTTCGGAGCTCAATTAACCATTAATCACCTGGTTGCCGAGGAAATCGAGGATGTGGACAATTCCATCAAGTGTTCCAATCGCGATCATACGCTCAGCAACAACGATACACGACGCCGCATCATTGGATAGCAGCGTAGGTATGCTACCTCCCATTCTCTGATACTTAAGCCTGGGTTCTTCTTCATCTTCTTCTTCCTCCTCATCCTCCTCTTGTTCTTCTTCTTCTTCCTCGGCTTCTTCTTCCTCCTCGTCCTCCTCCCGCTCGTCGTCGCCGTCGACGCCGTTCTCCGACGGAATCGGAGCCATTTGAAGAATTGTGCGATTCGTCGTGGAGAGAAAAGGAAGGAAAGGAAAGAGGGAATGGAAATTATTGAGAGAGAGAGAGGAGAGATCTGTTTGGGTTATGGCCTTTGTTGGTTAGACGGTTAATTAATTTTTTTTTTTAAGGAAAAGCAGTTTTAATTATTTAATTAACAAAGAAACAAATAAGTGATGACAAAGTGTGACGTGGAGAGTAACACTTGTCGACTGCTTCTTCACACTCTCTGATTGGGTGCTTTCTTTGATTTGATTGGGCTACTTTCCTCATAAATATTAATTTCTATTTACACCTCATTTTAAACTTAATTTTATAATTATCTTCTTTTATTTATAATATTAAATAAAGTGATAGAAGTGTTTTTATTGAATTTATTAAGAATTAATTAGTTGATAATTAATTTATAAGAAATATTATAATATAAAGATTTAAATAATTATTATAAATATAGTTCTTTTTTTGTGTTTAATATTATTTAATTTTATTGAAAATTAAATATTCATAAATATAAATAATATATTAATTTGATTGTTTAAATTACTTTGTATATTATTATTTATTTAGCTCGAATATTAACAGCAAATTAATTTTGATTAGTTGTTAATAAGTAATAATTTAATGATTAAAGATTATTACCTACTCCATTACATATTTTTAATTTTTTTGTTTTAATTTACTTCAGAAAATATTTCATTTTATTTTTACATTATAATTGACTTGTAATTTTTTTATATCTGATTTAATTTCATACTAATAATTATAATTTTTATTTTTTACATTAAATTATTAATAATAATATGTATTTTTTCAATAATAAAATTAATATCTTAATTAATTAGTTAGTTTTAATTACACGTGTGGGCCTTATTAATCATGTAGAATATAATAGTAAAGTAGATCATGATGTGTACTTTCAGATAATGGTTATCTATTACTGGGAAAGTGACTTTTTTTTTCTTAATTACAAACCAAATATCCTTTATCAGATTAATTATTACAATTTAATAATTAATACATGTATAAATTGACTATGACGCATACAGGCTCTATATAAACTGATTTTTTTTTGGTCGTAATAATTTTATGCATACGAAATTTTCTTGCCTTAAAAATACTAATGTAGGGCCGGATTCCAGTAAAAATTCAATTCTTTCTTTTTTTTTTTAAATTAAATTATCAGTATTATTTTATCCAAATCGAATCGGTATTGTCCAATTGGACTGCCTAGAGGTGTCTTTCTCTATATTATTGAATTGAGAAATGTTACTTTGTGATTTTCAACGAAATATTATTGCAATTGCAAATAATCTGCTACAGGAACTAATCGATGCATATCAATTCACAAAAACCAACCAAATAAGGAAAATAAGTTTCTTTTCTGAAAACAAAAAGGGAAAATAGGTTTATGTTTGGTTGCTGGGAAAATTGACACCTACAAGGAGGTATCCACTTGGCAGCATTGTGAAAAAAATAAAATAATACTCCGAACCAGCTTCATGGAGCAGGATTCCATGTTAGCAGTTTTTGGTTGTGATTAGGACTCAGCTAGTATATTTCAGTTAAAATTAAAAATTGACCTAATGTCTTCCTCCTTCTCCTCCATGCTCCGCTGCCGTACGAACTTCTCCTCTATGAACCCACTTCTTTCATCAAGAAAAATGATGAAGTCCAACACTCTCTTAAACTGTGGCTTGGACCAAGCCCATCAGCTCTAACATAATCCTAATACCATTCAGAGAAAATTACATAAATTGCCACCTTTTTAGTTTTTGTTTTCAGAATTGTTACGTAGTTTTTTTATACTTTCATAATTGCATTTTTAATTTTCAAAAATACCCCATTCCATATCAAATTTGCCATGCTCTCCTTCCGTTTCGGTGTTTGCTTCCTCTTTCCTTTTTCTCGCTTGACATTGATCAAATTTTTTCTATAAGTTTTTTGGACTCTGATCTCAAATGATTTTCTCTTTTTTTTCGTCCCTGTTTGTAAGCTATTGGTTATTGAAGGCATCAAAGTCACCAAAAATTTTTGCAAGGTATTTTTTCTTTTTATGTTTGATTGATTATTTATTTGCTTGTTTTGATATTAAAATCGCTTTTGGTGTTTTTTTTTCGGCTTTTATTTTCTCTTATTTATTTTTTGCAAGTTTTTTTTATTATTTTTGTGAATTTTAAGTATACAGTTTGTTGAACTTGATTTATTTGTGCGTTGAAAGTTATTGAAAATTGGGCCCGCATTGATTGGCAATGTTAGTTTTCGGCCGTAGTTGGATTTTTGCATGATTAGAGTTGGAAAATCAAGTTAAGAAAAATGTATGCCTGCTAAGTGTTCGACATAATGCTTGTGAAGGAAATTAGTTTAAGTTTCAAAGAAGGATAAAGAATATATTAAAGTGATTTCAAGTCAAATTCATAAGGTATATATTGTGTACCCATATGTATACACTGTATACCATGTATTCATTAAAGAAACTGAAGATAAAGAATTCACCGATTTTTCAAAAGCACAAGCATAGATTATAGTTGGAGAAAAAGAAATAGAAGAAAAAATGGGAATTGAAATTGTATAAATCGAGAAGATCGACTGTCAATATGATTGACGATATATTGTGTTCTCGTAGACGAGACTTTGATTGAAATCTTTTCAAAATTTCCTTTAAAATCAAAATCCAGATTCAAATGTGTGTACAAACAGTGGCTTTTTCTTACTTCTGGCACAACTGCCCCAGGTGCATAGCTACCATGGAATCTTCTATGTAGAATCACTCATGATGATAATGGTGGTGCAAAAATATTGACCGAGAATTGTTACTGATGCTTAGGTTATCTATCCATTGCAGATTGAGAACGAAGGTGTAAGGTTAGAGAAAGATGAAAAATGTGGAGTTTGTTTTGAGAAGTTTTATGGGGCATTAAATCAAATGGAAACATGATCAGTGCCAAACAGCTAGCTGTCTGGTATCTCCTATCTACACTCTGCCTATAATGTTGGAAACAGTGCCCAAAACAAAAAACACAGCAAGTTTAAAGAAAGAAATACTGCAGTTTTATTTCTTCTTATGCTTAATAATAAAACAAACAAAAAATGCCTCTATTTATAGTCTAATCAAAGAACAAACTGAGCAAACAATAAAAGACTGGCTAAAAATAAGAGAGCAAATCAGTAGATTAACAAACTAAAAAAAAAAAAAAAAACAAGGATCATTTCAAACTTTGAATCATATTTCAACATATAATACTCAAGGAAATACTATGAATATCTCTTAACCGAACTCCGTTTCAGATACATTTTCATTTGCAGCTTCTTCATTAATTAAATAGGATTTAATGGGGCCTCAATTTTACCCTCATTCCTCTTTAGCATCATCAGATTTAGGGATTTTTTAAAAAATAGGGTTATTTTTAAAAATATTTCGAATTTTATGACTACAGTAAAAAAAATTAAAAATTTGGCGTGTTGGATTTCGGCACATGGAGAGCCGGAATTGGGCTGGCGGGACCCACCTGTCTTTGACTAGCAGGCTACCAGAATCCGGCACAAGAGGAGCCGAAATTCGGCATCCTGCGCCCCACCCTTCACGCTGTGGTGCTGAAATCCGGCTGTCTCCAATGCCGGTATCCGGCATTTCTTTCAGATCAACCATCTTTTAAATTTTAAAAGATCCGAAAATACACTTTACTCCTCATTTTATCATCCTAGAAATTTTATTCTTCTTCTCAAACTCTTTCAGTCTATTTTGCAACACTTTTTTTGAAATTTTCATTCTTCTTCTTCTTCTCAAACTCTTTCACTTTATTTTGCAAAAGTTTCTTTGAAATTCTGTTTGTTTTTATACAAATTTATACTCTTAATTCTTTTAAATTTGTACCCGATATTGCTATCTTATATATAAAAGGAAGGTAATTTAATTTGATATTATGCAGTAGAATTTTCATTATACGAAGTAAAAATTATATTATTATTATTATTATAGTTATTGTTAACAATAATTTTACATTTTTTTGTAGGTGATTATTATGTTGAAGTATATCTGATTACAATAAAGGTAAGTTTTAATTTTGAATGTAGAAAATTTTGTTTAGTTTATATGTAAAAATTATTAATTTTCTTGGTAACATATCTATTTAAATTTCTAAATACAAAAACCATGCATATAAACTCAGATAATGTAGTATGCAGTTTTATTCTATTCTAATAAAACGTACTAAAGTAATGAATAAATGAATTGGAAATATATAAGGCTGAAAGTGCAATTTAGCACCTGAAATTTGATTAAAAAAATAATTAACCCTCTAATATTTGTTTTGGGACAATATCCATCCTAAAGTTTATAAATTAGGACAATATCACTCCAAAACTGACAGATATGTTATTTTAATTATTTTCCGTCAGTTAATTGTTGAAGTGACGTAAGTGGAACACATCATCGGGGGTTAAATTACCCCAATTTGCAAACTTTAAAAGTTAAAATGCTCATTTTGGAATACTTTAGGAGTTTTATTCACCTTCAATCTTGGCAAGTGGCATAATTTCGATGTCACGTAAATAATTAATTGATGAAAATAGTTAAAATAAGGGAACTGTCAGTTTTGGAGTGATGTTGCTCCAATTTGACGAAGAATGAGGACTAAAGACAGAATTAGGTTGGAGGGAAGAAGGAACCCACGCGTGTTCATTTGTCCTTGGTTATTCAACAAATTGAAATATTATTGTCGTTTATATATATATATATATATATATATATATATATATATATATATATATATATATATATATATAATCCCACAATGAGTGCTACATTTCATACTTATTACAATGTTAATGTTGAATATTGAGAAGAGAATAGTTCTCATCAGTTTGTCTTCGACGCTAATTGTAAATATGTTTGCATACATGAGTTACATTAATCTAAGTTTTAGTGGTTGCTAAATTAAGTGAGCCCTTGAATAGCTGTAGGGTGCTTCTCAATGGGGTTTAAGAAACTGTCGGTATAGACGGCACAGAGGAAGATAATGATGCTTAATTATCATCTAATTAGGATATATATGTGCTTATTTTCAATATTTAATCAGACAATTTAAGAATAATGATGCCATTTGACTAATGCGGAAAATGCTACAATTCATTGTTTAATAATTTGCATTTCCATGACTTGCCACTTGTGATTAGCATAACCTGATAACGTTTTCATATAAATCAGTTATCTTCCTCTTTCTCCCTTTAAGACATTTCAATTTCTGACAGACTTGATTGGTTCTCTTTGGAAAATTTTAAGAAAGGCAAAGGTCGATGTAGGTAGGAAAAATCTTGAATGTACTTTAGTTGACACTAAGGAGTTTCTCGGGTTTGGGTGGTCCAAACAACAATATATATATATATATATATATATATATATATATATATATATATATATATATATATATATAAATTATTTGACTTCTTTTTCATTAGTCAAATGATAACTATTTGTTGCTCTGCATACTAATATAAATTATTGGCTTTCAGTATATGTTTATTCCTTATTTATTAATTATAATGGAGCTAAACCTAGCATTAATTCTTTCAAATTAATTTTTTATTCAATTAGTTAATAACTTTATTCAAATAAAATCGGGTAAAGAAAAAAAGTGACTTTTCGAACATGTAGCAAATGTTACAAATGTAGTAGGAATATTACTATTCCATATAATCGAATATTTAATTGAAATATTGCATTTAATCTTTTATCCTATGAAATAAATTCATTGGTAGGTCAACATTTTTATTATTTTGGATGAATATGTAGATAGAGGATTTCATTTGAAAGTAATGTATACGTAAGAAAAAAATGTGAAGATTTCAATTCTTAATAGGGCAATACATGGGTTATATATTGTAATATAATTAGCACTGAAATACAATATTGTTATGCCAATCGAAGAGCAAAGTTTTAGTAACATTTAATTATTTGCTCTAGAATTCTACTTTTCTGTATATATGTTTACTTATCATATAAATCAGCATAACATTTTTTTTTATTATGGAGATAATGGAATGATTAAAGAATATAATAATCATAATGTAACAAACCTTATAGTGTTTTAAATTATTTTTAGACAAAAATGTATTATCAAGTTTCTAAATTTTTACGTTATTTTTAATATTAAATTCTTAAATTTTTATTTGATCACATTATATTTTTAGACTTTTATTTTTATATTGGATCCTTAAATTGTTTTCATCCACATTATATTCAAAATTATCAAATTTGAATAAAATAATAATATAATTTTAGCATATATTAAGGTTTTGAACTTTTATTTTTATTTTATTAAATTATTATTTTGAGTCAATATGTATTAAAATAAGAATTTAAGAATTTGATGTAAGTAAATAAAAGTTTAATGATCCCAGATCCAATAATAAAAACATATAAATCCAGGGACTAAAAAATACATCATTCCTTACTTTTAAACGATAAAAAATGCACATTTATCAAGCCGGTCTTTTTTAAGTCCATTCGATTTTATTTTTATCATAAGTGTGAGTTTGCAAATATATATATATATATATATATGTTAAATTTATTGCAATAATTCATTTAATTTTTAAAATTTTTGAACCACCATGTGGTTTTCTAGATTTATAAATTCGAATACTACTCCGATGCTGGCATTACATTAATTTTGTGCAATTTTCACGCAAATAAATGTGCATTAAAGACAAAAAAAAATGCAATTAAAATAATAAAATCAAATACATAGATAGTTCCATGAAATTACTCAATAATTCACTTAGGTGTTTAAATTTTCGAGTGCATCCATTTTGCTTCTTCTTCTTCTTTTAAATAATTATTGACATTATTCAATTTGAACTAAATTAATCTACTGTGAAAGTAAAATTTTCTTAATATTGATTTTTGTCATTTATAAAACTTAAATTCAAAATCTTATTTATGAAAAATAAGTGTTAAATCATTTAAACCAGCCAATATTAATATTTTGCTTCTAAACTTATAATTTTGATATCGGATAGGATTATTTCATTTATTTTATTTTTCACATCATTATATATATATATATATATATATATATATATATATATATATATATATATATATATATATATATACACTTACACTTATTTCAGATGATGGAAAATGAACCAATGTATATTGATTTTATAAATTTTACCCTTATTTCAGATAATGGAAAATGAACCAAATCACAAAGTTGAAATGTATTAAGTAAATTATTTGGGCAATCTATTAGTCCCAAAATTAAAATATCCAAACTTGCCAATCACATATTTATGATTGTGAAATAGTTTTGGTAACTATTTGTTTAATTATTTTATAAATAAAGTATTTTTTTTAATTGAATTTAAAAGATAAATTGTTTTTCTTTTCGAAACAAATTGCAAAAAAAAAAAAAAAGTTATGAATTTTTGGATTTACCAGTATCTAATTAACCAAATAAACAGAAATTTACTGGATGTTTAAAGGTCAAGGCAGTGAATGCTACGAAGTAGAAAACCATCAAACATGAAAATGTAATCACATTAAAAGCAGCTACACAAAATTTTCCACCAAACGCATCTCATCTGATCAAATTAACAGTCTTTTTCACTCACCTTTTCGATCCCAAAACCCCAAATCAGCAATATCAGATCTCAATTTAAAAAGAGTCCAATTCAATGGGGGCAATCGAGGGAGTTGATCTCGTTGTTTTCTCTTGAAATGCAGCCTAATCTTTTCCCATTTGGTTCTGTTTTTAGCAATCCTTTTCTTTTTAATGGTGATTTGAGTGAAGCTGGATTTGAGAGCTCTAGGGTTTTCTTCTTGGTCCCATTTTTGTTGTTCCAAGGAGGTGGAATGGATTTGTCCAAGGTTGGTGAGAAGATTTTGAGCTCTGTTCGCTCCGCTAGATCGCTTGGTCTACTGCCTTCTACTTCCGATCGCCCTGAGGTAAGTTGATTCTGGACAATTATTGAGCTAGCTATTTTAATGGTATTAGTAGAATTTTTTTTTTCCAAAATCTGATTAAGTTCTTTTAGAACTTCATCAGGCAGGTTCTAGTAAGTGATAACCTAATGACAAGTGTCATTGCTGTGGAAATTGCAAATGAGAGTGATTTCTTCGGTCGCTGAATTAGAGTTTTGTTTTTTCTTTTTATTTCTTTAAAGTCTTATTGAAGTCATGTAGAGAAGTAGGCCACGCTAGTTGGTACTGAGCTGCGAAATCTTAATGGTGAAACATTTAGCTGGAATTAATTTTTCTCGGATGTTTAGAGGGTAGCAATTTTTTGTTGAATTTAGTCAATTACATGCTAACATTGCAATAGAAAATAACATATATTTGAGTTGATGTGATGTGATGTGATGAAATTTTGTACTTGGATTATCCTAAAAGGCAGGGAAAGTTCGGTTTTTTCTCTGAGTCTAGCAGTTTTGGACCCTTATTTGTGTTGGGTTCAGACTTGATGCTGATGTTTTCTGCACTGCTGCTTGACACAGTAAATTACGAGAGTGGTTTAGCAGTACTTATTAAACACTGCATGGCTTTTTAATGAAAGAAACTGGCTTTATACTAGCTTATAAGCTTGGAGCAAGAATTATTTGGGGGTTCATTTTGGAGGAAGAATTTTTAAAAGAGGAGTTTTAAATCGCCCGTTTCAATTTCCATATAGCTGGGTGAATCGCGGTGAATAGGTGATGGAATATGTCACATTTTATGTTGCAAGCTTTTATACATGGAATTCAATACTTTGATGCTCAGATGGAAATGCAGATTATTCATTAGCATCAGGACTTGGTGTTGGTTGAAACAAACATGACATTGTTGTTCCTGCCAATCCAATAATGAAAAATTGCCCATAAATTAGATGAGTAATGGTGTCCATGAGCTATTAAATCTTTTAAGTCACTCAACATTGCAGAACCAGCCTGACACTGGCAAAATGACTATCTATTTGGTTGCAATAGTTTCTTTGCTTGTCTTTTCTTTTCCAATAGCAAATTCATTCGTTGACATTTTTCCAGAACAATGATAAGTTACATGAATTATATTTGCATAAAAGGTTATTAATAGCATTCATATTTTTGGTCAACTAACTGTGGCAATAGTTAGTCTATTCTTGGCTAGCAGGTTGACTCACATGAAATGGTTATCTCATGTTGTAATTATTTTTGACACAGATATGGCATGAACCTGTTGAGGCAAATCTAAATCCTTTAACATTATGCAGGGTTCTCTTACTTTTAACAATTGCTACCTCTACTTAGCACAGCTTTTTTGCCAAAGCATGTCGGATTATTACCGAGGATAATTAAAATTAATTAGGTTATAACATCCAAATCTGATTTTTATGGTCCTTTTGAAGGTTCCTGCTCGAGCTGCCGCAGCTGCAGCTGTTGCTCGTGTTCTTGCTGGGCTGCCTCCCCATCAGCGATTTAATCTTCCATCAAGTTCTGAAGAATTACGCTCGATATATGGAACTCAATCCCATGGACAATCAACAGAGGAAATAGAAGAAGACTTCTATGAAGAGGTTTTACTGGATTTAAATCTCTACCAAAGTTTAAATGACTCTGGTCCTTTTTCCCCTTCATTTTTATCAGCAGTTTCAAAGTTGGTATATTGTTTATGATAAGGACATTCTATTGGCACGGTGCATTAGTAGAAAAGTTGCTATAGCTTTTATTTACTGTGATAATTATTGGGGAAACACCTCCTAATGTTCTCGGTAAAAGGGCATGATTTAAAAAAGATTATTTATGCATGGTTTTCTGAATCTTAAAAGACTGATCATTTATGATATCAAAAAGTTCCGTAGTTAGGTGTTAAAGTGTTTTTTTTTCTTTTTTTTTTCCTCTCTCTTTAAAGGAACTCTGTGGATTTTGTAGCAGCTTGGAACTTTGAAAATTTTAAGCTTAAAACCTTGAAAAACAGGTAGAGTGTAATTCAAGTTAAAAGAAAATTGCAAAATGAAAAAACAAACCATTTCAGGAAAAAAATTAACAAAATGCTGAAGATGTTAATTACCTACTAGAATTCAACTGCAACTTTAATTGAGTCTAAACTACAATGTGTTTGATGGTCTTGTTACGAAAAGGTAGTTTTGAACTTTGTAGTTTTAGTATATTCAGCATGTCCTTCTGGATTTGCTGGAAGTTTTAGATTTAGTGGATCGGATGTCACCTAATTAGATCTCATTTATAATTGGGTTATAGAAGCCCTTTGTTCTTTTGGTGGTGCTTGTTTTAGTCTCTCTTTTCATTCACAATGATAAGTAATTGCCAAAGCAGTGATCTGTCTTTTGTGAGGTTCTCGGTACTTGCTTGTTTAATAGAAGAGAGCTCCATGAATTATATAAATCACAGATTAGCATTAGTGAAATAAGTTGACGGATGATTTCCTTTAATAATTTTTCTTTTTGGTATATATAGGGGATATAGAACAGAATTACTATTCCATTTGTCATGGACATGAGTACTCATTTGGAATCAATCACAAAGTCATCTACTTGATAATTTGTTTAGCTACAATAATCTTATAAAATTCTAATTTGGTCATAAACTAAGTTCATTTTGATAAAGATTCTATTTGAAATCGAATAAAATCTGAGGATCTTTGGACGTCGTGTACTCAAGTTCTGTTTTAACAAAATTCTTATAGTTTTTAGATATGGCATTGGAGAAAAACTGCCTTCTAGATATGTCTATGCTTTGATTCAAGAGAAGTGGAATTGCTTATCCAAAGTCAGACACTGATTTTTCTCCAGTCATTGCAATAAGATACTGGATTTTTAAGAGTGGAAACTCGCAGAGAGAGAAATTCTGATTTTTGGAGAGCATAACGTTCATGTCCTATGCAATATTTCTTTTCTAAGGGGAATAGCTTAGCCACTTCAATTAGCTTAAGAAGTTCTAGGGAACTAGTTTTCCTTTGCAAAGCAGCTGGTTACAGGTTTGCTAGTATGTAGATTGCTGACAGAGAGTCTTGTATTTTTTTTCTCAGAATAAGTATATATTGTTATTTTTATAGAAATGTGCGGCTCAACAATCACTATTTTTTTAAAGTCAATCATGTCAATGGTTTTGCATAGAGTTGTTTAGACTAGATTGCTAATATCATCCTTTTATATTGTAAATCTAAGTCTGTTGATACCTAGAGATTATTATGATTGCTTTTGCTTTTCGCTTTTTTCAAAGAAGAATTATTAATCTCATTTACTGTGTGACCTTTTGATTCCAGTATCTGTATAGAATGCACCCTCATGACTGTTGGACTAGTGAGAAACTTGTCATTTTTGTGTTTGACTCTTTGCTTCGAATAGGAGCACTTGTCTCTGCAGTGAATGCTGTGTTAATGGTGATAAGTTGCTTTACTAAAATATCTTACCTCCTTCATGCAGGGTTTTGATCCAATTAAACACATTTTAGAGCATATACCATCTGAAGAAAATGAGTTGGAGTATTTTGAGAAACAGGTACTTCCTTCTCCAATGCTTCTTACGAACCAAGTTCAGTTTTTGTCATGAGAGACATTCTTTTGCTACAAAATTTTCTTGCGACCAATTGCTTGCAATTAACCCAAATTCTTCTTGTTCTAGGCTGCACTTAGGTTGGCACAATTGGATAGAGTATCAGAGCAGCTATCCTACCAAGTTATGGAGCATCATGAAGTAATGGGTATGTTTTTATATGATTTCATGTGTCTATTATGGAATATTGCATTACGATATTCTCAAACCAGAATGGTTCCAACACAATTTCATCTAGTGAGTTGTTTGTATTTGTATTTTTTGTCATCATCAATATTTATGACAAAATGTCCCATTAAACTGGCAAGTTCTTTCATATATAATCCCATTTATACTCTTCTGCATTGTTCAACTATGTACTCATGGTTTTGTAGTGACAACTTTTGCTTGTCCACTTTTGCGCTCCACTCCACTATGTATTTGAACTGTTCATAGTATGTGACTGAGTTTGTTATATATGAACAGAACATTACTGTATATTTTTCTGTTTCACTTTGATGATCTCTAAATTGTTGTGATTACATTTTTTTGGGTAATATTACCTTTGCTTAAGTATATCAGCTTAGTTGACAAAGCCATATGTAATAGGATACTTCAGTTGTAGTGCCACTGTCACACTACAAGTGCTTATTTATGCAGAAATAGTTTCTTTTGCTAGTCTTTGTGCATTGTTAATCACATCCTGTATACGACTGGTGCCTGTTTGTTTCATTTTAATATCCTTTTTTATGGGTCCATGATGCATTATATATGTAAAACGCAGTTCACTTCTGCTCTTTTTCTCTAGTTTTTGGTGCAGAATGGAGCCTTGTGGAGTCTCGAATTGATTCTATTAACAAGTTCATAATATTTTATAGTATTAACAAGTTCATAATATTTTATAGCCTTACTTTTGAATGATATGTTTATACTTGCTCTTGGCCAGTGAAGGGGATGAATTTGGTAAGGGAATTAGAGAAGGACTTGAAGGTTGCAAATGTTATCTGCATGGTAAGACCGTGACATGGGCCTTCATTAAATGATTAGGACTTTGTTATAAAAGTAAACTTTTATTACAAAATGCATTTTCTTTTTTCTTCTTTATTTGTTTCAAAACTTTTTCCTTTTCAACTGTGCTAATAATGCCATCCTCATGTTACTTTCTTATCTGGCTTTTCCTATATTTTCCACTGTGGCTTGCAGAATGGAAGAAGGCACTTAACTTCTTCTAGGAATGAGGTCTCCAGGGATCTCATAGTAAATTCTCATTCCAAAAAGAAACAAGCTCTCCAGGTATGTTCTTGTTCTGGTCATTTAATAAATGCATATCTAATCTAAGTCTTTGCATATCTTCTGTATCAGTTAACATATCAATATTCCTCTGTCATTTTGGTTTTTGTGGAAATCTAATGAACTTAATCAAATATTAACCTGGTCGTCAGTTAGCAGGAAGAAGCATCTATCATATATCAGTTTCTCTGGGTTCATGTTAATTTTCAGTCTCAATTAAATTGACATGTCGCACCATTTCTACTTGCAGGACATGCTTCCAATATTGTCTGACCTTTGTCATGCATTGGACATGCAATCAGCACTTGAATCCTTGGTCGAAGAAGGAAATTATTGCAAGGTGGGTTTTTCTATTTTTTTATCTAATTGTGTGTTGCCAGTGTTGGACCTTGCTATCTCTATTTCTTCTCCCCAGATGAGTTATCTTTTTGTTATTTTCTTGCCATCCAAAAAATCCACTAAATTTCATTGTTACTCAGGCATTCCAAGTGCTATCAGAGTATTTACAGTTATTAGATAGTTTTTCAGAGCTTTCAGCTGTTCAAGAGATGAGCCATGGAGTTGAGGTGAATATTCAGCTGAGATGCTTTCATCATTTAAAGCGCTGTATCTTTAAAAAAAAAATTGTGCTTTTCTTGCTTTTCCATTATCCATTGCTCATTTATGTTTAAAAAATTTACAGTTGGATCTGCAGTCTTTCTTCTCACTGAATTGTTTGAATACTAATACAGGTTTGGTTGGGAAGAACCCTTCAAAAGCTGGATTCACTTTTGTTGGGAGTTTGCCAGGAGTTCAAGAAGGAGAATTATATAACGGTCAGTGCATCAGTCCTTTGCTTTGATATTGATTGTCATCTTTTTCTTTAAGGTGGGTTGGATAATGTTCTTAAATTACTTCTTCTACACATTATTGTTTTGTTAGATTAAGTTTATATATTTCATGAGACATATCTCTCCTGTTGTCATGGAAGCTCAGTATCTGGCTTATATGATGAATTCTTTAAGATGGGTGCATGGATGGATATGCATCTTATTCATTGAGGGCCTCCAGTAAATGTATCAATCTGCAATTGTTGACAATACCTAAAGTACCTTCTATCGGAGCAGAGCCTAACTTTCTAATCTGTCTGCTTCCAGGGATAGTAATTATATGGTAATTGTAGAGGGGATCCCATTTATAGTTCAATATTGGTAGCATTCTGTCTCAGGCAGTAACTATATTCTCTTGGGAGTTGGGATGGCAATTCAGACTGCTGTTCAGGGATCCAATGTTTCCCCACCTTTGCTACAATTAGTCTTTCGAAGTTTGAAGTGATTCAGGATGGTTCATCAGAAACCTGATTATTTTTCCTCATTGCCATCTACGCAGAGAAAGATGATGTATTGCATTTTACACCTTTAGACATTCAGAGAAAATTTAAAGTATGACTGCAAAGTATAAATGTGCATTAGGAATATTGATCCAGAAAGTTATTTTTCTTATCAACAATAGACAATTAGCAGGCACATCAGTCCTCAGTTAATTAATTAATTTGAAGAACTGAATGGTATCATCTTGGTCACAGTAAATTCCCAATTAAAATAATAGATTATATTTAATGCTTGGCAGGTTGTTGATGCTTATGCATTAATTGGAGATATCTCTGGTCTTGCTGAGAAGATACAAAGCTTCTTCATGCAGGAAGTTCTATCAGAAACTCACTCTGTGTTGAAGAATATTGTCCAAGAGGTATGCTAGTGTGGTTACGATTTGCAAGTAGGTGAACTTGACATCGGGGGGATTAGGGATTGAATTGACAAATGCATGAGTAATTTTCATATTCAGAATCTATTTCTCTATCTGTTTCCTCTCTTATCTGCGCATGCTGTCCATGCGTGGAGGTTCTTTGAAGCTGTATTTTCTTAATTGGCGATTGCCCTTTGCATCATTTTTCTTTTATTAACTTAAATTTCTGAGAATGTTTCCTATGTTTATTGAAGTAGCCGGTTACTTAGATGGCTAATTAACTTTTGCAGGATCAGGAAGTACAAATGCAGAACAACAGGTAGTTTCTTCTATAGTTTCCTCTTATTATAAACATTTATGTGCTGAATATATATCAGCTTCTCCACCTTCCATATTCATCATACGTTCCTGTACATGCCAGGCTTACCTACAGTGATCTCTGCCTTCAAATACCTGAATCTAAGTTCAGGCTGTGTCTGTTGGGAACACTAGCTGTCTTATTCAGATTAATGTGTTCCTATCATGAAATTATGATCTTTCAGCTGGAGAACAAGGTATATACGTTCTTTATCTTGCATTTTGCTATCTGTTTTTCTTTCCTTTTTTTTTCTTGGCTCTTATCTCTACTACATCAAGGCATACCTCCAGCATTTGTGAATAGTTCTGTTGTTCGTTCATCCTTCTGTATTTTGACTAATTATATATTTAAAGAATTTAATTGTGGTCTGCGGAATATTTGGTAGATAAACCTTGATATTCTGGGAAATCTAGAGGTTGTACATCAAACCAATCTGTACAATTCAAGCATAGAGATCCTATGTCAATCTTGTGTCTCTTGGATCAAGAAAAGTTAATTTTTGGACAAATGGTTTTGTGGATAAAAAGTAAAACTTGAATCAGAAAAATTTGAAATACACAAACTTCTTGTATCACTGATGCAGGACTGGATATCCCATGCATCCACCCATTTGATTTCGGGGGAAACTGGCAACTCCAAGATTTCTGGAGACACCCAGCAACATGATTCAGTTACAAGCGTTTCTTCTGATCCCCAAGGAGTCAATAGCTCTGTCTCTCAGCCCTCTAACAGAATAACCACTGAGGAATCTCTTAGCACTTTGTCTACTTCTGACCAAATGGTAACTGCAAATTCCATTTATTCAGATGTTCACAATGAAGTGGATGAGGCTAGGAATGATGGCACTGGAGCATCAAGCAGCGGATCCCCGTGGTATCAGTTAAGGAATGATGGTACAGTGTTTGTCTCACAAACCCTTCAAAGAGGCCGGAAGAATCTCTGGCAGCTAACAACAAGTCGAGTATCGGTGTTGCTTTCTTCTTCTGTGCTTGGTTCAATGAGCATTCATCAATTCTTGAAAAATTATGAAGATTTGAATGTATTTATCTTGGCTGGTGAAGCCTTCTGTGGTGTTGAAGCCTTTGAGTTCAGGCAGAAGTTGAAGGCTGTATGCGAGAATTATTTTGCAGCATTTCATCGGCAAAATATTTCAGTAAGTTGCTAGGGTTAAAATATCTCCTGGTTTTTAATTGTTATGCAGATAAAATTGCAGATTGATTGTTACTAGGTTTTTTCAAGTAATCTCCTGTTGAAGGAATTTTCCTAACTTCTGTCTCTTTTTCTCTCATTTTGATCCTGCCTTTTCTTCTCAGATGTTTGACATTTTGGTCTACATGGTTCTTCTATATTATTCTGCAATCTAAAGATTTATGGTTTGGATGTTTCTTTTGTATTTTACTAACAGCTTTTCCAGAAGGTTTCTTATTAGATTCTTAAGTTATTATACATATTTGAGCTATGCATAAAACATGAAAGAAAAAATTATGCTGCCTTTACTTTTTCAGGCACTTAAAATGGTTTTGGAAAAGGAAAATTGGGTGATATTGTCACCGGATATGGCACAAGTAATCAGTTTTGCTGGACTGGTCGGGGATGGGGCACCCCTAATTGGCCCATCTGATGATAATCACACAAATGTCAGATTGAATCATTCTGATAAATCATTGAACTTGGGTGAAAGTGCCAAGAAGAGTGGTTTTACAAGGTGGCTTAGAAACGGAAACCCATTTTCGCCAAAATTAACGCATTCTCCCAAAGGTCATAATTCTTTCCTACTTAATGGGACAATTACAGGTGAATATGATGGACACAGTAATGATAATTATCACGGTGATGTGGGATCCCCAGAAAGTATTGATGCCAATCATATGAATGGAACTCCTGCTTCGGAAGAAGAAAATGAAGATCTGCTTGCAGACTTTATTGATGAGGATAGTCAGCTACCAAGTCGGATCTCAATGCCAAATCATTCAAGAAACAATTCTGTGCCCTGGAAAAAGGACGATAGAACAGCTCAAACAGGATCATCTCTTTGTCTTCTAAGGTGAAATGCTCTTCTACATATATGTGATTATGATTTTTTTTCCAGACGTTTTAACATCTGTTACACATGTAATTGGATTCATTAAGTTTTATGTGTTTATGCCTGTTAGGTCAATGGATAAATATGCAAGACTCATGCAGAAGTTGGAAATAGTTAATGTTGAGTTTTTTAAGGTATGTTGATATATGTTAGTTAAATTCTAGTTGTCTTTATTTGCTGAACATGCATGGCTTGGTAATGCTTTAATTTTTTTTTTCTCTAAATTGTTTTCCCTGATTCAGTATTCTATTGCAGGGTATATGCCAGTTATTTGAGGTTTTCTTCTACTTTGTATTTGAAACTTTTGTTCCTCAAAAATCTATTTCAAATGGAAAAGGATTATCTGACTCTCTCAATTGTAAGTAATCTTTTAATAGTTTATCTTATATTGGAAAAAACTGCTTCTAGGTCAAGGTAATGCATAATATTAAACGTGTTTTACAATGTTATTTAGATCGACTGAAGAGTGCCTTATCCAGAATAACTCAAGATTGTGACCAGTGGATAAAATCCCCATCAACATCACTGTTTTCTTCACCTACATCCTCAAATACATACATGCATGCAGATTTAACACCATCTGCACCACCTGCTTCTTTTGGCCTAAAGGTATCTTTGTGAAATTCTCATGGACAATTATTTTTGTGGGAGTATACTAGTGTGATCATGTGTTTCCTGTCCTCTATATCCTGTACCTTATAAATGTAGATGGATATGAGCTCACCGGACTTATAGGGTGTACAAGATGGATGGTTGTTGAACTGGGGCAAACATTACATTGTATGTGAATCCTATGGATAATTTCGCCATTGTGTTGCAGGAAAGATGTGCAGCTGCTGACAGTGTATCTCTTGTTGCTCGAATATTGCACAGATCCAAAACCCACCTTCAGTCGATGCTTCTCCAGAATAATCCAGCTATAGTGGAGGATTTTTATACACACCTGGTACATGCCCTGTTACTGTTTTTCTATACGTTGTCTATAGATGTAGAGAGAATTCAAGGAGAGTTTCACTGGTCAGAATGGCAATTTAAGTGATTGTCACTTGTAGGGTTGTTGACAATGATAAAAAAAAAAAGGGAAAATCCACAAATATAATGACATACTTATGCATGAGTTCATGTGCACAAAAGCAGGACTGTTGATCAAGCCTGAATTACTCGTTTCCTTGTCAATGAATGCATGCTCTTTTTTCTGCCTTTTCTATTAAGTTAAGCAAATAAAGTTGTCCAACAACAACACGTGGGTGCAATCATCTTCTGCATTCTTTCCTTCTCTAGATTAGTTTAATTAAATGATACTTGGATTTTTCTTTTTTCCTTGTTTTCTTTTTGATAAATTTTCATATTTTCAAGTGAAATGAATTTATCTTTTTAGTAATGGTCTCATGAAATTCCTTAAATTTTATTGAGGGCCTCTTCTTTAGTGTCTAATAATTATGTTCGACAGGTGGATTCTGTACCAGATCTTACAGAGCACATACACAGGTCAACTGCAAGGCTACTTTTACATATTGATGGGTAGGTCCATAAGACTAAAATTTTGCCTTGTCATGGTTTAGGCTGGCATTTATCCAGTTTCATATGCTTCTAAAGGTGCTTTTTTGGGGCACTTCTTTTTCCCTTTTTTTCCTTTGGAAAGGAAGTCAAACCTGCAATTTCAACTGCAAACATTGCTTACAGTACAAGGTGAAACACACATTTAACTATTGGAGTGTCTGACCATAAATTGAATAGATGTAAATGACCCTGACTAATTGGCTTTCTAAAGTCAAGCCCGGACTGATTAGCTCTATATAATGGCATGTTGCATCTAGATGTTATTTCCTCGTTAATTTTTGTTGATACTGGTTCTAATATGATATAGGAGAACTAGTATTATTAGTCTGGGCCCTTTTATATTATTATAGAACTAATTCTAGCAAGGAACCTGTCTTTTGCAGGTATGTTGACCGGATTGCTAATGCTAAATGGGAAGTAAAAGAGCTTGGCCTAGAGCATAATGGGTTTGTTTCAGTGCTTTCATTAATTTTTATATAATTAAATTATGACTTGCCCAGGACTCAAAGTTTCAGAGATGTTTGTAAAATATATGCTTGTTATGACTTTGGGTAGCATGCTTAGTAGGAGACTGGAGCATGTGGATGGTATGTTGATCTTTGAGGGGAAATAAGATCCTTATTGTATAAAATATGATTATATTGACCAGCATGTATTACCTGTGTCCTATCCATGTTTCTTTGGTTTTACTGAAACTGTCCATGCTGAACCAAATCAGTGCCAGTCTTTCCTCAACAATGAAGAAGTTTAATGTGTGTTTCTGCTGCTAATTTTGCTTTACTTTAGACCAAAGTTTGTATCGCATAATGGTGTATGAGATAGTTTGTATCGCATAATGCTGTATGGGATGAGATCTTTTTGAGGACCTTAGTTGTAAATCGTGTTTTGAGTGCTGTTTACTTGGCTGAAATTACTTTTAATGTCTGTCGACTTTTGGTAGATGATAACTGTTTTCTCATATTCTTTCATAAATTCCTGCATTATGCAAAGCATTTTTGCGAAGCCAATTATAAATATGAAGGTACTGCTATTATTTGACAGGTATGTTGATTTATTGCTGGGAGAATTTAAGCACTATAAAACAAGGTTGGCTCATGGGGGAATTCACAAGGAGGTAATAATTAGTTCTGCAACTCATCATGTGCTGCTATGTAAAATTATGATGTGGAATTGAGACTAATTCATCCTTTATCATTGAGTCACTGTCATTTTCAACATACTGACATCCATAGGATTATGCATTCTGGTTTCTTGATTCTATGGATGTCTGGAAGTGTGAAAGCAATCACTTGTAGGTAGATCAATAATGTATGGCTGTTATCCTGGCTGCTTTCTGATTGGAGTTATACTAATTTCAATCTCCACCTTTGTTATTTTGTAAACTTTCTTGACCAATTGACATATTTATGCTGTTTTGAGTTCTGCCATATATACGTTCAACTTGCATAGTAAAGATATCATTTTAAGCTCTGTCGATATGCAAAAGACTAATGTGTTTGAACTATATTTCTCTTCAGGTTCAAGACCTCCTCTTAGATTATGGACTTGAAATTGTGGTTGAAACTCTAATTGAAGGTTTATCACGGGTCAAAAGGTGCACTGACGAAGGCCGAGCTCTCATGTCATTGGATCTTCAGGTTGTCTTTTCTCTTTTGCCACTTGAACTGCAAATTAAACTCTTGTGCTTTCTGATTTTCCTTTGTTTCCTCTCCTACTCATTTTGCATCTTGTTAAAAGGCTTCCTATTCCTTTTAGGTTTTGATCAATGGCCTACAACATTTTGTCTCTTTTAATGTGAAGCCAAAGTTACAAATCGTCGAAACCTTCATTAAGGTAAGATCCAGCTCAATTAAGGTCGACTGATTTTCAATCTATGGAGAAAATATTTAGCGATTGTCTAGTAGATTTAGTTTGTGTCCGTCTGTTTTATGTGATGGTATTCCCGTCATTATTATTCTCTACACTGTTGGGAATATATAGGCAGTAATAAATATTAGAAACATGGAAAAAAGAAGATCGAAACAAAACGGTGAGGTTGACCTGCTTGATTTGAATGCTTAAATTGGTTAAAAGCCCTAATAAACTGAACTCCCTATCATATTGATTAATCAGACCTCTCCCTCTTAATTCAAACAGGCCTACTACCTTCCTGAAACCGAGTATGTGCATTGGGCTCGCGCTCATCCGGTAAGGCAGCTTTACGCTCTGGAATGCCACTTGTTAACAATATGATTGGTGAGCTATACTCTGAAAACAAGGGTACCTTCTTCATTGCAGGAGTACACTAAAAATCAAATTTTCGGATTGATAAACCTGGTTGCTACAATGAAAGGTTGGAAGAGGAAAACCAGGTTAGAAGTATTAGAAAAGATAGAATGATGAGCTGAATGTAATATCAGGAGTCCATATTATGTTTCAGGTATAGAAATCTTGGGCTGCTTTTATTATTTTTTTGTTTTCATAAAATTTCCGTTTTTTTTTTCTTGTTTTTTTTTTCATGAGTGATGTATATTGGATAGATTTTTTTCACCTCCCTTAATTAATGTAGTGGTTGTATAGTTTGTAACATATATGGTTTTTCCCTATGTGGGGATGTCAAATGTAATTTTGGATCACATCTTCATGTGAAATAATGAGTTCATATGAAAGTTTCAATTCCTGAGTTCTACAGCCACTAATGGCTGATCAAGGTGCAGTTTTTGTAATTGAAATAATGTGAAGGTTAAGATTTACAATTTAATTATGTATCCATTTAATTGTTATAATAATTAATTGTATACAGTAGTCTCCAAAATTGCTAAGTACATTGTTATTTTCTGAGCATAATTAGTACATAGTTTTCAATTTGTGATAATTTTATCCATTTCATTCTCAATAATTCTATTCATTTTGGCTGTAACTAATGATTTTATGTGCAATTAATTTTAAAATTACAACAAAATTTATAATGATTAAGGTAAAAAAATTATTAAAACAAAGTGTTTTCAGGATGCAATAGAGTAACTAAAAAATTTAATGCTTAATAAATGGATCTACAAATTAATTTTGATGCAAAATGATGATTTTGAAAGAAGTTCAGGGTAAGTTCATCTTTGTTCCATTAGCATTTGGAGTTTAAGCTCGAAGAATGAGAAGAGCTAAACGAAATTAATTAGCTTTAAGGTGAAATCTAATTCCTTTTTTAAATTATTTTTTTAATCCTTGTCCAATTGTGAAAAATGCTGATACGTCCTCCTCTCTTTTTTGTTTGCACTTTTGTGCAACTAATTAATTTGTATTACGAAATCGGTGTCAAGTTTGAGAAACGTTTCGAATAAACTTGAAAAAGAGAAATTAAACGGATTGTTTTATTTTATTTTTACAAGAAATTAGGCCATTTATTATTCTCTTAGAATTTAGAAACAACATATATTATTAAAACTTCAATCATTCTCCTACTAAGTTTGTCAATGCTCATAGCGAGAACAGTAATCCATTGATCTGAAATTATTATTATTCACTATTTAATTGATTTGGACTGTTGAATACAGTAATAAAGAAAACGTCTTTGATGAAATAATCATACTCCAAAAAATTGAAAAAAAAAAAAAAGAAGCCAACTTAAAAAAAGTACTCTCTCTTCTCGTGGAGGAACACTATGTTGGCCTGTGAATAAAATTTCTCTAATTCCAAGGAGTATTTACCATTCCAGTCTTGCTGGTGATTGTGTCATGGCATGCACCATTTTCAATGCAATGCAGGGCTGATCCACTGGTACCTGCATAATAAATAAATAAATAAAACTTTATGCATGACAATTTAATTCCAAATTAAGTTGTAATTATGAAATTCAGTATTTTCTTTGGTCAAATGAAATTGTATTATTGGGCAATCATATACAATATAATTGAAGAGATAGAAGAGGCAACCGTACTGTGATAAGATTGGAGAGATTGTGTTGAAAGCAATAAAATAAAATATTAATTTGTTCTATTTTTCAACTTACGAAATGGCCAGCACCAAGAATCCAATAAAACTGCAGATTTTTGTGTGATTTGACGAATGCTGCTGTGCCTGTACTTTTGTCTTCACCGCAAATTAAAGGAGCCCTGTCCTTGTTTGCAAAATTCTGAATCTTTTTCCACCTGATAAATACATTTACTTCTCATCAATATACCACAAAAATAACTGAATTTTTTTTATGTAAATTCTTTCAACGATTTTGTTAAAAAAAAATTAATTTTATAGTCATTTTAAATGAAATAGCTAAATATGAGTAAAAAATCTTTACACAAACATATTTAAGTGAAATATATAAGTAATGCATTTTATTTCAATCGGATTTAGTTATTTGATTTTAATTTTTTAAGAGTTTATAGCCTATTTTTAATTTTTTAAAAATGAAATTGACTCTAGATGTAAAATTAAGGGGCTTATTAATTAAAAAGTTCTTGTCAAAATCTCAAAATTTCTCACATTTTCTCTTATAATAATAATAATAATAATAATAATAATAATAATAATAATAATAATAATAAATGGATTCACTAATAGACTCTTACTTGAGCTTTTCAACCCATGCCTCAGCACCCCTTGTTGAACAAATGACATCAAGCTACAGCAACCAAAATAAAAAAAATAAAATTATGAACTAGAAAAAAAAAAAGATCAGAATGCATTTGTATAGTCTTTAATATCAATTAGAGATTTAAGATGTAAAATAATATTTCAATGAAAATTGAAATGTAATTTGATGTGTGCACACCACATATTCGCATAGACTAAATTAGTACTTATCAAAATTTAATTATCATTCACTAATTAAAATTTTCAATTTTTTAAAGAGAAACAAAAGCATACCTGTCCATTATATACAATCACATTTATCCCTTTAGCTAAAAGTTGATCAACCTGCAAAACATCAAATTATATATGTTATTCTATTTTATTTATTTGTAGGGTATAAGACAAAGTTAATAATCTTAACTAGTTATATCCAATTGGGTACAGTTTTACTCAATTTCAGATTTTTTTATTTATTTTTTATAATACATAAAAATTCCTTCAACTATTAATAAAAAAAAAATTGACGCCACTGGCTACTCTTAAATAAGATCTCGAATGATAAAAATTGATATCGAAGAGAATCTTATCCCTATATTGATCCGACCCAATTTAAATTAAATAATATCAATAATTATATAAAAAAATGCACACAAATCAAATGTTTTATTACTCATATACTAATAAAATTTTTGTGAAAATATATATTCCTAATGCACAAAAAGGGCGAAAACTATATTTAACCATTCTTGCACAATGTATGCATTCGTTTTATTTTGTGCCACGTGTATTTATATGAAATAGTTTGACATTTTAACAAGTTCGAAAAATAACTTAATACGCAATTAGTTGAGTTGTGCAAGCTGTTTTTTTATTAATATTTGACAGAGATTTTTTGTGTATTATTTTCTTATGATATTTTGGATAAAGAGCAAAGAAAAGCGGAAATTAAAATTTAAAATCTTCAAATATATTAGGATTAGTTGAAATATACATATTCAATAATTTAAATATGTTTTTTTCCTCTTTCGAGAGAGAGAAAAATTTACCTCATCAATCCTTGGTTTCATGAAATCAGTTCCCATTGCTTCAAAAACTTTATCTGATTGCTGTCCAAATCTGCAAAGAACATGAATATTCTAAATTTATACTTCAAAATTATTATTATTATTATTATTTAAATCATGAAAAAATGATGATTATAGGGTGGAGAAATTACAAGATATTATCAGGGATAATCTTGAGCTTCTTTCTAATTATAACATCCATTAAATTATCTTTATTATCTTCAGCTGCACTAAGAGTATTAATAATCCTCGAAGCTTTTTTTATTTTTAGATATGTTTTATATTTTTGCAATTCAGTTTTAATCCCCGATGATGAACCTATCTTCGATTCTGTTGCCACAGATGAGGAATCTGATCCTAATTCTTCAAGAAAATTATAGAAATCCTGCAAACCAGAAATTAAATTTGTCTAATAAATTATGAAATAATTTGGTTTCAAAATAAAAATAGGGTACTAGATAGACCCGAAATTCAAATTTTGTCAAAAATGATAATTATTTATAATAAATTATGTAATCAAAATAAGAACAAAAAAGAAAGTAAATAAATATTTTTAAGGATGAAATGAATTTAAAATAAAAAATTAGGTACTAGATAGGAAAGAAATTAATTACCACATGATTACTTAATCGTGAAATAACATCTTCAATATCATTCCAAGATTTAGTTGCATTGAGGAAGAGACCAGCTTTGATTTGCTGCTTAATCTTGTATGCTAAACTGTTAATATATATTTAAAATAGTTATATATAAGATACAAAAACAATTTAAATATTTATGCTTTGAGCCAATAATATATTGTCAAATTAAAAATAATATAATTAACTTTTTTCTACTAATATAAAATGAAGTATAAAAAATTAAAAACTTTATAATTTTGATATTTCCAAATGTTAATTGTAAATTAATTGATTAATTAATTACCTATTTGCAATCTTTAAACCCTTACTGTCAAGCCGTGACACATCTTTGAGAAGAGGACCCCAAGAAAGCTGCAATTTTATTATAGTAAAACATCAAAATTCATAATAAAAAACAATACTGTGAAGTTTATGTACCATTTGAGATTATACACTAAAACAGCAAGCTGTTTTAGTGTATAATGTTGTTTGAAGATTATACACTAAAACAGCTAGCTGTTTTAGTGTATAATTTTGTTTGAAGATTATACACTAAAACAGCTAGCTGTTTTAGTGTATAATTTTGTTTGAGATTATACACTAAAACAGCAAGCTGTTTTAGTGTATAATGTTGTTTGAAGATTATACACTAAAACAGCTTGTTGTTTTAGTGTTTGGTTCACGTGATGCTTTAGTATTTGGTTCACGTGGTAACCAAGGCGGGAAATAACAGTTTTTTTATTTTTGCTCTGTTTAGCTCTGTTTTTCTTTTTGTATAAATAAGTGCTTTCTTGTTCTTCAAGATATAGAGAAATACAATAACAAGAATATTTTTTCTTGTTCCTCTCGTTTCTCATGGTATCAGAGACTGGTTCTAAATTGATCCTAAAATGGCGAGAGGCAAACAAAACCAAAATCGCTTCCGTGAAATAGCAGCTGATGCAGATTTTCTTGATGATTCAAGACCTGGAGTGGACAGTTTTAATGGAGGTGTCGACATCGGTGGTCCTGGTGAAGGAAATGTTTCTCATATTACTGGATCTGGCTTACAGACTGAAAATCCTGGATTGTTACTTGTTAACACACAACTGAATGGCTATAACTACATGTCTTGGAGTCGTTCGATGATTCGTGCCTTGAAGGTGAAAGAATTAGCAAATCTGGTTTTAGAAGAACCGGAAATACCTCCTGAAGGCACACCGGCGTTCAAGAAATGGATGAAGCTAGATAATCTGGTCACTGCGTGGATTTTAAATGCAATTACTAAAGATTTATCTGATGGCTTTCAGTATGTGTCAACATCTAGGGAGTTATGGCTAGATCTTCAACATCGTTTTGGAGAAAGTAATGGTCCGCAGATTTTTAAGATCAAAAGAGAGTTGAGTTTGATTCATCAAGGGAACTTCTCTGTTATGCTTTATTTTTCAAAGTTAAAGAGGTGCTGGGATGAACTAACTTTCTTAAGACCTATTCCTTCTTGTCATTGTGGTGCAACAAAATCCTGTGTCTGTAATGCTTTTCGAAGGATTCAGGATATTCAAGAAGAGGATAAAATTTTTCAGTTTCTATTAGGATTAAATGAGCAGTATGATCATGTGAGGAACCAGATCTCTTTAATTGAACCTATGCCTAACCTCAATAAAGTTTATTCCATGGTGCTTCAAGTGGAAAAACAGAATGAGGTTTCAGTAGATCAATCTTTTGATGTGGCGGCATTTGCTAAAAAGGATAGAAGGATTGCAAAAGCAAAAGGGAAGAATAAAGGCAAAGGGTTAGAAGATGAAAAAGTTTGTTCTCATTGTGGCTCAACAGGACACATGAAGTCAAATTGTTTTCAACTCATTGGATATCCGGATTGGTGGAAAGGAGATAAGACAAAGAAAAAGGAGTATTCAAGCTCAAAAGCAAGAGCCAATGCAGCAGTTACTAAAGACACAGTGGACTCAAGTTATGAAGATACAGATTCAGATGAAGCTATACCTGCCAATTTTGGCAAGATGTTAACTGACATACACCGTATGATGAAAGGCAAGAATGTTATCTCCAGCAATCCCATTAATGAAGATTTTACTGCTTTTGCTGGTTTCTCAGGTAAACCCTTAAACTCTCAACATTTTGATTTCCTTTTGGACGAATACTGGATTATTGACAGTGGAGCTACTTCTCACATGACTGCAAAGAGAAGTAGGCTAGTTAATATACATAGTTTATCCTCCAAACAAACTGTTACATTACCTGATGGAAAGATTAGAATGGTTAAAGAGATAGGGGAAGTTCATTTGTCGGATAGGCTATTTTTGGACAAAGTTTTGCTGGTTCCCAGTTTTCAGTATAATTTGCTGTCAGTTAGTCGATTACTGCAACAAGCTTCAATAGAAGTTATTTTTCACAAGGATTATTGTTGTCTACAGGACCAGGGGAGTAAGGAGGTTCAGTTTAATGCTAAAGTCAAGATAATCCGGTCTGACAATGGCAGGGAATTTGTTAATCGTGCTTGTAGTCAGTTGTTCATGGACAGGGGTATTGTGCATCAACAATCTTGTGTATATACTCCACAGCAGAATGGTGTCGTGGAAAGAAAACACAGGCATTTGTTAGAATTGGCACGAGCAATTTTGATTCAGGCTCATCTTCCTACTAGTTTTTGGGGTGAAGCTATACAGATGGCAGTAGCTATTGTTAATGTGTTGCCTACCAAGGTACTTCAGTGGGCTACTCCTTATGAAAAATTGTATGGTCATGCTCCTGATTATTCAAGATTTCATGTTTTCGGTTGTGAATGTTTTTATACTGATGTACAACCACACAAAGATAAGTTTGAGGCAAGAGCACACAGGGGATTGTTTCTCGGTTTTACTTCAGGAAAAAAGGGGTTTAAGGTCATGAATTTAGACAGTAAAACAATTCATGTTAGCAGAGATGTTCATTTTATTGAAACAAGTTTTCCCTATAGTTCAAAATCGGATGATGCACAGAATTCTGGGAATCATATACCTGTTACACAATTGACTTCAGGAGAATCCACTGATGTTGTGCCTTCCTTAGTTTCTATTAGACATTCTACCAGAAAGTCTGTTCAACCACAGTGGCTCAAAGATTTTGTAACTTGCGCTTCTCAGAACTCCACCGATTTTTTGCCTCAGTTGTTTCAGTCCGCTGCTCACAAGGCTTTCTTATCTACCATTGCTCAATTCAAGGAGCCTACCACCTATTATGAAGCTCAGCAAGATCCAGCATGGGTTTTTGCTATGAATCAAGAACTCGCAGCTTTGGAAGCAAATCACACATGGGAGGTTGTCTCATTACCAGCTCATAAAAGACCTTTGGCTACAAAGTGGGTTTATCGTATTAAATACAAACCCACAGGAGAAGTTGATAGATTCAAGGCCAGACTAGTAGCCAAGGGATTCAATCAGGAGTTTGGTGTGGATTATCATGAGAGTTTTAGTCCTGTAGCCAAATCTGTTACAGTCAAAGTTTTCCTTGCTGTTGGGGCTGCTTGTAATTGGCCAATTCATCAAATAGATGTGAATAATGCATACCTGCATGGTCATTTGGATGAAGAAATCTATTTACAACCACCGTTGGGGTATAGCAAAGCTCAGAAGGGTCAGGCTTGTCGTTTAATTAAGTCCTTATATGGACTCAAGCAGGCTGGCAGACAATGGCATAAAGAAATTTCTGAGAAATTATTTGCGTTCGGGTTCAAACGGTCTTATAATGATCATTGTCTCTTTTTTATGACAATCAAGGGTAATTTTCTTGCTCTTTTGGTTTATGTAGATGATATTCTCATTATGGGAGCTCAAGAAAGTGATATAAATGCTGTGAAATCATATTTGCATGATTTGTTTACCATCAAGGATTTAGGTGAAGCAAAATATTTTTTGGGCTTGGAGATTACTCGAACAACAGAGGGAATTTTCTTGTCTCAAACCAAATACATAGCAGATATTTTGGCAGATGCAGGCCTTACTAGTGCTAAAATTGTTGCCAATCCTGCTGATCATGGTATTGATCTTACAGTCGAAGGGGAATTGCTTCCTGATCCTACTGTTTACAGGCGTCTTGTAGGAAGACTTTTGTATTTGCAATTTACCAGACCTGACTTATCTTTTGTGACCCAACAGCTTAGTCAATTCATGCAAAAACCATGTCAGCATCATCTGGTAGCTGCTTTACATGTCTTGAAGTATTTGAAAGGCACAATGGGTTATGGGCTTTTTTATAGCAGTAAACCTGATG
The DNA here is from genome assembly GCA_037975025.1 of Excoecaria agallocha. NCBI lineage: Eukaryota > Viridiplantae > Streptophyta > Magnoliopsida > Malpighiales > Euphorbiaceae > Excoecaria > Excoecaria agallocha. Next base: position 58,238,185 of record CM075812.1, on the reverse strand, counting down.
TTTCCAAGGTGGTTGCTTATTGCGATGCTGACTGGGCTAAGTGCAAGCAAACACGAAGATCCTTGACTGGTTTCTGTGTTTTATTGGGTGGCTCCTTGATCTCATGGAAGACTAAAAAGCAAACTACTGTTAGTCGTTCAAGTGCTGAAGCCGAGTATAGAAGCATGGCAGCAACTTGTTGTGAATTGAAATGGTTACAGTTTTTACTGGCAGATTTTGGTATTTCAATCCAGTTACCCATGCAACTGTATTGCGATAGTAGTTCAGCCATCTCTTTGGCACATAATCCCATTGCACATAACCGAACCAAACACATTGACATTGATTGTCATTTGATTCGTGATCATGTGTCTACTGGTTTTGTGCATCTTTCTCATGTTTCCACAAAACATCAAGCAGCTGATTTGTTTACTAAAGCTTTGTCTTTGGATCATATGCTACCTACTTTGTCCAAGTTGGGATTACTTAATGGCTTGAAGGCTCCAACTTGAGGAGGGGGTGTGAAGTTTATGTACCATTTGAGATTATACACTAAAACAGCTTGCTGTTTTAGTGTTTGGTTCACGTGATGCTTTAGTATTTGGTTCACGTAGTAACCAAGGCGGGAAATAACAGTTTTTTTATTTTTGCTCTGTTTAGCTCTGTTTTTCTTTTTGTATAAATAAGTGCTTTCTTGTTCTTCAAGATATAGAGAAATACAATAACAAGAATATTTTTTCTTGTTCCTCTCGTTTCTCAAATACTATAATAAAATAAATTAAAAAAATGGATGAAAAATCAAGCAATTTAAACAAGTTAACTTGCCACAAAATCTTCAGGAGAGATCCAACTATCACCTAATGCCACTCCTAAATAACCAGAAATTCTTTATCAAAAAAAAAAAAAGAAAAAAAACTATTTTCCCAATAAATAAATAATTAAATTGTAATTCTTGAAGATTATTTTTGATTAATTACCTCCAAGATTAAGCTTCAAATTGCCAGCTTCAATGGATTTAAGAGCAGATAATGCAAGAGTAACTGCAAATTTGCCTCCATAAGATTCTGCTACAATGTAAACTGGACTTTCTTGAATATTATTATTATTTTTGTTAAAAACATTTTGCAATAGTACAGTTAAATCAGTTGCTGCCTCTTCATCACTTTTCACCAAAAGATTTATATCCTCCACATAACTGTATCCTGTTCCAACTGGACTGTCCTACAATTTTATTTTATTTTTTTAATAAACCAAAAAAAATCCCATTAGAAACCAAAGAAATAATTATCATCCAATGAAAATTAAGAATATAAAATTAGAATTTTCACTTACTACAAACAAGAGATCAGCAACTTGAAGCCATGTAGAATTTCTGGGTTTCAAATCACTATCTAATGGCCCTATCTCTGCAAAATTCCCTATACCAACACCTGATCCCCCCTGAATCACCAAACCCAGAAAATAAAATAATGAATTTTAAGCAAAATAAATTTCTGGGTTTTCATCAAATTCATATTCTAAACTATATATAAGAAAAAAAAAAAAAGAAAATATCATGAATTTTTATTAAATAAAAAAAATACTCACAGGTCCTCCTTGTAGCCAAAGAATAAGAGGCCATGGCCTGGTGGCATTCTCAACTCTTTGAGGACTTCTATATAGCCACCAAAACATATGTGCTTCTGTTTTTAAAAAGAAAAAGAAAATGGAAATTCATAACAATTAATCTTATGAAAAGAAATTTGAAATAATTAAAATTAGAAAATTAAAAAAAAAAAAAAGAAATTTGCTCACTAGGTCTGACTTCAACATATCCCCATTCTCAACCTTATTAGAGATCTCATATTCAATCACGGAAAATGAAATGTTTTTTTTTAAGAAAGAGTGAGTAAAGCTCACAAAAAATAATAAATTAATTAACATAAAAAAATACCAACAAAATCTTGGTGAAATCAAGTATTTAAGTTTTGAGGAATAGAATCTGTCTGATGCTAATTTAAATTAATCGGACAAGTGAATTTCGAGAGTGTAATGACTATAATTTCGTTGTATAAGCATCAAATAGTAATGTAATTTTCATATTTTAAGAGATTTTGTCCCAATTCATCCTCAAAAACACTTATTTTTATTTCTCGATCCTTGGTTAATGAAGTGGAATTCACACACGATTAACTGCAAAAATGTATTTTTTAAAAATAAAATAATGAAAATTTCGTATCATTTAGATCCAAAAGTTAATTTAAAGTAAATTAATTATAAGAAAAAAAAAGAAGGTAAATAGAAAAAAAGGAAAGGCAGAAACTCGATTATTTTCTGTGGAATAATGAATAACAATAATTGAACGTGGAAGCTACTGGAAGCAGTTGTGGTATTGATCCTACGATGCTGATTCTCTTTTTTTCCAATTCCTGTGTGTATATATATAATAATAATAATAATAATAATAATAATAATAATAATAATAATAATAATAATAATAATAATACTCTCAGACACAAATTCTTAAAAATTATATATATATATATATATATATATATATATATTTTTTTTTTAATTTTTGCTAAATAATTTTGATTTTATTTTGAAGAAGAAGCTACTGTCGAAAGTGATGCAGCCGGTGACTCTGTGATTGCCCCCGCCATGTTTAAAGCAATGCAAGGTTGGTCTACTGGTACCTGCACTCAAGCAAAACCTTTCACAATTATTTCCAAACTCTTTTTTATTTTCATACGATCAAAGTCAAAAAGATTTTCTATGTCAGAAATTTTCAGGGTTTTTGTCCTTTTTTTTTTTTTTTTGAGAATTCCATTTCTTGGCTTTACAATATATAAAAATATTGTAATAATTGGATTTTTTGTCATTTTTTTTCTGCATCAATTTTGCTAGTACTTTCACCATTATTAAAGGTTTGACTTTATTGCTTCTTACCTTGACTTGTAATGTAAATAATTTGCACTTGCATGATGAAATCATAAATAATTAAATATTTTTCTCTATTTCTCATATCATGAAAATATGAAATCACATTAAGCTAATTTTGCTAATAAGAAAATCAATAAGAATGTAAATTTAATTAATTCTGAAAGGAATTTTTCTCTAAAAATAACATATTTTATTTTTCTTTCTTGTAAAAAAGATTATTATTAATGAATAGACAGATTTACCCTCTCTGAAGTGGGAATAATGTGTAATGGAACAATTAATATGATATGGACTTATGTATGAAAGAAAAAATATTGACAATGTACCAACCAACACCATGGCCCTCCCATTCCCATCATTGCCCTATCTTTATTCTCATCTTCATTCATTATATTTAATTTGTGTTAATGGACTCATGGATAATTGTGATTATCTAATAATTAATTCCTTTTATATGCTCCTTCTGTCTCTCTTGTTTCAAATTACAGTTCATTAACCTATATAATCATAATTGAAAAATCAATCATAATATTATAATTGTGGCATTCATGATGGTGACGAATGAGTGACCAAACTATATACTATTAATTGCAACAAAATTAATAAATTGAAATCTTTATACTGAAATATAGATTGGACTTACGAAATGGCCAGCTTTAAGAATCCAATAAAAATGTAGGTTTTTGTAAGACTTGGTGAAACCTCTTGTGAGTCTATCATCACCGCAGTACAGTGGGGTTCTTTCCATGCCCAAGAAATTAGGAAGCCCTCCCCATCTGAAAAATAAAATAATTATTATGAATACTCACTTAGTTATTTTTTATCTGTAATTTTATTATTTTTACTATAATTAAAAAATAATAAATAAAATTAAATTTAGTATTAAATTACGTGATTCAAAATAAATTATTAAATCTAATTGATTGTAATTTTATTGAAAAAAATAAATTAAAAAAATAAATTATATTATATTTAAAATATAAAAATAACAAATAAATAAAATTTAAATTTTACTCAAAAGTAACACATAAAAAAAAACGAAAAGAGTAACAATAAATTGCAGATAAAATAAAATGGCAAGAGTAATTACTGGAGTTTTTGTATCCATGCTTCAGTGCCCTTGGTTGCACAAATGACATCAAGCTACAATAAATAAAAGCAAAAATACAGGTGTTAATTAGTGTTTCTATTTTCACATATAGTTTTTTTTTTCTCAATGCATAAAATTCAATAATTTCTTATTAATTTTTTTAAGCTAGTCAATTTAATTTTAAATTGTAAAGACAAAATTATATTGCACATGAGTGGTCCTGGGAGACCGATACAACTATTTTTTCGGTTAGCAAATAATAATAATCAGAACAACTAGGGGTGGTTGGTTTCCATTGAAATATTTCGGTAAAACTAGTTTCAATAATGTTTTTTATTGATAAATAATGCAGCTTTAAAATTTCGAATTTTTTAACATTTAGTTATTATTAATTCAATCGAACCGATAATTAAATTTATATATTTTTATTAACTAATAATAAATAAATTAATGCAACTTAATTTTCGGTTAAAATCAATTCTCATGCCTAACAACAACAAATTAATAAACAAAGCTTACCTGTCCATTGTACAGAGTCACATTGATTCCCTTAGCTAGGAGCTCATCAACCTACACAGCATAAGGATATCAATTCTCATACATTAAATTCCTATAAAACTTTCATATAATGTTAACTGTAGTAATTAATTACCTCATTAATCCTAGGTCTCATGAAATCACCAGCCAGATTAATGAACACATAATCCGACTGCCCTCCCCATCTGCAAAAGCACCAAAAGCAATTTATACTTCAATGAAAGATTAAAGTATAGTAATTAGAAGAATAGATCATTTTTTAATTAATCACTTGATTAAAAAAGAAATTAATTAATTAATCATACGTGATATTGGGAGGGATAATCTTTAGCTTATTTTTAATTGCACCATTCATTAAGCTATTAATATCACCATCACCATCTGGGGATGATTTTCTCAATGAGCTCAGATATTTCATGTATCTCTTTATCCCTCTTGCTTGTGATAATTCTGTTGCTGTACTTGATACTGGATCCATACCAGAATCTAATAGAAAATTATAAAAATCCTGATAAATCCACATAAAATTTTAATTAGTTAATTAATTAATTAAGTGCTTATTAAATTAATTGAAAGAAAAAAAATTAAGCACTGTATATTTAATAATTAATTACCACTGAGTTGCTGCTATTACCGATTTCTCCCTCAAGTTGTGCCCAAGTTGTTGTTGCAGATTCATACTGGCCTTCACTGATTTGCTGCTTAATCACCTCCGCCAGTCTGTTTTATAATAATTGTGTTATAAAAAAATAATCAAACATATTTTGTTAGAACTCATAATTTTAAATTAGGAATAATAATAAATATTTTTAATTAGGACTCCAATATATAAAAACGATCAAATCCACCCATAACCTTTTTTTTTGTTGACAATTTCAATATGAACTTTATGTTAATTTATATGTTCAAAATTAAGGAAATGTTGAATTGACAACATCTGTAGAACTTACTATGTTCAAAATTTTAATAGTTAATCGAGAGAGTAGATCCCATGAAATGCTGCCAATACAATATTTTATTAGTTTTAGATGAATAAATTAAATAAATATTCAAATTAAAACTGTTATGAAAATTTGAGATCGATTTGCTCAATTTTATACATTGGGGACCTAATTAGAATTTAGATAATAAATTAGGAAATATTTATAATTAATCCATTAAATTAATATCAGCAAGCCAAATTCACAATTTTCAAAAGTATCATAAAGGATTTACAAAGTAATTAAGATAGGATTACAATCAATCACAATCTCATGGTTTTAGAAAATTGACTGAAGTAACACTAAAAGAATATTAATTATCACATAATTATTTTTTAATTAAGACATGAGTAGTAAAATTAATTACCTGTTTGCTCTTTCTAGACCATTGTTATCTAGCCTAGAGACATCTTTGAGAAGAGGACCCCATGAAAACTGAAATATCCATTTCATGAAAAATAAAAATGTATTAACACTTCATAATAAATAAAAAAAAGACAAGATTATATCAAATAATTACCACAAAATCTTCTGGAGAGATCCAAGTATCACCCAATGCAACTCCTGAAACAGTAAATTAGCAAATTATATCATAGATTATTATTAAATAAAAAAATGATTAACTATTTACTCAATTAATTAATTAGTTAATTACCTCCAAGTATAGCTTTCAATTTCCCAGCTTCTATGGCTTTTGAGATTGACAGTCCAAGAGTTACAGCAAATTTACCTCCATAAGACTCTGCTATTACATATAAAGGAGTTTTTTGAAGGGAACTATTTCTGTTAATTATTTCTTCTAATAATGTAGTTAAATCAGTTGCTGCCTCATCATCAGTTTTTACAAATAAATTTGTTTCCTCCACAAAACTGTATCCTGTTCCCACTGGATTATCCTGCAACAATAAATAAATAAATAAATATATATATCTGCAAAATAAATAAATAAATATCAGCATCATAAAAAAAAAAAGAAGATGAATTATTTAATTAATTACCACAAATAAGAGGTCAGCCACTTTTAACCATGTTGAATTTCTTGGTTTTAGATTAACATCAAGAGGCCCAATCTCTTCAAAATTACCTAGACCAACACCTGATGCTCCCTAGTTCATCACAAGAAAAAAAAAATTAAATAAATGAAGAAAAAAAATAAGAATATTGAAAAATGAAAATGCAAAGAAAAATAATAATAATAATAATAATAATAATAATAATAATAATAATAATAACATACAGGTCCACCCTGCAACCAAAGAATGATTGGCCATGGCTTGGAAGAATTTTCAACTCTGTAAGGACTTGTATAAAGCCACCAAAACATATGTGCTTCTGTTTTTAATTACCATAAATCCAAAATTAAAACATTAATTATTCATTAATTTTCTGTTTTATACAATAAAAATTTCCCAAAAATTAAAAAAAATACTTACTTGGTCTCACTTTTACATATCCCCACTCTTCCGATCCATCTTCGTTTCTTGCAGCTGTGACTGTCTCTCCTTGAACCAGAAAAACCAGAGAAAGAAGGAGAAGAAGAAGAAGACGGAGCTTTTCCATATCAGAAAAAATAAAATAATAATACCCACTTCACAGATTCAACAGAATCAAATAGTAAAGCATAATTTGTGGATATTTATAAATTTTGAATTACGTATTTAAATAGAAAGGTTTAAAATGAAACATTTCTTTATTTCTATTAGTAACAGAAATGAATAAAAAGACAATATTTGGAATCTGAAACTTCTAAAAGACAGTATAAAGCTCTCAACGAATGTTAAGCGCAACCTAACGATTCTTCGTTTTGTTTTGACGGACAAAAAACAAAAAAAGAGTTTTGCTGTGAAGGCAAATTGTTTAAAGATTGTACGTTATGATTCAACTATGGAGCCAAATAAGAAAATATATTATAAGCTTTTTAAAATTATATATATACATATCCGAAATTATGCTGTAAAAGAAAAGAAATGGACCGTTGCATGTAAAATGCTGTGAGAGAAAGGAGATTGCGTGAAGTAGAGTATTAATTTTTAGTTTTGTCAGTGTAGAAAGGGACGTAAAAGAAACTGTTTTTCTATACTGAAACTTTCTCGTCCGATTTAATATAATTATCCATTTCTTTTTTTAAAGGAAAGAAATCATAATTTTTGTTTTCTTTTTAAAATTTAAGATTTAACTTCCCCACCATGGTCTTAATATTCTGTTATTTTTAATTGTAATTTTTTTTGAAGGACAGATATTTCCTATTTTTTTGAAAAAATAATAAACATGGATGAAATGCAATTAAAAAAATTCAAATAAATTATAATTTTGTGTATAATATAAAGATGAGATGGAAATAAATGATTGTTAATGTCAATTATTTTGTTTAATTTAATTTTTGCTTATCCTGTGAAATCTGTATGCCTAAAATTTGGGCAACTTGTTGGATATTGGACCCAGCTAGCTATCTATATCACCCCATATGGACAACCTGTCAATAATGGCTAAAAAATTTGAAGTCATAACATCATATCCCTTGGCCATAAAATCGCCACCAACACCAAATTAATGTTTTTTTCGAAAATCCACTTAGCTTAATTATAACCACTAAATAAGTAAATATCGGATTCAATGAAAGTGGACTTTTGGGCCTAAGAGTTTTATATTTGGACCCGAACAATTCTAACATAACTCCTTTAATCAATCTGGCCCAAAGGTCAAAATTCCAATTGAAAATGGATGGTATATCATTTTGCCCCTCAAACTTTTTTGGAGTAATTAATTAGCCACGAAAGTTTTAGCTACTTTTGGTTTGTATCCATTATATTCCTTTCTATCTTAAAAATACTAGTTTTATCACAGCTTATTTTACTACCACGTAATAAGCCTACTACAACGTATTATTAGCAGCATATTTAAAATTGTTGTCTCATTTTGTATAAAATAATAATTTAATAGTGTATTTAAAAGATTACCAATATTTAAATGTTCTATAAAAATGTTTAAACTACTACAATAATCTAAGATAGTAAAAATAAATGTAACGCCTATCAAACCGTTGCTGTATGATAAAATTATTCTGTAATAACACTTTGATAGGCGCTGTATCCGCTCTCACTGCTTTAAATTATTGCAACAGTTTGAGCATTTTGATATATTACTTAAATACTTGTAACATTATAAATATGTTGTTAAATTGTTGCCTTATATAAATCAAGACGATAATTTAAAATATACTATTAAAAATGTGTTACAATAGTATAAATTTGTTATGTGATAGTGTTTTTTTTTAAGGAAAGAAGAACTGAGGAAGTTATTAAAGAAATAAAAGAGATGGAAAAATATTTATTTTAAGATCAAATGAGATAAATTAGCTTATAAATTGCGAATGGCTGATAAATTACATTTACAGACTAATTTTGTAGCCAAATTGAGATGACCAAGAGAAGAATCTGTAGGACAAAGTTAGCCTACATCTCCTAAAAAAATTATCATAAGTCTAATTAATAATTGTTAAAATTAATTAATTGGGCAAAGACATAGAAAGGAACAGCTCATGGAGACTAATTGTGATTGTCCCTACCTAGTTATTTTACATGGTTGTCTTGCACATAAATATTCCTTTGCCCCATTTTACGAAAATTACAAGTTTTTGTTTTTATTTATTTATAAAATATTTGCTGTCGCAATGTTGCTTTTCTCATGTGGATGATTAATTGGAGGCTCTTAAAAGAAAATGATTTGCTGTCATTAATATATTTTCTTTTCGGGATCTCAGAATCGCAAGTAAAGGAAGCCACACAACTTTTATGGGCTGTTCTCCTTGTTATTACTTATTAGCCATAAAATAAATATTAATAAAAACCAAAATGCATCCTTTTCCAGGACTCGTAAGCTAATTAAGAGAAGAAATTAACAATTTTCCTACATATTTTTTCTTTTTTCTTTTTATACTGCATATGAATTTTAAATTAAATGAAGGTTAATATACCAAATAATTAGGTTTCTCTCACTCTGTATGTAATTTTAAGCAGAATTTAATTGGCAACTAAAGCCAATAAAAAGGAAGTAGAAAAATATAGGAAACAGAAAAAGGAACAAAAGAAAACTGTTAGTTTGTGCTAAATTTCCCTTTGAAAAATCTACTATATGAGAAATTTAATTCGTCAGCGTTAGCTGGCCTAGAAAACCAAATGCATGCATCTTCACAATATCACCTCTTTCATATATATATATATATATATATATATATATATATATATATATATATATATATATATATATATATATATTTTTTTTTTTTTTTCTCTCTTTGCATTGTCTGAGTAATAATCTGGTACGGAACTTCATTGTGGTGCACATATTTTTCGATTTTTCGACTGAAATTTAGTGTTATTTCATTTTTCATCTAATGATTCGAAATCAATATGCACTAATGCATTAGCACGTACGGTGATTTTTTTCATCAATTTCCTGAATAAATTCTGTTGGTGATTTTATATTATGGTTATGCATCAAATTTTATGACCATCGTAGGGTTAAATATAATATTTGACGTTATTTATTAAGACTATTAGAAGCTAATTAAAACGAAACCTTTAACACTAGAAGTTTTCAAAGCTAAATTTAGAAATTATACTCATTAGTTGAAAAACTCCGTAAACTCATCAAAGTAATATCAAACTATTAAGGACGTTTTTGATAAGAATAATGGCACTTTAAGGTGTTTCATATTCCTTCAGTAAGCTAATTTTATATGCAATGATTATAAAATTTAAACCCAAGAACAATAGACAATAAAAAATAAAAAATAAAAAACCACATTGAACTTGTGATCTTCTCCAAATTGAATCACATTAGAAATGAGCATTTGCCTTATGTAGCCATAACTCAGCTCATGAATCACGCTTAATTCTTAAATGTTTCCTTAAACAGTAATTAATTATGTAATCGTTTTCTTTTGCCTCCGCTGCCAAATTCTTAATTATAAAAAAGGAGTAACCATAATATAATATATATCATGTTTAATTACCACTACCACGTAAGTAAGCGTTAAACAACATTATTTTGGCAACAGGAATTGAACTATTGCAATACCACATAATTATACTTTTGTTAATTTACGTAATATTATTTAGAAATAAATTTTACGTACTATATAAAATTTGTTAATGTAATAAAATATATTTTGCAAGAAAGGAGAATTACTATAGGCAACTTTATATATAAGCTACAAAAAGAATTAATGATAATAATAATACAATTAATAAGTTGATGATTAATTAACCCACCGAGAAGAAACCAGATATTAGGCCGACCTTTGTGCTGCCATACAATTAGACGCAAAAGAAGAACCCAAAAGTCTTGCGTAAGATCCAAAGACTCCCATTAATTTTTTTTATTTATACTATATATTTTTGAATTTCCTTGTTTTTTTAAAATATTTTTGCAGTACTTTCAATTTCTCCTAATCCAACGGTTCAAAACCCACTAACCTACCATCTCGTGATCTCAACCGTTACACCGTTATTGTTTCATCACATTTTTTTTGCCACATGCCTTCTTGTCTTCTTTGTTCAATTCTTTGATGAATCTTATGTTTCTCTTTTCCCTTTCCTCTCTTCACCACCGATTTCTCTCTGTAATCTCCATTCTTGTTCAAATTCGTAAATTGATAATTTATTATACATAAATGGTAGATTTAATTTAATTTAGTTTTCTTTTTATGGTATATATAAAGATTTAGTTGAATTTCTTGGGTGCCAAACAGAAGAAAGAAAATGCTGGTACCTCCATGGCTAGAGTCATTATTATCAGCCTCATTCTTCGCCATTTGCCCTAGGCATCAAGATTCACCTAGAAGTGAATGTAATATGTTTTGTCTTGACTGCAAAAGCGATGCGTTTTGCTTCTACTGCAAATCATCTAGACACCAAGATCATTCTGTTATTCAAGTAAGTTAATTTCTTGATTCTTGACTCTTTGTTTTTAATGAAAATGGGGGGTAATTAACTAATTAATTAATTACATGAATTACAGGTCAGAAGATCATCGTATCATGATGTTGTAAGAGTAGCAGAAATTCAGAATGTTTTGGACATAAGTGGAGTTCAAACGTATGTTATAAACAGCGCAAGAGTGCTATTTCTTAATGAAAGACCTCAACCTAAGAGTAGCTCATCAAGTAAAGGTGTCTCTCATTTATGTGAAATCTGTGCAAGAAGTCTTTTGGATCCTTTTCGTTTCTGTTCTATTGGCTGTAAGGTCAGTTTTTTCCACTTTTATTTTCTTTAATTTCTACCATTAATTAGTGAATGATAGGTAGATTTTGTTTGTTTATGAATTTGTTTCATAAATTATAATTAATCATGAATTATACCACTGATTTGATTGCAATTTGTGAATGATAGGCAGATTTTGATTTTATAATTAAAATTTTATTATCATATGCGAGTTTATGCATATTTTTTTATGTGTATATGGTAAGTTAAATTTCAACGTAAAATATTATTAAATAAATTTATATTTTTACAACCAGTATTTAAATTTGACATGAATAATAAAGAGATTTAAATTTTTTACTTAAAATTATATCATATACGAGTTTTCGGGCGTTTTTTTTACGTACACGGTAAGTTAAACTTTAAAATAGAATATTATTAACTAAACTCGCATTATTTCAACCAATATTTAAGTTTCATATGCATATTGCAATACAAAAATTTCACCCGTATTTGGCGTAATAATATCGGTGCCTAAAATTAGCTTGTTCTCAATTTTTTTTCGCTAAAACCTTGCTAAACTTAAAACCCTCATATATTAAGTTAGGAATCACAAGTTATCGTTAAATTGTCCCTATTTATATTCTCTTGCTAGGATTTTTTGTACTTCTACTAAATTCCATCGCTAATTCTGATATTTCTTGTAGTGTTAATGCATTGTGTTGGCACAAAAAATTAGGTAAATATTATTGCTGTTATCGGTTGGAAGATAGTAGAAGTTATTAAGTAATCTTGGAATTGAATTCAGCTTGTAGGAATAAAGAGGAATGGAGATGGCAACTTTAACTTGAGCAAAAAGAAGGAAGAAATTGAGGGCATTTCAAGAAGGGAAAGAATTATTGGGAGAAGATTGCCATCAAAGGAACAAGAACAAGAACAAGAATTGCGTGTACAAAGCCAACAAGATATGTATAATAAAACCACTACTCATCATCATCCTCCTCCACCAATTTCTCATAATAATTCTAATTCAAGAAGAAGAAAAGGCATTCCTCATAGAGCACCTTTTGGATCCTAAATTAATTATATGTTAATTCATAATTAAGCTTCCTTAATCACTTTTTATGTATATCCAGCTCATTTCTAAGTAGCCTCCACATGGGTTCTTTTTAGGACCAGGGTTAATGTGATCAACAAGATTAATCAGGGTATTAAAGAAAAACAAAGAAATATTATATATATATATATATATATATATATATATATATATATATATATATATATATATATATATATATATATAATGATGGGGTTAATAATGTTTTGGATATGCAAAGTTGTAAATGTATCCATACACACATGGACGGTTTTATATAAAGAAATTAACAGCTCAGCTTTTTTTTTTTTAAATGCTTTTGTTCACGAAACGTGCAAATTCTATATATTTGTATTTATTTATGAGATTATGAGATCTTACTTGCCAATAATGTTTGCTAATAAAATTGGCAAGTATTTTTGTTATATCATATAGCGTACTATTATTTCGGTATATGAATAAATGTATGAATATTGGATAATATTATAAAACTAATTAAAGTAAAGATACATATGATACGAATAAAAAATTTTCTCTTATTCATTTTTCTGAGCTGAATAATTACAGTAGAGTATTTATAGATACAAAATAGAAAAAATAGACTTCTACTAGAATTGAAAGAATGATGAGTTTGATAGCCATCCAAATAATTGATAATTATTACAGTGGATAACAAAATTTCAAGGAATTTTCTATTTATCCCATAAAAAGGAAAATTTAGATTTGTATTTTGGCATTTCATTGCTCTAGTTATTTCCTTTTGTAGAAAATAATGGGTTTTGGTTTTTGACCGCCTTTTATTATCCGCAAATGAATTAATTATGCAGTTAATTCTCATATAAACTCATTGGTCGATCTAATGATCACAAAATTATTATCTTTCATTTTAATTAGTACTCATTTTCGATTTGTATGCCAATTTACACAATTTCATCTCCTCTTCATTATGTTCTGATTGCAGATGAAAATTGTTAAATTCCAAGTTAATTAGAAAAAAGAGTCGAATTTGCTCATAAACTATATAAAATAGTACAAATTAATTTGCTTTTGAATTATGCTTCTGGTTCAAAAATGTCCATATCGATATCGAACTGGCTCATATTTGTATCTATCATTATCTAACTGACTCATATTTACTCGTATAATTATCAAACTGATTTTCATTTTTTCTTGTTTGTTGTTAAAAAATGTTCGTATTTGTCTTTGCTATTACAAATAAAGGCAAATATGAAGTATTTTAGTAATAGTATGGGTATATTTGAACCAAAATTTATACCATTAGTTATAGTTTGAAAGCAAATTCCACCCTCGTTTCAATTAATTAACCGTTATGAACGAAAGGACATCAATGTTAATTAACCACTAGAAGTTAGTTTTGTGACTTGAATGAACGGTTTTATGAGATGGTTGATAGAAAGAGCCCAGCAAGAAAGTGAATAGGCCTAGAATTAGAACTTGTGAGTTGAGTAATTCGGCTTAAAGTTAGCGCCGAAGTAGAATGTGAGTGGGCTTAAAGTTAGAACTTGCAACTGGACCAGTTTAGGCACAAGTTGACCCATAAGTGATCCAATAGAAATTGCACGCATAGAGTATTTTTAAATATTTAATAAAAACACATTGCTCTATTTATGGCCTGATTAATATGAATTTGGATTAGTTATATTGATAAATTTATTTATTTTTTTTTTTAAATTTGTCCAGCACGAATTTAGATTAATAAAAGTTAATAAATTTTGAATGATTACTTTAAACTTTTTCCATAAACAAAATTTAATTGTAAATCAACCCCAAAAGAGATTTAGATATATATATAATTTCCCTGTTTTTTAAGTATAATTAGTAAGTAAATTGGGCACCCAACTGTGAACCGGATTTCTTGATAAAACTTATCCTTTTCAACAATCCAATAGAATTTCAAGTTTGAATTTTATTTTTTGTTGGCTGTCCTGATTTCATGCATATATTATCATTCAAGCCTATCATTGAATAATTCTAAAACTCCAGTCCAAAAATAAATAAAAACAGAAGAATAATACTAAAACAGACATATAGACAACCATTATTATTCTTAAACAGGGACCAATGGAACAGAAACAGCTGGCATAAATTGATGGTTTTTAAATTTACGAAGATGATACTCAAATCTATACCTAAGATAAAAACCACTGGGGTTTTTAATAGAAAACTGTCCTTAAATAACTATAGGCAGAAGAAGATTGTGTCCCATAATTTATCCTTACAACAAAATTCCGATTCTGTTGAAGGTACTGGGCCTACTGGCCCAACTTTAAGATTCTTCTATATTTTTAGCCTTATTTCTTATTTCAAAATTCTTACCGTTATCACAATTTTTTATATAATTTTTTTTATACATAAAAGCTCCAACTGAAATGGTTATAAAATATCACATAACTTTTTTTTTGGTTGTTTTTACTCTTAAATTTTAAAACTTATAATTTTCAAAATATGTAATTTTTAGTTCTAAATTTTGCCCTAATTGATATAATTTTATTTCTAGAGTAGAAAATGATGACTCAGCAAAGAGATTTCGAGTTTCTTATGACAAATAAGTCACCTGAGAAAGAACACAAGGACCCGTTGAGGTTTTTCCAACTAAAAAGACTCCGACGGTCAAGTTAGTGGTTTTGATGCTAATAAGGAAATTGGAAAAACTAAATATGTCATAACTAATGATCCTGACTCTATTTATGAGTTTCAGAATTCATATCTATTTAGAAGACTTGAAATAGAGTCCTACTTGGAAAACAATTTTCTCTTCCTTGAATAGAATAAATACATATCATTTCCTATTTTGGGAGAGGAGATAAGAAAAAAGTTATCTTCTAATATATCGTAATTCTCCAGATTCTATGAACTAGCTAATCTTGTTCGGCGTAGCCGAGCACCTCACAAAGATGACTTCATTTTGAGCTGACTAGATGAGTTGGCCTAGCTACTTGAAGCATTTGAGCTCGTGAGCTCGGTCTTGTTATTCCAAAGTATATTGTATTATGTGACATACTTTAATATAATTTTTAAGGATAAAAATAATTAAAAAAATAAAATTTAATGACATTTTCAAATAATTTCGAATAATTCGATAGAAAAGAAAAAAAACCGTTAAGTCTCAACCCATGTTAAATTGATACTTTATGATATGTTGATTAAGCCATGATTTTTTTAAGCTTAAAGATAAGTAGTAAATAAGTAGGTTATATCTATAAATGCAAATAATTTTTAATTATTTTAGTTTTGAATTTTCTCCAAAGAGAGGGAAACTGCCAGATACCCTCTGCCTCCTGCTGGTCTCACGTCTTTACTGCAAGCATACATGCAGCAGCCACCGTCTCCCTTTTGGTTCACTTAACTTGGAACTAGAATAATACAATATTGGTTTCTATTTCATATTAATAAATCTTACCAATCACAAAAAAACAAATTAATTGTAATTAACCTAATTATTCAGCCCATAAGTTCCAAGACTACCCACTCAAGACCTTAGGTGGCAACATATTATTGGGCAGCGCAGGTTGAAGGAAAAGAATATCATGTGCACAAGATTTGGCCTAAGGGAATTCTATGTCTGCTTCAAATGTCAATTATGATGGTGTAAGTGTTGAAGGGTATCCTATGCTTCTAGTATAAATACAGACAACCAAGGAAGAGGGTTTGATTCGACAGGTGACACTGTACACACACATATATATGTGTGTGGTTTCATGGGATTCTTATAGACAGATTTGTCAAGTTTATTTGTTTATTTATAATTTATTTATTTGTTTATATGGGATTTTGTATGCTTATCTTCCTAAAGACATAAGCACATGGCTTCATATCTTATACAAATTATTTACAAACATATGGATTGTTTTTTCCTTTTTTTTTAAAAAGAAAATGATGCTTAGGCATGTCAAATACACTGTATATTAATTAATATCCACTGTTACTAATGGGTTAGTCCAAATTTTTTTAAATGAAATGATTTTTTTTTATATATAATTTTACTATAGTAGATGACCTAAAGCATTATTTATTTAATAAAATTTTACTATAGTTAGAAGACCTAAAGCCTATCTCCTGTGGTGTTAATTGCATATGATAATGCATATATATAACATAGTCAGTAAGTCAGATTAGGCTAGAAGAAGTTAGTAATTAATCATTTGCAAATTAGAGTTTTAAATCAATCATATTCCTCCACCTCACATATATTCATATCCCACTTGTATGGCCTTTCGTTTTCAACTGTACGTAGCCTAACGGCAAGGAAAATTAGGGTGAAAGTTAAAGTTACAGCATCTGTTTATACGTATATTCTTGAATGCTGATTTATAGCCATTCATTGCGAGCTTATCTTGTGATATATATATTGTAAAATCACATCATCATGCCTCGTTATATATAGATTCGTTTCATGAATTAATAATTAGACAGCTTTATTGCTGTAATTAATACGTCTTTATGCCCTTTATTTACTGTTTTAAACATTGAATAAAAAAAAAACTTATAGTTTCAAATTTAAACTATAATATAAAGATTATTTACACATCATCAAAAATTGACATATTGACTAGCAATTGATTTAAAAGTGTAGAAGATATTGATTTCTATTTTTTCTAATAATATTTGTAATATTTTTTCATTATAAAAAAAAAAGATTTACAAACACTATTATTAAAAAATAAAAAAAAAACTAAACCAAGTGATTTTTATAATCAAATATTACATATTTGTGATGTAATAAATAGATATAGAATCTATTGCGACAAATAAAATAAAATAAAATAATTTCAATTTTGCGTCATGTGTGAAAGTATACAAAAAGATGAAAAGGATTGTGAAGGGGATAGGATTAAAAAGAAAAAAGAATAAATATTTGAAGTGTAAATCTTCATAAGATAAGATAAGAAAGGGGAAAAAAAAATTCTCTTACAAAACAAATTGTCCAAACTCTCTCTCTTTCTCACCAAACTTGTTCTTCCATTACAAGTTTCCATTTCCATGTCTAAAGATCATTCGAACCTAACCCACAAAATTCTACCAAAACTTAAAGAAGTTGCGTCACAGCAGAGCATGAAACAAGAAGAAGAAGATGATCACGATCATGATCATCAAGAAAAATCAGTGCAGTCCAACGATCAAGAACAGTGCAAAACCCCAACTTCTGGCGATCATAAAATACCAGAAATTCAAAGCTGCCCACCTACACCAAGAAAGAAAGTACACAGATTTTTATTGGAGAAGAGGAAATTGTCTGAGTTTGATTTCTTTGAAGATATGAATAGAGAAGAGGTAGAGTCTTTCTTTAAATCAAGCTTTGCAATTAATCAATCTAATCGTCCTGAGAAGAGAAGATGCAGAAGTTATTGAATATTTTCTTTATTTTTTTGTGTAGATATTTATATGTGATATAATAATATTTACTATATTATTTATGAATGAATTATCATATATTCGTTTATTATTAAATCTTATAGCTTTTTAACCATAAATTCAGGATGATCATCCTTGAAATAAAAGTATTTAATTCTCTATGCCTTTCTGTTTTTCCTCTTTCTATTTCGATATGATCGTATATACACCGAGTGATCTCAAATTATCAATCATATTTGAATTTATTTTTTCCTTTTAAACATTTAGTTGTTTAAAAATCCAATGATAATTTTTCGTTCATATTTATTTAAAAAATTTCAAGTTTAAATTTCTGTATAGATCATGGTTACCTTTAATTAGTACCTCTTTGTTCTTAGAATCTCATTTCTTCTCTATAATGTTTCAATTTTATTGGATGTCAGACTAGAATTTCATTTCTTATTTAATTATGGATGAATTAGCATACATACATACATACATACATACATACATACATACATACATACATACATCCATACATACATACATACATACATGTGCGTATATATGTATGTCTACGCATATGATCAAAAGGATTTTCTTCTTCTCTTGTTTACTAATTAATTCATTTAAAGAATGTCAATGAGTATTTTAAAGTTTGTTCTTGAGAAAGCATTGCAATATTAATTTCTCTGAATATCATGCCTCCTTGAATGCTTATATATGAGCATAATTTGAGGGGAACTCAAAATTTAATTAAAATTTTTTATCAATTATATGACTTTTATATATGTCATCTATACACTATATAGAATATTTATTTTGCTTGAGAATTAAATCTGTTTATCCTTTCCTTAGACCCTAGTAAAAGATTTCGATGTTAAATGATTAAATCTGTTGCTCATTGCATTTGTATCTTTGTTTTGTTTTTGCATTGTTTTCTGGACAAGCCTAATAGACCCACTGGCTACCTACAAGTATGATAATGGGGCCAAGAGATGTTAGAGAGGAAAGAAAAATAAACGGAAAATTTTAAGATCAATTGATTTTTTTTTTTTTTTTTGCTACAAATTCATAAAATTTCATGTCTCTTTAAATTTCTACTGGGCTGAATGAGCTTTGAAATCATGTAATAATATGCAATAAATCCATGATGTTTCATCTTTTTCATCAAATTGTTTTTAGTTTCATCTTTTTCCATTATGTTTGGACCTCAAAGATGAGATTGGGAATCTTGAAGGACAAGAACTTCTTGTCAACAAGTATATATTTCTTACTGTATCATTTTGATTTTATCCCCAACTATATGATAGATAAGGTTTCCTTTTCTTCTATGTATCCTCCCTCCATCTGCAAAAACAAATTTGAAATCTCTCTTTGATAATTTTTT
The DNA here is from genome assembly GCA_037975025.1 of Excoecaria agallocha. Classification (NCBI taxonomy): domain Eukaryota; kingdom Viridiplantae; phylum Streptophyta; class Magnoliopsida; order Malpighiales; family Euphorbiaceae; genus Excoecaria; species Excoecaria agallocha. The sequence goes on along the minus strand of CM075812.1, from coordinate 58,218,636 downwards.
ACCCCACTAATCAATTATTCCAAACCACTTATATTATTCAGCGTTAGCGATTCTATATGATCAAAATCAGTAAAAATGAAGTCAAATAGTAGATGCATCATAACTTTTTAATAGGCTTAATATCTAAAATATCTCTAAACTTATATTTGTTTTTATAATTGATACCTTAACTCTTATAGTATTTAAATCACTACTTTAACTTCAAATATCATTAAAGATTATCACCTAAATTTCAAATAACCATAATAATTTACCATCTGAGCATATAAAAATATTGAACACTATCTGTTATTATATGTTAATATTAATTGAAATTTAGATGGTAAATTATCATTGTTAATTATTTAAATTTAAGTAATGATTTAAGATAATATTTAAAATTCAGATGATAATGTAAATAAGATAAAAATTCTGATATCAATTATGAAAATAAATATAAATTTATGAGATATTTTAGGTGTTTAGCCTTTTTAATAAGAGATTTCGAATTTAAATTTTAAATGTGGAGTATTTTTCAAATATGCTATAATAAGAGATTTTGGATTTAGATTCTAAATGTGAAGTATTTTAAATATTTAAAACAAAATACTTTGTATCTTTTGAGAATTTATTCTGTTCAAATTTAAATTAAATGAGTTATTAATTTTCAAATATCAAATATTTATAAAAAAATTGAATCAAATATATAGTTGATGCACCAAACCGAAGGTACGATTGCAATAATGAGTGAAATTGAAAAGTTTACAATTTATAGTTTATTTTATTTTATTTTATTTTATTTTATTTACATATTATAATATAGATAGAAGCTCATCATTTAGAACGTGGAGAGTGTTATAAGATACTACTTATTCTCCCTTCGTTTTTTTTATCTGTTACTTTTGAGTAAAATTAAAATTCTATTTATCTGTCACTTTTAGATTTTTAATGTAATTTAATTTATTTTTTCAATTTATTTTTCTTTCTCAATAAAATCAGAATTAATTAAATTTGATAATTTAGTCTTAATCACGTAATTTAATACTAAATTTAAATCTATTTATTATTTTTTAATTCTAGTGAAAATAATAAAAGTGACTGATAAAAAAAAAACTGAGAGAGTAACAAATTTGGTTATATTTATCGGTTGGAACGGTTGCTCCACTTTCAATTCTATAATAATGAGCTTTTTCAATTTTTTTTCATTTATAAATTGATATTTTAAAAAAAAATTAATTACCTTCCAACCTATATATATATATTACTCCCTTTATTATTTTTTATATATCACTTTTAAGCAAAAATCAAATTTTATTTATCTGTTATTTTTAAATATTCAATATAATTAATTTTTTTTAAATTTAATTTTTTTTTCAATAAAAATAAAATTAATTAAATTTGATAATTTAATTTTAATCACGTAATTTAATATTAAATTTAAATTTAATTATTATTCTTTAATTTTAGTGGAATTAATAAAAGTAACAGATAAAAAAATGGAAAAAAAAATATTTAAGAGAAAAATATATTTAGGAAAAATAGGTTTCCTGCGGTATTTGATTGGCGTTGAAAAATTAGATAATCTCAATAAAAGCTTTGACTCCATGATTGGGAAAATAAGATAATCTCGAGACTTCACGACGAGAATTCATACGAATAGGTGCCTGCACGTTTTTTTGGCAAAAAGTATAATTATTTATTTGAGAAATTAAAAATAAACATTAAATTACAATATTTTCCACTAAAAACTATTCTATAATTAATTAATTAATTATTCGTTAATAATGTGGTTAGAAATGGTTTAGCTAATTAGCTTAGTACTATCACAAGACAACGTCTCATTTTGTATTTATTGAAGAGTCTATCCTTTATAGGTAAGTAATTATCTGTCCTATCTTCCTTAGCTATAATTTACGTTGGATCATGCCAAGCCTTATTAATTAAATTCCAAATGTCTTTCTTTTTTCTGTTCAATTCTGTCTTATTATCCAATTTAACAAAACAGAAGGAAGTCAGATTCCAATATGGTACGGCCTTTTGCATTGTGAGCTATTAGCTTGATTGACGGTTATTTTACCATTTTTCACTAAAACAAAGGAGGAAAATGCTAATGACACATCAAATTACTACTCCATCTATTTTTTTATCTGTCACTTTTGAATAAAATTTAAATTTTATTTATATATTATTTTTAAACTTTCAATATAATTTAATTTATTTTTTTAATTTATTTTTATTTTTTAATAAAGTTATAACCAATCAGATTTGATAATTTAATTTTAATCACTCAATTTAATATTAAATTTAAGTCTATTTATTATTTTTTAATTTTAATAAAAACAACAAAAATAACTGATAAAAAAACGAAAAAAGTATGTTAGAAATATCACGGAGCTCAAAATATCTGATTTTAATATTTCAATTTTTTTATTTTTTTTACATGGACTATCACTTGGCAACGTATGTAATTTGAAAGACAGACTGTCAGTAAATATTTGAAAGACTCGAAGTTTACCAGAATATATATATATATATATATATATATATATATATATATATATATATATATATATATATATATATATATATATATATATACTTATATAAATTATTATGATACATGCATATTCTCTCACATATTATTTTTACTAATTTCTAAATTGAACATAAAAGAGTATTTACTTTAATATTTGTAGGACCTTCGTTTTCTCCTATTAGGAAGTTAAAGTGCTAAAAACTCACAGAAAAATTGGACAGATTGCATTTTTCTACTCTCGACCTTTTTAAGTTCTGTCATTTTTATAATTATTAGAAACGAACACTTCTTTCCAAATATTTGAATATGCTTCGTATACTTAAAATTGAAACCCTAGATATTTAGTTAAAGAAAAAATTACCCTAATTATCCTTTCTTACCCTTGAGATTAATAATGCATCTTTTAATAGTGGCCTACTTATAATAGAAAATAAAAGATTACAGAAACTATGGGTGAAAAGAAAATGAAATATTAATAAAAATGGAAGGACAATAAGCATCTTGCTATGCTATATATAAGATAGAAGTCATGGCACTCGTGACTATGCATAAAATTTATACCTAATTTGGGGTAAGCAAGTAAGATTTAATTCATTCAAGTAAGTATATTGGATATCTATTTATTTACCCTAACTCAGAAGGCAAACAAACGGTAAAAGAGTACTTAAAACTCACATGCAGAGTAAATTTTTTGAAGTACGGAGGAAAGAGAGGGGGAAAGAACGTGGGTTTGTTTGAGCTTGGAAGTTGGCTTTGGATGCCATTGATTTTCATATATACTGTAATTAATGCCAAAAGAAAGAACAGTTTCGCATATATTTGCAGACTGTACAGATATACACGAAACTTAGTTTTTTGATTTAATGGGAATGTTGTACATTTTTGTGAAATATTCAATTCAGAAAAACTCTGCGGAAATTTCCCTCGCCTGAGAATTAGCTATGAAAATCACCATTTTTGTATATATATTTTTCCATAATAATTCTGGAAAATGACGCATTAAAAAAAAAAGGAGGAAATTACATGATTTACTACCTTTTTAACTCTTGTTTTCAGAAATGCTCAATTATTTTTATAAGCTATCATTTTTATATTTTTACAGTTTTAACTTTAAAAAATGCCCATTTTTAAATGTATATTATCTATTTTGCAGTTTATTGCAAGCAGCTTCTTTCTTTCTTCTCCAACTCCCCCTCTTTTCTCTCTCACCTCCGCTTCACTACCAAAAGCCACAGCCACCGCTCAACTTCCGATCTCCGGTCAACATCAAATTCCGATTCTATTTCTCTAACTTTGAGAAAATTAACACACCAAACACAATTCTTTTCTACTAGATTCAACAATGCACTCGCACGTGCATAGTAATACACAATTAGTAAGAGTAGAAAACAAATTGTACACAGTTGCATGTTAAAGCTCTCTTACACTTTCTTGCTTTGCTTATGGCATTATTGTTTCGTTTTTGGATTTTTCCTGATGTATTTATATATTCTTCCCCAGCTTAGGAATAATCCTGTAGCTTTGCTAGCTTTATGCTGGTACTGGACATCTGATGGCATAAGATCCAAGGTATTTGTTGCTTTCCGCAGTCCGAAGTTATCCAGATCGTGTGCTAGCTTTATGCTGGTACTGGACATCTGATGGCATAGGATCCAAGGTATTTGTTGCTTTCCGCAGTCCGAAATTATCCAGATTGTGTGCTACTTACATATATTTTTGTTTTGTTATTTGATGGCATAGGGTTCAGTGGTGAAATCAACGATATTGGATAAAAATATATTGCAGTAGAATTAGATTATACTTGTAAGATTTAATATGTGGTTTTATTAACTTGTAGATGTTATTAACTTCAAAATTTGCATCTCATGAATATGCATACATCTATGCTATTCTTTTGTTTTTGACTTATAGAAATGCTTCTTTTAGGTTCTTTGTGATTTGTGGATAATGGGAACTTATCATATTTCACAGGTTAATCAAGGACTTACAGTTTATGGAAATAAACTGAGCACAGATCAGCATGCCTAAGTGCTTTATATTGTTCGAATCCAATTATCCACAAGTTATTAATTATATTGTTTGAATCCAATTATGCGTAAATGCGTAAATATATTTCTTGTCTTTTGAAACCAATGCAAGATAGAGAGGTACAGTAAGGTACTTTTAAAAGTTGAAATGTAAAAAGTAAGAATTAAAAAAGAAAAAATTTTAAAAATAGCATTTATGAAAAATAGAAAATATGAGAGTGCAAATATGAGTTTTTGTTTTTTGTGATATTTATGAAAAAATCCTCAGAAAAAAGCCTGGCATATGAATTAAGAAAAATTAATATGGGCCGAATATCATATCATCTAAAGCCCATTTATGGACTGTGTCTATATGCCCTTAAATTCATTTGGATTGTTGAATTGGGCAAAGTATTCCTCAAATAGCCCGTTATGGGGCCACCTTGGTCACTTTAATAGTTAAAAAGAAAATTGGATCAACTTTTTTTTTAAAATAAAATCTCAAATTCAAATTTTATAAATGGTAAAAATTAATATTGAGAAAATATAATGAACCACTCAACTCGAACGGAATAATATGAGTAGTTATACTAAAAAAAGAAAATAGAGACTTTATATTAGCACTTGATCGTATGTTATATTAGATGAATTAGATCTTTAATACATTGAATTATTCGGACTTTAAATTAATTTGTTCATAAAGTATCTAATTTGTATTTGAGAAAGAGAAGCATGAATGTCCTCTGTTCGCTGCAGAGATATGTATGATTAGCCCCTGCAATATTTTTCTCGATAACCAAACAAACTTTGTTGGTTACCCAAAAGAATTGAAAAATTAACGAAAAAGATTTTCGAATTTTTTTATCTTCTGGATTAGAACGTTACAGAAAGTTATTTTCGGTACGGTTAACAATGAAAATTCCACTAGAAATTTCAATAACTATTCATTAGGGGTGAGCATTTGGTCGGTTCGGTTCGGTTTTGGACCGAACCGATTGAACCAAAAACCGAATTTCAGAAAATATAAGAATCGAACCGAAACCGAACCTTATAGAACCGAAAACCGAATAAATCGAAATAATTTCGATCGGTTCGGTTCGGTTCAATCGGTTCTGGGTCAATATAGGCTTTTTTTATTGGGCTTTTAACCTATATGGATTCATAAATTAAATTAATTTATATTCAACAAAATAAATTCATTTAAAATAACTAAAATTAAAATAATATACATAAATTTATTATATTATGTCTATAATAAATACTAATTAAAATTATATTAAAAAAATATACTATCCAAATAATATTTTAAAAAATACATTAAAAAATCTCCAATAAAAAAATTATACATATTTGAAATAGCCTAATATGACATTTGTTTGTTTCTTCATTTATTTTATAAATAGCCAATTAACAAATAAAATTGAAGACCGCAGGGCCGTCAAATTTGTATCATTACTTTACAAGTGGAAGCAAAGCAATATTATTACTGAAATTGGATTGGACCTAAATAGATTCACTGAACTATTCTCTTCGTATTTGCAAACATAAGCTATTTATATAGTAATTTTTGAATTTAATATTTCATTAGGAAAAACATAAGCTAATTTTTTCTTTCTTTCATTAGTTTTCTGAATTTAATATTTCATTAGGAAAAAGCAGTTGGAAATTTTTGCAGGAAAGACAAAGACTTTAATTTTTATTTTTTATTTAATAAATGATTAAGAGAAGGGAATTAAGAAAAATAATTTCAAAGTACAGTTTAACCATTCGCATGAAAATTTTGGCACATGGGGGAGAATTTAAGAACCTCAAATATTGGTAAGTTATAGCATTAATCTCATTTTGTCGTACCCAACCTATCTAAATTTATTTCAAAATTTATTATTGATAAATGTGAATTTATCTATGTTTTTAATGTGTTTTTACTATATTTTTAGGATAGTTTTATGTTAATTTAGTTGTTTTAATAGTTAGTTTCTTTAATTGTTATTTTAATTGTCTAATTAAGTATTTTAGTGTTTTTAGGACTTAATTGAAAGAATAAAGGAAAGTTTGAAGGATTTGAATTAAATTTGGCTTTGGGATAGCTTGGCAAAGAGAAGCATTTCACGTTTTGGGCAGAGGCTTAACACTCTGTGGAGTGTCAAGACACTAGGTAGAGACACTCTACCGAGTGTGTGAAGAGGAAGTTGGGTTGCTCCACCGAGTAGATGTGTGCTCCACCGAGTGAAAGAAGAAAATGTCCCTTGCTCTACCGAGTGATCCAATGCCTTTGGTGCTTGCTCTACCGAGTGACCCACTAATTCACCAATTAAAAGAAATTTGCTCCACCGTCCAAGGCACGTGCACGTTTTGTTTCGGAAGGAAATAAAGAGAAGGAAGGTTAGGGTAAAACTCTTATGGGAGGATATAAAAAGGGCAGTTTTTATTCTAAAAGGAGGGCGGCTTAGGCTTTGATTTTTTCTGGAGTTCTATTTTCTTTCTCTTTTACAACGTTGTTTTTGATGAAGAACATGAGCGGCTAAGTTTTATATTCCGATTCAAGGGTGATTCGATTCCAATTGTAATCTTGTGAGGCTTTAAACTTATCAAGGATCTCTTCAATCTAAGTAATTCTTGTTTCCTTGCTCTTAATTTTTATGAATTATTTGTATTGATTAAATTGACGTCTTAATTCAATATTGATTTTTCTATTGCTATTCATAAGTTTGTGATCCGTAATTGTCATGAATGATTGACTCTAGTAACAAAGAATTGGCTTATGTGTGTGTGATTTCGGCTTTCCGATTTACATAGCTTGCATAATAAATTCTAGGGAAATAAGATGCAAAATTAATTGACTTGTAGCTATCTCAATCAATTAATCTTTGTCTTAGTCATTCTCATTAATTCTTAATGCTATCATTGAAATGATATGGAACGCTATCGTGCCCAGTTAAATCAATGGTAAGATTTGATTTTAAATGCTTTGTTTGAGTCAATTACATTAGGAGAATTATTGCTTTCTACGGCTTTTCCGATTAAGTAGACTAAGTTCTTGGATTGAGAAATTAATCTTTAAGCCTATGATCAAAGTTACAATTGGATGAGATTTACACCTTTGAATTGGAAGTTTGGTAAGATTGATTTTCATTTAATTCAATATTTTCGCTTCCTATTATTTTCTTGTTAATTTACTTTTAGTTTTAATCCAAAGATTCAAAAAACCCCCATTGCTTTATATTTTTGTTTTCAGCATTGAGAAATTAATCATCATAGTTCTCTTGGGATTCGACCTGGTTCCACTATTCCTACAAGTTAGTTTAGGTGAATCAGTATTTATTTTTGGAGGGCGTCGACAACCCGACCAATTATTATTATTATTATTATTATTATTATTAAATTATTTACATGAAGATTTCTATAAATGATTTCTATTTGTAACCTGCACAAATTTGTTGTTTATTAAATTTTAAATGATTTACATGAAGATTTATAATTAGATAGATTTTATTAATAAAAAATGCAAAATTTCATTTATAAATAATTAGTTTCATTTATTTTTTGTCCAATATATTAGTATATGTTAAATAATAAAAAAATTATAAGTCCAGCACCAATGCAAAGCCCGAAAGTTGTGGAATCTGGAACCAGAGCAACAAAACTTTTAAAGTAAAAAAAAGAATTGAGAAAAAAATTAAAGTAAATAAATAAGAAAACAACAAAATGCCACAAGTCCTCAAATATGCCGTGAGATGTGGATTCGAACCTGGGACCTATAGGTATTTTATTTGGCTCCAAACCATCAGTCCAACTCAAATCATCTGAAACATTAATATTATAAAATATATATATATATAAATTTCGGTCGGTTCGGTTCTTTCGGTTTTTTAATTTCAAAAACCGAACCGAACCGATAAAACCGAATTTTTATTTCGGTTCTGCACACCCCTACTATTCATGATTTTACCCCACGTAGCCACTCAATCTCCTATACATCCGCCACCTGTCCACCACGCGTCTGCCTCTAGTAATTTCTGTAACTTCTTGTCCCACATTATATGTCCAAATTCAGTTTTCCAGAACGAAACAGTAAAGAAAAAAGAAGAAGAAGAAGACGAAGAAGAAGAAATGGCGCCAAAGAAGCAGAAAAAGAAAGCGATTGGGACAGTGTTAAGGTCTACTAGAAAAGTAGTTAAAGAAACAGTTGAAGTTTCTGTTATTCAAAGAGACTGTACTTAAGAAACTCATGATCCTGAAATAATCAAGAACATTCCTGTAGAAGAGAGAGTACAAGAAGAAGAAGAAGAAGAAGAAGAAGAAGAAGAAGAAGAAGAAAGAATTGAGATTCCAATTCAAGAACAAGAACCGAAGAAGGAGAAGGATGAAGAAAAACAAGAGAAGAAAAAGGAGACAAAATCAAGAAATCAAGAAAAGAAGAGGAAGAGGAAAGGGAAGGGTATGGGGGAAAGTATTAAGAATTACAAAAGGTACGTATTTAAGGTGTTGAAGCAAGTTCATCCAGATCTTAGAATGTCATCAATGGCGATGAGTATAATTAACAGCTTAATGGGGGACATGTTCGAGAGAATTGCAGACGAGGCTGCTAAGCTTTCACAGCATACACATAGAACTACGCTGTCGTCTAGAGATATACAAGATGCTGTCAGGCTTGTTTTGCCTGGTGAACTTGGAACTTGGAAGGCATGCTGTTGCTGAAGGTGCTAAAGCTTTCAGTAATTATATGTCTTATCAGCCCAAGGATTAATTAATTTGATTAATGGGGCATTGTTAATTAGTTGATTAGGACTTGCACTACAAGAAAAATGCAATTTAATAAATAAAAAATAGCAACGAAAATTTCTGTTGCTAATCCGACGGGTGCTATTTTTTAGCAACGGAAAATAAATTCTATTGTTAAATTCAACCAACTCATTTTTGATGAATTATTAATGTTTAGATTTTCATTGCTAAAATTAGCAAAGACTAAAATTAACCGAATTGAAATTTTCATTGCTAAAATTAGCAACGGAATTTCATTTATACAGGGAGCGAAATGGCAACTCAAAAAATAGATACAAACTGACAAACCAAATCTCTACCTAAGAATCGAAACAATAAAGACAAAAATCCAGAAAAGAACCCATAACAGCCCCCAAAGTATAAGAGAAAACCAGCCAAAGTTACAAATTTAGATGATAGACAATTCATACATTGGATTCATTCAATTTAGATAAGAAATTCGGTTAATTATTGTGATTACAAACTTATGCTCATCATTTCATACCTATCTTATCTTGTAAGAGTTTTGATATATATAAAAAGTAGTTATTACACTTAGCTTGATATTTTAATAATTTACTTGATCTACAAATAAATAAGTGCGTGAATGCAATCTCATTTGATTTTCAAGATTGAAGACTAACCTAACTCCCACAGAACTCTAAATTCATTTCATATTATTTTTCTAACAACCCATAAAATTGACTAATGAAAAGTTTATTCGTCAAAATTCTCTAATATAGTTAACTCTAATAACCCAATTCCAACTAACCATTTATTATTATTATTATTATTAAATTACCTGACATTATCAAATACAAATTCACAATTATCCTTTGCATTTAAAAGGTATAGTCATCAAGACAAGTGTGATTAAAAGTTGTTGTGATTAAAAGTTGTTGTGTTCACTAGGAGAGCAAGTCATTAAAATTAAGTCTATATTTGCATGGAAAAGAAAAGTCATATCTCACATTAAATTAGGTGAATGTGCAGTAGGAAATACATATAGCTTCTTTGATTTAATTAGATCAACGTATAAAAATAACATATGACATACACTAGTTGTTCATACAAATTAAAGCACAAAAAAGGTAACCAAACCACCAAACATATGTATATAAGCAACAAACACATATAATTCAATAGATTATGGATAAAATCAACAATTACCAATAATTTATCACCAGAAATATAGATAATAAAAACCCTAAATTAAATAAGAAATTGTTAATGTATCCATCTTACATTTCAAGAGACGGTTTTCCTGTTCTTACTTCATCACCACCAACAATGAAAGAGAAGTAGTCCTTCCAGCCTATATGTGGGAAAATAAGCAACAAGCTCATAGTTTACAAGTATAATCAACTTAAAGTTGGGCTAAAATAACATGTTGTGCTCTTTGAATGCTGAAAATAGAAGTTATATAAATTATTAACCTGCATAAGAACTTACCTTGTTGATACGAAATTTTATCTTCAACATTTGCCCTTGGAGAGTTTGAAGCCAATACCATAGGTACATTATGAGCACTCAACTGCTTAATTTGAAATATTATGCTTCAACATTTTCAATAGCTGACGTTATACTAAAAATGACTCATTTTAGACAAGTAGAAAATTTGTCATTTTCTTTTTTTTTTCCCTGCACAAAAAGTGCAACTCAGTACAACGAATAGAAATCATAGCAAGGGCAAGAATAGAAGCACTTTTAAGATTTAGCCTCTTTATTATTTACAGAGAACACTACCAAAGAAACCCATACTTAAGCCTGTGAACCTATGTGTTCTACCTATTCACTTCCCTGCCAATTGGGCACTGAACAAATTTTTATTTTTGACATATCAAGGACTTATACATGAGCTCTTAAGTGTGTGCATTACACTTTCTTTTAAAATTTAATAAGAAGGTGATGAAATCATGATAACATGATCATCTAATTGAGAGTGCTACAAAATTCATTGCTTGATAAATCCCTCCATAGTAGAAATATATTTCAAAATAAATAAAAATAAATAAACAAAAAAATAGCTTTGGAATCATTTGCGAACAAAAACATGATGTCATTGGTCTCTTAGTCGCACCAATCGACTATGATTTCAACTGCCAACAATGTTTCAGATTTGGACTGAATGTCCTCAATTCTATTAGATTTTGGAGGAATTTCCAAATCACTCAGCGAGATAATAGACTGACAGAATCTAGAGGAAGTCCCAACCGAGACATCATAACCGTAGGAGACCAACCTTCGGAAAGTAATTGGGAGTTGCTTCTCACCTCAAGTTAAACCTACTTAAATAATGAATCTGTTGTTTAAAGAAATGACGGGTTAGCTTAGCAAATGTTTAGCTTTTAATTAATTATCTGTTTTAATTTTGTTACTAGCAGTGTGACTAAGAACTAAAACAGGTATAAAACCTATAACTAAGAATATAAAAAGTTGTTGATGATTAATAAGAAGAGTCTACATTCAGCTCCATCTTTGTCCCTTTCTGATTTTATTGCCCTTTCTCGGAACCAAACAGATACAAAGTTCCCTCAAAACAAAATTCAAAAGTCAATTTGAATAATCATCAAATGGTAAACATGCAAATAAATTCATGGAGTACTGGTAATGAATCCCATAACAAGGCAAAAGAACAGCTGCTAAAAGTTTCACAAAAGCCGAGAGGATTAGAAACAAACAGAAGCAAGAACCTGAAATTACTGAAGAGTTCTTACGCCGGATATTGTTCCACAGGTGAGTCACGCGCTCTTTAGTGTTGACGTTTTCTCGCCGCCAGCTCAGGGATGGAGAGAACGTTTTCTGGGGAAACAAACAGACAAGCAAAATGAAATTCGCACTGCTCAGTTAGGATTTGCTCTTTCGCTTTGAGGAAGAGACAGAGGTGGCGGCGGCGATGGATGGTGGAAAAAGATGAAAGTGAGAAAGTAAGAGAGTGGAGCAGCTGTGTGTGTACACGTGGGGGAGAAGAGAAGATTTAGGGTTTCAACATGCGGTATTTATAGACAATGACAATTATGTAAATAATTAGAAAATTAGGAATTTTTCATTGAAAATTGTAAATAATTAGAAAATTAGGAATTTTTCATTGAAAATGAAAATTAGCAACGAAATCTAATTACGTTGCTATTTAATTGAAATTAAAATTAGCAATGGAATTGTATTTTGGTTGCTAATTTAGCAACGAAATTTTTATTCAGTTGCAATTTTAGCCATCGAAACTAAATTAAATAGTAACGGAAAACATTTCCGTTGCTATTTTAGAATCGAATTTTTTAACCTATATAATTTAGCAACCGAATTATTTTCCATTGCTAAATTAGCGACGAAAATTTTTCGTTGCTATTTTTCATTCCAAAATATTTCCGTCATCCATTGGCGCCTTATTAATTCTGTTGCTAAATTTTAGCGCTAAAAATTTCCTCCACTTTTAGTAATGGAAAGTAACCAAAAATATTTTCGTTGCTAAATCTAGAAAGTTTAACCAATTTTAGCAACGAAAATGCAATTTCGTTGCTAAATTAGCAACGGAATTAATTCCGTTGCTATTTTTAAATTTTATTGTAGTGTTGTTAATCCTTGGTTTAGTGTCTTTTTATTTTTATGTTACTTCTAGTTGATTTGTGTTTGAACTTTTATTTGGAGTAGTGTGTAAATTGAACTTGGTAGTCTCTTAAATTTTCCCGAACTTAACTTTTCTACGTTGCTGACAATTTTAGATAATATATTTTCATTATATTTAGTATATTCCAATGTTAATGAATATAAACTCTGACTTTTTCTACTCAAGGCAATTAATTAGTACAGATTTGGGTGAGTTTTGTAATTATTGTGCTTCTAATTGGACAGTGATGTAATTTTCTCAAATAGAAATGGAGTGTCAAGCATGAGTCACTGGATGGATGCACCACATGCATTGGATGCATGCATTTGGATACTATTTCAGTGTAATACAAATAGTTAATCCAACGGTTATCAAATACGTGCATCATGTTATCCTTGAGCGCACCAAATTCACTCTTTTTGTTTTTTTTGAAACTACGCCAAATAAACTTTCAATCACACTGGATAAAAATAATTGCAATATACTAATTAAGGGAGAATGATAATTATTTTTTTTCACGTCAATTTTACAAAAATTAAAAATAATTAATTTTATAAAAAAATTAACAATTGATTAAATTATTACTTTTTAATTTTAAATATTCAATTTTATTTTTATATGATTAAAATTAAATTTATTATAAAAGAAATAGATATATTTTTTAATTAAATTTTTAAAGAAAAATTGAAGCTGAATTAATAAAGTAAAATTATGAGATTGGGAGGAGTAATTATGATATAATTATTTTCTCTAACTTCATGAAGATAAATTTAGAAACAGATCAATTTACTATTTTTTTCATTTTTTTTATTTATTATTTTTGAATGAAATTTATATTTTATTTATCTGTTACTTTTAAATTTTTAATGTAATTTAATTTATTTTTTTAATAAAATTAGAATCAATCAGATTTGATAATTTAATATTAATTACGTAATTTAATACTAAATTTAAATTTATTTATTATTTTTTAATTTTAATAAAAATAATAAAAATAATTAATAAAAAAGAATAAGGAAAGTATAATCTTAAAGATAAATGATAGGACAATAGTAATCATTACAATAGTAATCATTACATTATCACATGCAAATCATGTAATTAAAGTTAATCCATTTATATGTGCTCACCAAGATTTTCATAAGCCAATTATATTGGACTACGTAACCTGTATAGAAATTCTAGATACAGCTATTGAGAATGTTGTATTTTTCTTTATTCTTCTCCCTTTTTATATTGTGTATAAAGCATTATATTATAGAAGAAATTCTTTTTTTTTCTCTAAAAATCATTCCATGGGCACCCACAAGTAGGGGTGAGCATTTGGTCGGTTCGGTTCGATTTTGGACCGAACCGATTGAATCGAAAACCGAAATTTAGAAAATATAGGAATCGAATCGAAATCGAACTATGTAGAACCGAAAACCGAATGAACCAAAATAATTTCGGTCGGTTCGGTTCGGTTCATTCGGTTTTGGGTCAATATGGATTTATTTTTTATTGGGCTTTTAACCTATATGGGTCCATAAATTAAATTAATTTATATTCAACAAAATAAATTCATTTAAAATAACTAAAATGAAAATAATATACATAAATTTATTATATTATGTCTATAATAAATACTAATCAAAATATTTTATTGAATTTATTAAGAATTAATTGATTGATAATTAATTCGTAAGAAATATTATAATAAAAACATTTAAATAACTATTATAAATATATTTTTTTTGTGTTCAATATTATTCAACTTTATTGAAACACAAATTCTTTGAGTTAGCATGAGAAAATTTTATTAGGATTAAGTGTATTTTTATAGGATTAACCAAAACCAATTTGATTTAATATGAAATTGTATCTATATTTAGAGTTATGAATATATTCAAACTTTACAAGATAGGAAACTAACGTAAACAAAGGTTAAAATCCAGGAATTTCAGGTTGTGTTTTTCCAATTAAAAAATTTATATTAAGTTATTTTACTTACTTTTAATTTTGGCCGGATTAAAATTTTAATTGACAATAAAACAAAACTTGTAAAGTTTAAAAAAAATGAAAAAAAATTAAAGTAAAAAACAAATGTTAAAATCCAGGAATTTCAGGTTGTGTTTTTCCAATTAAAAAATTTATATTAAGTTATTTTACTTACTTTTAATTTTTGCCGGATTAAAATTTTAATTGACAGTAAAACAAAACTTGTAAAGTTAAAAAAAATGAAAAAAAATTAAAGTAAAAAACAAATGTTAAAATCCAGGAATTTCAGGTTGTGTTTTTCCAATTAAATTAAAACTTTAATTGACAATAAAACAAAATGAAAAAAAAAATTAAAGTAAAAACCATAGAAAACTGTTAATGTGCCTTCACTGGGATTTGAACACGGGATCTTTTACAATTATAGATGTGTTCCACGCCACCCATCCAAAGCCTATTTTCTGAGATTTTAATACTATAAAATATATATATATATAAACTTCGGTCGGTTCGGTTTTTTCAATTTTTCAATTTTAAGAACCGAACCGAACCAATAAAACCGAATTTTAATTTCGGTTCAAAACCGAACGAACCAAAAACTAAAAAAACCGAACCAAATAGATCGAAATCAATTCGGTTCGATTTTCGGTTCCGGTTCGGTTCTGCACACCCTTACCCACAAGGCCGCAAACCTAATTATTTTGAATTAGCAGAACTTTTATTTTGATTTGATAATTGATAATTAAATGAATTTAATTATTAGTGATATAGAGTATCATTAATGAAGTAACCCTTACTAGTTATATTTGATTCTTCAACACTAATATTGTTTAAATAGAAAATCGATTATGTAAAATAATAATAATAATAATAATAAATAAAAGTATTGTAAATATAGTATAGGACCACCATAACTGGTGGTGCATCACCGTCGACAGCCCATGACTACCCACCTTATCCCATTTCTATATTATAATATTCTCCTCTATAAATATGTAAACTCACATATCTATTTTTTTAGTTTTCCAATTTCTCTTCTTCACCCACCAAAAACAAAAAAAAATTGCCCAGTAACAATGAAGCCCTACACCCGCAAACTACAAGAAGAATACGGCATGTCGTTTCAATCCATAGACACTTTCCACACCTCCAACTCCGCCTCTCCGCCGCTTTCGCAACACCATCAATATTCAAACCCACCCTTCGAGTCTTTCATGGCTTTAACTGTTCTAATCCTATTAACAGTTCTTTTCTTCATGGGTTTTTTCTCTATCTACATCCGTAGGTTTTCTGGTGAGCCTGCGCCGGGACTTTCTTCTTCACCATCCCTTCGGGCGAGAGCAGCTGTTGGTTCGCGTAGTAAAGGGCTTGACCCGAAAGTAACAAAATCACTGCCGGTTTATCTATATTACCATGGGGAAGCGAAGTATCAGATTGAGTGTGCTATTTGCTTAGGTGAGTTTGAGGAGAAAGAGAATGTTAAAATGATACCTTACTGTAAGCACGTGTTTCACTTGGAGTGTATTGACACGTGGCTTGAAATGCACGTGACTTGTCCCGTTTGCAGAGGGACCCAGTTTTTTGGGGTGAACACCAAGGGTGGCGGCGGTTGTAGTGGTGGCGGTACGCCGATTAGGGTTGACGGTGTTAATCAACTATGTGGCAGATCAACGGTAGGAAACGATGACACGTGTATAGAAGTGGGGCAGTGAGCGTAGTGGGTAGAAGCCATAGATGTTCAAGTATAGTGAAGTCTGTAGAGAGGATGGAGAAGATATCATCAAGTTTGTGAATTGGGGCTTGTAAATTGTTTTTGCCCTTTTTTTATGAAAGCAAGAATTTTGTTCTATTTAAAAAAAAAAAAAGAATTTTGTCACATTGAACAATGATAATTGTTTTATTGAACGCATTTAAAAAAAGAAAATATAAATCTAATAAAAAAACAATTTAACACTTAAAAGGGGTATATTTGGTGATATCGAAAGAACAGTTAATGCTAATAACGACTAATAGCAAATCTATTATTATAATGACTAATAACAAGTAATGCTTATATGTAATGAATGATTGAAGTCAACATGCCAAGTTTGTGGCGCATTGTGAAAGTAACTCGATTATTAAATATTACATGGAATTGATTCATTAGATTAAGTTATAGCTTAAATAGTTTTTCGCTGTTGATGATTCAGGAAAAAATGTAAAATACGAGATTATGTGTTCAATTAATTAAGTTGGTATAGGTTTGAATCGGGCAAATCCGTAATCTTCTGGAATTGACTAGTTAGTAACGATCTCTAGGAGTTTCGAGATGAAATCTAGTGATTGATTTCTCCACTCCAAAAGTGGGTTGAATTAGTTGAGTTGCTCGCTTTTAAGAACATTCACTCTTTATTAGCGCAAGCAAATATGCATTCAAAAAGGTTACAGTATACAGAAGAAAAAAGTGGTTCGTTAATTTGGGGTTTGAATGTTTCTACTCTTGATTGTGTCGTCAACGGACTGACCTTATTAGATGTCCAAATAATTTTCCACATTGGCTTGGGGTATCTTCAAATCTTCGGATAAGAGTTTCTTTTTTCTTTTTTCAACCGATAATTTTCTAAAAAGAATAATATTAATATCCAGTCAAATTCTAAAAGCTTTAGATTTGACCATTTTATAATAATGCAGACCCTTTTAGAGGCTCCTCGACTTTCCACTCCCAATAGGGTTTATTTCAAAAATAAGCCAAGGATTTTTTAAGTGTTTTCATATCTTATACCGATCCAACCAATATTTGTTAATTTCCTCTACCTAGGAAAAAAAAATAAAAAAAAAATAAAAAAGAGTACTCCAAAATGAAGAACCAAAGTATATAAATAATTACTTAGATTCACACAAAAAGAAGTTACAAATAGTATATAATAAAAATATCAAAATAGCAGTTTAAATGAACTTGCCATTGTAACGCTTGCATTTGTAGGACATATCCCAGACCATAGTACTATCCATATCATAAAAAATCATGCATTATCATCCGTCAGTATCATATAAAAGGGAAAATAAAGTTGCGAACTTTTCCATCTTGGTCTCCTGTCAGCCAATCATTGACCTATCATAAACTGGGAAAAGTACCATTTCAAACAATCAACAAATTTAGCAACTTGTACTATAGATATCCTTTACAGGGTAGTGCAAAAGCACATTGCTATATGTCCCACTTGAAATGGGAGCTCTTGGGAATCAGGAAATTGAGTCATAAAATCATCATTCATCACCTTTGTACAACATCTCCAGAAAAAAAAAAAAAAAAAGGCTTTCAAAACCTCTCGTCGCTACAGTATATGATTCTTCCACTCAATATTCTTTTTATTCACATCAAATGGATGAATCAAGAAGACACTTGTTTGGTTCGTCAAAAGCATGGCATTAAGAAACCAGGAAATAATAAAATACCTGGTGATTGCCAAGAGCAAGAAGAGATAATTGTTATTAGTTGTTAATCCAGATTTCTTTTCTATATCTGCGCTCCTCCTGCATTCTGCTTTCCAAAAGTCCAATTATACAATGGAGTACGCGCAGATCACCTCAATCACAGGTGCCCCGCACATTGGACACTTTTCTCCCATTTGGACCAACTCATTAGCACATTTTGAACATGTGCACATGTGCCCACATCTGTGACAAGAAAGATCCAAAAACAAAAAAGAAGAAGAAATGATGCAAGATTAGATAAAAAGAAAAAAAGCTTCAAATCAAAATGTTGGAGTACATAATGCGGCTCAAATTTACCTGTACAGCAAAGAATCGATATTGCTATCACAACATATACAGCAAATTCCTTTTCTCACACTATCCCATTTAGATCTATCCTCTGCCACATCATTCTCACACACCCCTGCCATAGAAGACCAAAGAAGAACATCATCTTACATCTATGGCCCACAAATAGACAATCAAAAATACTATAATTGATGGGGAAAATCATCATAAAAGTAAAATTAATGATCCAATATTATAATTTCGCAGGGAAAAACACATCCAACAGGCAAGAGACTACAGACTTCAGTAATAAGAAATATTTTGAGTATAAATTACATGTGCAGAAAAATAAATGCCTGTATTAAGAAGATTAAACTCGAGATACAATAGCAAAACATGCCCATATAACAGTTTTCCATGGGAAAAATAATAAGATGCATAAAGTAAGAAGATGAAACTCAAATTTGGTAGCTAAGCATATCCAAATAAGAGGTTTCCATTTAAAAAATATATATTTGACTGGAAGATGAAAATATATAGATGGAACCCATGATAAACCATCTCCACTTTCCCCAAAAATGTTATATTAAGATATCTGATCGGAAAAAAAAAAAAAAAAGCAATAAAAGAGCGGGGCAGATGTATGAGAAATTCCATTAAACCATACACACCTGCTGAACCAGAGCGATTTAGAGCAGCAGAAACTTCTTGTCTTATTGACCTCTGCAACTCAAGTTGCATGTCCATGCATGCTTCTAGCATCCTCTGCATGTTATTCATTCTTTGCTGTAGCCTTGCCATGTCAATCCTCATGTCATTAATGATGTCCCACTCCTGCACCAAATGAACCTCATTTCAGTTGTATCCAAAACACAAAACACAACATAAAAGTTTCAATAGTGATGGGCAAAGAAAAAAGAAATCAAGAAGACCGAATTATGGTGAAACAAGTCACAGCCCATCACAAAATTAGTTTCAGCCTGAATGCTCATATATTTACATACTTTCAAACAGAACATCTACATTGCTTTGATCTATTGGCAGCAGCATTAAATAAGCTAAATATAAAATGTCAAAAAGATGAGCGTGTACTGGATTTCATTATGTGTAGGGGAAAAGACTTTTGATCTTAACCCAAGAATCAACAAGGGAAAATTAACTCACAATTCCAAAGCGTTGATGCACATCATGCTGTGGCCAAGGAAAATGCTGCGACTCCTGGTCCCACAAATGCTGTACCGGGTGCATTGGTGGGGAAGGTAGATCAAGTTGATTCCTCTGAACAGAATTTCCCTGCCCCAAATTTTGATCCCCACTCTGCTGCTCCAGTTCCTGTTCTGCAGATGCAGGAGTTGGAGATGTTTCTTGCAGTTCCCAATCAAGCGAAGCATGGCTTTGTCTTTCCACATATGACCGAATCAATTGATCGAGACTCTCACGGAAACCACTACGAAGAAGAGTAGAGACACTTCTCCTAAAATATGAACAAAAGTTTGATTAAGTACTGTAATTAGTAAACTAAATTAGATGAGTTAAAATTGAATAAGCTCTTGAATAATGGTCTCTTTACCTACTCAACAACTCCCTGAGCTCCATACTATACACATTATCCTCATCAGGTAGATAGAAAGGATCCATCCTACCAACAGGAACAGCATCCTGCTCAGAAGGCTCTTCTAACCAACTTTGAACAGCCTCCTGAAAACCACTATCTTCACGCCACACTTCTCTTTCTTCATTTTCCAGCCATTCTTCAGCAGTGTTTTCGTGTTGATGTCCAGTTACATTATCTTGATCACCTTCCACAGAGCCTCTATCCTCACTTTCCAGAACTGGACTCTGCCATTGATCTACTTGTCCAGCAGATTGATGCTGAGTCAAATTTTCAACTCCATTGCCTTCTAGCTCATCCACATGATTCGTCAAGATGGAGGCGGAATTTTCATAGCCAATTTCACTGGTTGAGAGCAGAGGGTTAGGCTCTCCAGCTTCATTTTCAATTGTACTTAGATTCGTGTTTCCATTCACCTCTTCTCCAGTGCCATCTCTCCTTTGAACAAGTTCAGAATTTGCAGACTGTTGCCTGCCTCTTAACTCATTCTGAAAGACTTGTCCTAAACCATTTTCTGACCCAGAAGTAGGCTCATGCAAACTTCTATCTTCAACATTGTCACTTCCTACATCAGTTCTTAAATCAGATATCCCATGGTTATGATGTTCCTCAACACTGGATTCAGCTGCTTGTTGAAATGGATCAACAACCAGTTGTGAATTATTTAACTGGTTTTGCTCACTTTCACTACAATTAATGTCAGGGTTAGATGAAGTATCAGAGGTGTTGCTGCTCACTTGACCACAAGAAGAATGGTCTAATCTGGAGAAAAAACCTTCCCTTCACAAAAGAAACATTTTAAATGACATCATTAAAAAGACATATTAAGTACAATATTAAATTCAAAGGAACTGAAAATCCAATTGTCAACTCAATGCTATCTTATCAAATAACTATAACAAGCTAGTTTTTGACTAATCAAGGAGAAATAAAATTCTATGAAACAGATTCTATTTTTAAGGAAAAACATATCATACAGAAGAAAACTAAAAGCATATAACACTTCTATTAAAGGTTTTCTGAATTCTAGATATATTTTTCTAATACAACAAAGTAGTTCCCAAATCCACCAAAAGATATACATAGCTCAGAAAAATGTATACATCTAGCAGCACTGACACCTAAAACTACCAATATTACAATAAGTGCGTGGGCCTATATGATAAAAGCATTGTACTGGAAACCCAAAGCTATTGTACTGGAAACCCAAAGCTCTCCACCCTAGGTTCAGAAGCATTATGATACTCAATATTATCAGGAATATAGGCATAAAATACAATTCCTTTTTTTTTTTTTTGTGAATTGCATTGATAGGTAAATAATCCCCTGCAGAAGTGGAATATAGTTTACAGATTGCATGGAATACAAAATAAACTATGAACTTTCCAGGTTTGCATACTCAAACCCATCTTTCATCACAAAAATTGAAAATGCCCCACAAAAAGGTCACAATCAACATATCCTTTTGTGTGCGTGCACGCGCTTTTGTGAGAGAGAGAGAGAGAGAGCAAAAACAACATACTTAAGAATGAGATGCTCATAAAGATCCAAATACCTCAAATCTGATACTGTATGTCTCTGCCTCAGTAAGCCTAATTCACTTGCAGCAATGGAAGTAGGTCTCTCATCTTTAATTATTCTGTCATTTCGCAAGAACCTACCTCTGAGTAATGACTGCAGACAGATGTAGCTTATCAATGACCACAATAAGACAAAGGCAAAAAAGCAAGATATGATAAGAGGCAGGCATCCCCAACACAAAAAGTAATACAGCTCCAAAGAACCAGAATGTGCAACTATTAAAACAATTAGGCTAACAGAAACATTTGAATTTAGCAGGGAACAATGACACTTTGAAGAGAACCAAGTGCATTGCCCTTAAAAATTTAAACCGAGAATCACTGACCACCAGAGTGCAATATTTCACCACTAAAAATTGTCCAATCTGAAGGACATGAAAAATAACAGGCTTGCACAGCACATGACTCAAAAAATAGCAAGGTCCATCAATGACTGAAATAAAACGTTTTATAGGTGCTAACCTGAATACGGTTGCGATGAGCAAATTGTGATACAGCCCGATGCTCCAACAGACCTTGGAGTTCTTGTTGTCTCTCTCTCTCAGCCTTCTTAAGCATATCTAGCAGAGCCTGTCTACCACATAACCGACGAATGCCCCTCCGAGTATGCTCCACTTGACCTTCATTGCGGTTAACAACTGATCCATCAAGAACTTGTTCTATTTGACCGACAATTTCAGTGCCCGGCTCTTCTCTACGATCAAGACGAGTACTTCTTTGCCGGCTGTTCATTTGTACCCACTCCCTTATAATTCTTACCCTCTCTTGCTCGTTTTCTCCAAGCCATTCTGCCCTTGGACAACTATTCCTCCGAGACATGTTAGATGTCCTTTCCCTTGCAGCACAGTTCATCCATTCCCGAAATATCTGCCTTACCCTTTCCCTTTCAATCTCCCCCAGATCAGATGAATCTTCTTGTCCACTCTCTGCTCCAATTGGACCTGGAGACCATTGTCCACACTCATTCTCACTAACACTCACATCCTCTGAAATGCCACTATGCTCACTCCCATGGTTATCAGACATATCCGCCCTTGAAATATCAGAACTCAATCCATCACCTCTATGTTGGACTCTTCCACCAATCCTCCCTCGGGCAGGACTCACCACATGCTCATCCTCAAGCTCCCTCCACATTTGCAGGAGCGAAGATGCCCGGGTGCTAGTCCTCCCATCATCACGTCTTGTCACAACTTCCGATTGAGAGTCCCTAAGAAATGAAGAATCAAGTACAGTAACGTTATGCAGACCAGCAATAGCCATTAGTCCAAATCCCAATCTAACAACCAAAACCTCTCACCACATCTGCTTGCAATGCTTGAAAAAATGCATTTATTTACAATTAATACTTGCAGATGATTGTTTATGAGTTAGACCACTGCATAAATTAGATCATATCATGAGATCAAGTAGCAACAGTCCTTGAAATCATTGTGTTACTGTTGCATCATATAGATCTTCAGTGGGACAACAAAATGAGGCAAGTGTAATACAAAAATCAAAGCGGATCAGAATTAACAGTGCAATCCTTTTCAGTCACCGGAGTATTACCTTTCCTGCATCAAATGAAAATAAGATCACTTCCCTCTATTCACAAAAAGCTATTATTAATTTAAACTATTAAAATGAAATCAACAAATCCAAAGGTAATTTCTCAAATACCAATACCTCAGTTATAAAATCTTTTAATACAGCCAACTAAACTCAAAACCTCAACAACACTCCAACCAACAGGCTTAATGTGTAAATCCTCTGTTTGGCACCAACAAACAAAAAGAAAATTAAATAAATTTAATTCCAATCACAATGTTTCCATCATGTAACGAGAAAATTTTGCCTCCTCAACTCGTCCGAGTCGGATACAAAACGATTGAATCTGCTCAACATAGAAACCGTCCGGTCTCTGTTTGGTAGCTGAGAAAACGCAAGAAAATCTGAGAAAATAAAACTTTAAACCTCACATTTTCCTCTATTTCCGAAAATCAAACCAACCTCCAATTTAAGAAACTCAAATCCCCCTCCTCACTTCCACAAATCCAAAACAACATAATTCCCATTCTTTTCCTCGGTTTTCTCAGTAGCCAAACAAACCGCAAATAATAACCAAAAACCATTAATCAAACCACCATTACAAATTAGAAACGAAAAATATCCGCTCAAAAGAGGAAAATAAAATAAAAACAAAACCAAAATTAAGAACAAATCATAGATATCAATATCATCTTCAACAACCGTTATGAGTATCCTAAAACCGGTACTGCTCCAATTGAAATAGAACCGCTTAAAACTTACCAGTAAGCTCTGGTCCTGATGATTTTGAAGTAAAGAAAACGAAACCCTAGCTTCAGAGAGAATGTGAAGAAAGAAGAGAGGAGAGAGAAGCTGGAGTTTTCTATTTTTATTTTTTCTTTTTTTGTTTTTAGAGAGACAGAGAGCGAGAGAGAGAGGGAAGGGATTTTATTTTAGAGCGATAAACGGGGAAGGTGGACACGTCATCGTTTCACAGTTTAAGCCCATAAATTTTGCCGTAACACTAACGTCTACAAAGGCGTGGGGGGCTCAGGACCTGACACGTGGCATAAGTCCTTTCTTTGTGGAATTTTCTTAAATCTCGAGTGCAACGGGAAGTGAAGAAGAAGCCTAATTAGGATGACGTAAACGACACCGGTTTACTGGTCCTCCTTTTCACCTACCATTCTATACGGCGCCGTTTGTCGTGTTTGGAGCTACTTTGACTTGTTGGTTGAGGGAGCAATAATGGGAGTATAATGGTGTGGAGGTTGACGTGTGGGACGTAACGGCGCTTGACGAGTATTATAACCGTTAAGAGTGGGAAATAACGGCAATTTAAAAAGAGACTTTTGTGTAATAGGGATGATTAGGAGGGCCTTTATAAGAAAGTGAAAGGAAAACTTGCCATTTTGTCTTCATTATGATTTAGGACAACTAGAGTTAACATGTTTGGCAAATCTTGATTTGCATGAGATTTTGGATAATAAATGAGATAATTAAAGGACCTCGGTTTGACAAGTATATCTCTAAGTTTATAATTTTATTTATTTTAAAATATATCTTATTAGTAGAAGGAAATACTTTATTAAAAAACAGTTCAATCACTTTAGATAAAATGGTTTAATATTAAAAATAATAAATTGAGAGTCGAATCAGTCACAACAGTTTTTGCAATAATATTAGCAATGAATGCAGATAAATTTATAACAGAAAAATCAATAGCTTAAAAAAAACCCATCTCCAAGGAAGGATTTTTAGAAATATATATTATGATATATTACAAGAAATAAACATAAATATCTTTCGAAATGCAGATCGTTGAAGTAAAAGCAGAAATCGATTATTTTACGTTACTGGCAAAGCCCATGATCCACGCGTCATGAGCTACGGGATGAAAGTATAGATCCACGAACTAAAAGTTCCTTAGAAAAAAAGAGAATATACGAGGAGACAAATTGACATAATTTCGGTATCTCTAATTTTTTTCTTTTTTTTTCGAATGAAAAAACTAAGCCTTTATATAGGGCTCTAATTAAGGAATACTTAATTTTTTTTAATAATGATGAATTAAATTGACAGTTACAATATTAATAAGGAAACAATAAATATGACAGTTACGAAATTAATATATAACTGCCCATATTAATGCACATATAAATAGTAGATTTTCTAATTAAGGGAAAAACTAATATGGAACTAATTTCATATAAATTATTTCCTGTTTCGATATTATATTTATTATATCGGGCCAATTTATCATCTCGTGAGTCATGGACGTATCCCAAACTCCTTCAGTTAAGATAAGATCATTCGAAGCCAATTGATCAGTAGATGCCTCAATCACTACTTTCTTCTTTTTCATTTGAAATTTTGAGGTGTTAGCATGATATATTATATTCTTCTTTTTCCTATTGACTCTTTTTTTTTCATAAGGAACATATTTGCCAACATTGAGAGTGGTTCTACATGGGCAGGTATAAATGCCAAAAGACTTGAGCAATTGATGGTAGAATGAGCTTTTCTAAAACTAACAAAACTCACAAGATAAAAGCAAAAGAGAAACAAATTAAACAAGAGTGGTAGGGATAACAACTTTCACATTGGATGAGGTCCTAACAAGATCACTTAAAGGAACTTATAAGGGTGAGGTTCCTACAATTGTAGTGGAGGGTACCAAAGTAGATAGAGGTATCAACAAGAAAAGAGGAATTAAAGAAGCTAAATTCTCTCTCGTAAAATAAGAAGTCATATTAAAAGTGATAAGGGCTACCACATAAGGCTCCTTATGAACTAGAAGATGAACTTCATATAGCTTTTAAACTATATATTAGCCACCCTATGAATAGTGTTCATGGTTAGATTTTTCGTCACTTTTTTTTGCATCCTTATAGTTTAAATGAAAACTTTTAGCAATTTTTATAAAATGAGTAACGAAATATCAAAGAAAAAGATAAAAATGAGTCAAGAGCATATAAGAAAAATACTCAGTAAAACGAATGAGTAAAAGTTTTCAATTGATAGGAATTATACCAATTAGCCCTATGTTATCACTACTATTCCAACTAGCCCTATGTTATCACCACTATTCAGGTAGAAAACTATAGACACCTTTTACTTCATTTAGTAAAAATCAAATAAACATGACATATCTCCTAAAATGGACTCAAGGGTTGGATAGTGTTGAGTTACTCAAGAGGATTATCCCACACCAACCTAAAGCCTCAATTAGCCCAAACACTCATAAGGGACTTGAGTTCAACCACCAAGAACTCAATTACCCAATTATTAACCCATTTAGACAACACTTCTAAATGTGAATACCTTATCTCCCCTCAAAACTATAGAACCTCCCTTGAGATCTCTAATAGGTGAAGAAAAAAAGAACTAGAGACTAGGTGGGATTAAACTTATCACATCTACAAATTCTTTAAAAACATGTGTTTAGTGTCAACATCGTAGAATTTATATTTGATAATACATATAATTCTACAAGATTCATGAGACCCAAGGCCCATTCCAAATAGAAGCCCACGCAAATGAAGTCACATTGAATACGTGTGTTCTGTCACATCAAACCTATCACATGCCACCAAATTCGATTGGTCTGACAAAACCATATTGTGTTAGCCATACTGATACATTCAATAAAATATGAACAGTGTAATCACTGTAAGATCATACCCTATACCTACCAACTACTTCCACTCAAGTATCCCTATTTGATAGGTCTTATTTTTTTATAACTCTCTCTCTATTTTCTTTCTATAAGTCTCTCACTTACTTAAATTTCAAAGTACTAATGTCTAGACCTATTGAATAAACCTTATTGCATGTTTTAAGTCGCTCATAACCTAATTGGCGCACATGTACTTCCTACTTTTGATACTCCGATGATTATCAATATTGCTATAAGCAAAAAACATCATGTAGAAAGACAAAACGAGGAATTGGCATCTCAAACTATAATTACTTATAATTTATCACCATAGAATTTGGAGTTGATAGGGCATATACCAAATCCTCCTTATTTGAAAGTTAAAAGGATAATTTCATAAGATAAGCAATCTCCTTTCTTACAATTTTTTTTCTCTGGCTTTTCCAATATTTTTTAAAAATGCAAATCCTAATTTAACCAACAAGATATTTTCGCAAGCTAATTTATCGATGCTATTTTCTAGCTACAGATTTTTGTATTCAAGCAAATAATATTTTTAGATTCCAATTTTCAATTACAAACTAAAGTGGTTAAATAGCATTCAATACAAAGTTAGTAATTCAACAAACTGATAAAATTGATTCGAACTTAAAATCTACTTGTACGTTAATTTTTTTTGGAAATTTCTGGACGTACTTGTATGTTAAATTTTAAAAAATGAAAAAAATTGAATTAAATTAATATAATAAATTGATGATTAATTTTAAATTATTAGGGAGGATTGACACAAAGCGATGAGTGGTGATCTCATATCATGAAATCCATATGCCCGTAAGAGAGAGATAGAAATGCTCCGAACTCCCCCTAATAATTCGTGTCTTTTGACAATTATTACTTAGAATAATTAACATAAAATTGAGAATCTAGCTTCAACGCTTCACCGAAAGATAAGTGAATAATACATGATAGGATAATATATAAAGTGTGATAAAATTAGCACCAGAAAAAGCTAAAGTTTGATAAAATTAGATCATTGTAAAAGCTGTCCACTTATGTGAATATTAAACTCCAATAATTAAAAAAAAAAAATGAAACCTTCTTTTAAATATAGGCATGGGCATATCTAGCATGCTTAATTAGCAGTGGGGTATACCCAATTGGATAAAGAAAATTATATATTATTTTTTTCTAGCTTGGCTTATTAAAAATTATTTATGATTTTCTCTTAAGATCAAAAATTTATTTTTTTTTTGTTTTTGAATCATTTTTTTGTACTAACTATATAATTTTTTTTTAAGAAGACAATATCCTAAAAAATTCATTTAAGTAATTAAATCCAAGTTATATTGTATTAAGAAAAACTAATTTTTTCCTAAAAAAAGAAAAATTAAATTTTATAACTATGTTTGTAATAGTAAATTAAAAACTAAAAATTATTTATTTATTTTTTTACGTTGCAGAGACTATATTATTAAACAGTGGCGGATCAACTTGTAGCTGAGAGTATGTACTCAAATTTAAAATTTCTTTTGATATATATATATATATATATATATATATATATATATATATATATATATATATATATATATATATATATATATATATATATATATATATATATATTAGAAACCCCCTAATTTATTTTAAGTGTCTCCTCTCAAATTTTAATATAATAATAATTGCATAATTTTTTTAATTAAATTATAAAAATTAAAATAAAATAATCTAAATCCATTTAAATAGAAAATCATGCAAATGGTGAACCCCAAATACTATATCTTTTGCTAAAAACTAAAATTACATTAATTTTAAAAAAATAGAAAAATAAATGCCAACTTATTTAATTAATAACTTAAATTTACAGCAACAAACTAAATACACTTTTTGCTTTTAATTTGTTTCAATTTTAAATAAAATATACTGTCATACTATAATTTATGCTTTTTTTAATTTCCAAATTTTTATACCAAAATTATAATGAATGCTCCCGCTGAACTGAGGTCCTGATTTCGCCACTGTTATTAAATATGTCAATAATTAACTGATGGGTACATTGAGATGATGCAATAAAAAAAAAAAAAAAGAAAAGGCATATAAAATTTTTTAAATATCTAATAATCATTTTATGGGCAATAATTAATGAAAATAAGAGATGGCTGAGGCTCATGGACATAAGGACACCCAACTTTTGGGACCAAGACTTTGGTGCTTTATGCAATTATATAAAATAATAAATATAGATTGAGTCTTCTTAATCCTACAGCAACCTGCCAACAAATTTCTGGTTGGTTTGAAATTAAAAGATAGCAACTTTTAACTACCTCTGCCTCATCAATTTCCAGTGTAAAGTGTAAAAAAGATTTTTCACTTTTTTTTTTTCCCTAACGTGCATATTCAAAAAGCTTCTTACCTTTACTTTAACCTAAAAATAAGAAATCCTTGAAATTTTGAATTATAAGCTTCATACATCAGAAAAATACACTTCCTTTACTGCCCAAAATCTGAAAAATTGTTCCTCTTTTCTTTTTTAGATGGATAAATTAATCATTACCAATTTTTATATTTACTAGAAATCAGATCTGGCAGTGAATTTTGCAAAATATAGACTCAATTAATATTCTCATTTCGATCTTTAAATTAATTCATAGAATTCTCACTGAAATACATTTTTTTTATATCCATTCAGTATTCAAAATTCACATTTCTAATTAATATGGATTTATGTAATTAAAATACTTTTATTTTAATATGTAATAATATGATTTGGGCAATTAGATATTTGCTTCATTTATAAATGAACGTACACTTTCTTTTTCTCAACAAGATTAAAAAATTTATTAATTAATTACCCTGCATTTAATTTTTCTAAGTTATCCTTTCAAAAAAGAGACAATTAATTTACTCTATTATTAAAAATTTATTGTAAAAATTAGGATATACTACTTGATAATTCATATTCAAATATACCATATTTTTTTATTAAAAATAGACATTTATTTGTGAATAATTTTTTTTTTAAAACGGACACTTATTTGTGAATTAAAGATATAATAATATTGAAGTAAAAAACAAATTCAAAATTTTAGCATGCATTTCAGTTGAATAAATTTCAAAGGATTGTTTTGTGGATAAAATCCTAAAAACAAAAGCTCCACAAATTTTCTTTTATTTTTTATTTTATTGTTATTATTTTTTTATAATGAATGAGGAAATTAAAGGAGACGATGACTTTTGAATTTGAGACTTTTCTCTTAAATTTAAGCTATCGTAAGAGTTATTTTAAAGACACACATCCACTGAAAAATCTAGAAAAAAAAAAGTGCAAATTTTCTCCTAATTTAAATGGATTTTTTTGGCAGACCTTAATTAAAATAGGTTAAAGATAAATAGAAACAATTTGGGAGTCAAATCAAATATTGAAATGTAAATAAATATCAAACATGAAATTTCCACGTAGAAATTTCAAAACATTGAAATTTCAAAACATCGTCCGGTCTCTTGGATAATGTCGGACTTTACATGGCAGAATCTGAATATTTTCTTTTTCTTTTTCTTTTTTTTTAAAAAAAAGAGGCAAATAAATTATTGCAAAAACATATTTTCTAACAACCAGAAGGACTAAGCACACTGCATATGTCAAAAATGATTTTTCAAAATTAAAAAAAAATCATCACAAAAGAGATTAACTTTAAAAAGAAATCAGAAATTAACTTAAAATATATATGATTATATATCACAGAAAAGAATTGAACAAATTAAATTGTATCATAATTAACAAATGGCTATCTTTTCTATCTATCTAAACAATCATTACTTGCATGTTAATGTGACAATTGGAGGAAAGTCATTTAAATTCAAATTTCAAACCAAAAAAACTAATCAAAGACTTTTAAAAAAGGAGTTTTTTTAATTAACAGAATCTTAATAATAACTTTTTTTGAGAATAATCTTAATAATTAAATTAAAAATAATCAGCAATTGAGTTTATTATACAAATTAATGAGCTTATTACTAGGGGTGTAAAGAATTGAATGGAATGAAATTTGGTCTGTTGAATTTAGTTTTTATTGAGAAAAAAGTAATATAATCAAACCGATCGAACTTTTAATAAAATAATGTTATTTTAATTTATTTTTTATTTATAATTTAAAAAAAGATATATATAGAGAGAGATAGAGAGGCCAAACTGAAATAACCAAACCACCAATAAAGTATTGTTCGGTCGATTTAATTCGATTTTCTGTGACGTATTCGGTCAATTCAATTTTTTTTAAAGCAACTTTAATTGGTTCAATCGATTTTCATATTGAACCGAGCAAATAATGCTTACCCATAGTTAGTCATTGCTATGCCTCCGTTTCACAATATTTGTTGTTTAAGGTTTATGCACCCAAACTAATAAAGTTAATAGTAGCCTTATTTTTTAATAAATTGCAAACATTAGAGAAAAATACCATTTTCTTCTTCATGCATTACTAATTACTTAGAAAAAGAAAGAATAAATGTGGAGGTGAAGAATTTAGAAAATTGAAAAGATAATTAATGAATACAAATTTAGAAAATAAAAAATTAATACTCTCTTGTACTTTTGAAATATTACATGTGATGAATTTAATTACTATTAACTAGGGTATTAAAGAACAAATTAAAGGAAAAAAAAAACTAGTAAGTATATATGGGTCCTATTTACCATCACCAATGGCTAAATAAACTCTATATTTTGCCACTAATTTGTCGTTTTGCTTCTTTTTTATTATTATTATTATTATTTGTCCTTTAAATTGACGTCCATCATGTGTTTTGTCTTTATAAAATTATAAACTTATTTTTGTTTAAGATGGATTAATAATAATTGTCTTAATTGCAAATTAATATATAGTAATTGGATTATAATGGGTCCCAATGATTTGAAAGATGAACGTGTTTGATCCTTACCTACATGCTGCCAAAGCACCAAACTGAACTGGCAAGACATGGATCCAACTCCAAGTCTCACTTATAAAATTAAAACACTTCTCTCTTCATTTTATTATAAACATTTCTTTTTTTTATTTTCTTGTCATCTTGATTGACATTTTTGAAACCAATCCATGGAATTTTTGTGAAATATATAATTAAACTGAAGATAATTCAAAAAAAGTTTAACAGAAATTAATGCTTTCCTTCGATTTTACATATATATATTTTTTAATACATAACATGAATAACCTATAAATTAAAATATCTTTTTCTATAAAAAAAAGTGTCTGCCGACATGAGAATTAAATTTGACTCTCACTATATGCGAAAAGTTGGATAAAAACTTGCCTTTTATATATGTATATAGTTTTATGATTTAAATGAAACAAAAGTATTTTTAACAAATATTTAAAGAAAAAATAGCAATGATTCCTTAAAAATTTCAAAAAAGGGCTGTAGGCATCATCAACAATTCAAAATATTAAAATTGGAATGGACTATCAAAGGTCGATTCATTAATAAATTTTAGCAAGCATATTTAATTTAATTTGTTTTAATTATTGAAAGAAAAACAATTATAAATTTCTCCAAAAGCCTAAATCAATTTAAAAACTCTGAAAGTTAACTTATTTTATACCATAAATCAAGCACTCAATTGCTATATACTGAGCAAACTGCAAAAACTAATAATTTTTCTCCTCAAAATAATCAAAAATGGAAAAAACAATGAGTATTTGGGTACCAATTTTGTGTAATGTTGGGGAATAAATAATCATGAAAATTTGTACAGTCAAACATATCACTTTGTAGGGGGACAAGACAGAAACTTTCATTTTAAGAAATAAGCAAAAATTAATTCAAAAGTATAAATGTAATGAAGTTCGGTAAATAATGACTACATTTTTCGAAAATTTTCATTATCAAATTAAGAAAGAATATTACAGATCGAATTTTTTTACAAATTCATAAATTTCCTGTGACTATCTAAATCTCCACAATCAAAATTTTTCGTCACCAACTCATATCTCCATTTTTTTTATTCAATTCAGACTGTAACATAAACTTTTTAAATTATATCCTAATTTTAAGATAGAAATGAAAAAAAAAAATTACATTGTTGAAATGGAAAAGGAAAGAAAGGACTAGAAACACATGCATATAATTGAAGAATTGATGGGCCTTTAAGGGAATGATATATACATATATATATGTCCATTAGAATAGGGACATCAAAACAGCAAAGGTTAGGATATAAAAAGAAATTTTAAACGAGTTAGGTTATATATTTCTTTCATTTCACAAGCAAATGTCCATGAATTTAGCCTTCCAGGGTTTCTTTCCTTATCTACAGAAGGATGGAGGGGTCTAGACCACTAAAATTGCTAGTTTGATGCCCTAATTTGATAATTTTAGGGCCACAAGAAATGGGTTTTGCCATGAAAAAATTATCTTGCACCTCTTTTTATAGAAAAACTATACAAATGGAAGTCTCTTTATTAAATTAAATGGGGCATGCCATTGATATTTAACAAATTTTATTGTTTTTTAGTGCAGAAATATCTCACAACAGTAGATTATGCTTCTATTTGAATTTGGATAGTATTTGCAAGTTTTTAATAACAATTCAAACTCATAACTCATAATGAATAGTTAAATTTAGCTATATTTGGATAATAATTAACAAACATATCATAAATTAATCCTGATCAAATTGTTAGACTGTTGGATGGATTGCATTTGGTTTTGGTCATGACGGATTGTACAATAAACGGATATAAACGTTGTGGATCATTAACGGATTGAGTCACCTAAGTTGGTTATTATAAATTAGGTCATTGCATTATTTTTTTATCTCTTAATTTTTTTTATTAAATCTTACATACGTAACCTATAAAAGAATATATTTTTATATTAATATATAAAATAAATTAAGAAATCACAAATAATATAAATAGCTAACAAGTAGATTATAAAACGGATTGACTTATAATGTATCGAATTACTTTACAAATCATAAACAGATTATATATTGAATTTAGGCCATTTTTTTTTACTTTATTAATGTCAAACTAATTATAAAAACTATTTTATGATTGCAACAAGCTAGTCTTTGAATTAGTTATGAATGAAAATATAAATTGGATATCAGTACCAACTATCTACTGCAGAAAATGCTAAATCTTCCAACAATCACCTTTTAGATACCTATAAAAATATTATTACTTTTTTTATTTTTAAATTTTTTCTACTCTAATTTGGCTTACAAATTGATGTATTAGCCTATTAGGTGCAACAGTACATCAGCTGAAATGTACAAATGCTACCTAAATGATAAATTAATTATACAAATTATTATTCTTTTTCTCAGTTTTAGCTGTCTGTCACTGGGCGTCAAAGTTATTCCATTAGGATTGCCTAAATTGTCAAATGTGCACCGAATCACAAAATAAGTCGGAAATCAATTGCTGCAACCCGTAGCCCATTTTCATAATGGGCTGCATAACGTAACAATTTTAATTGGGCCTAACATTTCCGCATTCAAGAGTGTGTTATTTTTACTATTATTTTGAACTCCAACTCCAAAAAAAATAGAAAATGCATTCGAGCTAAGTTGGGATGTTCTTCCAGGTGATTGGGTGGGCTTCGATAACATAACCAAAAATTAATAACCAAAAATATCAGCTCCCAAATGCCAAAATCAAACTTTTCTTTCCATGCTTTCTTTCTTTTCTTCCATTTTTTTTTAATTGAAAAGATCTAGAGATTCAAATTTGGAGTAGTGATGTGTTCTAAGCAAATTTAAACCATTAGATTAAAATTTTATTCTTGATCTAATGGTTAAAATTTGTACCCATAAGATACATTTGAGCACTAAATTGTTTGCAATTAATGTTAGATTTTGTTTTACATAAATTGGTTTAAAGTAAATTCATAAAACATTAAGTAATTATTTATTAATAATGCTTCCATCATTATATTCTGTTATATTAATGTAACACAATTATCATTTAAGAAAAATTTGAATATATTCTGTTTTGGTTTTAATAGTTAATTTACGCTCTAAAAAAGTGAAATGCCCATCTGCTTGCCAAGGAATACAACTTTAAGATAGACACTTTATCTTCCTGGTTCAAGATTAACGTTTACGTACAAGTAATAGTTACATTTTTCATTTTATTTTATTCTAATATTAAGATATTCATGAGGATCAATTCTCATATTTCCTCGTGCAGTAGAATGGCAGGGTCTATTCTGTCTGAGATTGCTGTTATTATTGTGGAGAAGCTGGGCTCTTTCGCATAGAAAGAAGTTTGCTTGGCATGGGGCATCGAAGCTGAACTTGAAAAAATCAAGGAGAAGTTGCTTGCTATCAAAGCTGTGATATTGGATGCCGAACGGCAGCAGAGGCAGAGCGAAGGAGCAAAGTTATGGGTAGAGAAGCTCACACGGGTCCTTTATGATGCAGAAGATGTGCTTGACGAATTTGATTGCGTAGCCTTAAGAAAGCAAGTGGTGAAAAATATAAGCACCCGCAGAAAGGTACGCCGATTCTTTTCAACGTCTAACCCACTGATATTTCGCTTCAAAATGGGCCATAAATTGAAGGATATAAGAGAAAGGTTAGCTGAAATTGCAGAGCTCAAGTCTGAATTAGGCCTCACAGAGAGAGCCAGTCCAAGGCATGTGATTAATAGAGAGAGGGAGATGACTCACTCCTTTGTGGATGCAGCTAATGTGATTGGGAGAGATGTTGATAAAGAAATCATCTTAGGTGAGTTAGAGCAGTGTGGTGATGGTGAACATGTGTCGGTTATTCCAATAGTTGGAATAGGAGGCTTGGGGAAGACTACTCTTGCTAAGTTGGTCTATAACGATCCAAAGGTAGATGGCCATTATAGTTTGAAATTGTGGGTTTGTATTTCTAATGATTTTGATTTGCAGATGGTGATCATTAAGATTTTGAAATCTGCTGATAAGACATGTGAAGGTATGGATTTGGACCAATTACAAAGAGCATTAAGAGAGACTTTGGAGGGAAAAAAGTATCTGCTAGTCATGGATGACGTGTGGAGTGAGGATAGGAGGAAATGGCTTGAACTGAGAGATTTGTTAGTTGGGGGCGCTAAAGGGAGCAAAATTTTAGTCACCACACGTAGCAACGTAGTTGCAAGAATCATGGGTACTGTTGGTCGACATGATTTGTATGGTCTTTCCCCTGAGAAAAGTTTGTCTCTTCTTTTCAGATGTGCATTTAAACAAGGGGAAGAACAACGTTATGCCAACCTTAGAAGAATAGGGGAACAGATCACAAGGAAGTGCAAAGGAGTTCCTTTGGCAATCATAACCTTAGGATCTTTACTTTACCCCACAACAGATCAAAGTGATTGGGAATTTGTGAAAAATAGCGAAATTTGGGAATTGGAAGAAAAGGAAAATGGCATTTTGCCTGCTCTAAGATTGAGTTATGAACAATTGCCTTCATATTTGAAAAGATGCTTCGCATATTGTTCTCTTTTTCCTGAGGACTTC
This sequence comes from Excoecaria agallocha, assembly GCA_037975025.1. NCBI lineage: Eukaryota > Viridiplantae > Streptophyta > Magnoliopsida > Malpighiales > Euphorbiaceae > Excoecaria > Excoecaria agallocha. The sequence continues at coordinate 58,182,184 of CM075812.1, read as the reverse complement.
GTATTCGATAATGTTACATTGACCCAATTTTGGATGGAACATGGTCTTCTACGATCCTCAAATCCAGGTGAAGAGCTAGAAGATGTTGGAATGCGCTATTTGAAAGAACTGTGGTTGAAAGGTTTTTTTCAAGATGTTGAGGTTGAGCGTCATTTGATACATTGTAAAATGCATGATTTAGTGCATGATCTTGCATTGTGGGTGGCACAAAATGAGTACTTCCTCATATCTTCTGCTGACCAACGCTTTCCCAAAAATGTTCTGCGTTGGCCATTTGCTAAACTTAACTCAGTTGACGAAGATAATTTATTCGCTTCGTTAGCCAACATGAAGATGGCAAGAACAGTTTTCTTGAAAGAACTGGATGCCCGTAAGTGCATGTCAATCATGGGACATGTATTCCTGGTCCGTCAGAGCGCATTCGAGCAATTGATCTATGCATTCAATATGTTACGACGTCCCCTCCTGGAAATATTAGCAGTTGGAAGCATTTGAGATATCTCAATTTGGAACATACTCTTGCAATTGCACTACCTGAATCTATTTGCGAGCTGCTAAATCTGCAAACTCTGATAGTCCAAGATTGTCCCTATTTCGAAGAGTTGCCTAGAGATATAAAATACTTTACCAATCTTCGATACCTAGCAGTATGTACCCTAATTAGGTGTAAGCGTTTCCCAAATGATGGGATAGGCTGTTTGAAGTCCCTTCGAACGCTTATTCTGCAAAGCTGTCAAAATCTTGAACATTTAATGGAAGATATGGGAGGCCTCATAAACCTTCGAAATCTCTTTATTTCTAATTGTTCCGAGTTGATCTCGTTTCCACAAAGTATGAAATACTTGAGTAGGTTAGAGGTCGTTGATATTAGATCCTGTCTCGAGCTTAATTTAACGATGGAGGAAGAAGAAGACAGTCAGCTAAATCTTCGCAAATTGTTCATTGATGGATTACCAAAATTAGTAGAGCTGCCACGATGGCTTTTTCCACCATCTTCCAAAAATTTAGAAATCTTGGAACTGGTTGGGTGTCATAACCTCAAACAACTACCAACGAGCTTGCAAAATCAGACTGCCATGCAAATTCTTTGCATTATGCATTGTCGGTTGTTAAATGAAAGATGCAAACCAGATGAAGGTGAGGACTGGCATAAGATTGCTCACATCCCTGAAATGAAAGATGCGTGCCACTTCAACTGATCAAGTTTTTCATCATGCATGGGTTTGTACGATTTTCTTATGTTCTTTTAACTTTTATTTCTGATTATTGATTTGGCATGTCAGATATCAATAAGTTTGATTTCTTGCGTTCATAGTTTATTCCACATTCTTCTGGTAATGCAAACTCTACAATTACTTGTACAACATAATGCATGTCTTCCTGCTTAGTTTCATCCCTTCATTAATACCAAAGTTTTTTCAAACAAAAAAGAATATAAAATCTGAATGGCATTTTAACTTTTAAGCATAATGAAACTTTTGAATCTTCTTCATCAATTTAATTTATGCTGATATGTATTCAGACTAACATTTAGTCATATGATCAAGTTTCATCCATTGGTCATCAAATATTTCATACGAACTAATTCTGGGTTAAATAAGTCATCATCTAATCTATGATATGATCAAATTTCATTCATTAGTTTTCGTTTTTGATTATGTAGGGAAGATGTTGGAGCTGAATCAAGCACTATCAACCGGACAAATTATTTGAATAATTAATGTTTTCATTTGGTATTGTGTTTAATATTTGGGAATTATTGTTGCTTGTATGTGTTCGATAGGCAGTGATATGTATTAATAATATCAAATTGATTTGAGAAAGTATTAATAAGCCCATGTATTTGCCATTTCAACATTAAACTCTGATTTGGTATAATTTGTGCATACTAGATTAAATGTTCAAGCATTAAATATTGAAGTGCTTCTAACTTATGTTATGTATTTATATAAGTCTCTTTGCGATTTAGTTTTTTTCTTTCTCAAGTCAATTTATATGTGTAGTAGTGCTGTTATTTTTGTTAGCTATAGAATTTTCCGTTGTTAAACTGTTATGTTTTTGTAGTGAGTTAATTTGATTTGATAATAACCAGTTAAAGTGGTTGATTTTAACTAACTAAACCATATAATCTCATCTATTAGAGTTTCCACTATAAATAGATCCATGACCTTAATTATTTAAATCAAATAGAAATATCATACATAAAACTTTCTTCCTCACTACAAAAGTAATCCATGACCTAATATCAGGAAATGGCTTGAATTAAGAGCTTTTATTAATTGGAGGTGCTAAAGGGAGAAAAATTTTAGTGTTTTTTTAAAAAAAAAAAAATCAAATTATGGTGCTGCAATAAATTTAATTAGAAAAATGGGATGTTAAAAAGTGGAGTACTGGGATCATTGGTTTTTGACATTGTAGAGTCCATGGAAAAACTGAAAAATTGCACTAAAATCGGCATTAGAGATGCCTAACGCTGGGTGCCTGATACTGCTGGTTTCAATCAGACAATGTCAACACTCACTTTTTTATCTGTCAAATTTTTTTAATTTTTTTTAAATATACATAGGTTTAGCATATTACTGTGGGCACTGTAGTATCACAGTACACCCTTAAATCATTTAAAACTCATGTTCTCTTACCCAAATTCACGCATTCATAAAATTATCAATCTTGTTTGCAATACAAGTGAATAATACATGAGCATGTGCTGCTCCAGTGAATATATATATATATAGATAAAAGTGAAAACACTGTTTTTGATATAAAATAGACCAAAAATAACTATAAAATGAATAATTGTGCACTAATTAGGCTCAATTTTAACATGGTAAGGACTTAATAAATTACTTCTAATGTACGTCTTTAATTTTTAACGTGAAAATGACCAGAGTAAAATACTTCTAGCTTGCAGTATTTGATAGATAATGCTTTTATCCATTCTAAAGACGACAAATTTTATTTATTTTTTAAAAATGAAGCCGCTAATTAATTTATTTTGCAAACATTTCATGCAAACAAACCTTATACTGTCCATTAAGATTTTCTTATGAACCAAATGTTATTAAAATCAGACCTGCCGGCCAAACCGGTTTAATTGCAAACCGCCATTTGATCCAATCAGTTTAATGCATAGAAACCGAAATGACTAAAAAGTGAAAGGAACCATTTTGAACCAGTTGAAAACCGGACTAAAACCGGATAAAATAGAATAAACCGGTTTGCAACTAGAAAAATCAAAATTTATCCAAAATATACATACAATATTATTTTTTGCTAGAAAGAAAATAAAATATAAGTATAAATACAAAATAATTAAAATTTAAGCAATTTTAATGATTTTTTTTATGAATAAAATAAAAATCATAATTTATATTTGATGAATTGCTTTGAATATTTACAATTTTTTACTATATTTATTTCAAATTTTTATTAGAATTAGTTAAAAATATTATTTTATTATTAATGTTTGATGATAAATGTATTTTTTTAAGTATTTTTAATTTTTTATATAGTGATATTTTCATAATGTTTATATAAAATTTAAAAAATAATTTTTTTAAAAAAAATCCGATTGAACCCCAACAAACCGGTTAAATCATGAATTCTTTAGCTCTCCGGTTTTTTATTCGGTCCGATTTTAATAACATCGGTATGAACTTGCTTAATCTCCACTTTTAATGAACCAAAGTACCCAATTAGTCTTTCACCCGAATTGTACCTAATTCTTTTTTTTATTTTTACATGATTTATTTGATTAGTGCAATTTTTTTTTTAATTTTTAGTACTTGTGACTCGTATCAGACGGTCAATTTATTTATTTATAAAACGGACAATTAAATTTTAATCTTGAAAATAATGTCCACTTCTCAATGCTTGAGTTTGAATCTATCACATCCCATTTGAAAAAAAAAGGTAGAAATAAATACATAAAAATCTAAAATAATTTGAAATTAATAGTAAACAATTGATGCCAAGATGACAGAAAAGTGGCACCTTTGATGCCAGTTTTTATGCAATTTTTTGCTTTTGTCGTGGCCCACTTTATTTATTGACTCAATTTTGGACGGTTCGTGGTCTTCTACAATCCTCAAATCCTGGCGAAGAGCTTAAAGATGTTGGGATGCGCTATTTGAAAGAATTATGGTTGAAAGGTTTTTTCCAAGATGTTCATGTACATGATAGTGGCTCCATAGAGTGTAAAATGCATGGCTTAGCGTTGTGGGTGGCAGAAAATGAGTACTTCCTCATAACTTCTGCTCACCAACGGTTTCCCAAAAATGTTCAGCGTTGGCCATTTATTGAACTTTACTCGTGGAGATATTTTATTTGCTTCGTTAGCCAACATGAAAATGGCCAGAACAATTTTCTTGAGAGATTTGAACAAAGATATCTCAATCATGGAGAGAAGTTTTTCAAATTGTTTTCAGCACTTTCGAGCAATGGATCTATCTACTCATCCTCAAGTTGAGATCCTACCAAGAAGTATTGGCAGTTTGAAGCATTTGAGATATCTCAATTTGAAAGCTAATCAGACAACTAGGGAACTCCCTGAATCTGTTTGCAAGCTGCAAAATCTGCAAACTCTGATACTCCAAAATTGTCCCTTTTTCAAAGAGTTGCCTAGAGATATAAAATACTTGATCAATCTTCGTCATCTAGCAGTAATTATAAGTTGTAAGCGTTTGCCAAATGGTGGAATAGGTTGTTTGAAGTCCCTTGGAACACTTACTCTGCATCGCTGTGCAGATCTAGAATATTTAATGAAAGATATGGAAGGCCTCATAAGCCTTCAATAGTTCATTCTCAGTCATTGTAACCAGTTGGTCTCCTTTCCACAAAGTATGAAATACTTGACCAGCTTAGAGAGCATTCATATTAGTTACTGTAGAAATCCTGATTTAAGAATGGAGGAAGAAGAAGACAATGAGCTAAATCTTCGCAAATTGTCCATTAATCAGTCACCAAAATTAGAAGAGCTGCCACAATGGCTTTTCCCAAAGTCTTCCAAAAGTTTAGAATTCTTGGAACTTTCTGGCTGTCCTAACCTCAGAAGACTACCAATGTGCCTGCAAAATCAGATTACCATGCGGCTTCTTGTGATTTTTAAATGTAAGTTGTCAAGTAAAAGATGCAAACCAGATAAAGGTGAGGACTGCCATAACATTGCTCATATCCCTCAAATTTCTCTTGATCACAGTGACATTAAAGATAAGCCATGAATTAATTAGGTATGCCCCTTCAACTCAAGTTTTCCATCATGGGATTTTACGATTTTCGTATGTTCTTTTAAGTTTTGTTTCTGAATATTGAATTGGCAGGTCAGATATGGAGCCTTATCAATAACTTTGCTTGCTTGCGCGCGTTGAGAGTTCATTCCACATTCTTCTGGTAATGTTCTTAACTCAATTTTGTTCTCGAATGCTTCTCTACAATTATTTCTTAAAACGAAACGCATATTTCTGGTTTATTCGCTAAATATTTTTCTGCTTACTTTAATGCCAAAATTTTTTCACATTAAAAAGAATTTAAAATCTGAATGTCCTTTTCATTTTTCGTTTATAACCATACTGTCTAGAGAAACTTATTAGCATGACTAATTTAAATTTATGCAGGACAAGCACACAAAACGAATCAAACGCTTTTATCTGAATATTTAAAAATGTTATATATCCAAAGGCCGTATGCAAAATTTCTAATAAAGGGAAAAAAGAGGGACCCTATCCATCCATCTCAAACCATAACAAATAATTTTGAATGTTCTTCATCAATTTAATTTATGCCATTATATATTTAGATTGATATACACGTATATATACAAATTACACATGCATTTTTCCTTAAAGAAGAAAAAAAAAACATAGAAATCAGTCTCACAGATTAAAAGGTCAATTAATTCTAATCTTATTACTCCTATTATATAATTCCAAATATTTTATATAAATTAATTTTGGATTAAATAAGTCAATTATGATATGATCAATTGTCATTTATTAGTTGTCATTTTTTTATTATATACTGCAGATATTGTTGGAACTCAATCACGTATACTATCAGATGGTATTATATACGTTTGTTTGTGTTGGGTTGTAATATTGGGAATTATTGTTGCTTCTTTGTGTTCAATGGGCAGTGATATGTATTAAATTAAATTAAATTGGCTTGAGAAGTTTTCTTTTTTCTTTTTGAAATTGGGGAAGGAGCAGCAGAAACTCAAATACGAGATCTCATGGCAGCATGTCTTCTCAGAGACAGTTTGATAAGTATTAATAAGCCCATGTATTTGGTATTAATTTGTGTACTAGATTAAATGTTCAAGCATGAAATATTGAAGTGTTTCTGAATTAGTTTCAGTATATTTATATGCATGTTTGCGAGTTTTTTCTTTATGTGTAGCAATACTGTTAATGGTGCCAACCAAACACATATAGATTAAGATAAGATGTACCGAGCAAGCTCCTTTACTCTAAACAAAAGAAAAAACAGAAAACAGTAGTTCGCTGGTTCAAAGTTAGCATTTATGTACAAGTAATATTTGTATGTTTCATTTTATTTTATTTTAATATTTCAATATTCATGAGTATCAATTCTCCACTTTCCTTGTGCAGTTGAATGGCAGAGTCTATTCTGTCCGACATTGCTGCAAGGGCTGCGGGGTCTTTTCTTTCCGAGATTACTGCAAATGTTGTAAGGAAGTTTCGCTCTTTTGCTTTGAAAGAAGTTGCCTTGGCATGGGGCCTTGAAACTGAACTTGAAAAAATCAAGAAGATGTTGATCGCCATTAAAGCTGTGATCCTGGATGCCGAACAGAAGCAGGGTAGAGTGAAGGAGTTAATGTTTTTTAATTTTTAATATTTATCTGAATTTAATTTTATTATTCTAAACTTGTAACTTTTATTTTTTACTATAACTAATTTTTATAACCACCTACCTATCTAATAATGTATTTTTATTTTGTATATATATTATTTTTGTAATTTTTTTATTTTAATATTTTTTAATTGTTACTATTATATAATTTTTTTTTCAAATATCGTATCATTAAAATTATATTGTACTATGTTGTATTAGACATTAATGAATTACAGTCTAACATCGTCCAAACATACACTAAATTATGGGTAGAGAAGCTCACACGGGTCCTTTATGGTGCAAAAGATGTGCTTGACGAATTTGATTATGAAACTATAAGAAAGCAAGTGCTGAACAGTATGAGCACTCGCAGAAAGGTACGCCGATTCTTTTCAACTTCTAACCCACTGGTATTTCGCTTCAAAAAGGGCCATAAATTGAAGAATATAAAGAACAGAGTAGCTGAAATTGCAGAGCTTAAGTCTAAATTAGGCCTTATGGAGTAGGTTGGTGAAATGCATGTAATTGGCGGAGAAAGAGAGATGTCCCACTCCTTTGTGGATGCAGCTGATGTGATTGGGAGAATTAGTGATAAAGAAATCATCATTAAGAAGTTAGTGCAGTGTGTTGATGATGAAATTAGTGCAGTGTGTCAGTTATTCCAATAGTTGGAATAGGAGGGTTAGGAAAGACTACACTGGCTAAGTTAGTGTATAATGATGGAAGGGCAGATAGCCATTTTGATATGAAATTATGGGTTTGTATCTCAGACGGTTTTAATTTGCAAAAGGTGATCATCAAAATTCTAAAATCTACTGGTCAGAAATACCAAGATATGGATTTAGACCAACTCCAAATAGCATTAAGAGAAACATTGAATGGAAGAAAATATCTTCTTGTGATGGGCGATGTGTGGAATCATGATCGTAGGAAATGGGAGGATTTGAGATCTTTGCTAAAGGGGGTGCTAGAGGAAGTAAAATATTAGTCACCGCACGTAGTCACAAAGTTGCTAAAATCATAAGGACTATTGATCAATATGATTTGGGTGATCTTTTCTTGAAAAATTGTTTGGATCTGTTCTTCAAATGTGCATTCAAAGAAGGGCAAGAACTATTGGAATTTTTGGAAAAGGAGAAGAGAAGAGAGAAAAATAAAATAATATAATCTTTTTATTCCATATTATTCACACTCATAACTTGAAACAATTATTGCCTTTATATTGGCAAATACAACTAAATATCTAAATTAATTCAGATTTTCCTCCTTAAAATACTACCATATCAAATCAAATAAAAACAAACTAATTCAATAAATGAAAATCTACTAAAACATGAATTCAAAGAAAACCAAAATTTGGAACAATTTTGAATCATTCTCCAACATTCCCTTTTGATTCAAAGTTGTAAAAATTTTTGTGCATGATGATGTACTTCCCATCATCCTTCAATGGTTGGAGCACTTCTCATCACAACCTTTAATGCATCCTCTCATTAACTTTCTTCTTTGTTGATGCACCATCTCATCAACTTTCTTCTTTGTTGATGCGCCGTCTCATCAACTTCTTTGGTGCACATTTCACCAAGCAATAAAAAAAAATTTCAAACACATCCGTCATATTTGCTTATTTTTCATTTTGTATGCCCGTAATTGATAATTTTCTCCATTGAACATGTGAGGTAAAATCTCACTTATTTTCTATTGTGCCATTTTTCTTACAGATCCATGAACAAGAAAGGCTCTGATACCATAGTGAAATTTTTGGAAAGGGAGAAGAGAAGAGAGAAATAAAATAATAGAATCTTTTTATTCCATAGTATTCACACTCATAACTTGAAACAATTATTGCCTTTATATAGGCAAATGCAACTAAATATCTAAACTAATTCAAATTTTCCTCCTTAAAATACTACCATATCAAATCAAATAAAAACAAACTAATTCAATAAATGAAAATCTACTAAAACTTGAATGCAAACAAAACCAAAATTTTGAACAATTTTGAATCATTCTCCAACAAGAACAATTGTATCCAAATCTTAAAAAAATAGGGAAAGAGATTGTAATGAAGTGCAAAGGAGTTCCTTTGGCAGTTATAACCTTAGAATCTTTACTTTATTCTCCAAAAAATCAACATGATTGGGTTTTTGTGAGAGACAATAAGATTTGGAGATTGGATCAAAAGGAAAATGGGATTATGCCTGCTCTAAGAATGAGCTACGAACAATTGCCTTCTTCTTTGAAAAGATGTTTTGCATATTGTTCACTTTTTTCCAAGGATTATGAATTCAATAATTTTGCATTGGTTCAATTTTGGATGGCACAAGGTCTTCCTCATTCTTCAAATCCAGACCAAGAGTTAGAAGATGTTGGAATGCTTTATTTCAATGAACTATGCTCAAGAGGGTTTTTCCAAGACTTTGATAATGAGGGTTATGAAGTGTATGGTGCAATACACTGTAAAATGCACGATTTAGTGCATGACCTTGCATCCTTAATGGCTCAAAATGAGTATTTTGCAATAACTTCCAATAACCAATACTTCCACCAAAATGCTAGACAACATGAAGAACGTAAGAACAAATTTTTTTTGGTGATGACCCGAAAAGTTTCAATTACTTATCAATCATTGAGACATATTTCTCAAAACTCAAGAGTGTTCGAGCAATAGATTTAACTCGATGCCAATTTGCTCTTTTCTTACCAATTTGGCCCTACAATGATCAAGATCACAAAATAAGTAAAAGCACCAAAATAGGCTAAGAATAAGAGCATGAAAGCAAGCAAAAATCAACAATCAATATGCAATTTTGGTGGCTTATCAATATATATATTAAAATAAGATTTACTAAGTAATCACCTTTGCTCTCATAAAAAAAAAAGTATTCTAATACCCCCCCCCCGACCCACGAACATGGCACTGATAGAATATTCGTTTTATGAAGAAAAGTTTTCCAAAACCAAGTGCAAGTTGGTATTAGCGTAAATTTCAATACTCTGTATTAAAAAAATTTATTAACAGGGGGGAATGGATCGTTGATCTTCGCGCTTTTCCTAAAGCTAATATTCTCTACTCTATTAAAAAAAATATAATTGACATCAAAATCGGTTGAATGTTATTTTAAAGAAATCGTTGACTGCACAGGATAAAAACTGTTTGTGTACTATGCTTGCGTTTCATTCTTTTTCCTAAAGAAAAATCTCAAACTTTGAATCAGTTCTCATCATACTTGCACAAACAGATCACGGCGGAGTCGTTTCTTTCCGATATTTTTGCGAATGTTGCGGGAAAGTTGGGCTCTTTTGCTCTGAAAGAAGTTGGCTTGGCATGGGGCCTTGAAACTGAACTTGAAAAAATCAAGGAGATGTTAATCGCCATTAAAGTTGTAATCCTAGATGCCGAATAGCAGCAGGGGCGGAGTGAAGGAGTTAAATCGTGGGTAGAGAAGCTGACACGGATCCTTTATGGTGCAAAAGATGTGCTTGAAAAATTTGATTATGAAGCCTTAAGAAAGCAAGTGTTGAAGAGTATGAGCATCTACAGAAAGGTACGCCAATTCTTCTCAATTTCTAATCCAATAGTATTTCGCTTGAAAATGGGCCATAAATTGAAGAATTTAAGGGAAATGGTAGCTGAAATTGCAGATCTTAGGTCGAAATTAGGCCTTACGTAGAGGATTGGTGAAAGGCATGTAATTGGTAAGGAGAGATATATAACCCACTCCTTTGTGGATGTAGCTCAGTTGATGTGATTGGGAGAAATAGTGATAAAGAAATCATCTTTGAGAATTTAGTGCAGTGTGTTGATGGTGAAAATGTGTCAGTTATTCCAATAGTTGGAATAGGAGGGTTAGGAAAGACTACACTAGCTAAGTTAGTGTATAATGATGGAAGGGTAGATGGCCATTTTGATATGAAATTGTGGGTTTGATCTCTGACGATTTTGATTTGCAAAAGGTGATCATCAAAATTCTAAAATCTGCTAGTCAAAAATACCAAGATAAGAATTTAGACCAACTCCAAATAGCATTAAGAGAAACACTGAATGGAAGAAAATATCTTATTGTGATGGATGATGTATGGAATGATGATCCTAGGAAATGGGAGGAGATGAGATCTTTGGTAAAAGGGGTGCTAAAGGAAGTAAAATCTTAGTCATCGCACGTAGTCACAAAGGTGTTGAAATCATGGGGACTGTTGGTCAATATGATTTGGGTGATCTTTCCCTTAAAAATTGTTTGGATCTGTTTTTCAAATGTACATTCAAAGAAGGGCAAGAACAACTGTATCCAAATCTTAAAAAAATAGGTGAAGGGATTGTAATGAAGTGAAAAGGAGTTCCTTTGGCAATCATAACCTTTAGGGTCTTTACTTTATTCTACAAAAAATCAACATGATTGGGAATATGTGAGGGATAATGAGATTTGGAGATTGGATCGAAAGAAAAATGGGATTATGCCCGCTCTAAGAATGAGTTATGAACAATTGCCTTCTTGTTTGAAAAGATGTTTTGCATATTGTTCACTTTTTTCCAAGGATTATGGTTTCTCTAGTTCGGAATTGGTTCAATTTTGGATGGCACAAGGTCTTCTTCAATCTTCAAATCCAGACCAAGAGTTAGAAGATGTTGGAATGCTTTATTTCAATGAACTATGCTCAAGGGGTCTTTTCCAAGACTTTGATAATGAGGGTTATGAATTGTATGGTGAAGTACAATGTAAAATGCATGATTTAGTGCATGACATTGCATCCTTAATGGCTCAAAATGAGTGTTCTGTGATAACTTCTAGCCACGAAGACTTCCCCCAAAATGCTTGCCATTTATTATTTTATGAACCTAGCTTAATGGGCCAAGATTATTTTACTTTGCAAGACAACATGAAGAAAGTAAGAATGATTTTTTTTGGTGATGAACCGGAAAGTTTCAATGACCAATCAATCATTGAGACTTGTTTCTCAAAACTCAAAAGTGTTCGAGCAATAGATTTAACCCGATGCCAATTTGGAAACCTACCTAGAAGGATCGGCCGTTTGAAGCATTTGAGATCCCTCAGTTTGACGGATAATTGCCAAATTAGGGAACTCCCTAATTCCATTTGCCGGCTACAACATTTGCACACTTTGTCGCTTGATGATTGTGAAAGACTGGAAGAGTTACCTAGAGATATAAAATACTTAATTAGCCTTAGATATCTATCGATAACTATAAGTGGAAAGTGGTTGCCAAAGGACGGAATAGGGTGTTTAAAGTCCCTTCGAACGCCTTGCCTTGCGAACTGTAAAAGTCTACAAATACTTAATGGAAGATATGGAAGGCCTCATAAGCCTTCGAAATCTCTATCTTTATAATTGTGAAAAGTTGATCTCGTTGCCACAGAGTATTAAATACTTAACCAGCTTAAAGAGACTTGCCATTATTAGCTGCAAAAATCTTGATTTGACGATGGAGGAAGAAGAAGTCTCAAGTGGGCTAGAGCTTCGCAATTGAGTCCTTGTGGACCTACCGAAAGTAGCAGAGTTGCCACACTGGCTTCTTCCAAAATCTACTGCCACTTTACACTTTCTAGCATTTAGAGATTGCAATAACCTTCAAGAACTACCGATGTGCTTGCGAGATCAGACTGCCATTCAGAAACTTCGGATTGAAGATTGTGAGGTGATAAGGGAAAGATGCAAACCAAAAACATGAGAGGACTGGCATAAGATTGCCCATATCCCTCAAATTATAGTGGATGGCCACAACCTCGAAAATCAACCACTAAATATTAATGAGGTATGCATCTACTCAAATCTTTCCATTAATTGTAGTTTTTCATTTTGGTTATTAATAGTTTTATCTATTTGAATTCCTTTTTTTATGTTTCTTTTTATTTGTCGTATAGGATTAGCAGGTCAGATGTTGTTTGTCTTATGAAGTGTGCTTGCTGGCCTAAGAGTTCATTTCACTCATTCTGGTAATGTTTAACCAATTAATGCTTTTCTAATTAAACTTATTTCTTAAAAAATGCATATTAGTTTTGAATTAAATTAGTGTTTATAATATGATAATCAAAGTTCATATATTAGTTATCATTTTTATTTAATGTTGCAGATGTTGTTGGAGCTCAATCAAATAACATCCGCTGGACAATGTATTTGAATAATTAATCTTTTCATTTGGCGTTGGGATGGTTTGTGCTGCAATATCTGCAAAATTTTTTGCTTGTTTATCTTCAGTGGGCAGTGATATGTATTAAATTAGTTTGATAAATTATTTTAATTTTCTATTTGGACACTAAACTATGATATTGTGCACTAGATTAAATCTTCAAGTTATATATGTGACGCATTACTTGTATTTCTGTTTGCCTGCTCTTTGCTTTTCAAGTCAATTTATCAATTGAAATTATTGCTGTATGCCTGAACTAGACAAAAATTTTAGGTTATATGCTCCTTCCCAGGATATAATACACTTTACCATTTTTTTGACCTTCGATGAGTTAATAATAATTATCTGATGTAAGATCTGTCTGTTAAATAGGAAAAGTCCATCCATTCATAGACTATATTTCAGGCTATAAATCACCAAATTGGTGACTAGCGGCCATATCCAATAGCCCATTTCTATGATGGGCTTCAATAACATAACGATAAACGTTGATTAGTAGGCTGCTAACTTTGAAGGTGATGTGATAGTATTTTTCTTTCGTAAATTTTAGTTCAAATTCTGTCCAAATATTTATTTGTCAACAGAGTTTATTTTTACAACCAATTTTATACTATATTTGTAAAGTGAAAAGACTTTGTTCTTCTATATGATCACATTATATTCTTGCTTAGTATGTAGACTTATTCAAATCAATAAATTTTTATTTGTGGTATTAACTAAAAAAATGTGCTTAAATTTAACTCAATCTCAAAAAGTTAGTCGTGAGGTGAACATTAATTAAACTTTATAAGAAATATTTAATTATTTTAACCAACCGATATGGAATATTTTATGCACTCCTTTATGCTCATAGCCGAATATATATGAAAAATCTAGGATGTAAAGTTTGCAGGACTGAATATATATTGGTAAAATAATGTGCCGCAACACAGATAGCTCCAACACTATTTAAAGAAAATAGATATGAACCTAACCTAGCCCCCAAATGCTATATTGTAATATTAGAATTGTCCAGTCTTTGATAAATAACACTTACACCTGAAATTTCCAATTTTTACTATTTTTAAGATGTGAGGAAACTGCATAGACTAGTCAGTATGATTGAATTTGACAACATTGCAAAAATAATTGAACTTGAATTATATGCCATAAAAGTAGAGATATAAGAGTCGCCTGGAAATATTCTAAAGATAAACTGATCTAATTGGTTTCAATTTTGAACTTCCAATTCCCTTTCCCTCAATCAGGGAAAAGTTGAGACATAATGTAATGCTTGAGTAGAATACTGTAAAGTGTAAATTACTTTATTTCAAGAAATGAAAAATTAACAAATAATTAATCCCTTATAAATAATTAATACAAAAACCGACAAGGAAAAAGAGAAGCACTCCAAAAGGACGAAAATCAATAAAACAATCACATCAACAAGAATATGAACAAGATTAGCAATTCATCAAAAAAGAGAAAAATAAAAATAAAAAAAAAACACCAACATAATTAACGTCTAATCCTACTATTAATTAATAATCAATATCGCAGAAAGTCCTCTGTGAAATCTTTGAAGAAGAGAAATGCACCGTAACATAAGGACATTCTACTCTCAAAGCGCGATGTCTCAGCTTCAAAACTCCAACCTTAAACCGAATTCTGGCTTTAATTCTCACATCTAACACAATCTGTCCAGATGATTTTTGAATACTCATATCCTTAGCCAAATCATTAGACAATGCCACATCCCTAGCTTCAATCTTGGCCTCTAGCTGAGTTATGTTTCTCCGAGGTTGATAGAACGGCTCGACGGTGTTAAATGCAATGGTTTGATCATCATAAGACAAAGAAACATCAATGGAATCATAGTATATGGACACTCTCCTATTAGGGTTGCGTGCCCTAATGACAAAGTCAAATGATGCATTAAGGTGGTTGTAATGAAGATTAAGGTTACGTACCGTACCATTTTCAATCGAATACTCGATCTGTTTTGGCCTGATTATTAGCCAGGTGATCAGCACTGCAAGGCCAACCAGTACTATCAGTGATAGTATAATGAAAGCTATGACTCGAAGCAGCTTCGAATGGGCTGGCTGGACTGTTTGTGGCGGTGGCTGCTGGGTGGTGCTAGTCCCATTAGCCATTGTTGGGGGTATATGGTCTGATTGATGTATGATCTAATTGTGGATATAGTTTTATAGTGGATAAAAGGTTATGGAAAAATGGAGTATTTTTGTTCTTTTAGAAGCTAACATTACAGCAAATTTTATTATTTTTGTTTTAAAAGATTTTGTCTAATTGCAAAGATAATTGTCAGTAAAAAAATAGAATTCGGAACTTTCTGCATTCTTTAATCGATTGTTGTCTACATAGGCCAATTTTGTGGTTTTCTTTTGCTCTATTTACCCCCCCCCCCCCCCCCCCTCCTTTTTTTTCTCTTTAACATTCCTTGCATGAAACTCAAGAAATCTTTGAGACTAATGTTCCGATGTTCTTTTCTTCAGATTGACAATTCTCAAGATTCATATGCTTAGTGATCAGTTAGACACTTTTAAGTATTTAATTCTGTATATCTACTTTATTATGATCTGTTTGGAATATGCTAGTTTATATAATTTTGGATGAAAATGGAAGAAGAATATGCTGGTTCAGAGACAAAATTTTAGCCGTTGATGCCTTGTTGTGCAAGTCTTAATCATCATTCGCAGAAAAAGCTCTTAAATCAGGACATGAAATCTTGCAAAATAGACTAAAGAATACTGAATGAATTTTTTTATTTTCTGAGTAGACAACCACTTTTGACTCTTTTGCTATGATGAAGTTGATACCAGTTACGAAATTATGAACAATGTCCTGAAATAGAAAATTCGTGGCCTTTATATAAGTGTATGTACAATCATAATTATCACGTTGGTTCATTTGTTGTCATCTAAAAAATTTAAGGATTTCAGATTTGAAAATGTCTGGTTTACTCGACGTGAGTTTAAATTAATCGAACTAAATCAATAGATACAAACATAAACGTAATCATAAAAAATATGAATGTATTGTAAAAATTATCTTATTAGCTAGGCCAATAGATAAGCACATGGATTATTTAAAAAAAATGTTCTTGAAAAGTTAAAAGGGTTATGTTAAAGCTAAAGACGAGTCAGTTGATTAGTAGGCACAGCAGCATTCTGATGAGATGAATTTTAAATAATAAGATATCTTGGATATATATAAAATTAGGATAAGATATAACCTTGGATATGAACTGGAATCTTCTTTTTTCAAATATGAAGTTTCTCGGCACTTGTTCTTGCTTCACCTCAAAGTTATTCCAAGCTAAACCTTTAAAGTTTTAGCTTGAAAATCATCTCTCTCGCTTTGCCAAATGAGAAGCGGAATAAATTTAAGAAGTTGACCAAAGAAAATTCAGATTTGCTTATTAATATATTTTGCTGTTAGAAAGCATTATGGGATCTTTGAATTTTAACAAAAACATTAATCACATATATTTTTAAACGTTAACATTGTATCTTTACATTTTTCGGATCATTCATATTAAATCTAATTTAAATAAAATTAATTAAATTGAAGGAATTATATTGTTAATTTCGCATGAGTTCAACTTAAAATAACTAAAAAATCTATCAAAACATGAAAAATTAAAAAAAATATATGATCATTTAAGATATGCAAAAAATGATGAGTTGGTTTTTTTCAATTTTCTTATATTTTAGAGATTTTACAGTTATTTTAAATTAATCTCATGCAAGATTAACAGAATATGCCTTTAAATTCTACCACTTGCGTCTAAATTTGACCTAATATAAGTGATCTAAAAAAATATAAAAATTGAACGTCAACTTTCGAAAATTCAAAAATCTAACGTAAAAAACGTTAAAACTTAGTAACATTATGATATATCTTTCCAAAATAAAATATAACTGAATTTTTTTTAGTACTTTTAGTTTTACTTATTTTTCTTTAAATAAAATTTTAAATTCGAATTTCACAAATAAAAAACATCTATACTAAAAGAGTTTTAACTTTTGCTGTTAAATCATCCTAAAGATACTCTTATTTTTCCCCTAAATCTTTACCTGCAGCCATGAATTGTTATTATAAAATGAGCTATTAGCCTTTTGTATACTAATAACTCTGGTTAATTTTTCCTTTTCAAAAACCACCATTTTGAAACTTTTTTCATAATTTATTACTAATTTATTTATTTAACACATTGACAAAATTACGCATTACTATTTGTAAAATATTGGACCTCTGTTGTATCTCAGGGAGTCAAATTTAATTCTCTTTCCCCTTGTATCCAACAATTGCTTTAATGAAATGATCCATTTTCCTTCAAAAAAAATTTGTAAAATATTTTTACAAAACACATAAATTTTTCATTTCTATTAATAAATTATCCATTAATGTTAATATTTATTTTTTTACACTAAATTATCTTTTTTATCAACTTATAAATTTTTGTATTATACTATAATTTGTTAATAAGAAATAAAAAAAATACCATTATTAAAAAAAATGACACCCACAATAATAATTATAAATTTATTGGCAATTGCTTTACATAAATTTATCAAATATTTAATTAATTTAATTATCAATCAGTTATCGATTATCGGGTATCAGCTAATAACAACAGATATCGGCTATCAATTGTAAACGGTCCTTTCAATTTATTTTTGTTAGTTTGATTTACCATTTCTAATGTTTTGAATCTTATCCTAAGTTTCAACTTCCTCAACGTGTATCCCCTCTGTTTCTTCTTGTGGTTACAATAAAAAAAAGGACTATTAAACCAAAACCAAACAAAATCTTTGCTATTCAAATTGAACTAATAACTGAATTTCTTTATATTACCAACAGCAACCCATTAATAATTTTAAAATTTTTATTGGATAAAAAGATATCTTTTTTTCAAAAAAAAATGATTTTGTTAGAATTTCAATTACTAATTGAATCTATAGACCAAATTTTACATTCTATTAATCGATGTGATTAATACTGAATAACTAAATTTAATCCAATTTAGTTAGATTTTCGATTAAAATTGAAGCGTGATGATCCCTTGGCTCTCAAAAGTCACTATAGGCCATCTACTGATTAAATTGTAAAGAACATATAAGTCTATTGAATTGATTCCATCCCTCTTTAGCCCAATTATTAGATTGCTCTCAGGTCTTGCTTTTTTTTTTTTTTATAATAACTCATGGTGGTGTACCTCTTAAGCAATTGCTCTCACTCTATCTCTAATATTAATTGTGAATTTCACATACTCTATCATTTCTTTTTAAATCAATTGGTGTTGTAAAATGCACTAGTATTCAACAGTGATTCGATCTTTCACCTAAACTTTTACTAAGAAATAGTTGAAAGCATGCATCACTTTTTAGAAATTTTTCAAATATATATATATATATATATATATATATATATATATATATATATAAATTATAATAGTGACATCTTGATTTTATTTTAAATGCCATATTTTAAATTTTAATCCAATAATAATCACATGTGTCCGGACACTAAGATCTATACTCCCTCTAATCTTAGGATTTTGCCTCCCCCACCGCTAAGGAACCATTATTGTCACACCTTGACGAACAAATATAACCCATCAGCAAAATATTATGAGGAATTGAAACTAAATAATGATGGTTAGATTGCTCTTGGATTACAAAGTAAACACTTTTTTGCACATCTAACGAGCAATTATAAAACATCAGGCTCCACATGAATTAGGAAAGGACACGAATGATATCTCAATGCTGATCCTAATAATTAAAATTAGGTATAATCTTCCTTTTCCAATTCTTTCTTTCCCTAATCAAAGCCCATAAGTTCTATTTCTAGTGACTTAACACGTCATGTTAAAATCCAAATATCTCTTAATTCTTCTTAATTTTTTTCTCAAAACCTGCATTTACGCCATCACCTAATGAAACTCCTACCAGCGCATGCCCTTTCTCTTATTTTATTTTTCTGCTCGGGAAAAAGAATTATAAAACTATGCTTTAGTAACATAAGTAATGGCGACAACGGTAAAGCAATTGCAGGAACATAGCATTAACTTGAAGAAACTTAAACCAATCTCACAATATCGCACGGGCTAGAAGGGTTCCAATTAGTACCTAGATCAAAATGCATATGATTAATTACACTTTTAAATTCACTTTTAGCTTATATATATAAAATCTATGCCTTTAGCACTACAAATATGAGTGGGGTAGATATTGAAGTGATGAGCACTGGTCATATTTGTCAGAATTTGTGCTGCCACCGTCCACCACCGCCCACGGTCGTGGGCGGGCGGAATTTATATGCAAGGCTATGTTAAGAAATAAAATTCGGGGGTGAAAATTCTCCCACAGGGCAACTTCAATCCTTTGGCATTTTGTGTCTTCTTTGGTGATCTTGGCGTGATCTTGTGGCTCGAGAACTGGGAGGTATTCATGATTAGTTATAGTTTTTGTTTTCAAGAAAATAAGAAATTCCTTCTCTTTATTATGCTCCAAATATATATATATATATATATATATATATATATATATATATATATATATATATATATATAGTGCAAGTTTTTTTATGTTTAGAGCATGGATTCTGTAGCTTGTGAATTATAATTTTTGTATCTTTTCTTGGATAGTGCAAGTTTTATATATATATATGTAAAGAAAAATAAGGAAATACATATTTTTCCGGGGCCTTATTTATAACAAATTTATGGAGCTTGTTAATTTTTCTCTTAAACTATTGCCATTTATTATTTTTTTTTCCTAAACTAATTGCATGTTAGATTATCTCCTGAATTTGTTGAAAATTTCATATTACCCTTCTGTAGGACACGTGCCAATTAACAAAAAACGCTTATTTTTACAGTAACAAGGAAATAATTTGATATTTTTAATAAATTTTAGAGGGATAATTTAACATTTTTAATAGTATAAAATGTATTTTTTATATTTTAAAAAAATTTGAGTAGCTAATTTGATATTTTCAACAAGTTTAAGGAGGTAATCTAACGTACAATTAGTTTAAAAAAAAATATGATAAATAATGATAGTTTAGGGGGTAATTTATGTATTATCTTTTTTTTTTCTTTTCTCTTCTGTATTGAGTGTAGCAACTAGCAACCAGGAAGAATCAAGATCCAATAAGAAAGTTATTGTTTACTAAAAATTGTAAATGCCAAAAGGCAGAATTTGAACTGCTAGTTACTGCTCAAAAGTCTTTATATAATATACAATTCCAACTTGATATTCCACTGCTTTAATACAAAATTAATCGCTTTAAATTAAAAAAATTTATTATAGAATTTTAATTTTACTCGCATGAACATTATTATTATTATAGGACAGTAGGCTAGTTTTGAAATTAATAGCTTTAATGTTAGTCACAATTTTCGCAGGCATGATTACCATGTATTTTCATGTGGGACTATCCCATTGCAAATTTATTTTTTAATTTTTTATAAAAACAATTTTACCCAATCAAACAATTAAACCCCTACTCGTATAAATACCAAAATTTGACTATATTTTATTCATTGAGTTATGCAACTGACCGTACAAATACCGAAATTTGACTATATTTTATTCATTGAGCTATGCAACTGACACAATAACTTTATCATATCATATAAATAATATATAAAATTTCTAAGTTGACCTCTAATTCGTTATGCAACTGACACAATAACTTTATTATATTATATAAATAATAGATGAAATTTCTAAATTAATCTCTAATTAACGTCTCCCTTAACCTTAAAATCAAATTTGATAAGAAAACATTCTTTTAACAATATTGCAATTTTAGCTTTATCTAATTAATCTTCTATGAAATCATTCATATGCCATTCTTTTTCCTATATTAATGGATAGTCATCTAATAGCAAAATCTATAGGTCGAGTGTACATGCTAATGGGTAAATGGTGTTCAAACATAATCTTCGCACAGTGGCTGATTTACTTTGATTTTACAATCCAAGGGGGTAAAATTACTCCCTTGAACAAAATAGAGCAACAAAGTTATATTTTTAGCCAAAATTAAAAAAAAATATATGTATGTCATACCATTATTCTAAATAAGGATAATAAATAAACAGCGCATCGAACTTGACACCAAAAATCACTTGGACACTTAAATTTCAATTTTGACTAGATAGATATTTAAATTTGGCTTATTTTCATGGAATAAAAAAAGTTGTTCCCCCTCTGTTTTGGATTATTTTCATCACATAGGTTAGATTAGATTAGAATAAAAAAAACAAATAAAATTCAATGCTGCTGTTAAATAGGGCAAGAGGTTGCTGCTAAGTATGAATTCAATGCTTGAGTAAAAAAATTCATTAACAAAAGTTATCAATGAAAAACGGACAAATTTTTCCGTCGATAAATTTAAAAAAATAATTTATCTAACCATATCTTTCATTCATTTGCCACACTATTGTGTCTGCAACTTACGTGCTTTTGTTATCGGAAAAAAATGTATATTTTTTGCTAATTATATATCGAATAATCAAATTCAAGTAGTTAATCGGTCAAACTTAAAGTTTAAATGCTCAACTGATTTTTGGCATCAAATTGGAGGGGCATTTCATGTATTCTCTCGTCTAAATACTTGGAAAAAAAAAGTAATTTGCTGGGTGCGAACAGGCGGATGGAATTTCAATGTAGTAGGGGCAAAAGTGGATATATATACCAAAGAAAGCAGTATGTATATTTTAGATTATAAAATTTGATTTATATACAAAGCCGCAAATGAAAACAATTTCCCGCTACCACCAAAAATCAGATTTATAACAATACAATTTATGATTTTACCCACTCGCTTCACAAATCCATGCTACCACTATCAACCATAAAAATCCTCACGCGCTTTAAAACATGTATGCATGTTATTGATAAATTTAATGTTTGGATACGCACCTCATATATGCAAGTACGCACCGAATTATTGTACCAAATTATAGTATTATTTTTTGGCTTAATATATATTTTTATTCTTGAAATTTTTTTAAAAAATCAATATTATTTAACTTACTTGCGTGCAATATTCTCTCGAGTGTTTCGAAAAATATACAATGTAGCATCTATTTTAATATTTTCGTCAGTTTGATTGAAAATTATCAATTAATTATCTACGTGATTGTGTCATTTGATGTTCATGTGTGTATCTATGTAAGCGATCAACTGATAATTTTCGATCAAACTGATGGAAACATAAGACAGGTGGCTATATTACATATTTTTTTAAACATCCAGAGAAATATTGCACGCAAGTAAACTTTAGCGACAACATTATTGGAGCAAAATTGTACATCAAGCCTTTATTTTTTTATAAAAAATATTTTATACTTTCCTAATGCAAGGAGATGCCTATTATATCAGCAAGAAACAAATAAGCCATATCGACCGGAGCAAGCTCAAGAACTTATAATCAAATAAAACCTAAAGTAACAAGATTTGCCAAAAAATCAGCACAATTATTTTCTCATAATAGGCATGAAGGAGCTCCACATTTCAATCCTTTTTCATAAAATCATTGATAGAGTACAGCAAAGGTCTATAAGAACCTTGTATTAGATATGATATGTATGTTTTTTTAAAAAGAAAATCATATGTATGTATTGAATTACTCCTAACCTTTAAAATTATAAATATATTTCTAACTTTCATTTGGAAACAAAATATTCACTTTTTTTATTTGTGATCCTCTAGCATTCGATTTGATTTTTTTAAATTTATAGGACTGATTAATTCATAATCGAATAGATCCGTAACTGGCGATCCGTAACTGGAGACTATTTTTTCAATAACACTTATTTAATCCGTAAAATAATGATTAAATCTATTTTTATTTTAAAAAATTCGAATTTTTTACCCCCTCAAACTGGTCGCATTTATTTTTGTTGTTGGAAAGAAAGAGCGCTCAAGTTTGTGGAGAAATTTCGCGAAATATAATTACCAATGAATTGGATTTATTTTTAAATATTAAAAGTGTTCTTACTAGGGCAAAAGAAAATTTAAAAAATATGTTCCGTCACGTGCTGGGGCACGTTGTTTCCACGTGCGCGTGTGATTTCAACGAATCTCACAGTTATTTGGCTACTGGGGATTAAGCAACAGAGGCAAATGGCCGGTAGGGGTGTGCAGAACCGAACCGGAACCGAAAACCGAACCGAATTGGTTTTGGTCTGTTCGGTTCGGTTTCATCGGTTTTCGGTTTGTTCGGTCCAGAACCGAAAAAAACTTCGGTTTTATCGGTTCGGTTCGGTTTTTAAAATTGAAAAACCGAAGAAACCGAACCGACCGAACTTCCATCAAAACTCACCGTTTTGCATAGTATATTTGTTGGATTTATGGGCCTATTTAGGTTAAAAACAAAAAAAAGAGAGGCCCAAATATGGCCCAGAACCGGAAGAACCGAACCGAACCGACCGAAATTATTTCGGTCCATTCGGTTCTCGGTTCTATATACTTCGGTTTCGGTTCGGTCCTAAAATTCCTGAAGTTCGGTTTTCGGTTTGATCGGTTCGGTCCAAAACCGAACCGAACCGACCAAATGCTCACCCCTAATGGCCGGTTTGCAAAAATTCACTGCTTTCTTTTTAAAAAAAAAATTGTTTTTTGTCCAGAAAAAAAGGAAAAGTGAATAAAATAATTAATTAATTAAGCGGAAAATAAAAGAGGTAGATGGATACTGATAGAGAAGGTGATATGCTTTGTCTTTTTTTGGTTGACTAATGTACCCCTAGGAAAAATTTGCCTTCCCTCTAGTAGTTTGTTTTTGCATTTGTGCCCTTGTATTTTGTGTATTTGCTATAATAAGCATTGTATTTTTCAATTTTACCTTTTTTTTGGAATTTTAAATTTTTAATTGCATCTAATTCTCCCCTATAACATTTTTTTTTCATATTTTATTATTAAAAGGATTTATTAGAGATAATTTAAGAGTACTTTTTAAACAACTCAGATAATTTAATCTTTTTTTTTATATTTTTACTCTTTTAAAAAATAAAATAAAAAACTCAAGAAGTGCATATTTTTATTCTTTTAGAATTTGGGAACAATTTTCTTGTGAAAAATCAATGTATTTCTTAATGTTTTTAATTACAAAAAGTTATAGTCTTTTCTTAGGAAATAGACTATAAAATAAGGAGTGATTGTGTATCGATTTTGATTATAATTGAACTTAACTAAAATAGCATAAAACCGAATTTTGATAAAAATTATAAGTCAAACTCAACTTTTTTTTTTTAACTAACTGAACTGGAAACCGAATTTTTTGAAATCAAACTTATTAATAATTTAGAAAATTTTATTAGATAAAACGATATTATTTTTTAAAAAATTCATTATTTAGATTTTAACCGAACTAATTCGGTTTAGTTTTTTTTATTTTAGTTTTTAGTTAAAACTAAAACGTGGACACCTTATATTAAGTGATGATATTACCTCTACCCATATTTTGGTCTACCTCAAATAAATCAACATACAAAATCAAATAAATCAATTCAAACTTTTCACAACCATTTCAATTTAAACTATTCGTTATTTTTTTCATTCAAAACTAAATAAAATGCTAAATTGATGTGAGACCCACAATGCTAAGTTTGTAATATTTTGTAAAATTCACTATTTTAATAAAGTATTAAATAAATTTTATAAAATATTGTTAGTTCAGTATTTCATTAATTTTAGGAAAAAATTTGAAGTGTTCGAATTAAAACTGTTAAAAAAAACTAATGATCGATTTGTTTGATTTTATGAATTGGAACTTACTACTTAATTGAAATATACTGTAAGATATTTATAATTATTTCTTAAAAAATCAAATTTTTAATATTTTATATTTTATAATAATGTATCTTATTAAAACCACTATATGGTGCGGGAGTATTTTACAACTATGTGTCTTGTAAATGCAATAAAAAACTCATTTAAATTTTAATTTTTAAAGGAAAAAAAATTAGTTGTAGCAAGAGAGACAAAAATTAATAAGTTTAAGCTCTCAAAACCTCTTTCTGTTGTTCCTCCTTTTATTGAACACCCGAGGGCTCTATATATACAAATTATACAGATACATCTGGAGCTAAATAACTAACATCTAGAATCATATCTAACCAATAATTCTAACTAATAAAGAATTCATGTGATTACAAAGAAGGAAGTGTTAGAGTTATACTCAAACACAAACAATAGCAAAACAAACAGACAGTTGTTTTTGTTTTAGTTAAATCAGTTACGTGGGCTCTCCAATACCCTCCCTCAAGTTGGTGCGTGAGGATTACGAACCCCCAACTTACGAAGTAGAAATGCAAACTGATCTCGCCCCAAAGCCTTGGTTAAAATGTCTGCTAATTGTTCACCACTGCGAACATACACCGTATCAATAACACCCTTTTGTATCTCATCACGTACGAAATGGCAGTCCACTTCTATATGATTTGTGCGTTCATGGAAGACAGGGTTGGCAGCAATATGCATTGCTGCTTGACTGTCACAAAACACCTTTGCGGAGCTAGAATGATTTATTCCAAAGGACATCAGTAGTCCCCTAAGCCATTTGAGTTCACAAACCGTGGCAGCCATAGATCGATACTCTGCCTCTACCGAAGAACGAGAGACTGTGTGTTGTTTCTTCGTCTTCCAAGAAATGGGAGATCCACCAAGAAAAACAAAATATCCTGTGAGTGATCTACGAGTAAGTGGACAGCCACCCCAATCGAAATCACAGTAAGCTTGGAGCTGTAAATTGCAGTTAGCTTGAAGAAGAATACCTTGCCCAGGACTGCCTTTCAAGTAGCGGACAACACGCAAAGCTGCTTCCCAATGTTCCTTTCGGGGATGCTGCAGAAACTGTGCTAAAATGTGAACAACATACGACAACTCAGGACGAGTCAAACTCAAGTAAATTAAGCGACCCACCAGTCTCCGATATTGGTCAGGATCTGCCATTAACTCTCCTTTAGCAAGTGCAAGATGATGATGCTGCTCCATGGGAAAATTGGATGGTCGTGCACCTAACAGTCCAGTTTCGTTAATTATGTCCAGTGCGTATTTTCGTTGGCAGAGAAAGATACCTTCATCATTTCTGGCTACTTCAATACCCAAGAAAAATTTTAAAACACCCAAATCCTTCATGTGAAAACATTGACTCAAATATGATTTAAATGCACTGATTAACTCTCCCTTATTGCCAGCGATGATAAGATCATCGACATATACCAGCACAACTAATTGCGAATCATTTTGAATCAAGGTAAACAAAGAATAATCCGAATGTGATTGTACGAACCCATACCGTTTCAGTGCTGTAGCAAGTTTGGCAAACCAGCAACGAGGTGCTTGTCTTAATCCATAAAGAGACTTACGCAGATGACACACTGTTCTAGGATGCTGAGCTTGAAAACCAGGAGGAAGCTTTATATAAACTTCCTCTGCCAGATCGCCATGAAGAAATGCATTATGAACATCCATTTGGTGAAGTTCCCATCGTTTAGTTGTTGCCACCAAAAGAAGTGTACGCACTGTAACCATCTTTGCCACTGGTGCAAATGTTTCATTGTAGTCGATCCCTTCTACTTGATTGTTGTCAAGAATCACCAACCGTGCCTTATATCGCTCAACAGAACCATCTGAGTTATACTTAATCTTGTATACCCATTTGCTTCCTATCGCTTTCCTTCCTTGTGGCAAATCAACAAGTGTCCAAGTGCCATTTGTTTCAAGGGCAGTAATTTCGTTTCTCATAGCTTCTCTCCATCGAGCATCCTTCACTGCTTGATGATAAAATTTGGGCTCCACATTGGCTGTTATGGCTGCTAAGAAAGCTTGATGCTTGGGAGAAAAATTAGTGTAATTCACATAGTTAGCCAAGTCATAGGACATACCTGAGGATGGTGCAGGTTTGGATGAAGATGCAGAGGGGCTAGTGTCTTTGCATTATGCCGAATAAGTCACAAAATCTTTCAGCCGTGTAGATTGTTGTTTTGATCTAAAACCACGCCCAAGTTCTTTTTTGTCTTCTTCTTCAACTACACGTTCAAACTTGGTCTCTATGTCTAGAATTCCCTCCCTTAATTCAGCACCTTCGTTAGCAGCACAATCCAAGTGCTCGTCTTCTAAGGCATGAATATCATTTTGTCCAACTCCATCTCCTTTCACCTCCTCTTCAAAAGATTCTTTTACTTGGAATTTTTCAGATGAGATTTTATGCTCACTGATTTGAACATGACCAGCTGCATAAGGAAATTCTTCTTCACAGAACACCACATCACGTGAGACAAAGAAATTCTGTGTCTCTAAATCATACAATCGCCATCCCTTCTGTCCAAATGGATATCCCACAAAAACACACCGTGCACTTCTACTAGCAAATTTATCTTTGTTCCTATTCAAATTCCTTGCATAACACAAACACCCGAAAGTCCGAATGTAGTCATAATTAGGAGGCTTACCATGCAATGTTTCATATGGCGTTTTTCCTCCTAGAAGTTGAGAGGGAGTTCGGTTGATCAAGTAACCAGCAGTCAGCACACATTCGCCCTAAAATTCAATTGGTAGGTTTGCTTGAAATCTTAAAGCTCTCGCCACATTGAGTATATGACGATGCTTTCTTTCCACTCGTCCATTCTGTTGCGGAGTTCCCACACATGAAGTTTGATGAATGATTCCATTTGTAGAGAAATAGTTTTTCAAACTTATGAACTCAGTTCCATTATCGCTTCTAACTATTTTAACGTTCTTGCCAAATTGTCTCTGAACCATGGCAACATAATTTTGCAAGATACGTCCTACTTCAGTCTTATCTGTTAGTAAATATATCCACACACTTCTGGAAAAATCATCGACAATGGTAAGAAAATAGGATGCATGACAAGAACTTGAGACTCTGTACGGTCCCCACAAATCACAATGAACAAGTCCAAATATTTCATTAGCTTTATTCCCACTAGAACAAAATACTTCCCTAGTTTGTTTAGCTTTAAAACAAACATCACAATTTTTATTCGAACCTAAGTTAATTTTAACACCAGGAAGTAATCCTACTATCTTGAAAGAGGGATGTCCCATCCTTCTATGCCATAGGTCGCACGACTCTATCAACTGAGCTTGGTGTGCTTGAGCCGGTAACTCCTCCTTGAAATAATAAAGCCCCTTGCATCGTTCACCCGCTCCAATCACCGTCCTCGAATTACGGTCCTGTATTAAACAAAGCTCATTAGTGAATAACACATCGCATTTCAAATCATCAACTAACTGTGAGACAGAAATCAAATTGCAATGTAGTCCTGGAGCATAAAGAACATTTTCTAACTGCATGTGTTTTCCCATGCGAAATGTTCCTTCTTGCAACGCTAGCATTTGATTCCCTTTAGGTAAACCAATAGGACATCCTAATATCTTATTTAAGCTGGTTAGATTGCCCAAACTTCCTGTCATATGTCGATTAGCTCCGGAGTCAATTATCCAAGTAAGATTTTTCTTACCAATCATCTTCTCAGCAGTCCCTGGTTTGCATGAATTCAGCAAACTATGAATGGCTGCCCATTGTTCACTTGTCAACTCTCCAAAAGTTGGAAGATTCTTTGTTTCTTCAGCAGATTGCCCAACGACATGTGTAGCATTAACTCTTGTTGCAGCTCTTCCTCTTCCTGTATACTTGCCACGACCTCGACCAGAAGTTTTTGGTCGATCACCCCACCAATCTGGGTATCCAATTAATTGAAAACAACCCGCAGCCTCATGCCCTTCTCGATTGCAATGTGTAAAAACAACACTTTGATCTTTAGTTTGGACCATAAAGCTGACTGTCTCGCTTTTGATCTCCCTGCCTTTGGAGACATTTCGAAATCTTTCCTCTTGACACATCAAAGAATAAGCTTTAATCACACCAGGCAATGGAGTGGAACTCAGAATAGTTGAACGAACTGTCCCATACACATCATCTAACCCCATCAGGAATTGATGAAGTTTTTCTTCTTCTCGTTTCTTAGTTAATTCAGCTGCAATGTTGCACTTACAACCCCCACACTTGCATGCGGAAATCATATCATAATTGGCCAGCT
Organism: Excoecaria agallocha; assembly: GCA_037975025.1. Lineage (NCBI taxonomy): Eukaryota > Viridiplantae > Streptophyta > Magnoliopsida > Malpighiales > Euphorbiaceae > Excoecaria > Excoecaria agallocha. Next base: position 58,153,103 of record CM075812.1, on the reverse strand, counting down.
CTTCCCATAACTGCTTCAGTTTGGCATAATAATTCACTAGTGATGATCCTTGTTGTTTGCAATTAGCAAGTTCTGCTTTCAGCTGCTGTATTTTTGCACCATCAGTCACCGAAAAACAGTCTTTAATATCATCCCACAAATCTTTTGCAATCTCCAGGTGAGTCAGAGTAGATCTCACTGTTGGACTAATTGTGTTCATTATCCATGACACAATCATGGAATTCACAGTCCACCAATCTTCCAAGTTATCGTCATCTTCATCAGGTTGGGTCACGGTTCCATCAATAAACCCAAATTTTTTCTTTGCTCGCAATGCAGTTCGTATTGAACGAGCCCATTCATCATAGTTATCTTCCTTCAACTGCACCTAGGTTATTATATTTCCAGAATTATCATTTGATGACAAGGTGTATACGGATTTCTTGTTTTCACCTGCCGTTACGTCTTCCACTCAAAATTTTTTTTTTAGCCAATCAGGTGTCTGCAGGCTCTGATACCACAATAAGTTTAAGCTCTCAAAACCTCTTTCCGTTGTTCCTCCTTTTATTGAACACCCGAGGGCTCTATATATACAAATTATACAGATACATCTAGAGCTAAAGAACTAACATCTAGAATCCTATCTAACCAAGAATTCTAACTAATAAAGAATTCATGTGATTACAAAGAAGTAAGTGTTGGAGTTCTACTCAAACACAAACAGCAGCAAAACAAACTGACAGTTGTTTTTGTTTTAGTTAAATCAGTTACGTGGGCTCTCCAATAAAAATCAATAATAAAAACCCACCACACCACATTAAAGCATAACTTCAGAAAATCGGGCCAGCCAAGCAAAAACCGGAAAACCCAAAGATCATAAATAACCCCATTTCAGGTTGATTCAACTAGGGGTATTTTCGTCATTCCAATAAATTACAGGTGTCGAGGTGGCTTCCTACTCCTATCTTTCTTTCTCTCTCCCGTCTCTGCATCGTCCTCTCTCTAAAAAATCCCCTGTTTTCCCCTTCTTTCTCCCAAGAACCGACCTTTGCCCTTCTCGATCCTTTCCTTTCCATCTCTGCCCCTAACCTTTTTCAATATCTTTCTGTTATTGAAATCCTTTCGGATTCTTCAATTGAATTCAAACCCATCAAAAGGCGTTTACAGATACGTATTTGCATATCCATAAATGTAAAGGTGCATGCTTTATGAGATATAGGTAAGCACTAATCTCAATTTGAAGGAACCCATTAACCTAAGAGAAGGGGAGAGGAAATTCCAGAAGGATTTTTCGATTTTTGATTCACATATGGCAAACGGAACGAGTGCTAAGGATATGTTAGTGGGGAAGGTCCGGCCACGGCTAAAACGTGAGTTTGAGTTCGCGTTCAGGACTCACTCGGAGATCTCTGGTTCTTTGGGTCGAACCCGGTCTGGGCGGTCGCAGAGTGAAGTTTCCCCAGCTAAAGGGAATGCAGAGAGATCTAATAAGAAGAGATTTAAAGCCAGCGGCCTCAAGACAGAGGAAAAGGTGAGGGCTTTGGAAGAGAAAGTTGTGGGCTGTGGAGATGAAGCAGAGGCTAAAAGTGATGTGGTGGAATTGGGGAGTGGAGATGAGGAGGCAAACATTGGTTTAATTGAATCGGTCCCTCTTTTACTAGGTGGGAAAGTAGATGGTGGAGATGTGGAGGTTGTGGAAGCGAAGGATGATGGAGCAGCTCCAATGTGTGTAGAGGGTATGAAGAATGAACCTGGACAGGATGCAAATAATGATGACTTGCAGAGAGACGTTGATATGAATGATGAATGTGAACAAAATTTGGAGAAAAAGAGCGATTCGGATGATGTTGTAGTCGATGAAAGATTGAAGGAGAGTGATAAAAACGTTGCATGTGAAGAGGGAACTAGTGGGTCAATGCCAAATTTAGTGGATGAGGCTTCAAAGAGCAAACTTGGAGAAATGATAATCAATAGGGATTTAGAAAGCAATAGTGAATCGAAAGTAAAGAGTGATGGAACTAATGTTTGCGCAGAGGGGACTCTCAGTTCATCTTCAATGACTAGGGTTCAAGAAAGCAAGAGTGATTTAGAAGTAAAGGGCGAGACGACGAATTATGCAATTGAGACATCGCCAGTTTTGGTTAATGACAGTAATGGTAGGGTGGGGGAGAAGCCTATGAGGAGGTTTACCAGGTCTTTGTTGAAGCAGAAGACTGAGGCAGTGAGAGATTCCATTTATGAAGACTGTGTAGAAAGGAATAAAGGGCGAGGTATTTCTGGTGGTGATGAGGGTTTAGTTAATTCTACCAATGCTAATTCCACTCCACAGTTGAAGAAGTTAAGGAATGAAGCTATAAAGAAGTTCCCTTCGAAGTTGAAGGACCTTCTTGATTCAGGCATATTAGAGGGAATGAAGGTGAAGTATATGCGGGGATCCAAGGTATGATTAACTTTGCCATAAATGTTTTGTTTAATGGTTTTATATATTGTTCTATGTTAGTGGCTCAAGTCTTATCTTGTATTAATTGTAGACAAAGTGGCCTGTAGAAGCAGCAGCAACACTGCAGGGAGTTATTCAGGGATCTGGGATTCAGTGTTTTTGTCGTACTTGCAAAGGAAATGAAGTGAGTAATTTGTATAGCTTTGAAATATAATTAATCCTGTTTTAATAACTGATCACGGTTGTTTGCTTAATTATTGAGTGTATTTTTTTTCTCTTTGTAAACACAGGTTGTTACTCCTACGTTGTTTGAGCTGCATGCTGGCAGTTCGAATAAACGTCCGCCTGAGTACATATACCTGGAGAATGGGAATACGCTTCGTGATGTGATGAACTCTTGCAAGGATGCATCATTGGAGACCTTGGATGAAGCTCTACGGCTTTCTATTGGTTGCGCTTCTTTGCAGAAAGCTGCCTTCTGTCTGAATTGCAGAGGTTACTTTCACTTAAACTTTGCCTCACAACTTGTTTTTGGTAAAGTATTTTTCAGAGATTGAAGTGCTGTGATCGCTTATAGGGGCAATTGCTGTTGCCGACTATGGGAAATCAATGATATTATGTAGTCGATGCACAGGGGGGTTAGATTCTCAAGTTGGCGTGCCTGTAAATACAGATACAAACAAAGGGTATGTGGCTCTTTATTTGGTTGCATATTGGAGTTGCTGCATATATGTAAACACTTAATTTGATGAATGACTTCTATTTGGTTGTTATTTCTTGCCTTTCGTACCGGGGGCAATTGGATAATGGACTATGATGCCGCTATGCCCCTGTTTCTTGTTGTTGACAATTATCATACCTACTTTGGCACGTGGCTTTGGATGGTAACACATTACTGGTTACCTAGTCACGAATCAGAGTGGTACTGGCACGCATATGATTGATCTGATGGTTTAGCATTAAGTGGTAGTCTATCTTGTGTACCAATTGAGATGGGTAGATTCAATTTGTCCTTTTTGTGTTTTTCCTAATATTTCAGGGACCCTATGGAAGTACCATTCTTTTAGATTTTTGATGGTTAATGTTGATTAGGGGTGAAAACAAAGCTGGTGCTTTTGCTTTTTCTTTAACTACTACTACTACTATTATTATTATTATGCTGTTATAGCTTCATGAAATTCTCTTGCTCTTATTACCTTTCTCTCCACAAGTATTACACTTGTAGCTTTTTTATTTTTTTTATTATGTCAGTGTCCTCGTGTCACATGCTGGCTACAACTTTATGCAAAATCAACATGTTTGTTGTTAATGAATTTTAACTGTTGCTGGACAGGCCCATGAGACACAATCTAGGCTCAAATTCATAGATGTTTATGTTCATTGTTGCATTTTCGGGATGTTAAGAGTAGCGAAACAGTTTCTTTGCTGCAAGATACCTGAAGATGGGAACTTTTCTGTTGGTGTTGTACAATTTTTAATATGCTTCTTGTCTTGTTTCAGAACACCAGAACCAGGTCTTGTTCCTAAATCACCTGATAGCATGGTAAAGTCTAGCACATCAAGAAGCAAGAGTAACGGAAGACTTACGACAAAGTATTCTTCTCCTTATCTTTCTTCTTTTTCTGCTTTACAAGTTTTATCTTTTTATTTTTAAAGCCCTTGCTTTCAGATTCAAGACCTTTTAAAAAAATAAAATTTTCCTGTTCAGTGTTCTAAGATGTCAATGTTTTTTTGTGTTGTTAAATAGGGATTTGCGGATGCATAAATTGGTTTTTGAAGAAGATGTATTGCCCAATGGAACTGAAGTAGCTTATTATTCTCGAGGAAAGGTTGTTGCTATAATGATCATATGTATACTTTGATGCATTTGTTTAAACAAATTTCTTTTCTGAGTTGCATTTCGTTGTTGAGCAGAAATTATTGGTTGGATACAAGAAAGGATTTGGCATATTTTGTTCTTGCTGCAATTCTGAGGTAATGATTTTTCTATTGCTTTACATGGCTGTACTGGCAATTTGATTTTTCCAAATTTAATGTGCAGGTGAGCCCCTCGCAATTTGAAGCTCATGCTGGTTGGGCATCACGTCGAAAACCGTAAGTATATATATTTGGAATTGTTTGATGGTCTTGGCCCAAACAAATTGATACCTTGATATATCAGTCAATAACTCAATAAGCTGTACAGAATTGCACATTTAAACAATAATGTGGGGAATAATGCCATTGTTTGTATTCTCATTTTATCTCAATTTAAATCATCTTAAAATTGCTCATTTTGTTTGTGCAGGTATCTGCACATTTACACATCCAATGGGGTTTCTCTTCATGAATTGGCGATATCTTTATCCAAAAATCGGAAGTTTGCAACACATGAAAATGATGACCTCTGCCAGATTTGCAGAGATGGTGGTGATCTTTTGTGCTGTGATGTATGTCCAAGATCTTATCACAAAGGTGAGCCTTTTGTTATTTTTGAATAATTTGTGGTTGTTTCTAATGTCCAGCATAAATAATTTAGTTTGATTACCTTATAGATAGAGAATAAACCTTTAAGGTACAGGAAATGATCTTCAGCCTTCCAGTGCTTAATCCTTGTGCAGCTGCTTGTTGACTTGCGTTAGATCCATAGTCATTTTCCTAGAAAATGGCTTCATCTATACTTTGTTGTCCTGATGTCCATCATAGTAGCAGTATCACTACATATATTACATTTTTTGACTGAATTCACTGTTGCATTACTATTCATCTGCCTTCTCTTTTGATTTTAACCCAGAAGGTTATGGCAATCCCATTGGCAATGAATTGGATTAGGGAGACTAGAAAGGTGATAGCTGCTGCATTTTCTGCAAAGAATAGATACTGTTAATGTAGGCTAAATCTTGCTTCCTGCCTTTAATTTCAGAACGTTTCAAAACACAAATATAAATGTGTGAAATACGGTGTGGATTTGTATTTATACAACTGGTGCATACATCTGTAGCTTTCTTCTAATGTGTATTTATACAACTGGTGCATACATCTGTAGCTTTCTTCTAAGTAAAAATCTTGATCCAAGTTTGGTGTAGTACACTTAAATTAGTACGATTATGTTGGTAGTTGGTATTTCATAGGCTAATTTGAATTTATTTATTTATTTGTTCGGCATGTGCAATCTCTAGGTACTGCATTTGGGTTTGCTTAGATTAATGTTCATTAAATTTCCTTACAGAGTGTCTTGGTCTACAAGAAGTCCCAGCTGGTAAATGGTATTGCAAATTTTGCTTGAATAACTTCCAGAAAGAAAGGTTTGTGGAGAGTAATGCAAATGCAATTGCTGCTGGAAGAGTTGCCGGAGTTGATCCTATAGAACAGATAACTAGGCGATGCATTCGCATTGTCAAAACTCTAGATGCTGATTTTGGTGGCTGCGTGATATGCAGGTGGAGTGCTTTTATCTCAGTAAATAAACATGGATGCCTTAGTCCATCCATCTCTTCTTTTGGCTCTTGTTCTTTGTGTAATCCTAAAATGTGATATGACCTTCAGATAATAGTAAATTGCACTGGAACTTTTATATTAATGGTTTATGGTCATTTTCACATGTGTTTGGTTATTTGGAAAAATGGACCATGGACATCATAGTCATTTTTGTGTATATTTTAATGTCCTGCAGTTTTCTTCGACATTTTATTTTGGTCTTAAGTGTAATATTTTTCTTTTAACAATTTCTTGATCTATGCAGAGGCCATGATTTTTCCCAGGAATTTGGTCCTCGTACTGTTTTACTCTGTGATCAGGTATTCTGTGTTACATTTCTAATTGTGAACCTTTAGTTGCACTGCTTTCTAATTTGTGCTGAATTTCCCTAGTGTGAGAAGGAGTTTCACATTGGCTGTTTGAAAGATCACAACATAGAGGATCTCAAGGTGCCATTATATTTTCTTTTTCATGCAGAAATTTATGGTATCAAAGTGTTTCTTCACTCTATAGATTTTGACACAATCTGTACTACAGGAGTTGCCTAAAGGGAAATGGTTCTGTTGCTCAGACTGCAAAAGAATTCGCTCTGCTTTGGAGAAATTGGTTCTTCGCGGAGAAGAGAGGCTTCCAGATTCTTGTCTAAACTCTTTAAAGGGAAAAAATAAGAATTCAGAGACTGAGGGCAGCATTGATGTGAGATGGAGGCTTCTTAATGATAAAGTAGACTCTTCTGGTGATACTGCAGCATTATTGTCTGAAGCCCTTGCTATTTATCAGGTGAGTATGTGGTTATTTCTAAGTCCAGTCTTTGTGCATAAAAAAGCTTCCCCAATTGAAAGATACTGTATTCAGTTAGTTTTTATAGAAGTGTGTCATTCGTGTGAAACTTTTCTGGATATTGCATGAGGTTTTCCCAGTCCAAAGCAGCTTGGTGATGACACACATGCAATTTGGTTATGTTCATCTGCTTATTCAACCATGAATTAGGAGCATGTTCAATTGTTACTAATCACAGACATTTTTGCTCTTATTTTCCCCATTTCTATCTTGTCATTATCCTCAGGAACGTTTTGATCCCATTCTTGTAGCTGGAACTTCTGGCAAATCGAACCGTGATCTCATCCCATCGATGGTTTGTGGGTAAGAAAATTTTTGAGTTGTATGCAAATAATATTTTGATAGTTTATGTTTCTTATGAAGGCCCTATCCTTCTATCTTTTTGTCTGATTATAACTTTTTGTGCTTAAAATTTGCTGGGAGATGCAAGGCTGTCAAGGATTGATATTATTTAGATTTGACATTTAATTAATTTGTACTTGTAAAGTTAGAGACGCCCTTTTTCATTTTGTATCATTTTCTTAGCTTGCAATCCAACTTATAGGGGGTGTGGGATTGGTTATAGTGTTTAAATACCCCTGGAACTTAGTTATGCTGTCGGTTAAATGTTGAAAACAAATGATTTTCGTGATGTTTTTTATGGTTCTACATCAAAATGATTTGATTGATTTATTTTGCAGAGAGAACTTCAAAGGACAGGATCTTGGTGGAATGTACTGTGCCATATTGATTGTGAAGTAAGAGTTTTGAATGGATTTGCTTGCTTCATAATGTTGCATGAAGGATATTTTATACTAATTGCTTCCCCTTTGTTATGCAGCCAAGTTGTTGTGTCCTCTGCAATCATTAGGTTCTTTGGGAGTGAATTGGCCGAGCTTCCTTTAGCTGCAACCACTAGCAAAGCACAAGGACAGGTGATATGATGCCTGCATCTATAAATCCTCTTTGTTCTACTATTGTGGGTATCTGAGGAAATAACATTTCTGACATAAGTTCTGGTTTTTTAATATGTAGGGTTACTTCCAGGCTTTATTTACTTGTCTTGAGAAACTACTCGGGTTTCTCAATGTAAAGAATCTTGTACTACCAGCAGCTGAAGAAGCCGAAACTATTTGGACAAATAAATTTGGATTTAAGAAATTAACTCAAGAAGAGGTGCGTGCATATGTTTTCATGTCATGTGTGCTACATTAAGTATTGTCATAGTTGCTTCTGCTCAAGCAATGGCATCAAAGCAGTTTCATCCGATTTTTCATAATTTTCTAATGCTCTGCATATGCTCGAATAACCTTATGTTTTCTGCATTTGTATGCAACACAAGTTGGACACGAACTCTCATGTCTTGATATACGTTTCCCAACTAACAATTTTTATAACCAATTTTAACATATACATAGTGTTGTTTTGCAGTTTGTAAAATTTAGGAAGAATTATCAAATGATGGCTTTTCAAGGGACCGCAATGCTGCATAAGCTAGTTCCAAAGTGTCGGATTGTTGGGCGGTCAGAAGGCGGCTGAATGGCGGTGGTGGGGCATCAATGCTGCAGAAGTCAGTACCCCTTCCAAGTGTTAGATCGACTGAAGGTGTTTGATTGTATTGCAAATATTGTTTTGTTGAAGTTGGGGAAGCAAAATTTTTGGGAAGCCTTTTCCATGTACAGAATGTGTTTCTACATTTAGTGTACAGGATAGTGATGGTTACAGACAGTTGAAGCTTTAAGGGTGACTAAAATTCTTTTTGTAGAAGGAACTTGCAGAAGGATGATAGGGAGTTGGTAGTGCTGACTTGCAAAGTTTTGAAATAGGTGGATAGATTGTGGAATCTTGTTTTTGTTCTTGAAGTTAGAATTTTAAACTGCTCCAAATTATATTCTGTATATAAATACTGTGTCTAGGAATGACTAATAATTAACCAAGTTGGGATTCTTATTAGGGCATTTTAGCTCTTCTTCCAATACTCGTCAAAGTGTTTTTTTTTTTCTTTAGTTGTTTAAGTACGTTTTAACATACTTTTGCTTTTTAAGTAAATTGGAAGGCAAAATATAATTTTAGGATGGACATTTAGCTGTGTATATTATTAATATTGGTTGCTTCAAATGGTTTGGTCGTTGTTTATTTTAATTATCAATATTGGTTGGTTTAAATGATTTGCTACTTGCATATTTTAAATGAAGTTTTGAGTTCGTAGTTTGATACTGTTTTTCTTAAATAAGGTTCTGAGTTGGATATTGAGAAAGTTTTACGTTCATAATAAACTAATTCTATCGAGTAATTGTACTAAAAAAAAATCTAACAGTGTATATATATGTAATGTCTTGGCTTGTTTCCATTACTTATATATATATATATGTTTTTTTAAAATTATATTAAACAGATTTGCTGAGACAGCTAGAAAGTTAATGAAATCTGAAACTCGAGATGTTGATATTTGGAGTGAATTTTTTATTTTTTTCTCAAATTAACAATTATTTTTTTCAACCGATTCTATTATAATATTTTTAAAGTATTTTCCTTTATATTGCAAGAAGATTTACTAGTTATGAAGGCGATCCGCGCGACAAAATATCATATGATATATATTAAAGAAAAATAATTTTATAAAGTATTTCCGAAAAAGGTAAGTTATTTATAAGTGGAACTCTGTAAAAGATGCTTTCAAAATTTAAAAAAAAAAAAAAAAGAAAAATCTGTAAAAGATAATGATTAATATTAACTAAAAAGAAGTGAGTAGAACGTTAACGAAATGAAAATTGAAAGAAGAAGGGAGAAATTCAAAATTTAAAATTTAAATATCTATAGGCTTTCCATTTTTCCATACTAAAATAATCACACAATCTAAATTATATTTACCATTTACTCCTTTATCTCTATTATATTTACACTCTTGTCCCCATACTATAATAACCGATACATTTTCCACCCTCTCGTCATTCTCTCTGTTCATTTCACTCTCTCGCATTCTGTGGTAAGATTGTTTCCTTTCAGATTCTCAGTCTCTATTGGCTTCTTTTCACGCTATTCTTTGTTTCTTGTTTCAAATCGCTTCGTCTTTGACAGATAAGAAATTGTTGAAGTTCGAGAGCTGAACTGAAAAGTAGAAATTGATCGAGATTAAAAAGACCTAAATCGTGGAAGATGGGTCAGATCCAGTACTCTGAGAAGTATTTCGATGATACTTACGAGTACAGGTACTGATAATTGTAATTATCCCATTAGCTTTTCTCATTCTTCGTTTTTGGAAAATAGTAATAATAAAGAGTTTTTATATTGATTGAATGATCCGTTTGTTTTTTTTTTTTTTTTGATTTTGATGGTGTTCGTTCAGGCATGTAGTTCTTCCTCCCGAAGTGGCCAAACTGCTTCCCAAGAATCGGCTACTCTCTGAAGTGAGTTACCTTTTAGGGTTTTTATTTTGTGGTTTTAGTTTCATTTCGATTCCTGGTTTTATTAGAATATTAGTTTTTTTCCCCGTTAAATTGAGTTATTCAAACTTTTGTCTTGATCATAAGCCTGATTAGTATCTGATTTCAAATTGACTGTTCATAGTTTCTGATTTCAGATTCAATCCTAGTAAGAATAAGTAGAAAAATGAGTTGACTTTGCTTGCTCGGGCTTTCAATTTGAATCTATTTGTTTATGTATATGCAATATCCATTGCAGTTAATCATAGGTGTTGAATCACAGTAAGTTTGAGACGAAAACTCCATATTTTCATTCTCCATGCTTGTTTGCATTGTGGGCAGTTGAGTTTATCTCCTGAAATTCTGAGGAATGTTAATGTTGTGTTCATGATTTTGTCATGTAGAATGAATGGCGTGCCATTGGTGTTCAGCAGAGCCGTGGCTGGGTTCACTATGCAATTCATCGTCCTGAGCCACACATCATGCTCTTCAGGAGGCCTTTGAACTATCAACAGCAGCAGGAGAATCAAGCTCAACAAAACATGCTTGCTAAGTGATCGCATTTACCCTCAGATACGTTGAAAATGTTAAATACAAAACATACTATAGTTTATGCTCTGCGTAAACGCTATGGATAATCTGGGATTTTCTGGCTGTCGTGTAATTCTCTTGTTTAGAGAATTTGACATTAGGCTCTTGTTGCTTGCCTCCGTGTTATTGGGCATTACTTGATTAAAATATATGCTTTTATCTTCTAGTCTATTTGATGGATGTGATTGATAAAAATCAAATTGTAGTTTAAATTGTTTATTATCGTTCTTGTCTTGTGGCATATGTGGTTCTGGTTATTGCCCATTCAAAATCACCCAAGTTAGATATTGTGTATGTGGGTGTTTGAGATATGTGGTTCTATTATTCTTGTTCCTACTTTTGCTAAGTTTAGCTTAAGTTATTTATTGCATGCCTTATGGTTTGTCTAAATTGTATCATGAATAAAATTTTTTAATTAATTTAGCCTTTATTTGGATGGGAGAAGATGAGAGTAAATAATAGTAGAGTAACTAAAAGTAACTTGATTTATTTTGTTTTATAAAAAATGCAGAGTAAGTGAGGGTAGAGTAAAATAAATTTGAGTAATTAGTTATTTTATATCTCAAAAAATAGTCACTGTCAATTTGGAAGTAAATGTGAGTAATTACATGTTTATTTTAAATTTTAAAGATTCGTTTTCAATTATTTTATATTTATTTTAGATTTGCTAAACAATAGAGAGTAAATAACAGTTACTCTCAATTATTTTACTCCCATTTATTTTTACTTGCTCTATTTTCATTTACTTTCATTCAAACAAAGTCTTATTAATTCATTTAGTTAAATAAGTTATTTATTGTTTTATGAGTTTGTTATTCTCTGGAATCAATTATAAATATGTATCCTACCGAGTATTTAGAAACTGGGGGAATTTTAATTCATATAGGACGCTTTTTGCCTCTTTTTTTGGGAGATTCACTGCTTCAACAATCTGAAATTGAGCATCATGAAGATATATCATATGCTTGAATTGGATCTCCTCTCTCATTTGTTCATTGCTGAATTGAATCTTTTATTGGTTAAGCATTGTAAAAAAGAAAATGGAAGGGATTTTCATTCGTGATAAATGATTTACGTCTTCCTCTTCCCATTAGGCCTTAATAGAATTTGAAATGAAGATTAGGAGCCGAAAAAAAAAAGGACTATTTTGGTGCGCACATGTATTGATATACACATTATGTATTATGTTATCAAAATTAAATATGATTTTATATTTTATTCAACTGTCCACATATAGTATGCAGCTAATGCGTGTGTATAGCGGATTTTATCAACATAGAGATCCAAATTCTTGCCTTCATTACTTTATCACTATTTTTTTTTTATTTTCTCAAATAAATCGTGAATTATTTCGAAATAATATTAAATATATCTGAAAACTTACAATAGCTTGCCAAACAAAAGATAATAGAAAAAAGAGAACAAGAACTTTGAATCTCAGTTTCTCTCATACTTTTTTATCTTATTAAAGTAGAATACTTTTTTTTTATTTTAATCAATTTAATAATTTTTAGTTTTTTACACGGATCAAAAAATAAATTAATTAGATTGGTTTTATAAAATTTTTATTAAAATTTACTAAAATTTCATTTTATCAATCTTCTATCATTATACATGCCCGTTCTATTAAATGCTTTTTTTTAGTTGTATACTTAAGGAAAAAATAAGATACTGTGTAATTAAAAATACTTGAAATTTAAAAATTGGCAAGTTCAATGAAATTAAAAAAAAATTCTCATAAGTTGCCAAGTTAGGTGGATCGGAGGGAGTACAAAATATAATTAATGTCTTTTTAGCTAAAATTTGGGGAGTCCTGTTGAGTCCACAGGGAGCTTGGAATCAGGATTGAAGGAAAATAGTGCTTCAAATTGATAATAAATGTGTTGTGTCAACTACTATGAGTAACTCGACTATTCATACGTTCCACAGTACTATTGTTCTTTGTGCCCGCAAATTACTTGATCGCGACTGATAGATTATAATTCGCCATATTTATAAGAAAATAAATGTTGTTTCAGATTATCTTGTTAATTGGACGTTCAATCAGAATTTTCGATTTATCTGACATTTTTCTTGTCCTACTGGTTTGCATAGCATCCTTGCTTTGGATGCAATGGGAACTGTGTTCCCTATCCTAGTCTTGCTGTAATATTTGTTTTTTTTTCTTTCCTCTTCCAACATACATATATATATATATGTTCTCAAAAAAAAATTATATATTACTCACTACAACACATTACAAGGTATTACTCCAACAATGGTAGAACTTGCTCGTTTATTTGGGCCCAAAGAAATTGAAAGCCTACTCTTCAAGGCCCATCTGAGCCCAACCCGTTATTATCTATCTTCCCCCGTCTTCTCCATCGCTAATGCAAATGCCTCAGCTTGCTGAATCGTGTTTTCCTTACTCAATGACTCGGTCTTGAAATTGGCATTTGCGATACTGGTGACTGAATTTAATTTGTAGGGTTTTTCGTATTGGTTTCTTTTAGCTAATTGCTGTTTTGATTATGCGCAAAGTTTTTAACTTCTTATTTCCTGATCTTATGAGTGACGATCCTTGCCCTCTTGAATTGTTCGTTGTATTTCCGCTGGATCATATGAGTGAGGAATATATGCAAATTTCTTTAGGGATTATTATTAGGGTCACTTTGCTCTACTGATGAAAGTTTGGAACTTTAAATTTATTGATCCTAATTTTATTCCTAGCTTTCACAGTAATTTTAGTTGAATCTATAGGCATATGCACTTCTAGTTTTAATTTAACAAAGTTCAGATGGTAATTTGATACTCAAGTAGTTGAGGCTTACAACCTTTTTCTAATTGATGGTTTGAGGGAGTTTTTTTTTTTTTTAATGTATTATCCAATTTTATTTTCATTTGGCATTGAAATTTTCTTGTCTTCTCTTTGTAGATCATTACTTTCATACTGATCAAATATGAGCCGTCAGCGCAATGTTGTAGTTGCTATTGGCTTACTAGCTTTTGCTGGTGCTGGCTTGGCATTTCCCTTTTATATGGCGTAAGTGAAACAAATATTTGTGAATATTTCTGGGAACTTACTCTTCTTCATGCGTGTGATGTTAGATTAATTATGTCCTGTGTTATCCAGATCATCTAAGAGTAAACCGGTGATCGATTCATCAAAGCCCTTGCCACCACAAGCAACTTTTCGAGGGCCTTATATAAACACAGGATCGCGTGACATTGGACCTGACCATAGTACTTACACAAAGAAATTATGAATTTTGGCTAAACATTCTTGTTGAGGCAAACACTAGTAGGCCTCTTTTCTTCAGTTTTCAATTAATTTAGCATTAGCTTATGGTTTCTTTCTTTCCTGTTGTGATTTTTATTCTCTACATTTTCTGTGGAGTCTAACCTAGACATTTTAGATGAGCAATAGCTCGAGAATTACTCTCATGACTATGAATAAATCTAGGAAATTGAATTTCTAAAGAGAATGATGTTTTTATCTGTGCATAATCTCAAGGTTAAGGATAATTATGGCATAATGCTATCCCTTACTATGTATGGAAGTGAATTTTTAGAGAGAATGTGTTTAGTTGCCATAAATATAACCCTACAGATTTGTTATAATGAACATAGGAACAGGACATAATTTAATTGATTTCTTCTGAACCGTACTATGCATGGGTCAGTTTGATGAATTCTATTGTTGTATCGTTATATGATAGAAAAATACAATTCTCCTGTTTAACTAATTGCTGATAGAGAATCTTTTTGCATGATAGCATGTCTCTACTCTAATTTCCAGGGACTCGCAAAATTTATGGCTTTGCCAAGGCTCGTTATTACATTACCAAATTGTCCTGAGCATGATCTTTTTTCTTCAAATCCTATCAATACCGAACCATTATTTGTCATTGAAAATGCCAAAATGTATGTTTATAATTAGGGATAAGGTAGTATTTTGCCCTTGATGTTTGTCTTGAGGCTCTATTTTGTCCCTCAAGTTATTTGTTGTAGTTAAAGTGGCACAGAAAGAGTTTTAAAATAGGGCATTTTAGCACCATTCTCAACTGTAAAGGTACTTTTGCATCATTTTTAAGGACATTTTAGCATCCATTTCAAAAATTATGTGGGCATTTTTGCTCCAAAAATAATTTAGCCAGTTCTGGGACAAACATTAAGAACAAAATAGTACCTTTTCCTTTTAATTAATAGCAGGAGGATGTAAGTTGTTCCAAATGCTTAAGATTAGGAAGTTACTGCTCGTAAGTTTTCTTGCAATTTTCTCCTCTTGTCATATTGAGCTTGAGGAAATATGTTGTTTTTTTTTTTCTTTATGTCTTGCAGTATATTCAGTCATTTTCTTGTGGTTCATTATGTTGATGCTGTTTGCTTGAAGCACTGAAGTGTGTAAGTTCACATTGGCAGAGACTAATACTTGTGTTAAGCATAGAAGAGAGTTTTGCGGTTGATTTGGATTGGCATGGAGAGGAATAGAAGACAAAGTGAGCCACCCTTTTGTTCATCTTTGACTATATGGACAATCTTTTTGTGAGATAGATTCAGACAGGGGAATGCTTAAGTTATTGATTATAATGTGGTTGTCTATGGCTGCTCCAAATTCAAAGGTAGACTATTCTGTTGGCTTCGTTGCAAAAGTTAAGAACTTATGGCTACAAGCACCTGCATGACTTTCAGAGTTCTGTTTTTCCTGTTTTCTTTTTTCTTTTTTGTTTTCGCAAGTTCCAATTGGTTTCCCAATTCTCAATTTTGGGGTAATTTTCTTATGGCGTTCTGAATTTTGTTTTACATGGAGTAAGTTGATTTATATATACATATATAGATATGTATATGGGAAAAAGAAATTTAGAAGGCTTAAAAGATGCAAATGTTTTGAGCACATTGAAATCTCAAACTTGTGGTTGCAAATCAGTCCATGTGTATAATCAGTAATTGACTTCCATTCCACGAAACTTATCTGCTACGTATCACGCCGTCTCTAAAAAATATCTCTTATAGACAACTTAAGTACAATTCAATTTTTGTAATTTATTTAGCAAAAATTCATTGTAGATTAATTTCTAACAAATATAATTATAAATTTTGTATTAAAATAATATTAATTCTGCTATATTTGCTATTAGGTTTGTGAACTATTGAATTCAAGTATTAACTTGAATCTTTCCTAATAAAAAATGATGTATTTTTTTATTCATTAAAAAGATGTGCAGAACTTAGCCTTTGAATTAGATGAGAGTAAATAATGAGAAAATTTTTTTATTTATCTCAGTGAAGGAAACGAGAGAAATTAAAATAATGTATTTTAATTTTTTTTATTATTTAGTTGCTCTTAATAAAATATAAAAGAAATTTACTTTTCTCATATGATTAAAAATAAAAAATAATCCTTTTTATTCATTTTTTTTTTCATTGGCAAGTAAATTTTCTCCATTCTTAGTTACTCTCAGTTCTTGGCAACCAAACAAAGGACTAGGATTCGTTTGGCTGTGACCCACAGAAAAACGAAATTCTCATAGCAGATAAGAAGAACATTCACGCTCCAAACAGAGCTTTCATTTTCAGGTCTAGAAGCTTGGGAAGATACTTCCACGCCCCCATTAGAAAGCTAAAAGCTTGCACGCAAACACCTTTATCTCTCTAAATCCATCTCAGAACTTAATAAACAAATCGAGAAAAAGAAGTAAACTTAAACTAACAAAAAAAATGGCTTTACTCGTCTCCGCTTCATGTATGCCCAAATCTTTATTATTTCCCACATCACTCGCACAAACCCACCTCAAAGCTTCCTGCTTTTTGTTTAACAAAACCGTTACAGGCGAAAAACTGCTACGAAGAACCCAGAAATTGTTGCCTCTACACGTGGCGGCACCTCCATCACCATCCATACAGAAAGAGGAAGAAGAAGAGTATAAAATTGACGATGAGAATGAAGAAGGAAGAGGTGATTCCAAGTTTTCTTGGAGGGATCATTGGTACCCAGTTTCCTTGGTTGAGGATTTGGACCCTGAATTGCCAACTCCATTTCAGCTTCTGGGTCTAGATTTAGTTCTGTGGTTTGATAGGAGTAATCAAGAATGGGTTGCTTTTGATGATAAGTGCCCCCATAGACTCGCTCCCTTGTCTGTAAGTTTGTAATTTTGAGTGATTGTTACTTTGGATTTTCATGATTGAATTGATTTCTTCTGTTTATCGATTGAAGCAAAAAATGGGAGCGACAATTTGAAAGTTTGGTGTATGCATCTCCTTTACTCTTTTGATGATTTTCTACAATTTGATAAAGCAGATATCTTTTGTTTTGTAGGAAGGGCGGATTGATGAAAATGGACATTTGCAATGTTCATACCATGGATGGTCATTTGATGGGTGTGGATCTTGCACTACGATTCCTCAGGCCTTTCCTGAAGGTCCTGAAGCTCGTGCAATTAAGTCCCCTAGAGCTTGTGCTACCAGATTCCCTACAATGGTGTCCCAAGGTCTTCTCTTTGTTTGGCCAGATGAGAATGGTTGGGAAAGAGCTCAGGCCATCAAGCCTCCAATGTGATTGATCCTTCTTTTGTTTCGCTCCATTTAGAGTCTATATGATGATTAACACATTGAACTTGATGCTGCTGTGCTTATATTAATCACCTGCTTTCTTATTTGAATTCTCCAGGTTACCTGATGACTTTGATAAACCTGAGTTCTCAGCAGTTACAATTCAGCGGGATTTGTTCTATGGTTATGATACACTCATGGAGAATGTCTCTGATCCTTCTCATATTGATTTTGCTCATCATAAGGTACAATCCAAGAATTGTAATTGAGGAATTGCTTGTTTATTTCTAAGAAAATTTATAGCTGCCCTGGGGTTACAGGATGTAAATATATAGTTCTTGTATGGTGAGTTTTGATATTACTAGTAAGAAAATTTCATTAAGAGGCCTAATGGTCTAGCATTGATGGGCTGCACCAGGTATTGTACTCATTTATACAATATCCTGATGGGCAAAAACTTTTATGCATAAGTTATAAACAGCAGGGCATAATTGGCTGAAAGCTCTGATATGCCAATTATATTAACCCTGCCATTTTGGAGAAACAAGTTTCCGTAAAATTACTAGGGAATGAACAGAGAGTTTTAATTGACATATCAGGCTAGAAACTTGGAGTTTACTCGTAGCTTAAAAAAACCTTGATGCAACTTAACTTTCAGTGACTACAAGCCATTGATAATAGTCAAACTTAATATTCACATGCCCTATATGTGTAAGCCCTACATACATTTGTAAGGATTTTGCTGATGTTGGATAGGTTTTTATTGGAAGGTTCTTTCCTTTCTGCTGAAAAGTCGGTTCTTGATATCATTTTCCTGTCAAAAGTCTAGCAGCTGGCATTTAATCTCCTTAGCTGGGAAAGATAATTTAGTTATGCTTGCTTCTATTGCTATTGCAAAACGTGCTCTTCTTTAGTCATTTGGTAACATGAATTCTGAAATTCACAAGTATTACTGTATGTTCCAGTGTTTAACATGAAGTGGTTTTTACTGTGTAAAATGTCCTTTTGGGTGAGGCTAGAGATTAGAATTTTGATTCCTTTTGGCTTATTGTATTGCTTATCATGAGAAATGAATTTGCAGGTTACAGGAAGGAGAGATAGAGCTAAGCCTCTGCCATTTAAGTTGGAGGGTAGTGGCCCTTGGGGTTTTGCTGGGGCCAATGATGGAAATCCGCGGATCAGTGCCAAGTTTGTTGCACCTTGTTACTACATGAATAAGTAAGCATTACCCACGTGCGTAAAGAATTAAATTTCTATACTTCTCTAGGAACAACTTTTGTGTTCACATTCAATGTTTAATGAAAAATTTCTCCTTGATGACGCATTGGTTGCCACTGAGCCTGCTTTACCATCTCCTTTATCTGCATTAGAGTTTTAAACCATGCCCCTTGGCTGTGTATAAAGTTTGGCGTGACCTTGAACATGTTCTATTTATCTCCACCCAAAGTGTGAAGGCAAAACACAGATGCTTCTGACTCAAAATTTGGGTGCAATGCTATTGGATTTTCTTTTCTAAATCAAAGCTCATTCTGAGAACTAGGTTGTTGTGAGTTGTCTGAAACCTATTGCAGTTTAAATCTAGTCATTACTTTTAATTTCTTGCAATGAGTCTTGAACTCATCTGATGAATATCCTAAGGCGTGCTTGATACCATCCTTGTGTTCTTCCAGGATAGAGATTGACACAAAACTTCCTATAGTTGGCGACCAGAAATGGAAAATATGGATTTGTTCCTTCAATGTGCCAATGGCACCCGGAAAGACACGTTCAATTGTTTGCAGTGCTCGAAACTTCTTTCAATTCACCATGCCAGGGCCTGCCTGGTGGCAGGTATGTACATTTCACCTCTGCTTGTTTTGTTTTATCTTCCTAGTGTCTGCATGGGCATTCCAATTGCTTGTCTATTATCTATTCAGTCTTATAAAATACTAGTGTCGTATCTTTTTAAGAGTTGCTAGTTATCTTATCTAGTTTAGTAATCACCTGCGCTCCATTGTGTCTTAACTTTGAATAGCATTTCTTTAAATATCTGAGAAATTATCTAGAGAATTTCATAGTCCTCTTGAAGGTTTAAACTGCGGACTTTTCCTGTCCCAGCCATTTCCATCCAAACTATTGTATTAGTTACACATGAAAAAGGCATTGAATCAACAAGTTCTAAGTCTTTTCGTCCATGATGTCATTGTGAGCTATGAATATACCTTTGCAATTGATTGGTAAATGGCATCATCTTAATATGTGCATCTATTCTCCTTGTTTTTATATCCCAACACATGTATCTATCTATCCTTATCTAAGATGGTGCTTTATTGTGAGTGATGCGTGTTCAGTGGCATCGCGGATCTTATTGTGTCTCATTAGTAATGATTTACGTATATATATAATGCCATGTGAAGTTCTACTGAGTATATGTTGTCATTTTAGCTTGCTATGGATTTGTACAATAATCATTATAATCTGATGCTGAAGCAATTTCTTCACAATCTCCTCGCATCATACCTTGCAAATTTAACAAGTATTGATTTGGAAACGGCTGTCGATCTCATCGATGTCATTGCTAATCCAAATTGTGTGGATATTAGGTGGTTCCAAGATGGCATGAGCACTGGACCTCAAATAAGGTATACGATGGAGACATGATTGTTCTTCAGGGTCAAGAGAAGATCTTCCTTTCAAAATCGAAGGAAGCTTCGGCTGACATAAATCAGCAATACACAAAACTCACATTCACACCAACCCAAGCAGATCGCTTTGTCTTGGCTTTTCGAAACTGGCTGAGGCGGCATGGCAACAGCCAACCTGAGTGGCTTGACTCGAACAAGCAACAACCTTTGCCATCAACTGTCCTATCAAAACGTCAGGTACTAAGAACATTCAACCTCTGCTCATAAAACTCACAACTTCATTTGATTTTGAAGGCATTTTCTGCTTTATGCCAGATGCTGGACAGATTCGAACAACATACCCAGAAGTGTTCGTCTTGTAAGAAAGCATACAACGCATTTCAGACAGTGCAGAAGTTTCTGATAGGTGCAACTGTGGTTCTCTTTACAACTTCTGGAATTCCTTCAGACATAATGTTAAGAATCCTCTTGGCTGCCATTGCAATTACAAGCGCAAGCTTGGCTTTTGTTTTACATAATCTAGAAAAAAATTTTGTATATGTTAATTACGTACATGCCGAAACTGATTAACATATCCATTTTGTATAATTAACAGGAATTTACTTGTACATATTATGTCAAAAGATGAATATTTTATCTTGTTCAAGCTCTCAGAACCCAGAAAGAAGTTCCAAATTTCAATATAACATCGAAATCGAGAACTCGTTCAATTTCTTTGCAGTCGTTGAAATTCTAAAGCAGCACCGAGAAAACAAAGCTCATCTCAAAAACATTACGAATTGCAAAAGTTTAAACAATATTAGCATCGTAATCAAAACATTAACAAATATATAATGCAACATAATTTCATTCAAGTGCATGAAATTACTTTAGTTACAGAAAATACCAATTCCAAAAGAGCAACTATGAACCCTAAATCAACCATGAAGTCGAAGCCTTTACAACAAGAAAGACTAAATTTCATCACAAAATGTCCCAAGTTAAAAATCTAAGAGCTAGTGAACTTAGTAACTGCCTTGGTACCCTCAGAAACGGCGTGCTTCGCCAATTCTCCAGGAAGAACGAGTCTAACAGCGGTTTGGATCTCCCTGGATGTAATTGTGGGCTTCTTGTTATACCTAGCGAGACGCGAAGCTTCCTGGGCAAGCTTTTCAAAGATATCATTGATAAAGCTGTTCATGATCCCCATAGCCTTGCTTGAGATCCCGATATCTGGGTGAACTTGTTTCAAGACCTTGAAAATATAGATCTTGTAGGTCTCAACGCTCTTCTTCGCACGCTTTTTCTTCTTGTCGGCTCCGCCCTCCTTCGGCAGTTTCTTCTCAGCTCTAGGCTTCTTCTCCGCCGGGGCTTTCTCCGCCTTCTTATCCTCGGCTGGCTTCTTCTCAGCGGGCTTCTTCTCTGCCTTGGGTGCCATTGAAATTTATGAAGAAATTAGAAAAGATTTCTGTTGCTATTGTTATTTCGATTTCGACTTTGTATGCTTTGAGAGATTTGTGATGCGGAAGTTTATATATAGAAAAGAGGAATGTGATTTGATTGGTTGGATTGGGTAGGCACGGATCGGTAACGTGGATTAAAAGTGGACCGTTTAGATATTAATTGCTAGACTGGACGCGTAGGATTGTTTTAAAGTTAGCGGGGTTTTCGATTCGGGTATTTCCGCGGGTGGATCTGAGGGAGTGGCAGATTGATGATGTGGACGGTGGAGTTGAAGGGAGAGATATTTGAACAGTGAGGATTGGTTTTAGGATATTTCTGGCCTTTACCTTGAATTTTTAAGTATTAGCCAAATTTTAAGTTTCGCGGTCCTGGTTTGTTTAACGCGGGCAAACCAAAAATTTAAGTAAATTAATGGCTAACGCGGGAATTAATGTTGAGACGCACTTGGAATGCAATTTTATCCCTTTTTTTTTTATTAAACGATTTTGCACGTATCAAAATCATTTACTTAGAATTTCACTCATATATGATCAGAAATGTGTGAGGCGTATGTGGAAGAATTTGAGCGGATAACCAAGATAAATTGAATTTGTAATAAGAAGAGTATGGTTGGATCGAGAGTCAACATTTTGAAACTCAAATTAGTAAATTTAGAAAGAAAAAAATAGAGTAAGAAGGTCTTAAGAATGCATTGATTTTTATATGTTTGAGCTATATATATATATACATATATATATATATATATTTGATATTTGTCCGTACATACATTTGAATATTAGGATTAAATATTATGAAACAATATCACTGATATTGCGTATAAGTGGACTGAATTGCTTATTGAATGATTATCAATTGAGTTAAAATTTTGTCATGAATTGGACTTTAAAATTAATTGATAATACAACTAAATCTAAATAATAATGAATTGGACTAGGTGTTTTCTCTTTTATAGGCCTTCAGTAGTCCTCTACTCCTTGACCAAGTCACTACTCTGCGATTCCCTACTCTTCCTTTGAATATTAGAAGAATATCATTTTAATACTTTCGTTGAGAAGTATGAGAGACTCGTAGAGACAAACTAAGCATACCGAATTCGGGGATGATGATCGCCCAAATGACAACGGCGATAGGTATGAATCCACCATGCAAGTGAGTTATATCGACAAAACTCCCACCAGATCACACACGCAAGGAAACCTAATGGGCCCGAAACTTCTCCCACAGAGTTAGAAGGCGAGAGTAGAAAGGACACTACTCGTCTCAGAAGTACATCCTTATGAATTAGAGAACCTATCGATGAGGCTAGGTCTGGCACTCGACTCGAGGCATACATAACCACCACTTGTTAAAAGGGTAAAGGAGAAATGTCGATCCTGGATAGGAGTTACTCCTTTCGAAATGACCCGACCTATACCCCGAAAAGATCGTACTCACATCACACATACCTCGGTGATGATTTGGGATACATGTACACTACAAAAAAAATATCGAAGAAGAAGGCCAAAGGAAAATATGGTTCATTGGCTGATCAAAATGAAGAATGGTTCCTGAAACATATCAAGAAATTCAATTTAAGGCATCTGCAAAGGCCACTATTTGATGGCAACACTATTTTTCCATTCAGCAAAGAAATAAGGATATCAAATTGCTGAGCAAATTCAAAGAAATTAAAATGGTCAAATCGTTGGCAAAACCGATCCGAAGTGCCATATCTCTGAATACCTGACGCAAGTACAAATGTATTCTTTTGATGATCAAATATTCTGTCGAGTATTCCCCACCACGCTAGCGGGCGAAGCCCTATACTAGTTTATAATCCTCCTCCAAAATCGATCCATTACTTCAAATAGTTGCACGACTTATTCACCACAAGGTTCATTGTACAGATTAGGACCCCTAAGACTATTAATGATCTGATCAATCTAGTACAGGGATTGGATGAAATGTTGAGGGATTACATCGATAGATCATAGAGCCTTGCTTTGGAAATAAAAAACCTTTAACATGATGTAGCAACTAATGCCCTTGCAAGAAGCATCACTAGTGTTCAATTATTTGAATCCATCACTACTCACCCCCTGATCGATTTTGCCAACTTAATGGACAGAGCGAACCAATATATACAGTTGGACGATGCCTTAAGGGTAAGAGGCCGAATGAACTTGGTTGTGGAAAAAATACACCCATATAGATGGGGGGACAAGAAGAGAAAAAGCCCAAATAGAGCGGGATCACTGAAGGGCCCAGGCAAGAAGAAATAAGTCAAGTGTGGCAAGATTGATGACTCCCAAATAATCCGGTTAGAGCCTACACTTTGCTCAACTCTTCTCCAGCCAAAGTCCTCATATGGATTAAAGAAAAACATGGTAAAGTGAATTGGCCGACGAAAATGTCCTGCTAAATGGCGTATAAAAGGGACAAAAGCAAGTACTGTGAATTTCACAAAGATACAGGCCACAACACCGATGATTGTAATGCCTTGAAGAACGAGATCAAAAGGCTCATTCAAGGGGGCTCCTTGAAGAGGTTTGTGGGACAGATGAATAGAGATTCATGCAAACCCCTAACCCTCGAGGATAGCCAATCGGGATCCGACGAGGATGAAGAAAGAAAAAGGCCTAGAGATTCTACTCAGTAGAAGCAAAGATTGGGGGTCATCAATATGATCACCAGAGTATCCTCATACAACAAGGACTTTTCAAAAAGAAAGAAAAGAAAGGGCGTATACTTTTCAGCAAAATCCAAGAAACTATTCGAGGTCACCATCTCCCCGAAGGACATCAAAAATTTAAAATTCCCCCATAAGGATGCCTTAGTGGTCCAGGCAGCATCAAACACTTCATTTTAAAAGAATTCTCATTGATAATGGGAGTGTCATAAACGTTCTCACCTTTAAAGCCTACAGAAGAATGAAGTTACCCATTGAAGAATTAAAGCCTGTGATGACACTACTGATCGGACTAGCCAATGCCATTGTCCTAGTAGTCGGGTCTATGAAACATTTCATGGAATTGGGTGATGAAATAATAACACACACCTGTAAGATGATTTTCATGGTGATGGATATAAAGTTCGCGTACAATGCCATATTGGAAAAATTGATATTATTTTAGGCTGAAACTGTCACCAACATCTGATATATGATAATAAAAATTCCCATAAAAAAGGAGTGTTGACCCTGATAGACAACCGGAATGCCTTCAGAAAAGCTTACATTGCCATGGTTAAAGAGGCAAAACATGCCCTGATGATGCTGCCTGGATAGAAAAAGCAAGAAGAAATCGATCGGCCGAGAATAAACCCTGAAAGCGACCTTGTCACCAAAGAATTATTAAAAGAAAAAAGTATAAAACTCGAAGCCACCATATCCAGAGAAGTGGAAAAGGAAGTTATGCAAGTCATGCTGCTAAACCATGCCTCATTCGCTTAGAAAGCAAGTGACATTCTGAGCATATATCCGAAAGTGATCGCTCACAAGTTGAACATTTACTCAGATCACCCCCCGACAAAGCAAAAACTCATAAAGCATGCCCTCGATTAGAATAAATTCATTTATGAAGAAATTGACTGTCTTCTGAAGGTAGGGATGATTAGGGAAGTCCATTACCCTAAATGGCTCACAAATGACATCCTTATAAAAAAGAAAAGTGGCAAATTGAGGATGTGCATGGACTTCACTTATTTAAACAAAGCTCGCCCTAAAGACAATTACCCACTTTCAAGCATAAAACAGATGCCACTGCCTATCTACTCCTTATTTGATGCTTATGTTGGGTACCACCAGATCACGATGTGGCTACTCGACCAGAAAAAGACAAGCTTTATCATGGATAATGACACTTTCTACTACAAGGTCATGCTGTTTAGATTAAAAAATATTGGAGCTACATATTAACAACTGATGAATAGAATCTTCAAGTATCAAATCGAAAATAATCTAAAAATATACATTGATGACATGATCATAAAAAGTAAGAGCCCTGAGGATCATCCAGCTAATCTAATTAAGGTATTTGATACCCTTTACAGATTCCAAATGCAATTGAACTCGGAGAAATGCATCTTCAGAGTCCCCTTGGGAAAATTCCTAGGATTCATGGTCTCAAAGTGAGGAATAAAGATGAATTTCAAGAAAATTAAGGTAATAGTAGATATGCGACCACCCAATAGTGTAAGAGACGTTTAAAGGCTAAATGGAAGAATAACCACATTAGGAAGATTTATTTCCTCCTCTGCCAAGCGATGTGCACCTTTCTTCAAGAATTTGAGAAAGAACGACACTTTCACTTGGGGAGAAGATTGTTAAAAAGCTTTTAAAGAATTGAAGCAATTTCTCACCAGTTCACCTTTGCTAAGCCGGCCTATTCCCGGAGAAAAACTCTATATGTACCTTTTTACCTTCGAAAAAGTTATAGCTACGGTACTATTCAGGGAGGCAGGGAATCAACAGCTACCCATTTACTACATCAGCTAAGTCTTGAGAGGTGTAGAATTAAAGAAAAGTCTGACCGAACAACTAATCTTGGCTCTCATGATGAGTATAAGAAAATTGAGATGATATTTTGAGGCACGTACGATTTTCGTGCGAAAAAATCAGCCTTTTTGGAAGATACTTCAGATGCCAGATTTGGAAGGCAAAATTATTAGTAGGGCTACCAAATTATAATATTTTTAAGTAAGATATGAGCCCAGAAGCGTGACCAAATCCCAAGCTTTGGCTAATTTTGTTGCGAAATTTACTGGATAACCTAAGCCTGAAGCACCTGAAAAAACCTTCTGGGAAATGATCATAGATTATGCCTCTAGTCACCAATTTGGTGATTTATAGCCTGAAATATAGTCTATGAATGGATGGACTTTTCCTATTTAACTGACAGATCTTCCATCAGATAATTATTATTAACTCATCAAAGGTCAAAAAAATGGTAAGGTGTATTTTATCCTGGGAAGGAGCATATAACCTAAATTTTTTGTCTAGATCAGGCATACAGCAATAATTTCAATTGATAAATTGACTTGAAAAGCAAAGAGCAGGCAAACAATTGTCAAATCTCACAACTACAGAACAAAATCAAAAGCCTTCAATGTGGGAGATCTGGCACTAAGAAAAGTAGATGTTGGCCTAGGGAATGTAGGAGTAGGTAAGCTAATGCCTAACTAGGAAGGATCTTATGAGATCAGCAAAATCCTGAGCCAAAGCACTTACATACTATGAACTTTGGATTATTTGGAAATTCCAAGGTCATGGAATGTTGAAGTACTGAAAAGGTATATGTTGTAACCTCACTAAAATTCTATCAATTCTGGATAAGTAACACTGTCCCCTATAATGTGTCTTTTATAATAGTCGTATTTTGGTTGACGTTGTTTCAACTGACGCATTCCCGATTGAAGATTTCAAATCTTGATCAACAAATTCTCGATCGAAGATTTCAAATCCCGATCGATGCATTCTTGATTGAAGATGTCAAATCCTAATCCACGCATTCCCGATTAAAGATTTTAAATCCTAATCGACGCATTCCCAATCAAAGATGTCAAATCCTTATCAATGTATTTCCGATTGGAGATCTTATACCCTGATCGATGCATTCCTAATTGAACATTTAAATCTCAATTGAAATGATTGATGTATAAACTATGATATGTTCCAATTAACATAATTCGAATCCCAAACAAAAATCTTATAAAATTTCAAAAGTTACAACTATACACTATCAACAAGATATGTAAAATTCAAAAGCCAATGACAAGCAAGGAAATTGATACTCAATCACATAAAAAGATGGCCAAGAAAAGGATTTGGTAATCATTCAGACATTTAATTATCCCTAACATTCCCACTCAAATCCTCTTCATCCTCTTCTACCCCTTCATCTTCCTTGTCAGTAGGAGGATCAAGGAGGCAGAAGGATTGTCCATAAAGCTAAAGTCCTATCAAATGAACCACTTAGGACACTCAAATTGTAGTCGACCAATAAGATCACTTTGAAGCTATCCTAGATAGCCGATGACCTCATTTTTTTATTATCGAGATAAGCCAAATGTGTTTGGTGAATGAAGTCTAACTTCTCTTTGAGTTCTGTATTAATAGATTCGATCGATCTAACATTTTTCTGTAATTCTTCCACTTGACAAGAAAGTTGGTCTACTTGTTTAGATAACTCCCTAATCCGAGCATACTTCTCCACACAAACCAACTCGAGTTGAGAAGCGTGATCGTCCTTAATAATAGCCAGCTCTTCCCTTAGCTTTTGCTCTGAATGCGACTTTTCATTCAACTTCTCCTTCCATGCCAAATTTTTTCCATAAAGACGCATCGCACCTTGAATAGCCTAAAAAACTGAAAAGGAGGTTAATGGAGCTCATAGCAATGCCCAACAACCAACTGAATTTGCATTTAGCCGACAAGCATTCAAGGTAATCTCTACAAGCTCGCGTCTAGGGGAAGTAACCGGCTCTCTCTCCCTCATATCCTTTTCGAACAACATACCTTTGCCTAGAAAATCTAACACTTGAGGGTTCTGGATAGAATAATCTCGATCGTATCAATGAATTAGGATTTCCTTTAAAGAAATATTTTCCACATCAAAAAGAATAGGAACAGGAACAGGAGTAGAAGATGATGACCTCTCTAGCAAATCTTACTCACGAGAATTTGATTGAGTCATCTGATCAGACTAAAGGACCCAGTCAGATGGGCAAGAAGTGGTTGGCTCAGCTTGTATAGGAGAACTTGTTGTTGGAAGGCGAGCCTCTCCCGCTCCCTTAGATGTTTTGCCCCTTAAAACCAGTTTCCTCATTTTTGCCTCCCAAGCAGAGTGGTCTTCTTTTTTGTGCAATTTTCTCTTTTTCTTTTTCTTTTGCTCCTCATGAGCCTTCTTGGTCATCTCGGTAACCTCTTTCTTCATTTAAGGATCTGTGAAAGCTACAAAAATCCAAGAAAAATGTTAAAAAAAGGGGGAAGAAAGAGAGAGAATAAGGATAAAATTTGTAGATAATAATGCATGTATGCTCATGCTCACATTCGGTCTCGGCA
The DNA here is from genome assembly GCA_037975025.1 of Excoecaria agallocha. Taxonomy (NCBI): domain Eukaryota; kingdom Viridiplantae; phylum Streptophyta; class Magnoliopsida; order Malpighiales; family Euphorbiaceae; genus Excoecaria; species Excoecaria agallocha. Next base: position 58,124,762 of record CM075812.1, on the reverse strand, counting down.
ACTTACAGACCATCTAGAGAAGCTAAAAGACTCAAGGAGTTGATCGGGGTTGTCCGCATGATCAACAATGTACTTTATCAGCTTCTCTATATTCGATTTGTAGATATCTAAACTTTTAGTAAGATTTTTCAGGTAGGTTAGGCTTCTCTAATCAATGCAAACTCACCCCAAACTCCCCTTTTACCAACTAGAAAATTATCTCTAAAAACTTTAATCGAAGTAGGGAGTGTGAAAAGTCTCCTATTATTCCTGCTTGTGAAATTGCACTTTGGTCCACCGTCCCGACCATAGAGATAGAAAAAATGAGTGAAAAGTTCGACACTTGCCAAATCATTACAGATTATCTTAAAACAAGTTATGCTCCTCCAACCGCTTGGATTGAGCTCGTCAGGAGCAACCCCTTAACTCCTGAGGATATTAATCTCGAATGGCCTAAAAAGAAGCCTAAGCCTAGAATTCAAACTGTTACGGTGACAAATTAACCACTCATTCTCATTCTCTCCAAATGGACCATTAAAGACTAACATGGAAATAGGACACAACAACAGCTCAACTCCCTCGGGTATATTATATTTTTCTCTTAAGCTCTTTACTTGAGAAGTCGAAAGTCTACTATATTTGATCAATGGGTCTTTCTGTTGGTATTCTCTAAGAAATTTGGTATCTAAACTGACTAACTCATTACTACTAGAGGCCATCCTCAAAGGATTCGAAACAAGGAAGGTACTCTTAATCTGTTCCCAAGAAACAGTCTTCAAAATAACAATGAAATTGGAAGACATAAAAGCAAAGGAAGGCTAACGTGGCAAATTTCAACGCAATCAAAACCATGCGTTCGAACTTGGAAAGCCTTGAGAAACCTCTGGAAATTGTACGGACCAATGAGATGCAAGAGAAGGAAAATGTAAAAATTATGCAAAGTGGAAAATTGAAGTTATCTTCCCCTTTTATAGCAAGCAAAGATAACTTCCCTTGTAAATTGAGAAGAAGTCCCGTTAAAGGCATGCCACTTGTAAGCTAAAGATTGGTCCTCAGAACGACGATCACCTTTCCTAGAGGTACAATTTATCAGATGGCTGCCAACAACAAAGTGCTCTGACAGCTATCTCATCGGGCACACGAAAGGTTTTCATGCGTTTTAAATCTCAGAATTTGAAACTTGAAACCTGAAATGCGATAGGCAGGAATTCCCAAATGTTACCATACCGATTGGATTGTCTATAGGGAAGGGGGCAAATGACAATACCCCTCATTTTCAGCCTAATCTCTTGGGCCCAAGGCCTAAAAGAAATGAGGCCCAAATGGTCCAATCGTCAACTCTCTTGATAATGTCAATTCGATCATATGTCTGATGCCATCGCCCACAATGTCGCATCTTCGACGCTCCTCTGCTGGCCCTATTTTTGCAACCACCCTAGGCACCGGATCTATGAAATAGGTACTCAAACACTTGCCATGTAATGACTATACTAGATAATCCTAATTACTGTTACTAATTACATTCATTAATCCCATTAATCCTATGACTTATATGTTGATGATGCATATATGAGCATACATACATACATTCATACTATCATATGTTATTAATTATTCTTTACATAACTTTATAATTACATGCCTTTACATACAAATATTTGGATGTAACCAAAAGAGATGCAAAATCAATCCCATACATAAAAATGCTACTTCTATTCTGATGTCAGCTTGGGAGATTGTTAGCTTTGTCCCTGAACAAAACTTCTATCCTGCGAACCTACACGGATAAACACCCGTACTAAGCTAAAAAAAAGCTTAGTGGGAAACAACTAATGGGTTGATAACCACTCACAGTAGTTACCACCAAGCATTCATTACAATAAAATACAATGCATTTACTGGATTAATAAAAATATAACAGTATCCTTTAATCAGAACAGTAACATATTTCAAACTGTATATGCATATCATTATTTGCATCAATGGCCTACGTAAATTCCTGTGGGTGTGGATAACGGGTGCGATGGATACCCGAAGGTATCAGATCAGGAGGATACCCGAAGGTATCTATACAGAAGTCTCATGTAGAGACAAACAGAAGACTCATAAGAGTCAAACAGAAGACTCATGAGAGTCAAACAGAAGCAGCTGCGATGGGAACCCTATAGGCATGCCTATCTATCCACAACCAAGTCTCTAAGTGCAGGCATAACATATCATATTTCATATATCATGAAATTTCATCACTATAATTCAATATAACATTAACAAATGCCAATAATTATAATATTATGCATTCTCATCTTCATAGCATAATTAAGAATCATATACTGTAATTTCTTTGAAATACATTCATGTATGTTTCTATTTTGAGTAATAGAAACTCACCTCTCAATTAACAAGCAAGCCTTGCATTTATGGATATTCATTTTGCTATATGACTATAATTTAGGATGATTTATAAGTTTAGGAAGGACTTAGACAAGTCTGTACCTCAAAAGAAATTAAAGAAAATACAGTTTTCAAAATAAAGGGGAGGGTCATGGTAACTAACAATTTCTGGTAACTGTGAGCCCAGACTTGTACTAAGGGTCACGATTACTATCATATTCCTAGTAACCGTGAGATATAATGCTCTTTGATTCTGGCCAAAACAATGAACTACCTCACGATTACCAACAATTTGGTAGTAACCGTGAAGTAGGGTGATGAACTTGGGTCACAGTTACTATGAATTACTTAGTAACCGTGAGATAGTATGGGTTTTGTTTCTGGACCAAAAGTTCATTTCCTCACGGTTACTAAGCCTAGGGTAGTAACCGTGAAGAAATGCTACGAGACTAGGTCACGGTTACTATGAAACCCTGGTAACCATGATCCAGAAAATACTTTTGGTCTGGATTGAAAATTTAGGCACCTCACGGTTACTATGAAATTCATGGTAACCGTGAGCCCTAAACTCCCTCGAGACCGATTTCTAGTCTCGACTTCTATACCATTTTTGACCTGAAAAACAACAATTTTAGCCAAAATGGCCTTCAACAAAGTTGTAGGCCTATGTTTCTAGTTTTCAAAATATCAAAAATCATTTCAATAGGACCTGTAAAACTTCAGTTATTCAAGAAAAACCACAAACTGTTCATGAAAATGAAATACAAGTCACAGTTGGATTTCAATACCGATTTTCACTATCAAGCAGTGAAAATCAGATTTCGGTCTCTTCTAACAAAATCAAGATATACAAGTCTAGTTTGTATACCAACTAGAATTTCATCATTTAAACAATTATAGCTCAAGATATGAGCAAAAGTGTACAGACTAGTCAAATAATCTTTAAAACAGATTTTCATATTTTCAACCAAACTTGCATGTTTTCAACTCTAAACCCTTCTAAGTTTCAAATCATCCATAAAACACGTGAGAGAGGCACTCAAGATCTCTCTCATGACAAGTCAATATATATATATACGCATACAAAACCCTAAGTTCCCATACCTTGTTTAAACTCCACCTTTATCTTCAACCTTGAAGAGCCTCCTTCCCTTTCTTTTTACTTGATTCTCCTTCTATAACATAAAACACTTCTATAAAAAAATCAGCAAGCTAGACAAAGAGCAACACATATCAAAGAAGAAACAAATTGTCTTACCACTAAACTCAAGCAAATCTTTCTCTTTTTCCTTACCCAAGTCAAAGAAATCTAGAGAGAGAGAGAGAGAGAGAGAGAGAGGATGAGAGAGAGTTTAGGGTTTGGGAGAGAGAGAAGATGAAGATGGAGAGTGAAGACCAAGGGTTGGCCGGCCACTTCTCCACCAAAATATCTTCCTCTCTCTCGATTTCAATTGGTCCAAATGTCATGTTTAAGCCAAACTTACTTTTTAGTCCCTTAACTTTCCTTTATTTCTAGTAATACCCCACAACTTACCCTTTAGCTTTTCAATTAAGTCCTTCTACATGCATTTATACTTAATTAAACATGGACATTCATAATTAATTAGTAATAATTCTATTAGGGTATACTGAGGGGCATTACATGCCATGTATGTCAATCATCCTTACCTCTATAGATATGTGCTCCCATCTCTAAGTAATCGGGTAATGCTATTCCGAGACACAGATTTCCTTTTCATCTATTTTTCTAAAACATTTGTTGACTTTACCCTCGGAGTGTCTTTCTCGATTCGACTAAGTGTTTTCTCCTTTATTGGCCTTCAATAGTCCTCTACTCCTTGATCAAGTCACAACTCTGCGATTTCCTACTCTTCCTCTGGATATTAGAAGAATATCAGATAGAAAATAGAATATATTATTTGTGTATTTTCGTGACTTAATTTAATTACATGTGAATTTTTCAATTGATGTGGCGATCTGTCTACTATTGAAAATGGCAAATGTGACATTAAATAAGAGCCGGTTTAAAAAAATTTCGGATCAAATGTGATCCGGATGAATGACACCGAAAAATGGGAATTAATATAAATTTTCTTGAGCTAAAAGCCCAATTATGATAATAGTTGGAGCTGTCACTAATTTATTGGTAAATTAGCGATTTTTTTTTCCGATACAGCCCCATAATCTATTTATTTTTTCCTAGACACCCAAAATTACGTACAATGGTATTTATATTTTGGGTTTTCATCCCACCAAAAATTTGAAATTATTTAATGAAGTCTTTAATGTTTATCATCTACGTACATCTTGCCACCCATTCATATTCCATGATGCATCTGCATGCTCGTATTCACCGTAAGAAAATTATCAAACTGCGAGGGATCTAAATGAAATAAATATCTCACGAAAGCTTGCCAACCAAAGATTTGAGAGAGAAATATTTTCGTATTGAGTTTTGCAAATACATAGTATTTAACTGGAGAAGACTATTACAAATTCTCTTGCCATGCGCCCACTTTATTGGACTTTGTGAGAGATTTTCGTGGCTGATTAGCGAGGGATAGCCGTCTCCGATTGATTTTACATAATTTTCTCCTACAACTCCATATTAGACTATTTAAGAGACTTTTTTTTCGGGAAATTCTATTCTCTAACAATGTATCCCTTTTATTCATTTAGCGACAGCCTATCTTTCGCAAATGGATCGCACTTTATTTTATGACTTTGCGATGTATATATTCCATATTATAGCAGATAAAGCTTTCCTAATTTTTTTCCTTTAATGTTTGCCAGAGATTTTCTCTCAATAAATTTTGTAATTTTTCCCCATTTTTAGCGACGGTCTTTCTATCGCTGAACTGTTGTTGTAGTTCAAACATTAAAAATAAGAAATTTCTTTTTCTAATAAAGTTAGTTCGTTGATTTAAATCCTTTAACACTTACTTTTAGTTTTCTTAAGTGATGTATCGGTTTGATTTAAATAGTTTTATTTTCGAAACGAGCCAATCCAACACAAATTGGATTAATTGCAAACTTTCATATATCAATAATTGGATAATTAAAAAAAAAGAAGATATTTTTATAGTATTGGAAAATAATATGGCATTGAATCGCCTCATAAACAGGCTCATCAGAATCAACTAAACTTCCTGAGGTTGGAATCATCGGAGAAATGTTCACCTGAGCTACTTTCTTGGTTGTTCAACAATACAGAAAGTTGGATTATTCTTTTGTAAGCATTGATATGGTAATTAGAGATCTCAATTAATATAATGATCATCTCAAAATTAGCTAGTTTGAGCTGTTCTTCCCTCTGATACCAGATGGTGATTACTAATATATAATTCATTCAAATGTTGTCACCAATCACCATACTAAAAGACTGATTTTTTTTTTTCGTGCTTCTCAAATTAATAGCATGTAAAATCTCAATGACCAAATAGAAGTTTTTTCTGATCTGATAATCTGTGTTCAATTAAAAAGGTACATGAGGTTTTAATTTTGATTTATTCTTTTAGCATTTATATAGTTGGATTATATGCATTCTAAAAAAAATCAACTGAAATATACATTATGCATATGTAATGAATAATTTAACATAAATATTTCATGGAAAACAACATAATATAATACAAAATATTATATCTAATATATTGTAATTCCAAGATGATACATTCACTACGTTGCCCTTGGCATCATATACAACCACCTCATTACTTGCACATATACTCTTCAAACTCCAAACAACAAAACAAAACATATATACGGACTAAAATTATGCTAAGTAAGATTAGATCTCACTACATATAATAGTTTATCACCTAATTTCCTTCTATCGACTACTAGCTACGTTGAGTGAGAGCTATTTTACTCAATGATAAATGAAACTGATAGAACATACAACAGCTGATTAGAACAGTCAGAATGAAACAGCTATATTCTGAAAGGTCCACCACTACGGACTTCATATATGGTTGCTTCAGCCCTGCAAATATATATAATTGACTTATGAGTATAGATGCTATTAATTTGTTTTAATTCTCAAGTTTACAGTAATACATGTTAGCTTAAATTTAGGAGAGAACATTAAAAGGACTAAAGTTAAGAGATTGATAGGCGTTTTCCCTTGCATAAAATCTCATTCTTAACCAGGCAATGAAATAATCTATTGAACACAAAAAAAAAGGGTAAATTAATTAACTCAACAATAGAAATGTAATAATTTCCTTTAAATTTGCGTATATTTAGGACAATAAGAAAAATTAAAAAGTAACAAAATCTAGGGTGACAATTAATTTTATGTGCGGTTCATCAATGCACTATGAACTTCACATCTTCTCATCAATAGTGCATCCACAATTGAGCGGTATGCAATGCGCAATGCGTCGGCACACCATGTATGGGATTACAACTCCAAAATCTATAATGTATAATAAGCGTAAAATTAATGAGATATAAAAGAAATTTACCTATCTTCTAGTTGCATAGGATTGGAAGATTCTCTACAAATTTCAGATTTTGCAAAAGAAGAAGAAGCAGCAGGAGTGTGGCCAATGAACAAAGCAACATGACCCATAAGCTTATCTTTCCTAGAAAAAGTAGTACCACAAGAGCACTGCCATTTCTGAATCCCACAATGCTTCTCATGAGTTCTTAAATCAGACAACACAGAGAAATGTTTTCTATTACACCTTTTACACACATACATCTTCGGGCAATGGCTTCTCTTGTAATGATTCTTCACACAAATCATTGATTTCAATGGCTGAAATTTAGCATGGTTTTTATTCCATCTACACCCTTCTTGTGGACATGAATATTTCTCGCTATTGTTATTACTATTTTTGCTAATATTATTCTTCATTGGATTGCTCAAAGCAGCATTCGTTTTATATTCATCCCCATGAGCTCTCATATGCATCCTTAAATTTGCATCTCTCTTAAACCCTTTTCCACAAACTTTACAATAATGAGTATACTTAGCCAATAAATAATCTGCATCTAATTCTATTATCTCAGAATCCTCCTTTGATTTTTCATTATTATAACTACTAGTAGCAACATTTTTATCATTGTTAGTACTTATAACATTCATAACTTCGCTATTATAATTATCACCATACCAGTCATATTTTTCCGTCCATTCGCTTTGGTTACTAGTACCACAAAAATTGGGCTGTAATGGAAGCTTATCAGTCGAATTCGGACGGCTGGGGATCAGTTGCTGGCAAGTGAACATAAGAGAAGAGGCAGCAACAATGATTTCTTGAAGAACTGAACCGATGCTGGCTATGGCTAAAGAAGTTGACTCGGGTTGCAAGGTTTGATCTTGTGAGATAATCATGTTAACTAAAGATTGAGCTTGATTAACTTTGTCTTTGAGAAGGGAAAGATTGTTAAGGAGAGAATCTGAGGGATACATATTCGGATAGTTTGCAATTGGCATTTCAGAGAACCGATAGTTTGCAAATGCCATTTTTGGGAACCGGTTCTTAGATTCTTAAATTGGAAGGTTTTATTATTATTATTATTATTATTATTATTATTATTATTATTATTATTATTATTATTATTATTATTATTATTATTATTATTATTATTATTATTTTATAAGAGTAGTAGTTACAGAGAGAAAACTACAAGGCCTATCCTTATCAATTTTTATATGGTAGTGATTAATTACATTAGTTTTTTTTTATTTTTTAAATTTATTATATCTGTAAATTTTGATTCGAATCCGAGAAAAAAATGCATGATCGAAGCCAAGAAATTAAAGATTAGACCACCTGATTCGAAATTTGAATGGATCGACACAAATGAGTTGGGTTCTAACCCAATCTCACACAAATGAGTTGGGTTCTAACCCAATCTCAATAATTCAAATTTTTTAATAAATTTTATTTTTAATTTTTTCAATTCTTACAATTAATTCAATTTAAAAAAAATCTTAATTTTGCATATATATATATATATATATTTATTTAGGACCCGATCTAAATCCATCCGGTCCGATTCATTTGACAGGTATAAAGTTTATCCTTTAGAATTTTATTATTTAAGTAATAATGATGTTGACATCGGATCCAAGTGGACATGAATAGGCTCTTGAACTGGTCTAGTTTGATGAACAATGATAAAATATTAAAAAATTGGATTCAACCAGGTTAAAACTGTTCATCAAATTGAAAATTCAATTTGATTTTGTAACAAAACAATATTTGATGCGAAAATTAAGGTTCTCTAGACTTTTATATGATGATGATCTACTTCGATTATATGTAAAAGACTCAAAATCTAGTTGAATTCGGTTGAATTGGTTCAACCTGATTTGTCATCCATTAAAAATTTTATATAAAAAAAGTAAACTTAAATTCAAGTAAAAAACAAATTAACCAATAAAATTTAATTTAATGGTATTAATCTTGTAAGAAGGCTAAAAGTTTTTGAATTTGGACTCTATCGTAATAATTATAATGATGACAGCCTAACACTTCTATTCAACTTAATCTGTAAAATGAGATATGGGTAAAAGAAATTCCATTATATGAAAGTTTAGAGAATTACTTGCATGACGGACTTTACACGGTATATACTGTATAGTTATATTGTATTAAAAGAACCGATTTATTAATACCGAATAACGATCCATAACGGTTTATTATTAATACTTATAACATTTGACTGTTATATGTAAATTTTTAATAAGAATAATGTTCGAATAAGAGTTTGGATCGAATCCAGACTTAAAAGATCCGGTTTACATAGTTCGTTATCAAATAATCTAATAATAAAATAATAATGATGATATTATATTTAAGTCTGAAAACTAAATTAGAATATAGTAACGTGCAACGAACACTTATATCTCAGCAGACTCACAAGAAAAATGCAAGTCAACTTTGAGCTTGAGTTCAGTCCCACAAAAACCTTCCCCAAATACAAATGCTGCCAGTCCTGAAAAGAGACAAAACTGAGCAATTGTTTAGAAAAATTGACATTTAATAGTATAATACTTACCTAAACTAGCTAATAGTATTGGCCTAATACTATGGTCTTGTCAATATTTTCTTAACACAGTTGGAAATTTTAATATTGTTTGGTTCTATGACAACTTTTCGTAGCTGTGAAATAAAAAAGAGTTTATCATTCTCTCTCCAATACAAAGATTTTCTTTTTAGTTTACCAAAAAAACAAATTTTCTACCGTCAATAATCACGGAAGTTGCCACTCAGGATATCCAATATAAAGATTTTCTTTTTAGTTTGCATAAAACAATCAAATTCTCTCTCCAATATAAAGAATAAAATTAAAAAAATTAGGTATTACTTGTCCCATGAAGAAAAGAGAAGGTAAGATGAACCTCAATTCAACCGCCCTTCAAGAAACGAGAGGGACCAAACACTCATAGCAAGCAAAACCCAGACCCTTAGAAATTAAAAAAAAAGAAGAAATAAATTAGTATTTTTAAGTTTGATGTAGTAATTGTTATTGTTATTACCAGACAAAAGCAACCTTTCAAAGTCCATTAACGACACCTAACTTGGTCGCCAGACTATGGTGTTGGGGTTTGACGGAAACACGTACGTGCTCTTATCATGCAAACTCATCTTCCCGTTTCTTAATATTTCCCACTTTAATCATGTAACATCTCCATTTGTTGAAGAACTTAACGATTCAATATTTTATATATATATACACTAAGATGCACTTCATATTTTTCCTGGCTGAAAAAGGCCACAAAACCCTGAACATGCATGGCATGCCAACTTACGAAACTTGTAGGTGCATGGAGGTTGACATGCAAGTTGCCACCCAGGACATCCACGTCACCCATTGGCAGTTAGATGGGCCCTACTAATGTGGCATTGCTTCCATGTCATAAGTACAGCTAGCAGCATGATGTGGCAAATGCGGATATTATGTAGTAACCGATGTGTCAACTTATATCCAGAGTCTTGGTGAATTGGTAATGCCACGTGTGTATTATAGTAGGTTTGTGGCTATTTTAGGCTAAGATGATTTTTTATCTAAAATTTTTAAGTTGGGCCATTTTTTTGTTAGAAAATTTTATTTTATGATTGCCTGTTATTAGATATAAATTTAATGATATTTCGTCAAATTAACTCCGTGGTCTTGTTTCTAGACTTGTACGTAAAATTTTTACTCATTTCGTGTCACTTTAAAATATAATTTTTTATTTTTAACAAAAATTAAACAATAATTAAAATATTTAATTTTATAAAAAAATATATTTATTAATTAAAATATTCTTTTATATTTTTAATAATTTAATTTAATTATAATTAAAAGCAAACAGTGATAAAAAATATTTAATATAATGTATAATAAATAGTGATATATATATATATATATATATATATATATATATATATATTGTTCAAATTTTAAAAAAATATTTAAAGCAACATAAAATAAAATGAGAAAAATAATATTTTTAAAAGGAGACGAAAAAAATATTATATAAAATTCAGAAAACTGGTTGCAGCCCATTATCAGTCGATTTTGCTGTTGTGAGTCCAATGCTGACCGGCCAAAGCCCATTGCAAGATAGTTACACGAAAAGGGCATAAATGCAATCTGAGAACTTAAGTTTGGTCGCGATTGTAATTTTCTCACGGCATCAGAACGACACATGTTTAAACACAAATTTTCATCCCGACCCTGGCTATCCTCGTCAAGCTGTTTAAGAACACAGCACAAAATCAATCCGCCCAACGGATAAGATCAGTGCACACTTGAAAAATGGCATCATCAGCCACAGCAGCAACTCTCTCATGGAGTTCTTCTTCTTGGCTTCATAGCTTTGGTGGACCCGCTAATGAAAGCTCCAAATTACCTGACAAAAGAACGTCCATGGTGGTTTGGGCTCAAAAGAAAGCCAAAAAGACCAGAAAGGTAACAACTTTATTTGGTTATATCTAATGCGATCTTGCAACTCTGCTTTTTCTCATATGGGTTTATTAATTTTGCTGCGGCTAGTTGCAAGAAAGATTCAATTTTTGTAATGCTGCTTCATTTGGTAGCTTTGGGTAGCTGTAGTTTTTTTGTTCTTCTTGTGTTAGATAATATTGAAAGAGGATGTGACGGATTTGGGGAAAAAGGGGCAGCTACTTGATGTGAAGGCTGGGTTTTACCGGAATTATCTTCACCCCATGGGGAAGGCTCTGCTTGTCACTCCTAATATACTCAAGTATGCATTGTTTTATCATTTTATTCATTTTTTATCCTTCTTTCATTGTCCTTGATCTAATGTTGAATTATTTGTATGTTGCTTTGAGGATTGAGTTAACATTTTTTTGGAGTGATTGTACTTCTTTCAAGGAATGTAACCCAATACATATGCAACGGTATGTCAAGCATGTATTTAAAATCATTTTGCACTCGTCAAATAAAAAAAAAAAAATTAAAATGACATGGAGTTACCCATGGGGATGGTCACACCAGATGCTATTCTATGTTTTGTCTCCTAGACATGATAGGGAGACATTGGTCAACATGAAACTTGCCATACTAATGCTTAGAAGATAAGAGATAATAGACAATGGAAAACAGAATTTTTAGAGTGCTTTTTTAATGAATCAGTTGAGCTTTGTTTATATTTCGCCGTCAAAGTCTATTGGCATTTATAATAGAGCTTTAGAATTAGTCGTCTGACTTTTTTTTTTCCCCTTCTCTCTCTGCATTAGTTTTAGCTGCTTGAGGAATATGCTTGAAGCCAGACCGTCCATATTTGGATCAGGAAATCTAATTTCATAATATATATGTCATGATGTAGGCTAATGCCTTGAAGCAATTAGATTTTGGCTTGTGGCTTTCTATCACTTTTCATGGGTAGTCATGCCTCATGCTATAAATGATGTAATTGAGATATTAAGAATTGTAGGTCCCAAATAATGTAGTGCACTCTCTTATTGCCTTAAAATATCCAGGAAAACTTGTTAGGTCTTTCTTTTGGACAGGGCACTTTGGAAAGAACTAGAGGGAAAAACCATGCTAAAAAACAATGGTGGTTAGGTTATGAGAACATTTACTTGTGGAGATTAAGCATTTTATACTTGCTTGCTGCTTAAGCTTGTTAATTTTAAATTCTTCTCAATTTACCTATTTTATAGCTGAACAATTTTATAACCATTTTGCTACCAAATTAAGCTGCAGAAAATATTTTCTAAATTCCAACTTGAATAAGTAAGATAATTGTGCCATGATCTTAGAATTATTTAATGATGTTGAGAATTAATTATTCACTTGGAAGCAAAGAATTTCTCTACTTATGCTTGCAAATGCCACTAGCCATTTAACTCCCACTGTGGATGACTGAATAGGACTTTGTTGATCCTTCCACTAAGGGAGCTCCTCTGGCCTTTGGTAAAATTATTCTAATTGAGATATTCCCAAACAGCTTCATATTTTGCATAAAAATATCAAATAAGGCTATTGCGTCAATTGAAGAAGAGCCTACACATATGGTCCTAGAATAGCTTTGGGGTGAAACTTGGATATCCTAATCATGTAGTTTGTGTGTACAAGTAACCTGTAGCTAGTGAACATTCCTGATGATAATTATGTAATTGTTGTTTTCTAGTTCCAACAACTAATCGTATTTCATTTTATATCTTTATTTTAAGGGAAATGCAAATAGAAGAGGAAAGAATTGAGGCTGAAAAGAAACGGGTAATTAACTATTTCATGTATACGTCAGTATTATTTTTCCATCCCGTAGGTTTCTGCTCTTAATGCTATCTTCTTATTTGAAGAGCATACTTCTGTGTAGGTAAAAGAAGAGGCTCAGCAGCTTGCTCTTATGTTTGAAACTGTTGGAGCTTTCAAGGTGAAGCGCAAAGGTGGGAAGGGAAAACAGATATTTGGAAGGCAAGTTGAGGGGAGCATAACTTTTAGATTTATTTATTAATAACTCATTATTTGAATCTAATACAAGTGTGGTTTGGCAGTGTAACTGCTCAAGATCTTGTTGATATCATCAAGGCACAGCTTCAAAGGTATGCTTTTCAAATATGTATCGCACATATCAGATTGTGAAGCAATCTATGGAATTTATTATGAACTCTATATAAATATGTGGGATTTGTTTTCTTATCAAAACTTTTTCATTAGGTTTCATTCTTTAGACTATTTTTTGTGTCCGTTATAAACTGTTTTGAGTATTTTTCAGAAACTGCTAATTTGATGCATCTGATAGAGCTGACATTTTAACATGTGAATCTCTGTTTGGCAGCTTGGAGATGAAAAATATAATGTTAGCCATAAATTGGCAGACATCAAACAAACACACTTGTGACATACTTTGCCTGCCATGCTTTTATTTATCTAGTTGATTACTGTTTTTCTCTTCCTTCAATTCAAAGGAGTGCAGCCAAGCAAATTCTTGATGTATATACCTGCCTTTATGCCGGTGCTTATCTTATTTGTTTGCTTTCTGCTCATTCTTGGTGCTAGGGATGTGGACAAGCGAATTGTATCTCTTCCAGAAATAAGGGAAACAGGGGAATACATTGCAGAACTAAAACTTCATCCTGAAGTTACTGCTCGAGTGAGGTTAAATGTTTATGCCAACTGAAGAATAGCATATTTTGGGAGCCCTCACCAAATGGACAATTGTGTGACAACCTACATCAGTCTAAGGTAGGTCAGTTAAATACTATCATTTACACATGCAACTTTATCTTGTATTTTCTTGATGATGGGCTGGGAATTGCCAGAGTACTTCAAAAAGTTTTTTTTCTTGCTATTTCAAAGTAACTAATTTACTAGATAACGTAATATGTCAAAATGAACGTTTATCTCCAATGGATCATAGTCTTTAGCTTAAAACTGTTCGATTGCGTATTTTGCAGCTCCAAATTTTGTCCTATAAAGATGGATTCAGCTTCTATAGTTCACCAATTTTGTTAAAACATTCCAAATGCAGAAACTAATCGGTTCAGTGATGTTATTACACTCGTTTAGCAAAAAAGAAAAAACCAAAATTTGGCATCATGAATACTCATATTCATATAATCTTGAAGTTATAATTTGGTCAGTTGGCCCCAGCAAACTCAATTAAGTTGTGTTCAGTTGAAAGTTCGAGTGCAGTTTAGGTTCTGTGATATGAATGCAGATTGTATTTTCTTTTACTTTTGTTTTGAAATAAGTAATGGTAATTCTTTTCTTCAATCAAATGAAGAAAGCATGCATACCAACAAATAAGCCACATGAAAGGAGAACATACATTCTTTTCTCCTGAAACTCAAAAGATTGTAATGGTAGATGATTCGTTAGTTATTGCACCGTAGTCCATTTTTTCTGTCTGGGAAATTGATCAATCTCTTGATCTTGCCTTGTCACAGGAGCACAGCGAATGCGATATTGAATACAGAAACTAGCGAACCTTTTTCAAGGATGATGAAGTGAAACTTGTGTAGCTGATGGAGATGTTCAAATCTTGTGTCTCTTTGTAGCTGTAATTTTGCTGCCATTTCATCTAGAGTAGAATGTTAAATTAGTTTTTCTGGAAATTCTTGATTTTATTAGTTGTGGAATCTGCTACTTTGATACTGGCAATTCTTTAGGAGTCTATTACTGAATCTGCAAATTCCAAAGATATCATAATGTGAAAATTCTGTTTAAACTGAATCTCTCCAGTAATTTTATACTGTCAAAATTAAACCCTATAGATTTACTTTATCTATGAAAGTTGAAGCACTTGTTACAGACTAATAAAAGATCAGGCCTTAAATGGATAACATATATGCATAAATATGGTAGTTTAAAAAAATCACATTTAAAAAGTAATCGTAAAAAATAATATGACATATTTCAAGTTGTTGCTGCCCAGGATCGAACTGGGGACCTTTAGTGTGTAAGACTAACGTGATAACCACTACACCACAGCAACTGATGGTTTTACATTAACATATTCAATTATTATTTATAAAAAAGTGCCAAACTTTTTAATTCTTTTATTTTTTATAATATATTTTTATTTTAATAAATATCTTTTTATATAACCATCTGTTATCTAAAATTCACTGGGTCACTAATCTAAAATTTATTAAATTTAGAGATTCTTTTTAAATATTTTCTTCCAACTAATTGGACTAATTTGGGTAACATAATACACAATGAAGCATATTTTCAGGATTTGTTGTTATCCCTTACATTACACTACACACACCCTTTTCACTGTGTAACTACCATTATCATTAATTAGGTGCCCATAAACCTATTAACCATATTAGGTGCCCATAATCTCACCTAATAATCAAAATTACTTAGATATTCTTAATTTTTCTTCACAAAATTCTTACTATATAAGAATTAATGATAAAGTGAATTGAATTGTGCAAAAATAAAGAAAAATTATGATAAATCAATTTATGATAAATTTATCATTAAATTAAGGGGGACAAATTGGGACCAAATTGCATCTTAAGTCAAATAAATAAATAAATAAGTGTAAAATTAGTTAGGCCTAAGTAGCTACTTATAACTAATGGGCATCATGTGTAAAACCAAACCTAATATGCTTTTAATGATTTAGAGATGGTTGTCTGTGTGTGCACATTAAAGGGCAGGACAAGTCACAGGCTTCTTATTCACTACATAAGCATTTTGTCACTATCATATAACCATAAATTAAAGGTGCCAAAAATGTGGAAATAAAGCAAGATAGTGATATATATTACACCAATATTATAATGTTTCAAGCATAATCGTAATATATTTAAAATTTATTGACACGACTAATTCGAATTTACGCTGAACAATTTGTAAAAAATGTAAATTGCTTTCTTTTAAATATTTAAAAATATTTCATATTCAAAACTCAAAATAAAAACGTTTGAATAAAAAAGGAGAGATTTATCATTTAAATTCACGGGTTACAATAATATTATAATATTATTTTTTCTGACAAAAATTTACTAATTTCTTATGCAATTGTAAGTCTCTCATGTTTCCCATAAATATCGAGCTGTGCCAATTGGATCCAATTTCATATTGCTTTTTAATAGTTAACACTCAATATTATATGACTATTAAATTATTAAAAATTGACCGGCACTAATTAATATTACATTTAATTTTATCTTTTATAATTTTTTTTCTCTAAATTATATTACATCTAATTTTAGTAAATTAAAAATAATTAAAATAAAGGTACGAAATCGTCATTAAAATGATTGATTGACACAACAAAACCATCTTTCTCAACCACAATGTACTTTAAATTACTTGGCATAGATGGGGCTGATATATATATATATATATATATATACACAGAGTGGTTGATATAACAGCTTTAATTATTTTAAAAGTATATTAATATTTTTGGACTTTACTTTTTTGAGCATAGAATAATTAATATTGTGATATATAAATAAGAGAGAATATTAGGAAGTGAAATGACAAAATGAGGTCTCCCCACCAGAAGTGATAGTGTCAAAGAACACACTATATATGTATTTCAACATCTCACGCAATGTACCCACATGCTTTGCTCACCAACATTCACCCATACGTGCAAATAACAACCTCTATTTCAGTTTATTCCCCAATAATATATATCTTTTTTTTAATTTCACTCTCCAGTTTTTCCATCTTATCTTTCAGCAAAAATTTAATTTTTTTTTGTTCAAATTAGTACACAAATTGATTTTTTTAAAAAGAATTATATATATATATATGTATGTATTACGCTACTTTTGTTTTTTTTTAATTATTTTTATGCCATTCACTAAATTATTGCACTAGTAATTCATGACGGATTAAAATTCTGTGAAAAAAAAACAAAAAGATTAGAACAATTTTAAATACTTGTGAGAAAGCATTCTGTCTCTTTTTATGAATATGTGCCTGGCACAAATTCAAATAATTTACGTCACTGGGTTTATAAATATTGCGATATTAATTAATAGATCTAAACAACTAATTGGTATGCTTTGCAATTATTTTAAAAATCAAGTACATACATGTCTTAATTATAACCATATTCGAATATTTGTGACTTCGCCATTACTGCGAGTATATAACAATTTTAAATATTTGTGAGAAAGTGCTTTGTCTTTCTTTATAAATATGTGTTACTTTTAAGTACAATTTAAATTTTATTTATTTATTATTTTTAAATTTTTAATGTAATTTAATTTATTTTTTTCAATAAAATTAGAATTAATTAGATTCGATAATTTAATCTTAATTATGTAATTCAATACTAAATTTAAATCTATTTATTATTTCTTAATCCAAGTGAAGAGAACAAAAGTGACAGATAAAAAAAATGGATGAAATATTAATTAATAGATCTAAACAATTAGTAATTGGTATGATTTGCAATTATTTTAAAAATCAAGTACATACATGTCTTATAACCATATTCGAACATTTGGGTTTTCATGCTTGAGTTTATATTATGGATTTTTTATTAGGTTAGTTATAAATTTACACCTAAATTTTCACTTATTTTTCAAATTATTTTGTAAACTCAAAAATCTTATAATTTATTATCCAACTTTATATATTTCATATCAGAGATTATTTTATAATGAACCATTTTTTATTTTTAGGTAAAGCAACAGGAACCAATAATTAAAAAAAATGGTCTTTCATGAAAATAATTGGTTTTGGCAATTTTGTGTGGGTGTGTGTGTGTGTGTATATCCAAGAATTTAATTACAATTGACAAGAATGAAGAATATATAGGTGGCGATGTATATGCCATAGATGTTGTGCTAAGGGTAAGGAATATCCATACGTTTGTGGTACACAAAAGTTAGCCGTAGCTTTCTTGGGAAGATCGTAAGCAACTACAGAATGGACCTCAGAGGATTATGTCTCAATCTAATTTATTAAGTTTCTTACAAAGTATTATTTAGTTGGTTTTAATTAGGTGTAACCAGATTTGCTAATTAATAACTACTTAAATGTGTACTATTAATTAATTTTAGGTCTGACCATTAAGAAAAAAAAAAAAACAAATTGTAGTGATACTTAAATAAACTAACAAGAGATACAGATAGACACAAATGGCATTGGCAGTTACCAACTCAGCTTTGCTATCCATTTATTATTTTGTCATTTATGATAAACAACTTTATATGGAAAAAAGAGAGAATATACAAAGAATATATATATATTCTTATAATTTTGCTGTAAGAATTTTATGTGGAAAGTAACGATATATTATATGTATATATTCTTATAATTTTGCCGTAAGAATTTTATGTGGAAAGTAACGATATATTATATGATGCGCACTATATAATCAGATATAATTTTTAAGTTTTATTTTTTTATAGACGGTTATACATGTAGGATGCATTGAATTACCACTTTTAATTTTTTCAATTTTTTTTTTCTAAATAAAAAAAAAAATCAAGATAGAACCTAATCCACGACTTTGTGTTGCGGTGGTGGTGATGCCAAACCCTAGCCAATGCCATTTTCCACTTCTTTCTCTCTTTCTTCAGCGTCACTCATCTCTTTTCTCCTCTTAGAAATTAGAATCAACTCAAAAATACCTATTATATATATATACACTCGATATTATTTTTTAATAAAATTAAAAAAAAAAAGAGATGCCCACATCACTTACTTTTCGTGAATGAAAGGCAACCAGGAACACTAACCACTTACTCAAAGTATTTAACTTCAACAAGTAGATGATGAAAATGAGGAAAAAAAAAAGACTAAATCTAACCCAAGAAAAAATGGAAAGAATTGCTAATTATAAGAATAATATTGAATATTGGAATAAAATAAGTAAAAAAAATAATTCACATATCATCTCATATATATGAATCTTAATTTTTTTTTTCTTTTTTTTTTCAATAATGGCAATCCACCAAAGCTGGGGCGGAGAACACTAATTGAAACTTGGATTCACGGTGGTGGTGATCTTCTTCCGGCGCCGGAAGGTTAAGATCTAACGGCAGAATATTTCTTGGCTTGATTTGATGATCAGCAATCACCTGATTATTGTTGTTGTTGTTGTTGCCATTGTTAGCTCTGTGCCTTCTCATATGGCCACCAAGGGCTTGACCCGAAGTGAACTCCGACCCGCAAATTGAACACTCATGAATCTTGGCTTTATGGTTGTTATTGTTATTGTTTCGAAGAAAACCCTTTACTTGGAAAGAAAAACCATGATGATCATGATCAAGATCATCAAGATTAGTATGATCATGATCAATTGAAGATGGCTGAACCGGTTGAACCACATCAAGAACCTTTTTCTCTTCTGGTTTAGGCTTTTTATGGCTAGCTCTATGCCCACCTAGTGCTTGAAAAGAAGGGAACCTCCGGCTGCAAGTTTTACACTCGTAAACATAAGTAGAAGCATCATCAAAGAATTTTCTTGGAATTGAACTTTCATGGCGATGAGCATCTCCTTGAGCCAATAAAATCAAGCAATTAGCCATATCTTCTTCTTCTTCAGTGCTTTCATAAACTTCGCTAGAAATTGTAGGAGATGAAATTGAGCCATACTCCACTAGTAATCCACCGCCGCAACCACTTGATGAACTAGAAGTGACGGTAGCCGGCGGTGAGGATGATCTTTGGCGCTTGGTTCGTTTGCCTTTAGCAATCTGAGTAAGATCATTGGACCCCATGAATTCTTCTTGAGCTAATTCCATGTCCATCAAGAAATATATAATAGTGATGACCTAACAAAAGAAGAGTTGATAAAAGAGAGAGAAAGAAAGAGATAGCTATGAAAGGAAACTATATTATCATATTTATACAAAAAAATAAAGATAATTAGAGAGTTGTAAGGGAAGCAAATGTGATGATAGTGGGTTTGCTATATATAGTGAATGTATCCACAGGTAGTTGTTGTCATATATATATATATATATATATATATA
Source organism: Excoecaria agallocha (assembly GCA_037975025.1). NCBI lineage: Eukaryota > Viridiplantae > Streptophyta > Magnoliopsida > Malpighiales > Euphorbiaceae > Excoecaria > Excoecaria agallocha. The sequence continues at coordinate 58,104,510 of CM075812.1, read as the reverse complement.
TATATATATATATATATATATATATATATATATATATATATATATATATATATATATATCTAGAGAGAGAGAGGGGGGAATGTAGTATGATGTATGCACCGTTTGATCTAATGAAAAGGAACAATAAAAATTATTTTATGTTGATCGGACGGTGTGTATTTATGCACACCAAATTAATTCTTATATATATTTTTTAAATTAACTAATTCACATATATATGGGATCTGAATATATATTTTTTAGGTAATTTTTGTTTACTAATTTAAATGTACATATCGTATGATGTATCGATAAATTATATATGTGATATACAGTATATTGATGCGTTGTACAATATATACTGTTAAATTATAAAATAATAATTTATGATCCAACTATCCTACATATAATGGGATATAAAGTTAATATTTGTGGAGTGAAAATTAGCCGGCCCCGTGACAGTAACCATGAAAAATTGGAAGGCTGATTTGGAAATAAATTTAGAAATCGGAAAATAACAAAATCTTTTCTTGCGTTTCCAACCTGCGAAGTGTTAGTAACAAGAAAAGTTTTTGCTTTTCACGCACTTTGTGTCCACGTCATTTAATTAGATGCTTCGATCAAAAATCATCTTCCCTTTAATCACATGATCAATCAATTCTCAAGAGTTTTAACCTTAAACTACACACTTTACAATTCAGTCAGTTACTATACTATTTTTCTTAATATTATTAAAACTTACGACCTTAAGCTCCTAAATTTTTTACTCTAATGTATTTTTTTTAATTTAATCATACTGATTCTGTATCGAGATCGTGAAGTCTTGAATTTAAAATCGAAACGGACCACTCTATTAAAAACAAATATATATAAACATCCGTTTTATTTATAGGTTGCTATTAGCTGAAGTCGTGAATAATGTTTTATGAATCTTGCCTAACTAAAAAAAATTGTAAGAGGGAACTAATGGTACCAAATCTTGGTGAAAATATGAGGTGAGGATATGGTTGAGGAGAAAGGGAGAAAAGAAAGAGACATAATAACTGAAAAAGGGCCAATATATATGAAAAGAAAACAAAAAAGAAGTGTAGGAGATTGAAGTATGAGCTTTTGTTTATTATATAATTATTCGGTATTTAAAATTTATTGGTTCGATTAATTTAAAAACAGAAGACGGGGATATTGTAATTATTAGTTAAGGTTAAGAGTGAAGTAGGAGATGTTTTAATTATCAATTAGGGTTAAGAGTGAAGTAGTAGATATTTAGAGAAGCAAAGTTGGAGAATAAACAGAAATACAATTAAAGGAAAGGATAGAATTGTTGCACGTTAAAAGCATGCCAATGCCCACCCTCTTCTTCACTCCATCTCTTCTTAAAGTTAAGTATATTTCATCTCTTCCACTACTCTTTTCTCATATTCGGTTTACCTTTTTAACCAAACCCATCCCTTTCTCTTCTTTTAAGTTTTGAAAAAAGTTATAATAAAAAAATATAACTTCACTACTACTAATTCCAAACTTCCTAACTTTGGAATAAATATTTAAAATACAATTTTTGAATATATATTTCATTTGATATTTAAAACTTATTAATCTAATTAATTTGAATTCACACTTGACAGATTCATATTAAAAAAGAATAAAATGTTTCACTTTTAAGATTTAAAAATAATTTATATTTAAAATTTGAACTCGAAACCTCTGGTTAAGAAAAAAAAATCCTACCACTACATGCATCTCTTGCCTTAAGGGTATCTTCGGAATATATTGATGTTATTAATTAAGCTAAAATTTATTTTTTAGTACTAAGCAAATATCAGTAGCTATTTTTCAATTTTTTTTGTAGTGAATATTATTCTATTTACAGTCATTTTTGATCATTTGCTATACGATCATTAAAAAAAAAAAAGAATTCATGGTATGCAAAAATTTGATAAAAAGAGTGAGTACTTTCGAATGAAATGAAGCAAAATAAGCATATAAAAATTATATATATTTAGTGAGTTAATATGTATATGCAAAGTCATGGCTTTCAGTTAAGATTAGGGTATGCTTACCTTACAAGGATGTGATAGATACTCCGTTAGATAATTAAAGTGATTAATTTTCAAGTTTGTTAGGATACATTTAAGTTTTGTAATTCCCTTTGCCACTTTTGTAATTAATATTCATTACCCACTCCCTCTGCTACTTCAACACTAATTTATTTCTTTTACTCATTAATTATATAAATAAGTAGTAATATGGAAGCTTAAATTTCAAGTCAACATCTAAAATAAAACATCGATCTATGTTATTGTGTGGGGGTTAAATATATATGCCACATAAAAGAACAATATAATACAAGGATCATTTTAAATCTAGGTATAAAATTGACTAACCATGAAAAATATAAATTTTTAAGAATGATTTCTTCTTTTTTCTTTTAGCAACTCCCATCATCGAAATTAGAGAAATTTGGCAAAAGAAAATTTTGACGGTCAAATTAGTATATGAAAAGAGAAATGATAATTTGAGTGCATTTAAAGAGCGTATTTAGCGGTATTGAGGACTCTTATATAACATCTGATTAATATATTAAATGAATCAAACTCTATACGGACTTAAAAAGTCCAAATTATATAGATCAGTTATCATATTTGAATATATCTACCAATTTCTAAGAATACATTCATTTGTAAGAAAATTAGGATTACAAATTAATCAAAACATATCCAATTATATGTAATCACTGTCTTAATATCATTATTTGGAGAAATATTCTCCACCATTCCTAATTGTTTTTGAAAGCAAAGGTCTAAATTCATCATTCCAAAACGATATGTACCTCACATTTGTTAGAATCTAAAAGTTAACATGTGTAATCAACAGTAATTTGATGCTTTGAAAACTAAGAATAAGACTATTTACAAGAGTTAATGATCATATATATATATGATAAAAAGAAAATTAAGAAAGGATTCCACAATCAAGAGGTTCATGAACCGTTGACCTTTCTTGATAATTTTTATCTTTCATTGAAGATTAATTTCATGTATTTGTGCCTAACTATAAATGGTATACTATGTCTCTGTCTGCAAGGAAAATTTCATGGTTAGATTCACTGGACACAAACATTAAATTAGAATATCTTTCAAATTGCAGTGTCGTGGAACGTATGAATACTAGAGGAACTCGATCTAAGTTAATGTGTGCCTTATTTAGTTAATTTATTTACAAAATTTATAAAAATACATTTCAATTATAAGAAATACAAATATTAATTTCGTGAAGGAATATTCCTAGGAATTACAATAATTTAACTTAAAAAAAAATCTCAATATGAAAAAATTTACATATTATTTTATTGGAATTTTCAAGTTCATCTTTTTTCATTTTAGTTTATTTCTCTTTAGTGTGTGAAAAATAAAAATTATCGAGAACTTTATACTTATGAAACTAGGCTGAATGTGCAATTTGATCTCTAATGTTAAGGAAAAAGGGCAATATAGTCACTAAAGTTTGAATTGGCACAATATCGCTCCTGAAATTTAAAAATCATAACAATTTAACATCTAAAAAAATTGATCCAACTTTTGAGTGACACATGTTAAATTTTTAAGCGTCAATCGTTATTTTAGGAGGCAAATTACCTTAACTTTGAAATATTAAGAATGATGTTGTACTAAATAAAATTTTAGAATTTAAATTGCAGTTTTTACCAAATTTTAGAAATCGATTTTCATGTTTAGCCTTGTAACTTGTTGATATGAGCAGTTCAAACTATAAAAGTCCGTTCCACTTTATTGTACAAAATTTGCGGATTTTCTCATCTCGAATATGCTATTGGACAAATAAATTTAATTTCATACCAAAAAAATGAAATTATCATCAAAATTAATCGTTATAGGGTTAAAAACATCAATGACTAAAGGGAAAATTAATTAAATAAAATAAAAATTGAAAGAATCTAAACAATTATTGAACTTACTCTTGCTCACGTTGGCCTTTGAGAATCTTTTTCACAGATATATACAGATATAAAGTGATTTCTTTACCTGTATTCGATACTATCCTTGTTTATAATACAAAAATAATTAAAAAAAGGTACATGAAAGTCTCAACTTTTGATTACTTAAATCACAATTTATTTATGCTTTATAATTTACATCATAATCATTAATTAGTAGTTTAATTAATTGCCACTAATGAGCAGAACTTATTTCTGTTTTAGGAAATGGTTAAGCATTATGGCAAAACATAAGTGCCTTGCTTTTATGTTCATATATATAACTTAATTGGCCAATGATAATAGAAAAATGAAATAGATATACCAAAAAGTAATGATTTTGTTTTTTCCCCTCTTAAAATTAATATAGTTAACTTTCAATAGATATATATTTTTGCACAAAAATGTTAATATACTTCCAAAGAATTTTTATTGAAGTCGATTTATTGATTAGATGGATATACTAATTTCTTTAGAACAGTAATTTCTTAAAGTTAAAAAAAATGCAATAAAATATTATTTGAATTAAAATGCTCTCTCTCCATTCCACCCATAGCGTTAATATTTAGTATTTTTCATTTCACTCAAAGTGTTAATTTTCAAATTTTAAAAATATTAATTATGCATTTTCTAAATAGAGTGAATTATATAATTGTAGAAAATTAATGAAAGGATACTAATAATAAATATTATTTGAATTTAATGTAAATCAATAATTTATTTAATTTAAGAAGAATTGAAAGTTGTTAAGTTAAATTGAATTGAAAGAGTATCCACATAAAAGCCTTTATGAGGCAATTGGGCACTAATCTCCGCATAAGTTTTAAAAAGATGCACGCATCTTATGATAAAAAGGATCTTCTCAAGGATCAAATTTAAGACGTGGTGAGTTTCCATGTCAAAAAATAAAAAATCAATTATTAAATTAATGTTAATGGACGTACATGCATGCATTAAAATATTATATTGATAAATTATGAAAAAAAGTAAAATATATTTTTGGGTCCTTGAATTTAATTTTTTTTTAATTTAGTCCACCAGTTTTGAATATGTTTATAGAGTTTCTAAATATTAATTTTGATTACACATTGAATCTCAATTTTAAAAAAATCTAAAATAATATTATTTTAGTATGCAATTATGCATCTTATGTCTGAACTGTACCTTTTTTTATTGACTCATTATTTGAATTCAATACGTATTAAAATAGCCTTTTAAAAAATCAATAAAACACAATATTCAATATATAAAAGCTTTTTGAGTATACGATGGAAATACTATCTTCTTTGCGTCTCAGCCAGTCTAACTAACAATTTCTCTCTCTCTCTGTCCCCTTTGTGATATTTATGTACATTAATTTCTGCTTTATTTAGAGGCCATTTTTTTTAGTCAACAAAAAAACTTTTTTTTTTCTTTTTACTTAGATTCGTTTTATATTCTTAAAGTCAATTAACAATTTATTATCATGTTAAAAACATTATCTTGCATTTAATTTTATATTTATATGAGAGAATTGCACACTTTCAACAAATTCTATATATAAGACAAAAATCAAAACTGAATATCTGAAAATGAATTCAACCAATTAAATAATATTTTAATTTGTTGAATCGATTATTTCAATTTGAAAAAACAAATAATAAATTAAAAAAATATCGTTTTGTTAAAACTTTAATTAATTTGATTACATCAAATTTTTCAGCAAAAATCAAATCAAATATGTTGATTTATTTCATCGAAAATCAATTCGAACAAATTAATATTTCGAATTAAACAGATCAAATTTCTGACGGTTTGATTTGAATGTATACACTTCTAATGTGGGGTCTCCCATCTTTGGCCACTCCATTACTCATGGTCCCTCTTTCTCTCTCTATAAACTTTTTTTTTTTTTAAATAAGAATTTCTCTTTAGCAACGTTGCCACTACACCACTGTGAAGTAGTGAACTTAGCACCCACTCCACTTCATAAACGTCATGACTTAGGGAGAGAGAAATCGGTTTAATTTGAGCCCCAAAATAATGAAAAGGAAGTTAGTTGCAACTAAGAACCTCAAAAAATAGGATAAAAGAACTAAAAAACAAGGCACTACTTTTGTTTTTGTGAATTTCTTTGGTTGTCTTTGAACTATAAGTTTAATAAAGTTCTGCTCTTCTACTTCTCCCATTAGTTTTTCTCTTGGTTCTCAGTGAACACACTGTCTTTGATAGCGATTTTGGTTATTATCATCTTTTTTCTTTTTCTTTTCTAAAATAAAATTAATTAATTAATTAAATTTCTTGGATAATATGCTCCACACATAAATAATACTTATATAAGGTCATGGTATTTTTCAGCCGGCCTACGTATGCAAAATCCAATTATTTAATTGGTGTTAGTTTTTGGTTGGAGTAATGGAGTGGAAAACTAGATTTTTCTTTCTTAATTTAAAAATAATAATTTTTAATTATTACGGAATATAATTCTGATTTTATTTACATATTGTGAGAATTAATCAAATCTCTAATATTATTTTTTCAGATAATCCCTAATATTCTTTGGCTTAAATTACTTAGTCAACGGTGCATCTTTTAAGTTGTACGCCAACATAATTTCCCACGTCTTTGGCATAGAAAAGCGACCAAAAAAAAAAAATTAAATTAATTAAGTAATTCTATCATCATAATACGTAGAGAAATTAATTTCTTGCAAGGAAATCATCATAATACGTTTGAGAAAATCAGCAAAATAGGTTGCCTTATAGTAGAAGAAAACAGGTATAGCATACTAACACTCTATCAGCATAGAGAAGTCAATTTTTTGTTTTTATTATTTTATTTCCTAAGAAGATAATTGATGTAGGATTTCCATTTTGTTTATTACTTCTGACTAGATCCATCTTGTAAGCAACTACAAATTATATATATATATATATATATATATATATATATATATATATATATATATATATATATATATATATAACAACCAAACCCTCGTGGATCATGACTCGGAAGAAGTTGAACCATACCATAATATTGCAATTTATTTTTAGTGACCAATGAATTTCAGTTCACTGATTTTGAATTAGGACCATGAAATCTCAAGTTTGAGTTTAATAAGATCCTTCACAATAAAAAAAAAAATTAATTTTCCAATTGGAATTTTTTTTCATAATTTCGATTCAACTTTTGGATATTGACTATTTTTAAATATTTAAAAGAGAGCTTTGCCCCTCTTAATATACGGGTCGTAGCTGCTTACCGCAAATATGAATTAGAAATTTAATGAATTTCAAATACCGCATAATTATAAAAAAATATTTTATTGTGAATGTGATATTAGCCATATCTTTAAAATTATGCAAGTTATAAAAACTAATGGAATAGGTGGGTTGGATGTATATAGTAGCTAGTGTAGTAGTGGTAATATATTGAAGACTTTAGTAGTAGTAGTGATGTGTTGGAGAACCACCTTTTGAAGTTGTAACTAATTTACAAGAAAATAATAATAATAATTGAAGACAAAATGTGGCTACCATCAATTATCAATTTCCATTGACAATGACTTCATGCCAAATCCAATCCCCTCATTTTTCTATTAGTCTTTCACTCACTCTCTCCTTCACTATATTTGCAACTTCAAACATAGTTCACTTTATTTTAAGTTTGACATTACAATTACTTCAAATATGGTTCACTCTCTCCTCCACTATAATTACTTTCTAATTATAATTTTAATATTACAAATTTCAGTTTGATGATTTTAATGTTACAAATCATAAAATTGAGAGATCTACAGTGTAAATTACCGAGTAGAGAGATGACAAATTATTTATCTAACCCAGATTGATTGTTATAGCAAAGCATGGTTTGTTTGTTGTCAATTGTAAATTTTTGTAGAATGATGAGACAACAGGTTGTGCCGACTTTCACTTTAATTTCGTTAAAGTAGCATTTGTTAAATTGACCTAAATAAAAATTTTAAAATAAAACTAAAATATTTTCTGAAATAGTCAAGATAATACTGTAAAGTATTTCATTTTCCTTTTTTTTAATAAATACTTGAAAAAGTCAAAAAAATTGAAATAATTTTATTTTTTTTATTTCAACCTTTTTAAGGTTAATAAATGGTACCTAAGAAAAAAAAGTTAGGTAGATAATTTAGTACCTTACACATTATATTAATAAGTAAATATAGATATATTTTAATTAGCATGGGAAACCTCTTAAAATTTTTCTTTTCAATTAAAGATTACGGTGTAAAAAGTTAAATCCTTACATTTATTAATTAATTTAATTTAGTCCTCATTTTAGGCCTTTTAAACATGCAAATACATGCCGAAATGGTCGGTAATGGTGTCTCCTGTCTGGTCCAACATCACTAGGGGCTGAAAAATTTCCACTAATCTCCACATTTTTGTTTAGCACAATGTTTTACACGCTGGATTCAACATTCAAAATCAACCCACACAAATTTTTCAATAATTTCAACTCTGTCATTTAAGTCAATTTGACTTCAATGCAACTAAAATTACTGTTCCAAGTGAGAAAAAAACGGAATAGCAGTTGAAAAACCATAGATTCGCATCATTAAACTTAGCATGTCAAAAGTTGCCAGAGCAGCCTATATAAATAATTGGTCAAGGTTATTAATTAATTAATTAATTATAAAACTCATAAAAAAGCAGAAGTGATTTTTAATCTACTTTGCTTTGCCCCTTTGCGAGTGTGAAACTGAATTAGTTAAGTTAAAAAATTTCAGATATAAGATAATTATACATACCGAACAAAAGTGTGGAAGCTATTTAAATTAGGAAAAACACACACTTTTAGCCTTTGTTTGGATGGAAGTAATTTTGAGGAGAATTCAATTTACTTTAACGAAGTAAATGAAAGTAATGTAAATTTAATTTACTCTTATTTACTTTTTATTGTTTGACTAATTTAAAATAAATATAAAATAACTTATAGTTACTTTTTATAATTTAAGATAAAGTAAATATTTTAGAGTATATAGAGTAAATTGAAAAATTCAAGTTACTCTAATTTATTTTGAAGTATTCTGTATTTTGACAAACCAAATAAAGTAAATTTAATTTTTCTTCAATAGAGTAAATTTAACTTAACTTTTTCGGTGACTCTCAGTTACTCACAATAACTTCCATTCCATCCAAACAAATGCTTAGTATTGAATCTTTAAATTTTCATTTGGTCACATCGGATCTTTAAATTTTTATTTTATTACATATTAAGTCCAAATAAGAATATAATAAAATAAAAACCAGAGTTGAGTAATTCAATGTGTTTTAAAGTTATATTATTATTTTATTCAAATTTGGTTCAAGATTTAATGTGGATAGAAATAAAAATTTAGAGAACCCAATATAACCAAATGAAATTTTAAGGTCCCAATAGAAAAAAAAAATTACAAATTCAGAAAATCCGAGAATGCATTTTGCCTTTAAATTAAGAGTTCATTTTTAAAAGAGGCCCCATCTCCTACAGCCCAATACGGTACAAACCACTTTGCAGACTCAAGTCTTAGGCCTCTCGAAACGCCCCGAAGCAGGCTCCAGATGCTTTTGTGCCAAAGTGAGTTGAAACTAGAGACAACATCACTCTCAGGTTAGAGTATGTGGTTCCCAAATATGAACCATATTTTGACTCAAATTTTGATCCAGTATGGATGTGGAAATATCAACTTTATTAAAGAAACCACAAAACATAAGATGGCACTAACGTGAATTATTACTTGCTGTCTCTGCAGTTATACAGGTTTACATTACACCATTGGATTGGAAAAATCACACTGAAACTCTATATGGGAAAATGGTGAATGCAAACAGCAACTAGTACAGATCACACCGGTTTCAGAACAACGGCTGTGCCATTCAAAGTGGCATCAAACCAACAACACCTGCATAAGAATTGCATTGAAGGGGGAAAAAAGTTAAAAGTTCAATCCAGGAGACAATGCAGGTCTAAAAGTAAGATTCAGACAACATTGAACCCAAATAAAAGGCACAGTTCAAAACGCAGTGATTGGACTACAGTTCTGCAGAATACCTGTACTCTAAAAGAGTGTTCACAAGACTACAGTCTACTTTTGCTTACAACTCAGCTCTCATGATTATTGTCACTTTCGGATAAGGTTAACCAATATTCTTCTTTCTAACCCAACTCGGATATGTTACATAGACATGTAACAGAAAAAAATGATGCAGGAAATTAGTGACATTTGTTGCCTCTGCATTTATTGTATATCTTGTTAAATTGAAATGAGTATGTACAAACAGCAACAAAATACTGAGACCCAAATTCCTGTACTTCCTGACCAAAAAAGTTTTTCTTTTCCCTGTCATGTCTAGAACATGTCAAGCGAATATTTCAAACTGAAGATCTTAACATTAAATTGAGAAAATAAAATTAAATAAAGGATCCGTAGGTGTTGGATGTTCTCCATGGTTTGAGTCAAAATGGAACCTCAACTAGGCATCTTTAACAAATTCATTAGTTATCATGTATCATCATCAAGACAAGTAGTTGAACAAACATATTCAACAAGCCAAAAGCCATTTTTCAAATCAAATTAAAGTAAAACCATGACAAAGAGAACATTTAATTAATTCAAGATGCTCTTTAGAAAGGATTCGAGGAACCACAACTATGGAAACCACACAAAACATGATAAACTGTTAATCATCCTGCCAAAAGAAAGACTACACATATTTTCCTCTGTGATACATGAATAAATCATCCCATCCTAAATCCCATTCTCTAGCAAAACATCACATCTCCAAATTTCTATATCCACCTATCCCCTCTTAAAATACCTGTCAAAGTCCGTTGATAATTGTTTCAGAGCCCCAATGTTTCATCGATTCGGACTAAATATCAGCCTAGCAAATCTATTCCTTTTTCAAATTGTCGCACAAAAAACTCTTTGATTTTCCAGCATACAGAGATTTTGCTAAGGAGAAGGCTTTCAATGCTGTCCAATATCCCTTCCTTTTCCAAATATTTTTACGAATACGCTTTTTAGATATAGAGGTGCGTTTTTTGGGAACTGCGGCAACTGCCATCCAAACAACAGAGAGGTTATACAGCATGCATGCACATTTAACCATGGCAACAAATGTTACACAGGACCACAAGGGCTGACACATACACAACTTTTAGAAATTGTTAGGACAGCATCAGAGATAATTGTTATACTGTGTTACTTGGACTCGGGTACGGGTGTTGGCTACGGATATATATCCATGTGTCAGACTCGTAAATTTCCTAAATAGAAGATACGTGGATACGGATCTAAATTTTAGACACGGGTGCGTAGATACTGTTAGAATTTATAAATACCAAAAAGTATTTTTAATTTCAAAGTTAAAGCTGCCTATTCATTTTCCTTGCCATTAAGTATTTCAACTTGAAAGTTGCTGCCGTTGATGAAAACCTTGGGCCTATTTAAGTTTTCAATTTCCAAGTCAAATTACATTGACTTGGGCCCATACCACTTAATTGGCTCTTTAAACTTTAGTAAATGCATATCAATTTTTATGGCTGGCATTTATTCTCGATCCCCTCTTTTTAAACGTTGTCCTGATCTCCTCTATGCTGCCATCCTCCTCCTGCCGTTTGTCGCCGTTCGCCGTTCTCCTGCCATCGTTTGTTTGCCATTCGCCGTTTTTCTGCCGCTGTTCGTTTTGCGGTTCGCCGATCTCCTGCTATTCTCCTCCTGCCATTCGCCAATCTCTTGCCGTTTGTCGATCTCCTGCAGTTTGTCGATCTTCTAGGGTTTGTGTCGGACAGGATCTGGTGTCGTGTCGACGCTGGTACGGCAGGGCAAAATGACGAGTCCGAGTAACAGAGTTGTTATATAATTTTTTAGATTTTAATTAGCGTGTCTTGCTCACAAAATTCAGTCAAGCAACAGTCCAATAACATTATGGTCATCCAGCAACTGAAAAAGTGCATTAAGTTAGCAATGTGCACATAATTAAGAGAATTATAGCCTTTTAACGTACCACATGCCAATCTTCCACCTGCATTGCCAGTAGTCAAACTAAGTTCATGCCCACCTACAAATAACAAATAGGAAGGAGAAATTTATTAAATTATGAAGACAAGTAAATATGTAGTGCCACATTAGAACTCGATTGCAAGGAGAAATTTCAGACCATTCAAGAATCATATATTATTACTAGCTTCTATTTCTCAAGAAATGCCCTTATAGTAAACTAGCATGTTCATGAACATTTGAAAAGTTATTTTCACCTCTCTCCATCTACACAATACATAATTTCTGCTTAGTTGAAACAACATAAAGCTGTCATTCTATTAAGAACAGTTAATAAAAAAGTGCAGGTGAAAATTCCAAGTTAAGATTGAAAAATATAATAAGAACATTTATCAAGTCATAAAAAAATTGTCATTTCCCTGGAAACTCCATAAAATGGAAGCCTAACACCGTACTATTGCGACAAGAAATATAAAAATATTTACCCTTTCCAAGGTCATCCTCAAGCTCGTGGACAACAAATGCTCTTCCAATTACTGTATTAGGACCACTCAAAGGTATCTGTTCATTGTTCCATCAGAAATCCAAGACTGAGTAATAGGATACAAAAATGTAAAGTCTGAATAAGGAGCAAAAAACCATATGCATAGCAACTAACCACAAGGGCGTAACTACATTCAGCTGTATGCCCCACCCCCTTCCCCTTTGATTATTTATTAATTTCATTATGCTCTTGTAGTTTCACTTAAAATACAGTCCTATCCATTTAAATTAGAAATTTATATACAAAAATTTATTTTTTTATTTTATTTTTTAAAATTGTTAACCTATTCTAGTCATACATGTATTTATATTCTAAAATTTCTATGAATGAACTTACTTTTATTTTGCATCAAAATTTGGCCCCTCTAACTTAATTTTCTAGTTCTGCAGTGCTAACCACCTGCCCAGAAGGGAGGGGCAAGCTCTTCAGATACTAACAGAGGAAAAATTTGGGTGAATTCACAAATATTACCTGCTTATCCACGATTGTTGCTTCCGCCACCCCTGTATTTCAAAAATTTACACAACAGTACATTAGTTGATTCGAGCAGGCAGGCAAAAACAGGATGAACATTCAGAAATTATTACCATTGGCATTAGCAATTATGTTTCCCAGGTCACCCGCATGACGGACTTCATCTTCAGGAGCACCATGCGTCATGTTGTTAGGGTTAAAATGTGCTCCTATATTTTGTATTAAAATGAAAAAAATATTAATATTTCCATAATCAGCATCAGAATCACATTTTCTGAAACTTTACAAGAACTGTAATACAAAATGTTAACATTTCAGGCGTTTGAGTCTCACCAGTTGAAATGCATCCATTGGTTGTGTCACCATACTCATGCTATACGACACAAGATAAAGATTAAAACGATAAATATGTAAGAGTAAATACTAAATTTCAAATCTTTAAGCAAAACAAAAACCAATGGCAAAAGTACTAACTAGGTGGAATCCATGAGGCCCTGGTGTAAGACCAGTGACTCGAACATTCACAGTTGTAGGACCTGTTGAAAGTACAATACAAATCTTCAATGCATCATCCCCATCGTTTCTTAATTTCTTGACCAGAAAATAGAGATTAACAAAGAAACATTATCCATCTCACTTTCAATTGCTATAGCTCAATTATATCAGCCTCAGTAAAAAGAATTCAATACAACTATTTATCTTTAGATAGTTGGTTTCTAGCTTCTGACAGTCACAGTGGAAGCAACAAAAACACTATGCAATATATAATCGATATTCCATGTTTGCCTCCTTAATATTTCAAATTCAAATAATATCAAACCAAACATCAAAAAACTAACAATCAAACTATCAAAACAAACAATTCAATTCCAATTCTATCAAAAAGAACTTCAAATGGACAAAAAAAGTCAACGGACTCCATTCCAATCAAAACCCATCAACGAAAAACAGAAACAAAGGAAACCGATTTTGCTCCATCCCCTTATTTTCTCATCAGACAAGAATATAAGCAAACGAATCAACCTCAATAAAAGCACTTAAAAGAAAGCAAAAAGAAGTAAAAGACAAAAAGACAAAGAACAGACCATCATCATCTTGAGTCAAAGTGACAAAGCCTTCAACATCAGAGGTACCCTTAAGAACAGCAACAGCTTTCTTGGTGGCGGCGACAACAACGAGAGGTTTCTTGGCGGCGGCGACGGAAAGAGAGAGAGAAAGGGATTGGCGAGGGAGCTTGAGGGAAACACCATGGAATGAGGAATTGAGAGATGGGGAATGAGAAAGATTGGGACTTGAGAGTGGAAAGAGAAGTGGGTGAGATGATGCAGAGGCTGCCAGGATTGTATGAGCCGCCATTGCTGCTACAGCAGCTGCTTGCATTTCCCAAGATAAAAGAGATGATAATGTGAGCGAGAACTTGGAGTGCTAGTGGTGAGAAGGGATAATAAAGAATTGGACTGTAGAAAATAGGAAGAGTCTGGAGTAGTGACACACTATCATAAATTTTATACATGGTTAGCATGTATCGATAAATTTGTTCGTTAACTTGAAATGAAACCCAATTTTCATTAATATGTATATGATATAATAATGCGTTTAATACTCTCCCTTTTTTTTATATGTTGTTTTTATAATAATTAAAAAATATTAATTAAATCTAAATTTAATATTAAATTACGTAATTTTAATTAAATTATTAAATATAATTGATTGTAAATAAATTAATTTTTATTAAAAAAAGAAATTAAATTAAAAAAACTATATTGTAAGCCTAAAAATAATATATAAATATAATTTAAATTTTATTTAAAAATAATAAATAAAAATAACGCAAGGAGTATAATATTAAATTTTAATTATAAAACTTTTTTCTTTAGAAAAAAAAATCAAAAATTGAATATATTGAAATTAAGTTTACTACTCACAAGTTGCAAAGTGACATAACATTCTAACTTTCATATTCTTAAAATTCATGATTATCTTTTTGAACATTCGCAAACATACATTTGAAGTTAGTGTTGGTATTTATCTCAACTTTATAAATCACATTTTTTTTAAATCTCAACTTTATAAATTACATTTTTTATACATGAATTTAATATGCTTACATTACCTCCTAATTTAATAAAAAATTAACTTACATTACTTTCTAATTTAATAAAAAATTAACTATCACCCCTTCAATTTTACTGGTATTTACATTATTTTTATAAAATTTAAGGAATAATAGATACACTTTTATTAAATTATACCATCCAAATTTAATAAACAAAATTTAAGTGATAAAAAAATCCAAAAGATAATAGGTATATATTTTACAAAATCACAGATAATATATGCATACTATTGAGTTTATAAATTATTTTTTTAATTTCATATGCGTAAATATCATTCATAAATTATATATATATATATATATATATATATATATATATATATATATATATATATATATATATATATATATATATATATATATATATATATATATATATATAATTTTGTCAATTTTCAGGTATATTTGTGTGTATGTATATGATAGTATTTTTGGTTTTAGAAAATTATTATTATTATTATTTGATAAGTTGCATATTACATGAAGAGAGATGGAAAATTGAACGGGTTAATTTTATATGTGATCACTCATATTTGACGATTATAACGTTATGATCATTATACTACAATTCGTAACAAAAAAATTACTCAACTTTTATTTTGTAATAAAAAAAGTTACAATAGCCAAAAAATCAAGAATCCGACCACCGAAAAATCGAAAATATAAAGATAAATATAAATTTTATCTGTCGGATATCTAACAAATTTTGTTACTGTCAATGCTTTCAAAATTATAAGACAATATATTTTTTACTGCTGTCAACAAATTTTGCTGCTGTCAATGATTTTAGTAGGCGGATTCTTAATTTTTCAGCTATTGTGACTTTTTTGTTACAAAATAAAAGTTAAGTGATTTTTTTTATTACAAATTGTAATATAATGATCATAACGTTACAATCGTAAAATATGAGTGATTACTGATGAAATTAACCAAAATTGAACCGTGATGATTAAAGAGGTATTTAAAAGATAAAATCATTCGAATAATGTGTGATCTCTAAATACATAATGAATTTAATTAAGTTATACTATGAAAGTTGCCAAAAAAAAGTTGTATTTAAAAGCATTTTTTTAAATACAAAATTAATTTTTTAAAAAATTGAAAATTATTATTATTTATTTCCCTTCAACTTCATTAACCAACAATCCAATTTCTATTTCGTCTATTGCATTTCCATTTTTTGATTTTTTTTTACTCACACTTTATTTCATGTGAATGAAGAAGTTTTCTTTATATTAACAAAATATTAAATCATGGTTGATCCAACTGGAGAAGATTGTTCTACTTTTTTTTCAAATTTATTTTTTAGACATTCTTTTTCCAATTTATAATATTACTCTCTCTTTCTAACCATTAAACCAACCTATTAAATATCTCATATGCCTTATATAATTAATAAATATAAATGATTGTTTTCCAATTTATTAATTAGCTTTGGAATTTTTTTTTATTAATTTACCCCCTGTAAACCGTTATTTAGGTAACAAAACAACACATACACACATTTTTCAAAAAAAAAAAAAAGAAAAATTAATAACTAAGATTTTTACTTTATAATTTATTTTAATATCTAAAAAAATTTAATATATCTATCATCACTTATTTTACTTTATAATTTATTTGAATATACTTTTAAATTTTATAAATAATAAATATAAATTTATATTAATATTTAAAAGATTGAAATACTTGAGATTGAATCTCATTAATATAATATAAAAAATTTGTATTTAGTAAGTATACATGTATATCCAATAGTTAAGCATTAAAAAAAAAATACAAAAGCTACAAATACAGAATGGACGAAGAAATTAGCCATCTTGCTTCCTCTGTAACTCTAGGCAAGAGAGGAGACGATACCCACACCTCTATGAAGCCTCTTATTCCCTAAAAAATCATAACTTTCTCTTCCCATTCTTCATGGATTCAACCAATCCCAATTCAAAGCCGCCTTCCATGCGGGTCCTTACCCGTCCACCCGCACCCTCCCCTGCATCTGGACCCATGTCCGCTTCCTCTTCAGATGCTTCACAATGCTCCCAATCTCAAAATCAATCGCAGCCTCGTTCTCTAGAAGGTTTGGTGGTTGTTGGGTTTATTTCCCGGAGCCCCGGCTCTTCCTCCCAGCTCATCAACCGTGTCCTGGACTCGAACACATTCGGGTCGGGTAATATTGACAAATTGCTATTTATCGATAAAGATGAAGTGAAGGATTGGTTCGAATGGAGGAGAATTAGCTATTACCATGAGGAGGAAAAAGGGATTTTGTTTTTGCAGTTTTGTTCCACCTGGTGCCCTGCTGTTCATGGGTCTTCGGATACGGCTAAAGGCTTTGATTCGGTTTTGGCAGAGCGAGAGTTTGAGGATCTTCAGGGATTGCTTTTCATGTTCTCTGTGAGTTTTCCCTCTATTTTTTGGTTATTACTGGAAAATTAGATTTCAGCATTAACATCTGAATTTTGGTTTATTCTAATTCTTGAAGTTGCTTAAATTGTCATTAGGATCTCGGTTAGTAATTCAGATGAGGATTGCAATTTATGCATATAGTTCACAGGAGCTTGTTAGTTAGATACACGATTGGTATTTTTTGGTTAATCTGCAGAAGATAATAAATTGTGCTGGTAAAAGAAAAAAAAAAGAAGTCTTCCTGAATATTTTCTGGATGCTTGAGTGGCATGTTTGAACTGATGGGTAGATTCACTAGAACTTTGCGGTGAGGTTCACCAGAGCCCTGAAAAATCTAGAAATCTGCAATATAAATTATTTTTCTGTTAGAAGAACAGTGATGTTAATGATACTGGGTTATGTATCTAATAAATGACTCAATTAGCAATGCAGGTGTGCCATATAATCATATATATTCAGGAAGGGTCGCGTTTTGACCCTCATATTTTGAAAAAATTTAGGGTCTTGCAAGCAGCCAAGCATGCAGTGGCTCCATATGTAAGATCCAGAAGTACCCCACCATTGCCATCTAAGCCTCATTCTTCATCTGGTTCCTCTAGGCCATCCCCTTCTACCAGTTCCTCTCCAGGAAGAAGTAGTGGCAGCATGAGTTGCAGTGCTTCAGCGATCACTCTCATGTCAGGTTTAGGTTCCTACACATCTTTATTGCCTGGAAATTGCACTCCCGTCATACTCTTTGTCTTCATTGATGATTTTTTGGATGTAACCAATCCTTATTCAAATGCAGAGGAGTCAAAAGATGCCTCCTCACTTAATCAGCCTTCTAATTTGAGTAGTGTATCTAGGCCAAATTTGCCTACAAAGGGTTCTGGATCAGTTGTTGTGTTAGCACGCCCTGTTGGTAAATCTGAAGGTGGTTTCAGGAAGAAACTGCAGTCATCACTAGAAGCACAAATTCGTTTTTTGATTAAGAAATGCCGCACACTCTCGGGTTCTGAAAGTGGTCATGCTGGTTCAAGAAGTGGAGGTGCTTCAAGTTCTGCACCTTTGTTTTCACTTGATGCCTCAAGGGCTGTTGTGCTACTTGACAGGTTGTCTAATCAGAGAGGTGAATCTCTGGAGTTTGCCACTGATCTTGTCGAAGATGTTTTAAATGGAAAAGCAACCTCAGATTCTCTTTTACTTGAAAACTATATTCAGAATGTAAACAAAGAGGATATTTTATCGGTAAAGGAGTTCATTTACAGGCAGTCTGATATTCTGAGAGGTAGAGGAGGATTGGTTAGCACTAACAGTGGCCCAGCAGCTGGTGTTGGTATGGTTGCTGCTGCTGCTGCTGCTGCCGCTGCTGCCTCAGCTGCATCTGGAAAGACATTTACTACTCCGGAACTTCCAAACTTGGAAATATGGCTGTCATCAAGTGAACTCATTCTACATGGAATTCTCTATGCAAAACGTGGGTTTATAGATGATGTTGAAGGTAAAAGAAAATCTCGTCAAAGAAACTCTGCTTCATTGCAAATTGAAGGGTTTGCTACCAGAGGCACAGACCCTTTAGATGTTGCAGTTTCTTTGTTGGAAAGTGGTAGAGGAATGAACACAAAATTTTCAACTTTGTGGTGCGAAAGGACTCTACCAACTGCTAAGGATGTTTATTTGAAGGATTTACCTGATTGTTATCCCACTTCGCAGCATGAGGCTCATCTAGAAAAGGCTTTACAAGCTTTTCACTCCATGGTCCGAGGGCCTGTAGTGCCAGTTTTTGCAAAGAAGCTGGAGGATGAATGCACATTCATATGGAAATCTGGTAGGCAACTTTGTGATGCTGTTAGTTTGACAGGCAAACCATGTATGCACCAGAGACATGACGTTAATAATGGTGTTCCAGACTTAGCTATAGAATCCCCAGTAAAGCCACATTCAAGTGGATATTTTTTCCTTCATGCTTGTGCCTGTGGCCGCTCACGTTATCTACTGTCAGATCCTTTTGACTTTGAATCAGCAAATGTTACTTCGAATCTATTTCAGGAATGCGACAAACTGCTTCCTTCCATCCAATTACCTGAGCAAAACAAGGTGGGACCTATTCAGTCATCCTCCTGGAGTTTGATTCGTGTTGGGGGGGCACGGTATTACGAACCTTCTAGAGGGTTACTTCAGAGTGGGCTCTCTGCCTCACAGAAGTTTCTGATGAAATGGACAATAGTTTTGGAGAAGCCAGAGTACCAAAATGGTTTACCTGCCAAAATCATGCATGGAAGTTCTGTGACAACACAAGGGCCAAATCCCCAGTTTGAAATTTCAGAGCTAGACCTCAAGAAAGGTGGTTCCACAGAGTCGAACTCTGCAAATATACAGGTAGGAGTTGAAGATCAAAAGAAATTATCAGTGAACACCAAACTTAGCGACAAAAAAATTGGTTTTGGTGGAGGGGTTCTAAATTTTACAATGAGAAAGCCTTTTTCTGAGGTTGTTGCTGGATCAGCAACTACTGATTCAGGATTTCCTCCTCTCCAGCAGAGAAAACAGCCTTCATCTGGTTCAGAAAGAGTTGTCAAACAACATAGGGCCAGAGACAGGAATTCAGAACAGGTTCATACTACTGTCGATCAAGGATCTCAGAAATCTGAAGATATTGTATCTGGTCAAGAATCCTTCAATAGGATATCTACTAGTGTTGACCCTTATGTACAGATAGGAAGTAATGTGGTTCCCATGAAATTTAATGGTGGTGGAATGGTTAAACTGAATCCCACTTTCAAACATGCAATAGTTTATGTTGGTTTTGAGCATGAGTGCCCCCATGGTCACCGTTTCTTATTAAGTCCAGATCATGTTGATGAACTAGGACCTCCATATTCTTTGGTTGAAGATTGTCAAGGGTCTTCAGTGGAAAATACAGACAAGAATCTGGGACATCCTACAAACTTGGGTCGGAATGGTGTTCGTGGTAAAGTTCATCGAAGCTCGAAGGGGACAACTGTTGCTGCTGCAAATAAGGTCAGGAATGTGGATAAATCAAGAGAGATGGGAGAAAATGGTGGTCTACACTTCAATGGGGTGATGCAGTTCTCCAGGGCAGGAAAGGAACGGAATCAGACGTCTACTGGTGAACCAACATACCAAGATTTTGTTAAAAATCTTGAAACAGACTTTCATTCTTTTGGCCTTGATGACGGTGGAAGGGCTTTCTCCATGTTGAATAGAAACTTACCAATATACATGAACTGTCCTTACTGTAGACGTTCCAAGAATAAGAAGGAGCCACAAAAGATTAACTTTGCTGGCAGTATATCACAGCTACAGAGGATATTTATGGTATGAAATACTGCTTTCACCTTTTTCATGAATTTCATGGTGAAGATTTTAAATGACTGATATATTAAATTTAATTGTAGGTTACACCTCCATTTCCTGTTGTTTTGGCGACATGCCCTGTTGTAAATTTTGAGGTATGGATTATTTTCTCTCATGATAGTAAGCATGAAATTTTTGTTGATCTTCAGAAGGAAGATCAGGTGCCCCTGATGTACTGGCAGATTTTGAATTTCATTAACTAGATGTCAGTGTAGAGTTTTTGGAATACCATTTTGTTCTTGTTTTCAGCCTTGTAGTTATTTACACTTTTCCCCGGCTTTTATATTTCTGGTAATGTTTCATTTCCTTTCTGAAGTCTAATGATGTCGGCCAGTCTGGTCATATTATGAGTTTGCTTATGTTTTACCAATTTTTATTTGTAAAGGAATCTTGCTTGCTGTCATCAGTTGGAAACCGTGAACAAAAGTTGCAATTTAGCCTTGGATGTCAGGTGGTCTTACCACCAGAAAGTTTCCTTACTCTTAGACTTCCATTTGTGTATGGTGTGCAACTAGAAGACGGGAGTTCAAGTGCATTGAATGCTTTTGAACATCAACCAGAAATGACTGCTTGGATTATGAAGGGCACAGCTTTGCAGGTCATTTCAAAGGGAAGCGGCCTGAATGAGGGAGCCCAGACTTAGTCAAAACTTTTGAATCTTGGAGTTTGGCCATCACAGTGACGATTGCCTTTGTTTAGTTCATGGAAACTAATTACTCTAACTGTGTTTGTCTGAACGAAGGTAAGGTCCAGTTAGATATTCAATCCTTCACTGAAATTTTAATTAAGATATTCAATATTAATTAGCAATATGCATGTTTTTCTTTTAATTGGATTTATGTCCCCCTTCCCTCTTCTAATCTCCCGAACAAGAGGATTTTTGCCTCAGTTATCAACCAAAGTCTCATGATTGGGAAAATAAATAATAACTTGAAAGTTAATGATGCAGGAATGTTCCTGTTAATGTAGGGTGTGGCCTTACATAAAGATGAGTGACCAATAAGTATTCTCTTTTGCAGATCCCAAATGTTTGGGATTGTATTTCTTAAGATAAGTTGAGGCTTTATGTCAAGTTCATTTAAAACTCACAATTGGAGATGTGTTTTGCAGCTCAAGAGTTGAATGGATTGTGATGAAAAATGCTATGTGGTGACTGTTGAGCTGCAACCAGAAATCAGAAAAATTGAGAATGTCCTGCTGTTGCCAAGTATTTTTCTCTTGTGCTCATTTCGAATAAGGATTTTTTTAATCCTAATGACTTTTCTTTAAGTAGCTCACTTTTTTTAATTATGCAGAATTTGGACCTCTAGGTGCTTGTGCTTTCGGGTGGGCATTAATTGTCAACATGGTAAGACTCTTTGCCTATTAAGTAAATGTCAACTTTGATACAGAGGGGGAAAAGTGATGCAGATCAAGGTTATGAAAATAGACAGGAAATTTTTGACCATGCATTGACCAAACAATTAGTGAATCGATGCGTTTCAGATTAGATGGTCAATGGACAGGGTGACATAATTAGTCTTTTTTTTTAATAATTACTATCTTTGGGTGCGGGTGAGAGTAAAATTCCAATCTGGTTAATTGAGAGAGGAGCTAAGACTCTCAACCATTTAAACTACAATGATTTCCCATAGTTAGCTTTTCTTTTGGATGGGATTCTGACAGAGACCACAAATTGTAATAGAAACACAAGACTTGACCCCAAAGTGCTAAAATGCAAAATAAATGGTGAAAATGTTCTGATACTGGCTTTGTTCTTCTTACAGATCATAGGTCTTCACTCGTTGTGGTGGATTAACTTGCAGATGGAGATGTTGTGGTCTTGGATAATTTAATAATTCACATCTCATGCCTCGGTCTTGTATTTATCTGTATTATGTAGGCTAAAACGTAATAAAAATTGTTGTAATTTTCACTTCCAATATAAGATCAATTGTTACAAGAATTTCTTTTTGGGATTTCTTTTCCTTATGTTTTACAATTCTATGGATGTTCAAATCATTTCCTTTTTGCTTTACTGAATTTTGTGTCATACTTTTTATCTACTGACTAATTTGAACTTACATGTTGGCCAACGAACATCATAATAATTAATAAATGAATTGAATCCCTTCTAGTTATGTGTAAACAAATAAGCAAAAATTAAGGTTTGTTGTATAATACAACAATGAAAGAATATTGCTTAGCTACAAAGGGAAAAGCATTCTCCTTTATCCGCTACTTTAACTTTCTTTGTTGTTGCACCACTAAAACAGCAGCCCTGGAATTCATATCTTCCGAGGCTAGCATGTCTCCGATGATTCCAAGCTCTGGAAGCTCAGTCCAAGTTGATAAACCTGATGTTTGCGGCGATTCTATGCCATATCGTCTTCCCACTAGAAAAAGATCATACTCATCTGCTATCGAACGGATAGCTATTGCAGTATCGAGCCCACCATTTACAAACTTCTGTTTGTATTCTTTGTTAGTGAAAGAGAGATCACTTTGTTGACTCGGTTTCTTGATATCTTCCAATGCCCACGAGTCGAGGTCTTCATCTTCGTCAATTCTTTCGGTCTCATTTGCAACAAATTGGATGACTGTTAGTTGTACTGCTGGGTCCCTAGCAATTCGCTTTCCCAAAGACAATGCCTCGCGATCATCTCTACCTCCTACGAATATCATACATATGGACAAGAATGACAATGGCGATGAATTTACTCGTCCTAGTTTGCCTCGATCAAAAAAGACTCCAACAGAACAAGGGCACTTTTCAAGGACCTTACGATTTATAGTTCTCATTTTTTTGTCTTCAGATTCAATTCTTCCATGGATAGTCCATTTCCGATGAAATGGAAGTATTATGAGCGATGCAAGCTGGTCCAGGGCTAGTATTGATATATCCTCATTCATCATTCTCGATGGAGAAAGTGCTGTAAAGGAAGATATAGATACTTTTCCCCAGTTGTTTTGCTCATATTGACTGAAAGAAACTATGAAATTATGCGAGCGAGAGTCTGTTACTGGTTTCTGTTTCTGGTGAGATATAATAATTGGAGAGCTTCGACCGATCAGCTCGACGAGATGGAGAGCGTACAAAGCAATAGGTCTCTCCTTGCTGGGGTAAAATGCATCGATCAATCTTGTGATTGAAATTATATTATCTGGTTTATGCACACAAGCCAGAACTCGAAGCTCGGATTTAGGCTTCAAACTCATAATGTTTCTTGCCTCATAACCTGCATACTTCCTTGTAGGATCATACAAGCGTTTCACATTCATCGCGATTATGGTATTGTTAACTAACGTGTACAAAACCAAGAGTGCATAAACTGCTTCAGATACTAACTGCAAAAGCAACGAGGAAACAGGTTAGTAACCATGCGTGTTATGAATGTAAATGTTAATGTCATATTTCATCAATGCGTATAAAGATAGAAATTCACCATAACATCTCTTGCATATGTGTACAATGCAACCTCGATGGTGCCTCTGCTAGTCATGAGCGTAGCAAATAACACAGAATCCGTGAGAGGCATATCCATATATAATGAAGGTACTAGACAAGCTGCAACTTTGATCACAAAAATCAGGATTATGATCGCCAAGTAGGGTTTAATTTCTTCGAATTCAGATACCACGAGGGATAAATCCGCTCTCATTATTGATGTAACAACGCCTAGAGGCATCAAAACAGAGTAGCTAAAAGTTTCAAACATGTCCGTTAAGGTAGATCCTAAAGGCGGTCCAGCAGGCACCATGACCCCAAATACATAAGCTCCTAAGCTCGGAAGCTGATTGAATGCTCGAAAATATACTTCGGTGATTAACGCCATTGTCACGACCAGATAAGTAAAAGAAGTACTCGTTGGTTTTCCTTCCGGAGTTCTGCTGATCATCTTCAACATGATCGGCTTGAAAACAAGTCCTCCAACGAGGAAGAATGCAAACATTGCTCCAAGATCTATCAGCGCAACTCTGCCCGATAGAGTTATCGAAATAGCTACTGCAATGAGTAAGCCAACTCCGCCCGAAACCATCGATGAAGATCGAGCTAACATACCGAGCTCTGAATTCGGAAGTTTAAGCTCCTCAATGACATGAATAACCATTGAAAATGTAGAGAAACTATTCATGATAATCACTGTTAGTGTTCCAACAATTGCTTTTCTATGCTTTAAAGGATTATAGAAGATTTTGAAAAGGCCAAGGCCTATTCCCATAGGAACTAGAACAGATAAAATGCCAGTGATTGTTGCCAATTTTTTTGTTGATCTCCGATTTGATTCTGAATCAACTTTCACTGCACCTAAGAATATGAACATTGCATATCCGAATAATGCCACTTCAGCTGCTAGATCTTGGCTGTCCTTGGGAAAAACAACTTCTCTCATAAAATTAAATCTCCCAATAAATGTTGGACCTAGGATTATTCCTGCCTGTATGAAAAAAGAAAAATGCATGAGACATGTATTGCATACTACGTATAAAAAACTTGATGAAGAGATATATAGATAGAGGGAACATACAAGAACTTCGCAGATGAACAAGGTGAATCCATATCTTTGGAAAAACAACCATAATCCATGAGTGGTGATGAGAATAATTCCAATTTGCAGCTCAAAAAGTGGCAAAGAGTATGAAAGAAAATCTGAAAAAGAATGTTTATTCTCAAAAATTCCGTAAGAATTTATCTTTGGAGGTATGCTAAAGCATACTTCTGTTATATTAAAATGCCCAATACCAGGGAGAGACATTCAGAACTTTTTTTAATTAATTATTTTTGCCTTTCCAAGATCAAGAACACAATTTTCTTTTTCTTTTTTCTTTTCCTTGTTTCTAAGCCAATATATATATATATTTAAATTAGATATAAACCCCAGCATAAAAGCATGCAGTTAATTACATTCCAGTTCATAATCATTACTAGTAATTACTAATAAACTGATTTTTGTTTTATTTGTTTACGTCCGATTTTATAGCCTATAAGAAGGGAGTCTGTATAATTATTTTGTTGAATAAATGTTATATACCTGCTTAACCTACAAAAATTACAATTTTAGCAGTAATTAACGAATTATTAGTAATCAAAAGAGGCATAGTCAATGATAATTATTGACTGTAGCATCCAATTAAACAATATTACTTGAATTAAAATTGAACGAGACTGGTCATACAGCATATTTTCCGTTATTTGAAGCAATTAAAGTTTTTTTTTCCCCGATGTTCAATTTGACTCAGCCTTATATTCAATGGTCAATTTTTATATCTGATTAAAGTAAGAAAAATTGTTAATTTTGGCCCTTGAATTTCCAAAAATGCAAATGTACTTTGCAGCAATGTTATTAAAACCAGACTGGATAGAGAACCGGCAAGGTTGGGGGTTTATGGTTCGACCGGTTCAACCGAATTCAATCGAATTTTTTTCTATTTTTAAAATATTATAATTATTATAATTTTTTGAATACTATTGTATAAAAATTAAAAAAATATTCATCAAATTTTAAATATATGTCATAAATATTCTAATAATAAGTTACAAAAATAATTTTAATTTTATTATTACAAGTGATTAATTATGAATTATTGAATATCATATGCTAAAAATATAAAAATACAATCATATCATGAAAATAATTTCATGTTTAGATGGATTATGGATATTAACCTTGCATATATGAGTATAATTATATTTAATTATAATAAATTCAAATAGATAATAAGTATATTAAATTATTAAGTGACATTTTTAAAATTTAAAATACTAATTTTTCAATAAATAAATAATAAAAATTTAATATATATATATGTATATTTTAAATTTTTATTATTTATTTATTTGAAAAAAATTAGTATTTTAAATTTTAAAGATATTATTTAATAATTTAATATACTATTATACTATTATTTTAAAGATATTATCTAAATATGTCACTTAATAATTTAATATACTATTATATATATATATATATGTGGGTGGGTGAAAAAATTAAAAAAAAATGTTTTTTTTACATTTTTAGCAAAAAACCTGGTTCTGTCCGGTTCGTCAGTTTTCCGGTTCTATCCGGTTTTTTTCGGTTCAATTCGGTTTTTTGTCAATCCGATTTTCAGTAATCGAACCAACTGGCTAGCCTGTCGGTTCGTGATTAAACCGGTTCAACCGGAAGGTCCGGTCCGGTTTTAATAACATTGCTTTGCAGTTTTTAGCTTTGTTGACTGAAGTAATATCTAAAAAAATATAAAAAAAACTCAAATTTTTTTTATTTGAAATTTTAATTTTAATTTATTTTATCGTGAAATTTTAATTTTAAGGAGTTGCATGGAAATGAATAAAAGGAAAAAGGATCTCCTTCGGACAGAAAATTGTTCCCATGGCTTGAATTTGGGTTAATTTTTGATACATCCAGGTGATAATTTCCATTAATATTCCTCTTAAGTTTTTGTTCAATCACTGAAATGTTTATGTTTAAAGAATTAAGTTGAGTCTCTATTTTAATGGTGATTGATTAACTGCAATCATAAATTGTAATGAATCAAATTGAGGCTCTAGAGAGATTGCGAACAGTCTAGTAACTGAACTGTCATCAAGAAAGTTATGCTTTTGCCAAGTTCTTTCATTTTATGCATCATTCTCAATAAAAATTTATTGTTTTAATGTTTTTCCTTTAAATATGTTTAACTCTGTGTGTGTATATATACTTTCCTATCTTGTTCATTCTTTATGATTTTGGCTAATCCTTTAATTTGGCTAGTTAGTGCATAACCTTATTTTCACTACCAATTAGGTTTCAGCAGTGATGACGGCCACCAACTCTTGCCACTTAAAAATAAGAATAGTACGTAAAAGAACACTCCGGCAATTAAATCATTGTTTTTAAGGAGAAAATTTTAGAAGACAATTTGAGTATATAAGAGTTTAGAGAGCTTAGCTGATAGAATCTAGGGTTTATATAGTAGCTGATTATACTATAATATTTAATAAAGCTGTACTTATATAGTAGCTGATTATACTATAATATTTAATAAAGCTGTACTTATATAGTAGCTGATTATACTATAATATTTAATAAAGCTAAGTCATTAATGCTATGCATTAGCTGGTATAACCTTATTAGTGCATAACCTTATTTTCACTAACAATTAGGTTTCATCAGTAATGACAGCTAACAATTCCGGTCACTCAAAAAAAAGAATAGCACGTTAAAAAGTGAAAAAATATTTCGACAGTTAAGCCATTATTTTTAAGGAGAGAATTTTTGCAGAGAATTTGAGTATATAAGAGTTTAGAAAGCTTAAGTGATAGGATCTAGGGTACTTATATATTGTAGCTGATTATATTATAGTATTTAATAAAGATAAGTGATAGTATTTAATGCTATGCATTAGCTGGTTATTAATGGATTGTTACAACAAGTTCTTCAATGTTATTAACATTTAGACAAAATCTCCAAATCTATTCAAGTTATTTTCGATTATCAAGTAGTATCCCATCCAATTTATAATTATTGAAAGCAAGACATTCCACACTTTTAATCGAGTACTAATACTTTGAATACAGAAAATTCCTTTTTTTTTCCTCCTCCTAATTCTTCTTCTGTTTATTTATTTTTTATATAGCCTAGATATTTAAATTATAATTTGCAGCATACTTTATAATACAAATGAATTTGAATTCCTTTCTATTTATGTGAACAAACAAGCAAAATTCAATTGTGAGAATCTATAAAACAATAATGCAACAACAAAAGCAATGCGTGTTACAGCTACTTCAACTTTCTCTGCTGTTGGACAACTAAAACAGCAGCTCTAGTGTTCAGATCTTGGCTGGCAAGCAAGTCTCCTATGAGTCCAATCTCCGGGATCTCAATCCAATCTGATAAACCTGATGTTTGAGGCGACTCTATGCCATATCGTCTTCCAACTAGAAACAGATCATATTCGTCTGCAGTCGAACGGATAGCTCTAGCAGTATCAACTCCGCCATCCACAACTATTTCTTTATATTGTACGTTTGTTAAAGATGAATCAATCTCTTGACTTGGTTGCTTGATATCCTCCAATGCCCAATAGTCGAGCACTGCGTCCTCCTTGTCCACTTTTTCAGTCTCATTCGTAACAAAATGAATGATTGTTAGGTCTACATTCGAGCCTCTAGCAATTCGTTTTGCCAATGACAAGGTCTCGCGATCATCATTACCACCTAAGAATATCATACAGATTGACAAGGATGGTTTCGGTGATGAAGTTTGGCGTCCGAGCTTGCCTCTGTCGAAAAAGACTCCGACGGAACATGGGGATTTTTCAAGGACCTTGCAGTTTGTACACCGTATAGTATCATCTTCACCTTCAATTGTTCCGTGGATAGACCATCTTCTGTGGAATGGAAGGATGATTAGCGATGCCAGCTGATGGAGAGCTAGCACCGATATATCCTCGTTCATGTTTCTTGTTGGGGATATTGCTGTGAAGGAAGATACGGATACTTTGTCCCAATTGTTCTGCTGATATTGACCAAAAGAAACTATCACATTATGCGAGACAGAGTCTGTTACAGGCTTCTGTTTCTGGTGCGAAAAAAGCATCGGGGAGCTTTGTCCGCTAAGCTTGACAAGATGGAGAACATACAAGGCGACGGATCTCTCCTTGCTCGGGCGAAATGCATCAATCAATCTTGTGATTGAAATTATATTATCTGGTTTATGCACACAAGCCAGAACTCGAAGCTCAGATTTCGGCTTCAAACTCCTAATGTTTCTCGCCTCATACCCTGCGTATTTCCTTGCAGGATCATACAGGCGTTTCACATTCATCGCAATAATGGTGGAGTTAACCAATGTGTATAAAACCAAAAGCGCGAAAACTGGTTCAGATACTAACTGCAGAATCAACAAAACAGAATTAGTCATTAACCTTGTTAGAAATGAATAGCATATAAAGATGATAAACTCACCATAAATTCTCGCGAATATGTGTACAACGCAAGCTCCACGGTACCTCTACTAGTCATGATCATTGCGAACAAGACGGAATCAGTGAGTGGCATATTCATATACAGTGAAGGAACTAGACAAGCAACCAATTTGATAGTAAAGATGAGGATTATAATTCCCAAGTAAAGTGTAACTTCTTCGAATTCGACTACGATGAGAGATAAATCAGCCCTCATTACTGATGTAGCAACGCCTAAAGGCATCAAGACAGAATAGCTAAAAGTCTCAAACTTGTCTGATAAGGCAGATCCTAAAGGTGGTCCGGCAGGCACAAAGATACCAAAAGTATAAGCTCCTAAGCCTGGAAGCTGAAGGATAACGTGAAAATAGATTTCACTGAGGAAAGCCATTGTTGCAACCAAATAAGTAAAAGAAGTGTTCATTGGTTTTCCTTGCGGAGTTCTTCTGATCATCCAAAACATTACTGGCTTGAACACAGTTATACCAATTATAAAGAAGGCAATAAATGCTGCTAAATTTATCAGCGCAATTTCTCCTGATAAAAATATTGCAATGGCTATTGCAATTAGCAACCCAATTCCACCAGAAACCATAGAAGAAGATCGAACAAGCATGCCGAGCTCCGAATTCGGAAGCTTAAGCTCTTCAATGACATGAACAACCATTGAAAATGAAGAGAAACTGGTCAAGATCAGTACTGTTACTATTCCAACAACATCTTTTCTATGCTTTAAATAGCTATGGGAGAGTTTGAAAAGACCAAATCCGAAAATAAGAGGAGCAAGAACAGATAAAAGGCCAGTGATTTTTGCCAATTTTCTTGTTAATCTTCGATTTGATTCTGTGTCAACTTTGACAGCACTTACGAATGCAAACAATGTAAAACCGAATAAGGCTTCTAAGCATATTACATCTTGGCTGTCCTTTGGGAACACCAATTCTTTCCAAAAGTCTAATCTCCCAAGCAACGTTGGTCCCAGGATTATTCCTGCCTGGAAAAAAAATTGCATGAGATTTCTTGATTTGCAGACTGAAAAAAAAAACAAGAAAAACATGAATTTAAAGGGTAATTCAAAGAGTATTTTCTTTCATGGCACTGGAACTTATGCCTTTAGCACAATTTGCCCCTTAAATTTTAGTTTCTTACAAAATAATACTAAAGTAGTCTCCATTCTTCATCCTTCCTCATAATGGGTCTGACCCTATTTTTATTTTATCCGGATTCAAACTTGAGACTATATAATTCTTGTCAATATATCAGTATTATAAGCTGAAGCTTATTGATATTCGGTCCCATTATTTATTTAGTACAAGTGAAAAAGTTGGGAGACAGATGAAGTGAGAAAAAAAATAAAATAAATGGTTAATTACAAAATAATTCCAAAGTTTACCCAAACTAAAAAATTTACAATTTGATATCAAACTTTTACTTATATTTTTAAATGTAAAACTTCGTTAAAATTTTTGTGAAAAACTATATTTGAGAATATTATATGAGTCACACAAAATATTTTATTAGATTTGGACTGATGTTTACTGTCACTGTTTTGAGATTTAACTAAAGATTTGGTGTTAAATTATAATTTTTTTTTGATTTGGAAATTAAATTGAAAAGCAAGTGAAATTTATGTGTAAATTTGCAATTAACCCTAAAATAAAATTCCCCCTTTTTTTTTTCTCGATTAATAGTTGATCAGAAAGTAAGTGAGACTGTTGCATGAGGAG
This sequence comes from Excoecaria agallocha, assembly GCA_037975025.1. Lineage (NCBI taxonomy): Eukaryota > Viridiplantae > Streptophyta > Magnoliopsida > Malpighiales > Euphorbiaceae > Excoecaria > Excoecaria agallocha. The sequence continues at coordinate 58,072,992 of CM075812.1, read as the reverse complement.
TAGAAAGGAAGAATACAGCAATTTGATTATTTTTGACTTGAAATCAGACCCAATTGAGGAATTTTTTTTTTTTTGGTTAAAAAAATGAAATTCCAGGGCTAAACTGTGCTAAAGGCATAAATTGAGAAGCCGTGAGAGAAAATCACATACCCTGACATCTATATATACATGGAACCTACAAGAACTTCACAGATGAACATGGTGATCCCAAATCTGTGGAGAAGGAAACATAATCCATGAGTTGTCATCAGAATTATACCCATCTGCAACTCTAAAATTGGCAATGAGTATGTTAAAAAATCACCCATTGATTTTTTATCCTTGAAAATTCCTTCAGAATTTATTTTTGGAGGTAAATTATAGCAAGTTTTCGATACATTGAAATGCACAAAACTAGGAGAAAGTGGCATTTAGAACAATTATTTTTTCAGTAATTCAAAGAATGTAATTTAGAATAAGAACACCAAGAATTATTATTTTTTAAATTAGATATATACTGTTTCATAAGAGTAGCTAATTAATTTCTTCCAGTTCATAATCATTAATCAGTAGTTAGTAATCTATTCAACTGATTTCTGTTTAATTGGTTTATTAAATCCTATTTAATAGGCGATAAGATTGGAGTCAGTGAAATTATATTCATGAAATAATGTTGGTTTTGAAATATTATACCTGCTTAATCACTAAATACACCATAATAGTATAGAAGTGAACTAATTATTAGTAATCTAATAGGAGAAGAGAAACAATTAAGGAACAAAATGAGGTTAATGGATTATAATTATTGATTGGTAGAGTATCTAATCAAACAATTACTTGAAAGATAGTGGAGCACAAGTGGTCATACAGCATTTTCTTCGTTAATCGAACCAGATTTTCTTCGGAAAAAGAAACCAGATTTTTCCTTTTTTAGATTTTCAATGTCAATTTAACTCTCAATTTTGACATGGTCAATGACGTTTAGACCCAATTAGACACCGAATTGGAGAATTGGGGAATGAAAAATGATGCCACACTTTGCAATAATATATATATAGTACTTATATAATTAAGCATCTACAAATTAATATTACCAAGGCTTTGTGTTAAAATAATTTCACAACTTTGGCTGTGCCCATGTCAATATTTTGAAAAGCATCAATAAATATTTACAGATGGTAAAAACCAATCCACAAACATTGCCATAAAAGTAATTTTTTTTTTCAAACACTTAAAAAAATTAGAATTTATGTTCTTAATTTCACCAGCAAAATATTTTCAAAAGTCTCAAAATTGTGTGTGAAAATTCTAATAATTAAATAATCGGGTTGTTTAGGCCATAGTTAAAAGTTAAAATTTATGAGTGAAAATTCTTAAAAAAAATCACGAATAATCGAAATTTTTATAATCTTTGGATTTCAGGCATCGAGTCATTCATGCATGCCCAAGTTGAATTCAAAGTGAAATTATCACTTCTGATCTGTTCTATCTCGATTTAATTAGATAAATTTTCATAGATTAAGTAATCGGCAGAAGAAAAGAATATTTCTTTTAGTTCAATTATTCTTAATATTTATTTTCTTTATGAAAATAGATTGTGATGACAGTCAATATTATAGGGTTGTAATTTTGTTCATGATTATGATAGCTAGATATAATTAAATGGTAAGGTTTGGTACTTGTTCCATGCAGCAAAATCTTGACTTTAAGTATATATTATGAATTAAAAAATTAATTTTAATAAAATTTTACCCTATATATACATATATAAGGAGTACAAAACTTTGTTCAAAGCCTACAAACAATATACACTTATATTTCTACATTTCTTATGATAAAAAGAATAAAAATATACAAATCTACTTCATCTTTCTTTGTTGTTGAACAACTAAAACAGCAGCTCTGGTATTAATGTGATTTGAAGCAAGCATATCTCCTATTACGCCAAGCTCAGGAAGCTCGGTCCATTCTGATAGCCCTATCGTATGGGGCGACTCAACGCCGTATCTTCTTCCTACTAAAAAAAGATCATATTCATCTACGATGGAACGGATAGCCAATGCAGTCTCCGCTCCATCTTTCACCAATTGATATTTATATTCTATACTTGTTGAACTATTATCACTACTATCGTTACTCTTTGGCTTGATATCCTCTATTGCCAAATAATCAAGGTTTGCCTCTTCGCTATCGGTTGTTTCTGGCTTATTGAGTGCAAAATGCATCACTGTAAGGTTCGATGTTGATTCCTTGCATGTCATTTGTTTCGCTAATGACAAGGCCTCGCGGTCATCACAACCCCCTAAGAAGACCAGACAGATCGAGATGGGTGATCTTGAAGACAATTTCGAGCTTTGGCGACCGAGTTTTCCTCGGTCGAAAAATATTCCCACTGAGCATGGTGCCCTTTCTAGTACTTTACAGTTTATAGTCCTTATGCTATTGTCTTCTGATTCGACATGTCCATGGATCGACCATTTTCGATGGAAAGGAAGGAGTATTAGTGACGCGTATTGGTCGAATGCGAATATGGATATGTCCTCGATCATTGATATGATTGGAGACATAACAGTATGGGTTGATACGGATATACCTTGCCAATTATTTTGCTCATGCTGATTCATGAATATGATGATATCCTGGGAGAGCGAATCGGTGATTGGCTTATGCTTGTCGTGGGATATAATTACAGGACTGTTTAGAGCCCCTAGCTTGACCAAATGGAGGACATGTAAATCTATGAATCTCTCTTTGCAAGGGTGAAATGAATCGATCAATCTTGTGATTGAATTTACATTTTCCGGTTTATGCACACAAGCAACCAGTCGGAGCATAGAATTAGGCTTCAAACTCATGAAGTTTCTTGCGTGATAGCATCCGAATTTCTTTTCGGGATCATATAGCTGTTTCAGACTCAATGCAAAAATTGTAGAGCTGAGAAACAAGTACAAGACCATGAGGCCGAAAACTGGTTCAGATATTAACTGCAAGAACAACAAAAATGAAGTTAGGTTGATGATCTTGTTATAGATATTGATATAATTAGGCTTAATTAAATATCAATATTGCTAAGAATCTAATGCGACTTCTTTAAATTTGGTCTATGCAGTTCAATTATAATTAGGATAATTATTTGCCAATTGAGTATCTCTATATCTAAAGAAAAAAAAAAAATAAAAGCAATAATTTTGAGCTGGAAGATTACCAGAAAATCTCTTGCGAACATGAACAATCCCAGCTCGATGAAACCTCTGCTTGTCATAATCATGGCAAGTAACACAGAATCAAGGAATTGAATCTCCCAATACAACAAAGGAACCACACAAGCTACCAATTTGATTACACCAATGAAGACCATAATTATCAAATAGAGTTTAATCTCCGCGAAATGCGACATGACGAGAGGCAAATCCGCAGTCATTACTACTATAACAACAGCAAGAGGCATAAACACCGAGTAGCAGAAAGTCTCAAACATGTCAATTATGGCTGATCCTAATGATGGACCGGCTGGTACGAATATTCCCAAAGTAAAAGGCCCTATGCCTGGAAGCTGATGGATTATCCGAAAATAGGCTTCGCTTGCCAAAGCCATGGCAGCGACCAAATATGTAAACGAAGAATTCATTCTTGATCTTGGATTAGATTTCTTGATCATACACAAGAACAGTGGCCTAAATAAGAAACCGCAAACAATCATGAAACCGACACAGGCCCCAAGATGGAAGAGTGCAACTTTTCCTGACAGATAAATTCCTGAAGCGATTATAAGTAGAACACTGACAAAAGCTGCAACCAAAGCTGAAGGTATAATTATGCTTCCGATTTCAGAATTTAATAGCTTGACCTCTTCCAAGAAATGGCCAACAACTGAATATGTAGAGAAACAATTCATAATCACTACGGAAAAGGCTTCGTACAGAGCATTTTTGCTCTTAAGATGAGTGTAAAATGGCGCTAAAAATGCTGATCCAAGTGCTAACGGGATTAGTACGGATACAAATCCAGTAATTATCGCAAGTTTTCCTGTCGACCTCTTGGCGGATTCTGTGTCTATTTTTACTCCTGATATGAATATATACATTGTGAATCCGAATAATGCTGCTTCACTTATTACTTGTTGGCTTTCTCTCGGAAAAATAACTTCTCTCATGAATTTGCATCTCCCCAGAACTGCAGGACCAAGAATTATGCCTGTCTGCTTCACAAGTAAATTGTAACATTACAATTATTAAATGAGCTTCGGATACCAAACGATTATGTGAAAAAGTAATAATTATTAAGTGTATAAGTATTTCTCCAGATCTGAAGATGACAGATTTGCATCAAAATTAATTTTTGAGTCCGATATGCAAGTTTTAATTTATAGTCACTAATTTTGTCCCATTATATATATATATATATATATATATATATATATATTGTTTGACGAACACCTCGTTCATCTAGAGTTTCTAATACAATTATTTAGTGCATGATGCAAAATTAATGAAAAAAAAAGATGAAAAAGAGGTAATTTGTAATGAAATGGAGCAAATGGCCGGAATTAAGACTGATTTTCTAAGAAAGTTGATATCAGAAAGCATAAATTAATAATATAAAAGTGGCAAAAAAGCAAGAAATATATAAAAATATATGACGTACAAGAACTTGGCAGATGAACTTGGTGGCTCCAAAACGCTTGAAAAGGAGATAAAATCCATTAATCATCAAGAGAATTATACCCATCTGCAGCTCCAAAAGTGGCAAAGAGTATGTAAAAAAATCAACAGGAGGTTTATTCTTTTGTAAAATTCCAAAAGAATTAATATTGGGAGGCATGCTATGGCATATTTTTGTTTGATTATATTGTCGTACTCCCAAATTTGACATTTAGAATAATTTTTTTTTTAAACAATACAAAGAATTTTCTGTATTTTATGCACTAATAAAGCTCTAGTTCTTACAAAAAGTTTACACCATAAAAACACAATAGTTGCTTAAATTACTTTTAAAATTGAAGTTATTTTTTTAGTTTTTCTATGAGTTATCTGTTTTAGGTGTTAGGTTAAATTTTTACACTTTTTTTTCCTTATAATTAACTTCAGTTCTAAATTATGTTTTCTAAATGTGGAAATAGACTCCTGCATAAAAGCAGTTAACTAATTCTAGTTCAAAATGATTACAAAGTGAACTGTAATTTAGATCACTACTTAGTAATTTAATCAACTGATTTCTGTTTTATTTGTTATACTCCTACTTCAAAACCAATAATTATTAAACTCTTGAACCAAATATTGTCTGTGAAATAATTATTAAAACCTACAAAGTTAGAGTAATAGTTATTCGCAAGCAACTAATAATCTTTTGTCCTGTGGTTTATGTGATGCTTTAGGAACAAAATTAGATTAATTAGTGATAATTATTGATTGATGATAAAGACAATTGCACGTCCTGAATTTCTTTTTTAAGCATGTTCTAAATTATTTTTTTAGATGTCCATGACTTATTATCCATTATGGTATAATTGGAGCACTATAGCTACTTTCATATATATATATATATATATATATTACTTTAAGTCTTCAAACTTATAAATTTTAAATTGGATCATTTTACTTTTAATTTTAACCATATTCGATTAACGATCGGAATGGCAATGAGATACAATTATAGTTAAAATTGTGTTACTTTAAACTTAATTATGTAACAAGCTTCTATTTGACACCAATTCGGGACTTGAAAGGATAATGTTGTGAAAATGTGGATGGAAGATTATTTTTGCGGCATTCTAATGGCCAATTTACCATTTCAATTATCATTTTTAATTTAAAAAAATCAAAGAATGAATTTTGACTAATTTCTCTCAAAAAAAAAAAAAAAGGAATGTAAAATTCATGCGATCCGATATACGTGATCTTTTTTTTTTTGGCTCTCTAGATTTCCTGGATCTATATCCTTCCAATCCTTGCATATATTCCTGTCATTTCTTTTAAAAACTCCCAATTATTTTTGTAATTTATAATTGGAGAATTTGAATCGTAACGCAACCACAGACATTGATCAATTCAAGAATTTTTCCCTTTAACTTCTTGTTTTTGTTTTTGCACAACCAAAACAGAAGCTTCAGAATTCAGATCCTTGGAGGCAAGCAAGTCTCCAATGATTCCAAGCTCAGGAAGTTCACTCCATCCTGACAAGCCATCCGTTTGAAGCGATTGAATCTTGAATCGTCTTCCTACTATAAAAAGATCATAATCATTCACCACGGAATGCACAAGCAATGCAGTATCTGGTCCATCTTTCACTTTCTGTTCTACGTAAACAACCGATTCGCCATCAGTAAGGTTCTTGAAATCCTCTATTGTTTTATCATCGCGCACCAAATCCTCTCACCAGGTCCCGTCATCATCCTCAGTAACTAACCTGATGACTGTTAAGCTCGAAAATGAACCCCTCGCTACTCGTTTTGCTAATGCCAAGGCCTCGCGATCATCCTCACCGCCTATGAAGATCATACACACAGAATGAAATGATTCTTTTGAACACTTATTTACAGGCTGATCGCCAGATTTAGTACGGCTAAAAAAGATCCCCAAAGAGCAAGGTGCCCTGTTAAGTACTTTCCTGTTCAGATTTCTTAAGTCCATGTTTTCTGATCCAATGAAACCATGAGCAGACCACTTCCTGTGGAGTGGGATTATCATTAAGGATGTATCTTCATGAACTGCAAGTGTGCAAATATCGTTGTCCATTAATTTTAGTGGCGAAATTGCTGTGAAGACATTGGCCGACACACCATTCACATTCCCCTTTTCAAAGTTATCAAAAGCAAAAATCACGTTCTGAGAAATAGGATCAGAATTAGGCCTGTTCTTCTTGTGGGTTATGAAAATTGGCGTGTCGCGACCGATTAGCTCATTCAGGTGAAGGGCATAGACAGAAATTGGGCTTTCTTTAGTAGGGGATAAGGTGCCAAGCAATCTCAGGACAGGATATATATTGTCAGGTGTATGAATACATGTCACGATTCGAAGCTCGGATTGAGGCTTCAAGCTCACAACGTTTCGTGCTCTAAACTTTTGGTGCTTTTGTGATCGGTTGTACAGAGATTTGGTTAGAAGTGGATTGAAGATGGAGTTAGTAAGAATGAGGAACACCACAACCGCGAAAACCTCAGAGCTAACGCGCCCTGCAAATGTAATCAAAATGGAAATGTTAGGTATATGTACATACCAGAAACATGGGGTTAATTACTTCAGTAATCACAAAGTAGGGGGGGAATAATACTGTGGTCGCAAAAAATATTTTTTTTAATTACAGGGTCATCAAATTTTTTCGTTGATATCACCAAAAGTAAATTTATTAGACAATACAATTTCATATCTCGGTCTCCCAATTATAAAATGCCACATCAGTGTCATGTGGCCTGAAACTGTACACTCCTGCAAAATTTAATTTTGGTGATATTAACGAAACTTTGATGATTCTACTGTCACAATTTTTTTAGTCATATCGCTATAACTAATATACTTTTATGACCACTAAAGTAATTTTGAAGCAATCGGACTTACCGAGGTTCCTCTCAAGCGACTGTACAGAACTAACTCAACAATGCCTTTGCAGCTCATAATGGAAGCAACTGCCATAGAATCAACAAAATGCATCTTGCATAACAATGGAGGGATCAAAGAAGCTAAGAATTTCGATGAAAACATGATGAACATGACAAGAATTCTTTTCTTAATTTTGAACAGTCGATGCGCAGTCTTCAACCAATCTACTCTCATTGACAAAGAAGCAGCTTGGATTGGCAAGAAAACCCCTAATGTAAAGGATTCGAACTTGTCAAGAAAAGCTGATCCCAGAGGCGGACCAGAAGGCACAGCAAAAACTATTATATAGGTAGCCATGTATATAATATGATGCAACATATTGAAATAAACTGCAGAAACAAAGTTCAATGCCATAACAATGGGCACAACAGTGCTATCAAAAGGCAATTCCTTGGGACTTTTCTTGATCACCCATAGCATAATTGGCCTGAAAATGAAGGCAACTGCAAGAAGGACAATAATGATTCCTAAAATGTTTTTTATCCAAATTATACGGTTAACAAAATGTGGAATAAGTAAAGCAGTAAACGTGCTGCAAAATCATCTGCTCATTGCATTAAAAACATAGTTATATACAAGAGGTAATGGACTCCAACTAGGAGACAATCATGACATCTAGATTACAATAAGAGAGTTCTAAATATACAGGGAACTATAACAGAAATTAAGATTGAGAAGATTATGTACACGTGGGATTTCCCTTATCCCTTACACTCCCCCTCAAGTTGTACTGGATGAGGAACAACAGTCAACTTGTCCCTGAGCCATAAAAAGCGCTGCTTAGAGAGGCCTTTGGTTAAAGCATCAGCAATCTGATCCGTAGAACAGAGATACTGAACTTGAAGAATCCCTTGAGCAACTCGATCCCGAACAAAATGGAAATCAACTTCCAAGTGTTTGCTCCGATTATGAAAGATGGGATTGAGAGTAAGATAGGTAGCTCCAAGATTATCACAAAATAGCTTAGGAGGAGGAACACGAAGGAAACCAAGTTCCTGAAGAAAAACCTGAAGCCATTGTAACTCAGAGGTAGCAGATGCAAGGGCCCGATATTCTGCCTCAGTAGATGAGTGAGAGACGGCCCGTTGCTTGCGAGAAGACCATGAAATGAGATTACCACCAAGAAAGATGGAGAAACCAGTCGTAGATTTTCTGTCATCAAGACAGCTAGCCCAGTTTGAGTCAGCAAACCCAGTGAGGACAGTGCGAGATTTTTGAAAGAAAAGTCCATGAGATGTAGTACCTTGCAGATATCTGAGGATTCGTTTGACTGCACTCCAGTGAGGCAGCGTAGGAGCATGCATATACTGAGATACCCGGTTAACAGCAAATGATATATCAGGTCGGGTAAATGTGAGGTATTGCAAGCCACCCACAATTGACCTAAACAACGTAGGATCCTTAAAGGGTTCACCACCTGTGAGAGTTAACTTCTCACTGCAATTGACAGGAGTAGAGATTGGAGTGCAAGAGGACATGTGAGCTCGAGTAAGTAAATCATGGATGTATTTCTTTTGATGTAGAAGCAAACCCGTAGGCAACCAATCAGTTTCAATGCCCAAGAAATAATGAAGCCGACCCAAGTTCTTGACAGCAAATTGCGTGTGAAGAAATTGAATGACACTAGAGATATAGGTGGAATTATCACCCATTAAGAGAATGTCATCAACATAGATGAGGCAAAAAACCTTTACCGTGGCAGTAGAGATAAAATACAGAGAGGAGTCAGACTTGGAACCTTTAAAACCAAATTTGAGTAGGGCACTTGTCAAACAGCGATGCCACTGGCGAGGAGCCTGTTTCAAGCCATAGAGAGACTTGCGCAATTTGCATACATAGGTGGGAAATTGAGCATCAACAAACCCGGGTGGCTGTTGCATAAAAACATCCTCATCAAGGGTGCCATGAAGGAAGGCATTGGACACATCCAGTTGAGTGACAGACCACCCAAGCGAGACAGCCAAGGATAGAAGCATGCGAATGGTGGTAGGTTTGACAACAGGGCTGTAGGTGTTTTTGAAATCAATGCCAGGGCGCTGATGAAAGCCTTTGGCAACCAGACGCGCCTTATAGCGTTCAATAGAACCAGTTGATGTTTGTTTGACCCGAAATACCCATTTGCAGCCAATTATGTTTTGAGTAGAAGAAGGTGGAACCAATTCCCAAGTCCCATTTGAAAGTAGAGCATTGAACTCATCAGCCATAGCATTACGCCATTCAGTCTGCTTCACTGCTTGAGAGAAACAAGTGGGCTCAAGAGAAGGAGCAGCAGCAAGTAACGAACAAAATCGAGTTGGTTTCAAAGAGCCAGTTTTGCTTCTAGTAACCATGGAATGTTGAGGAGCAGGAGATGAATGAGGAGGATCAACGGTATATTTGTCCAAATCCACTACCAACGAAATCCCAGGAGATGTGGAGAGATCTTTGTCAGGAGACGTGGATGCAGATCTAGAGGGAACTGAAGAAGCAGAGGAGCTTTGGTCATGGAAGGCATGTGAAGAAGACTGTGTCCGAGTTGCAGATGGAACAGGTGGTTGTTGGACAGGAGATAATGGTAGTGATGTTGAGTTAATGGGTAGGGGCGGTGGTGGATTAGTGGAGGGGGCAGGTGGCATGTGAGGAGGACACATGGGTAATGTAACGGGAATGTTGGGTGAAAAGGAGGATGTTGGAGCTGTTAAACCCGATGCCACATTGGTGATCACCTTAGCAAATGGAAACACCTGTTCATCAAAAAGAACATGCCGTGAGATAAATATTTTGCTAGAGGAGACATCAAGACATTTATATCCTTTGTGAATTTTACTATATCCAAGAAAAACACAAGGACGAGAACGTGGATCAAGTTTATGGTTCGAGTATGGACGAACCAAGGGTAGCAAAGACACCCAAAAACCTTGAAAAATGAGTAATCAGGGTGGACACCAAATAATTTATGAAAGGGGTTGTCATATGCAATAGTAGGAGTAGGCAGACGATTGATACTATAAGTAGCACAATCGAAAGTAGCAGTCCAATAAGATTTTGGTAAATGACTATGGTGAAGCAAAGATAAACCTGTTTCAACAATGTGGCGGTGTTTTCTTTCCGTTCGACCATTTTGCTCAGGTGTGTATGGACAGGAGACTCGATGTGAGATACCATGAGTGCGTAAATAATTGGTAAGAGCCTGAAACTCTCCACCCCAATCAGATTGAAATACTTTAATGGAACGATTAAAATATTTTTCTACTAGGGTGCGAAACTGAATAAATATTTGAAGCACCTCGGATTTTTGACGAAGAAAATATATCCAAGAGTATTTAGTATGATGATCAAAAAATAGGATATAATAGCGAAAACCATCAAAGGATGCAATAGGCGCAGGGCCCCAAACATCCGCACATATTAAGTCAAGAGGATAAGAAGTAACTGAAACTACTGAAATCCCAGGAGATGTGGAGAGATCTTTGTCAGGAGACGTGGATGCAGATCTAGAGGGAACTGAAGAAGCAGAGGAGCTTTGGTCATGGAAGGCATGTGAAGAAGACTGTGTTCGGGTTGCAGATGGAACAGGTGGTTGTTGGACAGGAGATAATGGCAGTGATGTTGAGTTAATGGGTAGGGGCGGTGGTGGATTAATGGAGGGGGCAGGTGGCATGTGAGGAGGACACATGGGTAATGTAACGGGAATGTTGGGTGAAAAGGAGGATGTTGGAGCTGTTAAACCCGATGCCACATTGGTGATCACCTTAGCAAATGGAAACACCTGTTCATCAAAAAGAACATGCCATGAGATAAATATTTTGCTAGAGGAGACATCAAGACATTTATATCCTTTGTGAATTTTACTATATCCAAGAAAAACACAAGGACGAGAACGTGGATCAAGTTTATGGTTCGAGTATGGACGTAACCAAGGGTAACAAAGACACCCAAAAACCTTGAAAAATGAGTAATCAGGGTGGACACCAAATAATTTATGAAAGGGGTTGTCATATGCAATAGTAGGAGTAGGCAGACGATTGATACTATAAGTAGCACAATCGAAAGCAGCAGTCCAATAAGATTTTGGTAAATGACTATGGTGAAGCAAAGATAAACCTGTTTCAACAATGTGGCGGTGTTTTCTTTCCGCTCGACCATTTTGCTCAGGTGTGTATGGACAGGAGACTCGATGTGAGATACCATGAGTGCGTAAATAATTGGTAAGAGCCTGAAACTCTCCACCCCAATCAGATTGAAATACTTTAATGGAACGATTAAAATATTTTTCTACTAGGGTGCGAAACTGAATAAATATTTGAAGCACCTCGGATTTTTGACGAAGAAAATATATCCAAGAGTATTTAGTATGATGATCAAAAAATAGGATATAATAGCGAAAACCATCAAAGGATGCAATAGGCGCAGGGCCCCAAACATCCGCACATATTAAGTCAAGAGGATAAGAAGTAACTGAATTAGAAGCAACAAAAGGTAATTTATGAGTTTTACTAACAGAGCAAGCATTGCATAAAAAATGAGAAGAACTACGAAATGGTATATTATTATTGCTCAAAGTACGTTTAACAATTGGAACAGAAGGATGGCCCAATCGGGCATGCCAAATATCTAAAGAAGCAATATGAGCACTAATAGAAGAAGTGCTTTTATTTAAACATAAGGAATACAAGCCATTGTCACTCCGGCCTCGGTAGAGAATCGCCTTCGTATCCTGATAAATGCAAATTTATCTATGTTTTTAATGTGTTTTTACTATATTTTTTAGGATAGTTTTATGTTAATTTAGTTGTTTTAATATTTAGTTTCTTCAATTGATGTTTTAATTGTCTAATTAAGTATTTTTGGTATTTTTAGGATTTAATTGAAAGAATGAAGGAAGTTAGAAGGACTTGATGGGAAGTTTACCTTTTGGGAAGCAGGATTAATACTCGATTTTGGCAGTAGCTTAACACTCAGTGGAGTGTCAAATACACTCTGCCGAGTGAAAGAAGAGAAATTCCCTTGCTCCACCGAGTGTCCCATTGCCTTGATAGCTTGCTCCACCGAGCGACCCACCTAATTCATTAATTAAAACAAAGTTGCTCCACCGATTGAGGAACACACTCTACCGAGTGTGTCGATTCTCCAAGGCACGTGCACGATTTATTTCGCAAGGAAATAAAGAGAAGGAAGGTTAGGGTAAAACTCTTATGGGAGAATATAAAAAGAGCAGTTTTATTCTAAAAGGGCGGGGGCTTAGCTGGGCTTTGATTCATTTTTTTTTTCCGATTTCTTAGTTTTCTTCTATCTTTTACATTGCTTTTGACGGAGAACATGAGTGGCTAAGTTTCATATTCCGATTCAAGGGTGATTCGATTCCAATTGTAATCTTGTGAGGCTTTGAACTTATCAAGGATCTCTTCAATCTAAGTAATTCTTGTTTCCTTGCTCTTAATTTCTATGAATTATTTGTATTGATTAAATTGACGTCTTAATTCAATATTGATTTTTCTATTGCTATTCATAAGTTTGTGATCCGTAATTGTCATGAATGATTGATTCTAGTAGCAAAGAATTGGCTTATGTGTGTGTGATTTCGGCTTTCCGATTTACATAGCTTACATAATAAATTATAGGAAAATAAGATGCAAAGTTAATTGATTTGTAGCTATCTCGATCAATTAATTTTTGTCTTAGTCATTCTCATTAACTCTTAATGCTATCATTGAAATAATATGGAACGCTATCGTGCCCAGTTAAATTAATGGTAAGATTTAATTTTAAATGCTTTGTTTGAGTCAATTACATTAGGAGAATTATTACTTTCTACGGCTTTTTCGATTAAGTAGACTAAGTTCTTGGATTGAGAAATTAATCTTTAAGCCTATGATCAAAGTTACAATTGGATGAGATTTACGCCTTTGAATTGGAAGTTTGGTAAGATTGATTTTCATTTAATTCAATATTTTTGCTCTCTGTTAATTTCTTGTTAATTTACTTTTAGTTTCAATTCAAAAGATTCAAAACCCCCCATTTACTTTATACTTTTGTTTTAACATTGAGAAATTAATCATCATAGTTCTCTTGGGATTCGACCTGGTTTCACTATTTCTACAAGTTAGTTTAGGTGAATCGGTATTTATTTTTGGAGGGCGTCGACAACCCGACCATATCCAGATCCTTAATAAGAAAATAATTGGCAAAAAATTCAACAGACACTGGATTAGAATTTGTAAGAGCAAAAACAGATAAAAGATTGCGATTAGCAGTATGGACATGTAATATATCACGAAACTTGAAAGTACGAGAACCAATAGTAAAAGAATTCTCACCAATGTGAGATATAGGTAAATACATACCATTGCCAATTTGAACTTCTTCAGGACCTTGATATTCAGAATGAAGAGCAAGGTTTTCCAGATTTGCTGTTAGGTGATGAGAGGCATCGGTGTCAACAGTCCAAGGAGAAGAAGATGTGCTAGTAGCCGCAAGGTGGGAAGAGGGAGAGTTACTGGTTCGGTTTTTGTTTTTAGGAGAGGGACATACATTGGCTAAGTGTCCTAGGCCTCTGCAGTTATAACATGTAACTTCAGTATAAGAGTTACCAGATTGAGGCTGCCTGGGAGCAGCAAAAGATTCCTGCGAAAAGTGATGTTGCTGACCACGCGAATGACCACCACGACCATGTCCGCGGCTTCTACCACGCTGGTGACCTGCTGAATGACGAGCAGCAAAATGAGCAGTGGGAGCAATGTGGGCAGACTGAATTTCATTAGCACTTTCCCGTGCTAGTTGACGTTCTTCATTAAGAAGTAAACCATATACAGAATCCAAACTGTGGGATTCCATGCGAGAGTCAAGAGACCGATTAAATGGGCGGTAATCTGCACCCAACCCCATGAGAATGGCATCAACCAAGTCATCTTCATCAAATGGATGACCTAACGCAGCCAATTGATCCGATAGAGTTTTGGCGCGTTGAACATAGGTGGCAATAGTATCAGGACCTTTATATAGGGACAGAATTTGGGCTCTCAAGTTTCGTATTTGAGGTTTTGATCCTGCAGCATAAGAGGCAAACAGCTTATCCCATGCATGCTTGGCTGTTGTGGCACCTACAAGTTGCGGCAAAAGAGAGGCATCTATGGAGGACAGGATCCAGCTGAGGACAAGCTGATCTCTGCGCTCCCAAATATCAAATTCAGAATTCACAATTCCAGTAGATAAGACTTACGGAGGAGCAGAGATGGAACCATCAACGTGTCCCATGAGGCCATATCCTTTAAGAACTGGAGTTATTTGTGTTTTCCAAAGGAGGAAGTTTGATGTGTTTAGTTTAGTGGAGAAGTGTGTAACATTAGGAAGAGGGGAGGAAAAAATCGGCTGAGGGGATGTAGTTGCTCCAGTGGAGTTAGAGATGCCTGTAGTTTCAGTAGACATTTTAATTATCTTTGGTATTGAAACCCTACAAGCTCTGATACCATAAACGTGCTGCAAAATCATCTGCTCATTGTATTAAAAACATAGTTATATACAAGAGGTAATGGACTCCAACTAGGAGACAATCATGACATCTAGATTACAATAAGAGAGTTCTAAATATACAGGGAACTATAACAGAAATTAAGATTGAGAAGATTATGTACACGTGGGATTTCCCTTATCCCTTACAAGCAGCAGTGCCAAAGACATCTGCAATTAAAGCTGAAGCAAGTCCGAGTCGGCCGAGTTCTGAGTTTGTGATCTCCAGATGATTTATAACGTAGGCAACCACAGGAAAGGAGGTAAGCGATTGGTAAACTGTTAAGTTTAAATACTCAGTGCCATTTTTAAAATTGGCAATTCTTTTACTATATGAACCGAGTACCAATGGAGCAACAACAGATCCAACGCCAATTGCCAATGCCTTTGTTTTGGTTTTGAGTACTAATCCCAAATCCATTTTCACTGCTGATAGAAACAAAAACAGATAGCCACCAAGTACTGCTAATAGGTCCAGTGGTTCAATGGTTGATGGAGTGTATATTCCCAGTCTTACAAAATCAAAGTTTCCCAGCATTGATGGACCAAGAACTATGCCAGCCTGTTTCCCACAAAATCATCAAACAAACTAGGAGTTAGATTAATTAATTAACATCGTAATTAAGCTTATCAATTGCTCGTAAATTTAGCAAATTTTGACCCCATCGATGTACATATGCATATCCAATCCAACCGACTCATGAATCAAATATGATGCGAACCATCAATAACCCGACCTAATCAGACTATTATGTGATCCATGTGCTCGACTCATTTATATCATTTGTGATGTCAAACTTTCTATATAATGTGAATTTTTTTATTTTTAATGAAAAGAATTTCTAAAAAATTAAAGAATAATGTCATAAAATTTAACTCGTTTATAATTCAATCTATTTATAATCTGATTAAAATGTTTATAATCCGTTTAACAATTATGAATCTGTTTATGGTCTGCAAAATTTTGACTATGTTGTGACCTTTTATATAACTCAAATTTACCCGAGCTGACCTATTTGCTACCTAGTGGAAAATAATTGCATATTGGTTGAAGAAGAAAAAATTAAAGAAAAGATAACAAAGATTGAGAGAAAGAAAATGAAACTTACGAGAAGAGATGAAACAAACAAGTTGATTCCAACTCGCTTGAGGCAGAAATGAATTGCATGTGTTGTGATGAGGATGAGACCTATCTGCAATTCCAATCGTGGGAGTGCGTAGGATAAATATCTACCGATTTTAGCATCCAAAATGCCTGCAGAACTCATCTGATAGGTTTCATTGAAACAAAATCTGATAATTGTCGTTCCATTGCCATGAATATGATGATTCTCCATTTTTGAACAATTAATATGAAATAATTACAATTTTTCATTCATTAATTAAGGATATTAATAAGAGAAAGGACAATTATACTGAACTAACTAACATTCAACTATTTTATTCAAAAAGTCTTGTAAAATAAAGTCCAAGTAAGTTATTTGGTGAACTATTTTTTGTTTTGGTAACGTTTGGCATATTTTTATGTTAACCATAGAGTAACTTAACAAATTTTTATATGGTGCCAGCCACAATTATGTTTCTTTGAAAAATGGAAAATATAAATAACTGAAAAGAATAGTTATGAATTTTGAAATTTTCACAACCAATAAAACTGATGATGGGTCTTTTACGTTCCCTATAGCCTTTTCCTATTTAGGGAGAAAATTGATAATAAAACTATAAAAGCAATTGCTAAACAAATATATCAAATAATTATATTTTCATAGGTTTTTTCTTTTTCCATAAATTAATAAATTGTATATGATCAGAAATTAAAAAAAAATTATGATTTTGTTTTTTGTAATTTTATGTTGAGAATAGTTTTATATAATTTGGCTAGCGAGAAAAAGTGAAAGCCAATCATCAATTAAATTTTAATTGAAAATCTAATTTTGAATTTCAATTGAAATTCTAAATCAAATTGATTTGTTTATTTAATTAAAATTTGAATTTAACTTGGATTTGGATTTAATCTGTAATTGAAATTCAATTTCAATTTGAATAATTGATTTTCAATAAAAATTTAATCAATTGAGTTTAAATTGATTCATTTAATTGAATTCAATTAAAGTTTAAATTGTTCTTTATATATGTGTGTGTCAAACAAAACTTCTTTAGAATCTAAAAATGTGCATGATAAATCATAAATGTATGAAAAAGTTCATTTTTTTATTCTCAAAGAAAAGTATAATTTTGTTTATAGAATGATTGCTTACACTCAGTTATTCCTAAATTTTCCATATTTTTTTTAATTATTTGGGATATAAAGCTCACTTTTATTTGACTAATTCTTATTTGCGTGAGAAATAAGGACATGGCTAGTTTATTCTGAGTTTGTGTGCTTTGGCCCCATTCACTTCGGTAAAGGAAAATATATTGCTATTCAATTTATTTATTTATTTTTAAAAATTAACCCACTAAAATAAACAAAATCACTACATCATCATTTTTTCATTAATATATTGGCTTCAAAAAATATAAGAGTGAGAAACCCATGTAGCTTTTCTATATTCTTTAACTAATTTGTTTCTAAAAACGAAAATATTTGTTTTATCTGTCAAGATTGTTCACAAATTTACAAATTCTTCCAAGTTTCTTTTGAAAAAGTAAGAATATTTTATTTTGTCTAATAAAATATGATAAAGTCGAGATTATAAGAAAATTTTGATCCTGCTGAATCAAAATTCTGAGTACGTCCTTGGAGTGGGTTCACAAAAGAAGAGTAAATCGCTCTCGATCACTCAAATATTTAAAGGTGTTTCAACCCATATTAAGGACATTAGTTGATGGACTTTCTTCAACCCTTTTGGTTTTAGCCCATGTGGGAGTACATTTTTGCTTCAGTTTATGCTTAATTATTATTTTTCTTCTATGTTTTCTTGAACACCAGGTTCAATAGACTCGACTAATTGTATTGGATTATATTGGACAGTAGTTTGGACAGGGTTCACATATGCATGGACAAGTCGATGTAAAGCAGATTTTAATTTGTGCAGTAGCAGTTTATAATGAATTTAATTTTTACACATTAATTTATGCAATAAAATGCTTGTGCACATAAATTATGTTAGAGAAAGAATTCCACTTTAAATAATTAAACGCACATAAATTATGTTAGATAAAGAATTCCACATTAAATAATTAAAGAAAATAAAAAGGAGTTGTAATTGTGCCTTGAAACTAATTTTAAAATGGTTTTAAATATTTTGAAACAATTGTGATTTATAAGTTTAACTCTTCAAATGCACGTAAATTTATATGGTATCAGAGCTATCCGAAAATTAGTCAGAAAAATGTTGGAAATAATTTGACTCCAGATAAATCATTTTGAACAGATAGTAAGTTTACAATTATCAAAATTTACTCTCTGGGCTCACATAGATTTTACAACGAGTATAGTGTTCATACATTTGGATATAAGCAAATTAATTTTTGCATTGGAAATTTGCATGGAATAATAGTTGTGACTAATTGGATTCTATTATAATGAACTATGACAACCAGTCTATCTCTACAAAGGATATGAATAATGAATAGAAATCTATCTATGGCAAGCTTGAAATCAAGCTAGTCTATTCTATATATCTAATTAAATTGTTTTTGTTGTTGCACTACTAACAAAGAAGCTGCAGTATTGAGATCCTTAGAGGCAAGCAAGCCACCGATGATCCCCATCTCTGGAAATTCACTCCATTCTAATAATCCTTCAGTCTGAGGAGACGCAATGCCATATCTCCTTCCTACAATAAAAAGATCATAATCCTTAGACATAGAATGTACAGCCAATGCTGTTTCAGGTCCATCCTTCGCTATTTTTTGCTTATAAACAATCGATAAACTTGTCGAAAATCCTCTCTTGAACTCCTTCAATGCAATAATATCAAACACTGCATCTTCTGATTCAACAAAATTGCCTTCTTCCATAACAAACTGGACAACTGTTAAGCTTGTATGTGAGTTCCTCGCCATTCGTTTTGCTAAAGCTAAGGCCTCTCGATCATCAGCACCGCCTAAAAAGATCATACACAAGGATCGAAACGCCCCCTTTGATGATTTCATTGTTTGGTGTCCGGGTTTGCTACGATCTAAAAAGATACCAACCGAGCAAGGCGCTTGTTGAAGTACATTGAGAGTTAAATTCTTCAAGTTTATGCTTTCGGGATCGACGAATTAAAGTATTGGTAGATGACCACATTCCAGGGAGAAGAATTAGTATAAGAGATGTTACTTTGTTAAGGGCTAATGAACATACATCCTCATGCATTAATTTGGCAGGAGATATTGCTGTGAATATATCTATTGAGACAACATCAGGATTAATTTGCTTGTAGTGATTGAAATTAAGTATCGCATTTCGTGAATAGTGATCTTGTACTGGCTTCTTTTTTTCGCGGTATATGAAAACTGGGGTGGATCTACCGATTAGTTCGACGAGGTGAAGGACACAGACATCAATCGGCCTTTCTTTTGTTGGGTGTGTGGTGTCTAGCAGCCTAAAGGTTGAAGATACATCATCTGGTTTGTGAATACATGTGAGAATTCGGAGCTTGGATTCAGGTCTTAAACTAGCTACAGTTGTTAATTTGCAGAAAACATATTTTCTTGAAGGGTTGAAGAGGCGTTTGACTAGGATTGGAAATATGGTTGAGCTTAATAAAATGTACAACGTTAGGAGGGCGAAAACAGGAGTAGTTAAGGTCTGCAATTAACCACAGGAATTGAAAGATTTAGTTTGAGTTTTGGTAAATGAAAACTAACAATTAAAAAATTGTCATAAAGAATATTGTCTTAAGGTACTATTTTCTATCACGTTTGACTTGGAATTCTATTTTTTCTCTATAGTTATTTTTGGAGCCAAAACACTCTCATTGAAAATCTGGAGCATCGTCAGTACCATTTTCAATAACGTTATGGGCATTTTCGCTCCAAAAATAACTTGAGAGGCCAAATAGAGCTCGGGAAAAAAGTTGAGAGCAAAAAAAGTTCCTTTAAGATAAAGAATATTCAAGCATTTATACGTGGTCATCTTTCATTAGAACATAAGACTCTAGCTCAAAAATCCCTTTGCAACTCATCAGGAAAGCAAGTGCAAAAGACTCCATTATTGGAACCTTGTAAAACAGAGTAGGAATAGCACAAGCAATCCATTTGGCTGCAAAAAGAAAAAATAAAATTCCAATGAAGTATCGCATATGGGGATCATATATTGGTAACAATAGTGATAATCAAGCAATCAAACAACACACAAGAATGGAAAATATGTATAGAAGTATATTGATGTATCAGTGAATCAATACAAGTATAGTTCCAGTTTCTTCTGGAAAAGAAAACAGGAACAAAAGTAATAATAACAGTAAGGGCCCTTAGCTACAAGGATGAACAACCTCCAAGTATGTTCAATCCTTTCCCTCACTTCCTACCAACGAAATACAATTAACTTTTCCACATAAACCCACACACTACTCTGCCTCCCTTTTATTAGCTCCCTTACATAACTAACTTGTGTGCTAGCTCATTTGTTTCCCTATGCTTCATGGGCTTCCATATACTTCCTGGCATAAACTCTCCACACTGTGGCTTGTGGGCTTGGGACTCGTAACTGGTAGCATTTTCTCTATCATTGCCACCGAGGTGGAAAAACTGTCTTGTCCTCAAGACTGAACTGATGAAACTGGTGGCGGATGACAAATTCATCCTCCCAAGTTGCCTTATTGATCCCACTATCACGCAATTTCATTCCAAATTGACTTATCGGGTTACTTATCATGTACATGGCTGAACTACTCAAGAAATAAGAACTGCAAAAGTTTTGTGTTGCTCTAGCTCCCTCATCCAAAATCATCTGCCCTTTCTTATACGAAACCATCAATACATTGTGGTTAGATTGCCTATCACTCTCATTTGCCTCATTAGAGCCAGCTTGCGTATCCGCCAATAAGGCAAGCTTAGCTAGTTCAATGTTTTGCCTCTCATCTTTTGGGTAAACAAAAAGAGATTTGTGGCTAAGACAAGCAAAAATTGAGAGAATAAGTGACCAGCAACCGAATAAGCAATCGAATATTGCACCATACAGCATCATCGTTCCAATTAACACACCAACAGGAAACTTTGCTAGACGATGCCCAAGATGTGTCAACTCTTCATTCCTTTCTTTAGCTCTAGCCTCAAAAAACAATGAAATTGTAGAAATCATAGCCTCATCCTTTGGAGATTCCAAAGCCTTTGATAAAAATGTCGTTATATGGCCTAATGAAAGTAATTTAATTTGCAAGAATAACTCAACTAATGGCAAGGTTGATATCTCTAGGCAAATAGCACAATGAAGTAACGAAGCAATTAAAATAGCTCCTCCTCCCAAATTTGTCACCAAAGCATCCATAATGCCATGATAGTTAGTCCCCTGGAGTTTGATTCCGGTATGCCATTTGTCTATCCCAATCAACTGCCCACCCCTTAATTTAATCTCAAAGAATTTAATCTTACATACCTGTGCAATATAGGAATAGGCCTCATCAACAATAGCAAAATCAGGATTGCCCACCAGAGTTATACTTTCCAGAACACCAATTGCCTTAATTTTAAGTGCCAAATAAGTGGGTATCCTAAGTGGATAATCAAATGTCATTTGTGCCAAATTTGATACTCGCTCCTGGAAGTTGATGTGTTTTGCTCCTCCTCCTTCCAGCGCTTGATCACCAACCTTAACTAGGACCTCGTCATTTATGGGTAGCTTCCCATCTGGTCTACGGATTAAGTTCCCAGGGTGAGGGTCAGCATGGAAAAAACCAATATCAAACCACTGCTTCAAGTAACATATGATTCCTACATGGACCAATTCTCCAACATCACTTTCTGTCTATCCCAATCAAGTGCCCACCCCTTAATTTAATCTCAAGGAATTTAATCTTACATAGCTGTGCAATATAGAATAGGCCTTATCAACAATAGCAAAATCAGGATTGCCCACAAGAGTTATACTTTCCAGCACACCAATTGCCTTAATTTTAAGAGCCAAATAAGTGGGTATCCTAAGTGGATAATCAAATGTCATTTGTGCCAAATCTGATACTCGCTCCTGAAAGTTGATGTGTTTTGCTCCTCCTCCTTCAAGCGCTTGATCACCAACCTTAACTAGGACCTCGTCAGTTATGGGTAGCTATCCATTTGGTTTATGGATTAAGTTCCCAGGGTGAGGGTTAGCATGGTAAAAACCAATATCAAACCACTGCTTCAAGTAACATATGATTCCTACATGGACCAATTCTCCAACATCACTTTCTGTGCTTTGTGAGAGCTTTTCACCTTCAATCCATTGTGTTGTAGGAACCTTTCTACAAGTATACTTTTCATATATCTTTAGAGCAACAACTTGTAGATGATCCTTCCTCATCATTGCAGAAAATAACGTTCCATTTCTCCTTTGTTAATGTAATCTAGTTCTTCAAAGATAAGAGCAGCTCGTTCATCAACCAATCACACCACATTTATAAATGCCTGAGGAAACTTACAGAGAACTAAACCCAAATTCTGTATGATGAATAGATCAACTGTTACCGTTTTAAAAGCCGAAGGTCTGTATACTTTGACAGCCACTAGATCCCCATTCTCCTTTGGCCGACCCTTATCAACCTGTCCAAAAGATGCGGCAGCAATTGGGGATGAAGAAAATGTAGAATAAATCAATTGTCGTGGCTGACCAAGCTCTTCCTCAAAGGTGAAAGACCCGAATTGATGATTAACTCTATGTAATTCCAAAATTTTACACTCCCCACCAGGCCGCGCCTCCTCTACGTCAGTCTCAACTTCAAAAAATTCTTCCTCCTCTTCGATCTTGTTCCCCTCTCCCAATAACATTTCATTCAGTCTTGCCTTCGGGCATATCTGTTGCAGATACTCCGCCAGACCATATTGAAGACCAAGCACCTTCATGCGCCGCTCCTTCCACTCTGCTTTGAACAGTTGACGAACTCCTGATCTCTTTTGTTCCCGTTGATGCAACTCAGCTGAAGGTGATAACGTTGGTTGTTGGTGGGTTGGGTAATATGGATTTTTTAGTTGGTTTGGGCCCAGTATAGGATTGGGTAAATGGTTTGGTGGCCCAAAACAGGTTGATCCATTCTAGCCAGCTTGGTTCACCTGAATTTTCATGGCGCTGTCTCTCTCCATAAAGGAAATTTGCAGCGAGAGAGTAAATCCCGTCTTCTGGATCTATAGCGAGTCCTCCAGGAAGCAAGCCAATCTCTTCTCCACCATGCAATTCTTCGATTGATACACCTTCAATTCCTTTTTATTTTTAGTTTTCAACCCACTGATTAGTCGTCCCTTATATCTCAATTCAGGAAAATCTGGAGTAGTTGTAGCCACCATCTCACAGCCTATAATGGTTTGGTCAACGTTCCCTCCTTGTTTCGAATCTAAGGAATCTTCAAATGGATTAGAGGAGTAACTACTACTATATCTCATCATCATCTCCGTCTTGAACTGCTTCCATGTCAAGTTAGGATATATATCTAGAAGCATTGAGTACTAATATATGGTTGCCCCTTCCATAGATTTTTTAGCCAATCGAACACGCAGCTCAAGAAGAATCTAGTGTATATATGAATGTGTCTCGGCTCGGACGATCCATCCCCTGGGGTCAGATCCATTGAACATAGGAAGTTTAATTTGTTGCAAGAGTTGATAAGGATCAGCAATTCCATTTCCCTCCACCATCGATTCTCCTGGGAAACTGTAATCCTCCGTTGAATGATGTTGTTTGTCTAATCTTTTCATCCATGTAATTAATTGCTCTCTAAAGGCATCTCACTTCTCTTTCTCCACTTGGTCGTTCCATAGAGAAGCAACAAAACAATCTTGAAGCTGTGTCACAGCTTTGGTGAGCTTTCTTACACAACCTGCTAGTCCCTCCACTCGCTCCTCCGTTCCATCCAATCGAATTTCCAACGCCTGTAGATCAATTTCCATTTGCTTCGGTCACTTCAGTATCCGGCAGGTTGGACCAATGATAACAATAGTGATAATCAAGCAATCAAACAACACACAAGAATGGAAAAATGTATAGAAGTATATTGATGTATCAGTGAATCAATACAAGTATAGTTTCAATTTCTTCTGGAAAAGAAAACAAGAACAAAAGTAACAATAACAGTAAGGGCTCTCAGCTACAAGGATGAACAACCTCCAAGTATGTTCAATCCTTTCCCTCACTTCCTACCAACGAAATACAATTAACTTTTCCACATAAACCCACACACTACTCTGCCTCCCTTTTATTAGCTCCCCTGCATAACTAACTTGTGTGCCAGCTTATTTGTTTCCCTCTGCTTCATGGGCTTCCATATGCTTCTTGGGCTTCCTGGCATAAACTCTCCACATTGTGGCTTGTGGGCTTGGGACTCGTAACTGGTAGCATTTTCTCTATCATATATGATCGTATAAAACTCTGCCCTCATTACTGCTGAAGCAACTGCAATAGGCAAGAACACCCCTAATGTAACAGCTTCAAACTTGTCAACCATAACAGATCCTAATGGTGGTCTTGAAGGTATGGAAAAGCCCAAGATAAACGGGGCTACCAATAAAGCCATATGGAATTCCAGAAAATACAATCCAGTTAAAATAATCAATGCTATATTGATGCAAATGTAGAGGTTACTTATCGGCATTCCTCGAGGAGTTCTTCGAATCACCCATAACATAGCCGGCCTAAAGACGAAAGCTACAGGAAGAATTATCATAATAATTCCTGAAATCTCTCGGCTACTGCAGCCTTTCTCATTTTCTGATACCATACAAGCAATAAAAGTTGTAGATATACCAAAAGTGTCGGCTACCAATGCTGAAGAAAGTACTAATCGGCCAAGTTCTGAGTTCGAGATTCTTAAATTGGTCATCAAGTAGGCAACAACTGCGAAGTTTGTGAAAGATTGGACTCCTATGACAGGGAAATCTTCTGAGAAATTAATGCGCTGGTTTGCGAATCTTTTGTATGCTAAGCCAAATATAAATGGGATGGCTACAGAAGAAATTCCAATTGAAATTTCCTTTCTTCCTAATTTAAATAGTATTTCCACTTCTATTTTCACCGCTGACAGGAACAGAAAAAACCGAGTTCCCATTATTGATATGGTATTAAGTATAAATTGGCTCTGTGGAGGAAATATAGTTTCTTTCATGAAATCATACCGGCCAAGAACAGTCGGATCAATAATTATCCCTGCCTGCATTCAGAAAATTATCACAAAAAATTTTAAAAAAAAAATTAGAAGGATTTCACTTCTTAAAATTCACTAATAACAATTAATTCTTTTAGCCACGGAAATAGACGCATTGTTAAGTAGCAACGGACTCTCGTGTTTTACCCCATAAGCACTCGGAGTGATAGATTTTGAGGCTAAAATCCATTGTTAAAAGCATTTTTTCCGCACTGATTGGGTCCAATAATTAGAGCGATTTATTGATGAAATGGCATATAATCGGCATTTTAATATAGGTTCGGTAAATGGGAAGCACCTACTAGCATGGATGAGACGAACAAAGATAAACCCCAACGCTTGAGAAGGAAATGCAATGTATGGCTGATTATGAAAATTAGACCCATCTGTAGCTCAAGAAGCGGCAATGAGTGGCTTAGATAACCATCTTCTTTGCCTTTGCTGTTCAGTATGCCATGAGAATTTGTATTGTCAGTTAAATTGAAGCAAATTGTTATTGTTTCTACATCAGATATATTTGTGTTCGCCATTTTTGAATATGTATACAACAAGAACTCCAAATCAATGCAGGGATAATAATATAGGCAGGTCTCGAGCTTGATTTCCAGAGTAGCTCAGGTCGGTGAGATCTCCGAGTCCCTTCTTTAACAAAAACAAGGATATAAAAATTAAAATAGAAAGGGGAAATTTTTATTCAAAAACATAAAGGGAATAGAATTTTGGAATTTGTAAACGCCTGCTAGCTACACTATTAATAAATTTCCTTGTTTTCAAGTATATGCATGGCACTAACTGTTTCTGTTTTCAATAATTTGCTAACAAAATTTTAATTATATGCGAAACTGAAGCCTTGGAAGGAAAATTGTTGTTTAATTGAGTGCTAATGAATGTTGATTTTATTGGAATAGAACGGCCTGGTAACGAATAATTTGTTTAGCAAGTGTTAGTTTATATGATTAACAAAAGCTTTTCACAAATCATAGTTTTTTTTTTTTAAAATTTTTGGTTAATTTTATTAATCTATATTGTCCTTACAAACGGGTAATACATATTTCTGATTTGCAGAGAAGTTAAAAAACCATAACCAGATTTCAATAACTGAAAGGTAAATTCAGACACAAGAAGTTCTATTCTCAAGGAATGTGGTCATCCAAATATCAAAAAATGTTTAATTTGAATATATGTGCGCTGATTAATAATTATGTTAATAAAAACGTTTTGAGATTTAAGTATCTCTCGCATTATAATAGTAAAATAATAATAACATTAACAACAAGACTCTAATTAGTTTAATTCACAAAGTCAGTTATAATCTCTGTATTCCAACTTTCCAATTGCAACCACGGATAGAGTTACCTAAGAATCAAGGAAAAAAAAAAAGAGTAACTCAAGAAGAAGGTATGTTTCTCCATCACATATCCATATAACATCCTTTTTGACTACTATGTGAATAAGTTCATTTTGCTGCTCCAGTTCCAAATATAAATCATCAATCTATGCCCATGACTTTTTTCCCCCTTATGTTATTTGATAACCGACTATCTTATCAAAAAATTTTAAGTTTAGTCAAGGTCTGATCTCCTATCTAAATATTGTTATAGCACATAAGAATTGGTCAAAATCGACACGTGTTACGTTATAAATGATCAGCAGTAACTGACTTAATTCATTCAATATAACGTGGTCAAACATTATAAAAAGACCATTACCACCATCAGGTTTGCTCTTATATATCCATCTCAATTACTTTCTATCTTTTCTTTTTTCATATACTAATTTGACCATCAAAATCTCCTTTTACCAGAAATTTGTTTAGTTTTGTCCTTTTAAGTGATCGAAATTGCTAGCAATCATCAATGTCGATTAGCTGACCGCCCTAGATCGGGTTTGTGAAATAAAACTTAAATGGACTTTGCATTCGATGTAAAATGTAATCTAAAAAGAATTTGTACAAGAGGGAAAAAAAGTCTCTAATTAAGAATATTTACAACAACTATGTGCTAACATTTTTGTTGTTGCACAACCAAAACAGAAGTTCTTGTCACAAGATCTTTAGAAGCAAAAAGATCACCGATTACACCTAATTCCGGCAGCTCACTCCATTCAGACAGCCCTGAAGTTTGAGGGGGACATAACCCCTTACCGTCTTCCTACAATAAAAAGATCGAAATGATTCGCCATGGACCTGACGATCATCACTGTCTCCGGCCCATCGGCCACCGCCGTCTCTTTGTACACTACATTCTCATTTCTCATAGCCATTTCCTTAATATCATTCAAAACCGCAGAATCATAAGTTGCATCATCAGATTCATCTTCAATCATAACTCCATGTTCATCCCTACAATAGCAATTAAGAACCGTCAATCTTGCTTTCGAGTCCTTAAGCATTCGTTTCGCCAAAATTAAGGCCTCTCGATCATCATCTCCGCCGAAAAAAATCACACACATGGAAAGATTTGATGTTCCTATCGGCCATTTTTGTCTTCCACGGCGGCCACGGTTGAAAAATACACCCACCGAGCAAGGAGCTTTATCAAGAACATTACAGTTTAGTTGCCTTAATCGCTTATCTTCCGATTCGATATTTCCATGGATCGACCAAGTTCGATGGAGAGGGATGATTATAAGTGAAGTCTTTCTATCGCAAGCAAGATTGCAAATGTCTTCGTGCATTAATGGAAATGAAGACATTGCTGTAAAACTCTGAACAGAGACAGAATCCCAATTATTCTGCTCGTATTGATTGAAGGCGTAGATTATATTCTGAGAGGTTGAATTTGAGATGGGCTTATGCTTTGAATGGGAGATCATCATTGGTGCGTATCGGCCAACTATATAGCTCTACTAGATGAAGAACATAAACACTAATTGGACTGTCTTTTGTGGGATGTGTAGCTTCGAGCAGTTTAATGAAAGAATCTACATTGTCTTGTCTGTAAATGCATGTGAGAATTTTGAGTTCAGAACGAGGCTTTAGAGAAAGAATGTTTTTGTGTTGGTAGTTTGGGGATTTTTTTGACGGACGATGGAGGAATTTGATAATCATTGGAAAAATTGTTGAGTTTACTAAGACGTAAAAGGCTGCAAGGGCAAATACATCTTCCTCTACCATCTGCAATTTAATTTTAAGAAAAAAAAAAAATTCAAAGATGTTAGTCGAATTATTATCTAAATATTTTTATCTTTAACAAATAACAAAAGACAAAAAACAAACTTGCTTACAATAGACTATTTATTTTATTTTAATTAGTAGGCTTTCCGTCTCATCAAATTGTCACTTTTTTAAGAAAAAAATTTATCCTACCAAATCATCTTTTCGTAAATTCAATATAGTATTTGATGCATTATTTTTAATTTTACCCTTATATAATATCAACCTAATATTTAATATTTTAATTAATTAATATATATATATATATATATATATATATATATATATATATATATATATTACTATGATAACCTAAATTGAGAGAGATATTTTACTCTATTCAATATAATTTTACATAAATATTAATAAAAATAATAATTATCTTGATATCAACCATTTATGTAATAAATGACTCGATCGTGGAATTACAAAACTACAAAGGAAATGTAAAATGATTGAAAGGTTCTGTATCTCTTTTTATGATATAATTAATTGGCTTCAACATTAAAATCCGGGCCAAATGCATTTCTCAAATATGGCCTTTTTGCCTCATTTTATCCCAAATATTTTTTTCCTTTTATTATTCTTTTTCATTGTTTTTTCATCATTAATAACAATAGAAATTAATTATAAATAGGGATTTTTTTTGGAAAGTAAAAAAAAAAAAGTGAAACAAGTGTATGGTAAAAAATGCAATCTAGATCATTACGATCTGAACATATATGTAATTTAGATCATTACCCAGGGAAAATTTATTTAAATCAGATTTTTATGAAATAATTAATTTGAAACTGTCATATCTGTGAAAATTATTTTTTTCGTTTACAGAAATTTAAATTATTTTTATTCATATTAATTTATTCACGAAAAAAAATAAAATTATATAAAATAAAGCATATGAAAAATTTAAACAAAAAGAAAAAAATAAATCTTCAATTACGTACATGATTATCCCTGAGGATGACACCCATCAATAGCTGAACGTCGCCAACATAATTGAGGATGGAAGAAAGAGCCATGGCATCAATTAAAGGCAGCTTGGCGATCAAAGAAGGAACTAAACAAGCCACCATTTTCACTGAAAAGCTCAAGAAAATTATACCAATATATTTTCTCAGCCATAAATATTTAGTTACAACAAGTGCAATATCTGCTTTCATCATTGAAATAGCGATCAGAACATGCATAAGAACTCCCGTACTAAAAGATCCAAACTTCTCCACCAAAGCAGATCCTAATGGAGCCCCAGCCGGTATTGCCAAACCCATCAAATATGGGGCCAGATATTGATTTTGCCCAATTGCATGAAAATAAGCTTCTGATCCAAGCACTAATGCGATAATTGAATAAATAAATGAGCTACTTAATGGCTTCCTTTCAGGTGTATGCCTTATAACATAACTAATTGCTGGCCTAAGTATGAATATTAGTACTAAAAGAAATATTAATACTGGAATTAATCTATTGATTGTTTCTTCCACTGATCTTGCATCATGTAACCCTCTAATTATACTTATTGATATGCCTAAAACGTCAGCTACTAAACCTGAAGCAAGTCCGAGTCGACCGAGTTCTGAGTTAGTCATTTTGAGCTGATCAATCACATAGGCTACTACTGGCAAGCTTGTTACAGTTAATACTGCTACAATTCCAGCTCCTCCGTAGATTTCGTTAATGGGATTATGACTGATATAATTCCGATTGATAATGCTTTGTAACCTGTTCTAAGTAACATTCCTGCTTCCATTTTTACGGCTGCTAGAAATATGTATACGTTGAATCCTAGTAATGCTGCTGTGGCGTTTACTTCTTGGCTCTCTCGTGGAAATATTACTTCTTTCATGAAATCAAATCTTCCTAGACCTGATGGACCCAGAATTACTCCTGCCTGTTCCACATCAAATTGGTTTTAATTACTTAGTCGTTTGTGTTTGCTAATTACAGTTAATTATATTAATTAATCAAGAATTCATTGTAAAAGGGATTATTCTAGCTATAGTTATCAATCTAGACAATTTATTGCTGTTAATCCTATGTTTTTTTGGTTCTTTCATCCCTAGAGTGACAAACTTCGCGTATACAAAGTAATAATTAACAGTTTATAGGAAATTTCTTACCTACAAATGGTTTATAAAATTCTTTGATTTCCATTACACCATTTAATAACCACTAAATCCCTTAAAAAAATTTACAAAATGTGAACTGAAATTCTGAAAAAGAAATAATATATGATAAATATTTACCAGAATGCAGGCTACGAATGATGAGATTCCAAGAGGCTTGAGAAGAAAATAAATTGCATGGGTTAGAATTAAAATCAAACCCATTTGCAATTCCATAAGTGGCATAGTGTATCCTAAAAAATGTGTATTGTCACTGAAACTCCCTAAGATTCCATAAGAATTGCTTTTTGGAGGCATAGAATAACAAGTCATAGTGGAATTTATAGTAGGGAAATCCATTGAAAAATCTTCCAAGTAACTAAATGCTCCTGAACCAATAATTCTATCCTCCATTGAACACTTTGAATCCATGATAAAATTAAGAGCAATTTAATTAAATGTGGGAAAAAAAATTATATGAAGTAAGATGAATAGAAGGAGAAGTCACCCTTGCTTGAGCTGAGTAAATAATTATAAATGTGTTTTTAGAACACTTGTTAACGAAATTCCAGAAATGGCTATTCTTGTTTTATTTATTTCTATTTTTTGTGTATTTTAGATGTGCCAGTACTTTAGAGATCAGTTTAACTGATTACTGTTCCGGACATAGTGACTAAGATAATAAATAATTACCTAATATTAATTAAGGAGATAAACATTAACTGCCAACCACATAAATTAAACTATGAGTAATTAACGTGTCCCCTTGTCCATTATAAATATTTAAATCACTATGCATCAAGCATTAAATTAATATTGTTTAACAGAATACTAAGGATTTAACTAAATAACCATCTCTCTATAAAGGAAAAGGAAAGGGGTTTAATTTCATCACATACCTCTTAAATTTTATTTCGGTAGCTGTTTTTCACCTAAAAAAAATGTACTATGTGCCTAGTTTTAATTTCATTGCATTTAATTAGTTCCCAACTATTTTTGTCTAAATACTGTAAATTATTTTATTTATTTTGTGAAAAAGTGGTCTAACTATGATGCAAGCTCGAAACCTCATTGCTCTAATCACCAAATTAATGCTAAGCAAATTGAATACATAATGCTCCAACTCTCAGGCATAATATGATTTTGTAAACTAACAATTTTGATCACACGTGAAGAAAACAGAAATTGACAATTGTAATGGGAAAATAATTATAAAAAAGAATAATACACTTTTGCATATACTATAGCTCATACACTGCATATAATCTTGAGATATTCCCATTTTTGCATAAAAAAAGCTCATCTTAATATGAGAAATATTCCATCCATCAAAATAAAATTGAGACGGCTAATTTATAGAATAAAAAAAACATGCTTAGTTAGCAAAAATTTCTAAGTACAAATTTTAATATTACGAATGATTGTTTATACACCTCTCTCTCTCTCTTATACAACTCTCTCTCTCTCGTCGTCTCGGTCTCTCGCTCTCGCGTCTCTCTCTCGATCTCGGTCTCTCTATATATATATATATACTATATATATATATATATATATATATATATATATATATATATATATATATATATATATATATATATATATATAATCCATCTGAACTTAATAACGTATTACCCTTCAATATTGATAAAAGTACCTTTTAATAAACTCTTTTGCAGTGTGCATTTTATTTATTAAAGCCACATAATTTTAACAGAAGTGCACTTATTATTCACTGAATAAAATAGAGAAAATACAGATAAAAAGAAATTAAGGGAGCAATAGGTATACTTTTGTCAATATTGGAAGATAATATATGTTCAAATTGTCAAATTTAGGCAGACAGTAAATTATTTTTATCCATTTTATATGTATAAAATATCATTAGTGTAAAATTGATGTGTAATTGGAAAATTTTATCAATTACAATGTGCTTTTATGTATTTTTCCTTAATTAATTTATTATTTAATAATTTGTTGTTGGCAATTAGAAATTTGTAGATTAGTAATCCAACCACCAATACAACTTACAAGTCAGACAAGGCCACAGTGTTCCCGTCACCATGAAAACAACAACAATCACCACATGGCTCTTAGCCATGACTTACACGTGGCGGTCCTGCATCAAACTGGAGGTGAATGATGAGCTGTATGCAATGCTATTCTTGTCCTTAACGATAAGTGGGCCATTGGCAATGTTTCTAAATCTCACTGCACAAATCAAACAAACTCTAAGCCAGTTAATGATATTAATTTTATTGTATTGTAAAGTTTTGAGTTTAATTT
Source organism: Excoecaria agallocha (assembly GCA_037975025.1). Classification (NCBI taxonomy): domain Eukaryota; kingdom Viridiplantae; phylum Streptophyta; class Magnoliopsida; order Malpighiales; family Euphorbiaceae; genus Excoecaria; species Excoecaria agallocha. Next base: position 58,040,135 of record CM075812.1, on the reverse strand, counting down.
TTAATTAATTAACATTCTTGTATGTGAAATTAATTAATGATGAAGAACATGGCTAGCATGGATCTCCAAGTTTAAAATTTTGTTTCTTTAAGAAAGATTAAAAACGTTTGTTTGCTTACAATGTTTTTTTAATTAATTTAAAAAAGCTTTTTTGTTGCTAAAAATGTATGTAATGATTAAAAAAGGATTTATTTTCACTTTTATTTGTTCTCAACATGCTAAGTTCAGTAATTAACCTCTCAAATGCTCCAAGAACTTACAAAACTCACTCATTCTTTTGATACACAAATTTTAGACTCTATCATTCATTTAAATCCAAATTGGTAATTTAATCTGATTGATTAAAATTTACCATATTTAATCCCTTATATTCTATCATACTTCTTATTTGACTGTCTTAATATTATATATATAATTTTTAGAAGAAATTGCACAAAATATCACTTTTTCGTCTAATGTGTCATGATAAATCACAAAATTTTATAGAGATGCGATATCTCTGTGTTGGTGTGGACAAGAGGATTGGCTTGGTAAAGTGGAGCCGATCCCTATCGGAATGTCGCTGGTGGAACCTGCAAAAAAGCTGTTTAGCCCAGTTGTCCTGGGCTTTGACACTCTGATACCTAAGTTAGTGAAGGGGTAGAAAGCACTTTAGAGAGAGAGTTTGCATTATTTAGAGAGAGAAAGGATGTGTCCTTCTCAGAAATGAACCTACTATTTATAGAGCTGGAGAGACTTTGAGCAGTGTATCGAACAGTTGTTCTACTCTGCAACAGGTATGGCTTACTCTTGCAGGTAGCGGCGATTAGATGGTGATGTGTGCCAGATGACTTCTATCTGTCAGGGAGAGGTTCAATCCGATCGGATAGCTTCGATTCTTGTGTTTAGTCGCTTAGTTGAAGGGATTTTCATGGGCCTTTGTCTTGGGTTCCTTTTAGAGTCTTTGGGCCCTCAACCTTTTATATTTTTGGGTGTTATCACTTGTCTCCCATCAATCAGTTTAACGAAAAATCGAAGCGGCGATGCTGCACTTGTGCTAGCTTGTTTGATATTGCTAACAATAGAATTCCTTTAAATAATAGAATAAGTAAGTCGATCGGGACAGATCATCAAGCAGAGCTAAATGAGTAGCTAGCTTTGTAAGGCTGGAATTAATGCGTCGACCGGGATTAGTTGTTGATTGGATTTAATGGATCATCAGCCTTAAGAGGCTGGAATTGGTATGTGGATCAGGATGAATTATCGATCGAAATTTGATAGATCATCAGTCTTGAGAGGATATAATTAATACATTGATCGGGATAAGTCGTCGATCGAAATTTAATAGATCGTTAGCCTTGAGAGGCTAGAATTAATACATCGATCAAAATAAGTCATCGATCGATATTTAATAGATAGTTAGCCTTGAGAGGCTGAAATTGATACATTGATCGAGATAAATCGTTGATTTGGAATTTAATAGATCGTCAACCTTGAGAGACTGGAATTGATGCATCGATTGAGATAAGTCGTCGATCAAAATTTAATAGATCGCCAGCCTTGAGAGGCTGAAATTGATACATCGATCGAAATTTAATAGATCATCAGCCTTGAGAGGCTAGAGTATTCCTAAAATTTCGTCCTGCAAAATACTTTTCATTTTTATAATCATGGATTATTTTTCAGGGTTTGCTTTCTCTAACCTGTCTATTAGAGGGCTACGAATGTGAGGCTTCCTTCCGTCTTTCCTCTTATGCTATCTTTTCCTATTTCATCTTGTAATTTCTTTTGTTGTTTCTTGGCCGTTAAGTTTTGATGGTGAGACCTCTAGACCTTCCATTTTTGTGCTGACTTTTGCATTTTAGAAAGATGAATAAAAAGTGGGACCTTATCTTGTCTGGATATGGCTTGCGATAGTGAGCCATACTGCCTCCCACCTTTTGCCATCCTTCTCTCTCAGCCCTGGACTTTCTGCTAATCATGGTAGATAATACATATCTGTATTTTTTTTCCATTTTTCTAATGCTAACCTGTAAAGAGGGAGCTATCAATGAGGGGTGGTCTCATTGCACAGGTGGCGGCGTAGCTCTTGTCCTTTTTTCTTCCTGTAGTCTTGCTTTTTCTTCTTTTTTTCTTCCTTTTTCTTCTTTTTTTTTGGAAGGGGGGCAGTAAGAAGCTCTATGGCCATATACTTTTTTCAAATAGGAAAAGCGTTATCTATATAATTTGTACTTCAAATGAATTTTATTCCTCAAATGTTCCATATATAGCCTTTTATTTGTTTGGCATTTTTTGATGGTTTCAATAAAAAGATATTGCTAAAAACTTGTAAAAAAGTAATGGTGATCGAATGGCACTTATCTTTAGAGAGATTGATTCACTCTGATTGGTTTGCTCTTTCGAGATCCGCATTGCTAATATCGAGTTTTGCTTGTCAGTTTTCAGGGTAGATTAGCAGTGATACGACATGGGGTAGGCTAATTGTGTAGGTTCTGCAGTGTGCCAATGGATTAGGGAAATCGGGGGTCCCATCAATTCAATCGGACACTCTCCACTCTGCTACATTTTTCTTTAGATAATATTTAAGTTTTGGATTGGGACCTGCTCAGACTTGAAGATAGCCTAGCATTTTTCAAGATCATCCTTTAATTGCGCATTTCGCTAAAAAGCTACAGGTGACTATCTTTTGTATTTTCTTTGGTCTTTGTGGTCCTGTGATGTGCGCCCTATCTCCTTACAGCTTTTAACACTTTTTTTTGAGTCATCGACACCCGATTTCAACCCCGAAACCAAGGGATCATCGAGTTCGAATGAGAAAACCTCTGACCTTTAGCAGTTTGATCCCACTTTTAGGGTCAAAATCGGGTTGAGGTTCCCTGTTTAGGCCGATGGTTACGTTGTGATAGGAAAGAGACTTAACTCGACTTTTCACAATCATAAACCTTGAAAGGTGTGATGCAGCACGTTCAGGTATCCCTATCTTATAGCTAACGATCGATGACCGAGAGGCGTCTGGTTGGGCACCACAAGGCTAAATAGTAAGGAGTCGTCACCCAATAAAATATTGAAAAAGAAGGATGTTCCGACCTTGTAAGGCTAAAAACCCAAAGAGGGTCCGAAATTTTACTTTTATTTTTACCTTTGACAAATGTGATATAATGGCCTTTAGATTAATCGTGTTATCCCTTTTCTTTCATACAAGAGTAGAGAAAATATAGAAATTAAAAGCGCATCCAATTATGTAAGAAAGCGGTAAATCATGACATAAAATAAAGCGATAAAAACATCCATAAATCGAGCAATTCATTAGGATCCTTTGAGGTGAGGACTTTGGTCCTCGCATGTAGATTATTGAAAAAACATTTCATTGCGAGATCTTAAAGACAGGGACTTTTTAGTCCAAGTTTTATTTAAGAAACATCTCGGGTTATTTAATTATATACAAAATCATTTACATTATTAAAGGCTAATTTTTACATGCGAGTTTCCTAGCTAAAAATACGGATATTGGTCCAAATTTATTAATAAAATGTTCCAATTAATTACTATAAATATTTTTTGTGACATTATCCGTTTGCGGTCAAAAAAGTATTTTTACAGTAGAGGAAAGGATAGTAGGCTTACCTGGAGTGCTTTCCTGATCATGTCCATGAGGAGCTTTATTTCTCAGGAGCAATGGTAATAATAATAACAATAACAACGAAAATAACAATGATAATAAAAATGAAAAGAAAACATCCACAAAATTTGCTTGAAGTGAAAAGGAAGTGAAAAGGCAAGGATCTAGCGCATATGTTGAAAAATGCACGAGAGTACGTTTGACGACACGCGGTTGACTCACCTGCCTCAAAAAGTAAAAAAATACATTTTGGGTCATGCATCGTTTGACGTGCTAGTGCGCATCAAACAACACAGTTGTATCAACCTGATAACAACAAGTTTTCTTTCTTTTTAAGATAGGGTCCTTGCCAACAACAGATCAAAAAGGGAGAAAAAAAGGAAAAGTTAAATACAAATATGACCTTTTTAAATCGAGTTTTATTTTGATAAAAAATAATTTTAAAGGAAATGGAAAAAAAAGTTAAAGAAAATGACCTAATAATTTCTATCACATAGCAACATACCCTTTTAAAGGGTTTCACAACCTAAATCTAACAAAGATTAATATATAATAAAAACTAACAGATAAAAAAAATGACAAGATTTATTGTAATTATGAAAATATCTAGAAAAGCCTTTTATATTAGATTCAGTGTACTTACTCGATTAAACGGTCGGATGTTAGATTCGTGGACCCTTTGTAGTATTGCAATAGTCAAGAAAGAGTTGAGAATTGAGAGCTAAAAGCCAAAAATTCACTTTTGCCTTTGAAACCTTTTAAGCTATTTTGAAGTTTTTAAGATTTTCTTTGAAAGAAATGTTGACCTTCTTAAATCTCAAAACTTAATCAACCAACCAACTCCCGAGAAAGAATCAGAGGAAGCTTATAAAAGGTGGAGTGTACGGGCGTGCATAGGTATGCACGACTGTACACTCCAGCGGTGCCCCTTACTTGCCCACTTGCCTTATAGGAAAGCCCGCCACCGTTTGAGTGTACAGCCGTACCATGGGTATGCATGGCTGTACACTGCATGGCCGTACACTCTAAAAGGTGATTAACTTGCTTGAAAAGGCAAGATTCTTTGGAGTGCACGACTATACACTCATTCATGCAAGGCCGTGCATTCCAAAAAAAGTAAAATTTCGACTTTAAAGGCCAAACGATGAATAATCTTTGAAGGTACGGGCGTGTAGGCCATAAATGCACAACGTGCAAGGCCCTTACACACACATAACTTGAATTTCAAGTTTCCGGCTAAAGGTATATTTCATCACTTGCCCAATTTGAGTCAAGCAGCCACACAGGCCAAACTTGGAAATATTTTTAAAAAGCTTTCCAGAAAATAATTTCAATACCACTAAGAGTCCGTCATCCTCTATTCGTTATCTTTAAATGAGCAATTTTCCTTATTAGGTAATCCTGACAAAGATATCATCAGGACTCGATGCTTATAGGTCCCCTTTTTTTTGTTATGACCATTGATTGTTTCTGGCTTTTTCATTGTAATTGTCATGTATTTCTTCATACTATAAATAGAACTGGTTGTTCATGCGTCTTCTTTTTGTTTCTACTGCTTGCTTTGCTCCTCTATGGGGCCTTTTGATTGCTTTCTAGTAGCGTTGCCTACAGGTTAGTGCATTTTTCCATTCCTACTGCTTTTTACTCTCCCTTTCTTAGGCTATAGTTAATCTTCTTTTTCTTTCTAGATTCCATCATGCCTTGAGTGCGAGATGTTTGCAAAATCTTTTGATTAGACATAGGTATTGTATGTGACACTACAAAAAAAACCTGAATTAGCGACGGAATTTAGCGACGACATATGTTTCGTCGCTCTTGAGCGACGGTTTTAAATTTCAGTCGTGAAAATATATTTGTTCAAATTGGGAATATGTTTAGCGATAAAATAGCGACGGATAATGAAAACAATCGCTAAATATTGGCGGCATTAAATGAAGCTATTTTTTGCAACTAAATTAGAGACGGAAATTAATCCGTCGCTAAATGTTTTTATATTATATAAATTTTTTATTTTGAAATTAATTTTTTTAAATTTTTTTATTATGATTATTGATTTTAATATATATATATATATATATATATATATATATATATATATATATATATATATATATATATATATACACACACACACACATGCGCGCGTTTAGTAATTATTTTTAATATTTTTACAATACATATGAATTTGTATCGAAATTCATTTTTTTTCTAATCTCAATAAATTTAACATTTAAACTTGAGAAATTATATGACTAAAAAAAATTAAGTTTATTACCTCATTGCTAATGAGAATAGATTTTTTTAATTATTTTTTGAGTAGTTCGAAACCTCCCAGTGTAAATTTCGATTAAATCACATTGATTTAAAATGCGTAATCACTTTTAAGATTTTAATAATCTTGGTTATATATTAATTATAAAAGTAATTTTTTGTGATTAAAATGTATTCAATATGTGTGTACATATATTGATACAAATAAAAAAATTAGGTAGATATATTTACAAAATTATCCCTTATTTAACTGATATTATTCAAATAAAAATAGGGGCGTTTTTGTCTTTTGAAAGCCCTGATTACCCCTCTTTGCCTCATGCTCCTTTTCTTTTCTAAGTTGTAGCCACCATCTCTCTACCTCCTCCATTCTCTATTTCCTTTCTCTTAGAAAGCGAAGCTTTTTCTTCTTCCTCTGGCGAGTCACGTTGGTAAACGGCGACACGACCTGCATCGGCCAACTTACGGCGCTGATGCGAGTCTGAGGTACCCTTCTCCAGTCGTCACTTGCTGGCAAATGGGAGATCGGAGTTGAGGATGCCGAGATCTTCTAGAGCGAATTCCGGCCAAACCAGATAGCGTTTAAGAGTGTGACCACTGTAAGCTTTGTTCCTTCATTTCTTTTATTGTAGGTTAGATTAGAATTTCTCTTTATGTTTTGTGTTTTCGCTTTCTATAATTTGGATTTTGTGCACTGGTAGTTTGTCTTGTGTTGTTCTTCCATTTTTGTTATCATTTCATAAAATTTCAATTCCTTTGCTCCAACGTCACTCTGCTTAAGTTTTGTTTTTAATTGTGAAATATTGTTTTTCTTTGCATTTGATTTCTGCTTCCTGGTGAATTTTCTTATTTCTTGAGTTTGATTCCTTCTCTGGATTTGGTGTATCTCTATGTCGATGTGGACAAGAGGATTGGTTTGGTAAAGTGGGGCCGATCCCGATTGGAATGTTGCTGGTGGAACTTGTAAAAAAGTTATTTAGCTCGGTTTTCTAGGGTTTTGACACTTCAATGTCTAAGTTAGTGAAAGGCAAGAAAGCTCTTTAGAGAGAGAGAGTTTGCATTATTTAGAGAGAGAAAATATATGTCATTCTTAGAAATGAACCTGCTATTTATAAAGCTAAGGAGGCTTTGAGCAGTGTGTCGAACAGTTATTCTAGTTTGCGGCAGGTATGGCCTATTATTGTAGATAACGGCGATTAAATGGTAGCATGTGTTAAACAACTTCTGTCTATCAGAAAGAGGTTTAATCTAATCGGACAATCTCGATTTTTGCATTTAGTCCCTCAATTGACGGGACTTTTATGGACTTTTGTCTTGGACTCCTTTTGGAGTTTTTTGGCCATCAACCTTTTATATTTTTGGGTGTTATCATGTCATAATTCTGCTGGAACTCTATATAATGAGCTTGTATATTCCGCAAAGCAATATGCGCGAGAATTTTATTTTACTTTTGTTTTTATTATTTCTTTTTGGATTTGGCGTACTTATATAGTAATTAAAAAAAGTTAAAATAATTGAGAATTTGATAAATTTTTCGAATTGTGTAGAGTTATGGTTCAACAAATTGCGATGCAAATCCGCGTCGAATATGATTGGTATATGGGAATGGGACTTTTTTCTACGGGACCCTTCTTGTAAATCAGAAAGCCAAGTTGGAAATGAAATCCTTTAATTTCTTAATTTTGTAATAGGGCTGTTGATGATATGTTAAAAAATTATTATCAATTATTTTATTGATCGATGATATCACCATTTTTTAGTGGAATTTTACGTCTCTAAAAGCAATTTTTTTACTGAATGTATACAAAATCATATTTGTAACAGATGGAATAAAAAATGAAAAAACAAAGAAAATATGTGGATAAAAATTGATTCGACGTGATCAAGTCCATATTTATTTAATTTTTTTTAGGAAATCAAGATTTATTGTTAAATTTATTTGTATTCTAGATAAATTAATATACCGTAAAAGTGGCAAATGGGTGGGTTGAGTGGTTTGGATTCGGTCATTAATGGGTTGAATCATAAATGAATCATATCCAAATAGATTGGACGAATTTAGGTTGATCCATAAATTTAATGCAAATTATTATAAATTTTTTATTAATTAATTAACCGATTCGATAATAATAATATTTAATTGAAAATATAATATTAATAATAAATTGATATATAAAGAAAAATAAAAATTTCATGAATAATTTAATTTTACTCTAAAAATAAAAAAGAGGGGCTTTACCCTATTAATTTAATTTTACTCGAAAAATAAATTGATAATCAGATAATGAAGTATAAAATAACAATTTTTCATGCACGGTCATCAATATCTAATGTTGATGTAAGATGTTGAAAAAGAAATATTAATTAAGAAATAAATAAATTATGCAAAATTGCAAATATCTGGACACAAAAGAAAAGGTGAAATTAACCCAATAAATTGAAAAATAAAATGAAAATTGACCAAGTGGATATTGAATTGGATTGAAAAATAAAATAAATCAGTTTTGTATTTACGCAATGAATATTTGTTTGTCATTTTTTTTACAAGATTGAATGAAATTTTAAATTTGGATCAATTTTATCAAATTTAATATAACGTAACTTGATGAATATTGGAATTTTCTTTAAAATAATTTATTTTTTAAAAAAAAATCAATATTCAATACCTCGTAAACTTATTTAAAAATTTGGAGTGGCTAGGAATAGACAGTGAAATTGTTAGTTTATTTTGTGCCGGTTTTAGTGTGCCCAAAAGTCTGACCGCTGTAACCGATATTAAAAATAACAGTTTTAGTTGTCAATTGACTGATCTATTAATCAGAAATCAGCACAAAATTTGCCGGTTTTAACAACAAATCTATTAATTTCAAATGATGCACACATGTCAAAAACTGATAATTTCACTACCGATAATTAATAATATTAAATTTTTAAATATATTTACTATGATAGTAGATTTTGAAATTTTATTAAAAAAGAAATTATTATATGAAAAATAAAATAACATAAACATAGTTTAAAGATTCAAAGTATACTATGATAACTTGAGATATATAAAACAGCTACGACGATAAGACCGCAAGTTAAGATTCAATGCTCCAAACTTTTTAAATTATAAACGTGGCTACAAGATTGTGGTTGATTGTGGCTCCAGACTTTTTAAATTCCCTTCTCTAGACTTTTTTTATTTATTTATTTATTCGAACTCGTGTTATTCGATTTAACTTTTTTAAGTGGAATTGATTTTACTGTTGGATATTGTTAAGTTTATAATTGAAAATGACTCTTCTGATACATACACTTATAATATAAAATAAAAATTAAATTTTAAATTTCGTTTAGAAAAATTCTTAATTTTTATCACACCAACAAAAAATAGTTGGTCATGCGTGTATAGGTATGTAATAACTAATAAAAGACTTAATTTAAATTAATTAGAAACAAGCCTCATCAGTGGCCGAGCGACATCTTTCAAATTTTTTTATTTACACGAGATATAATTATTTTATGTGTTAATACTCTTTATTTTTTAAAATTTCATCTTCTTTCAAAGTTTTTCAACTACATGTAAAATGCGATAAAAATTCATGTAAAATATCTGCACATTTTTATAAATTTTGCTCTCGCTAAGTATGGGGTCCTAATTCTGTCACTAAAACTGGTCCTTTATTTAAATCACGACCTCATATATGTATTGAATGCGTACAGTATTGTTATCGCTACCAAAAGCTTAATATATCTCAATTTTCAAGATTCATGAATATACTTTTAAGATTCTTGGATTATGGATATATTCACAGGAGAAACTCTCTTTAGATAAAGTTGTACAGAAACCTAAGTACTCAAAGCAAAGAATTCAAATCCATGGTTCAAAAGAGCCCCAGTAATCCATAGCTTCAAATTTGGCAAATTCATCTCCTTCTCTCGTTCTTTAACCTGTTTTTTATGAAAATAAATAATTAATGACATTTATTAGGGAAATGTAATTAAAAAAGAAGGTACATAGAGTTGAAAAAAATCTTACAATTAAAGTAAATGTTAATACAAATTTGTCAGAAACTGTAGCCAAGTTTGAGCTTTGAATCTTGAAGTTTGCGAGTGATTCAAGTGTACTATAGAGTGAGCCTGCAACCCCATTACCCTTATTGCTCACCAATTTTACGTAAAATCCTCTTTCTTCCACTTGAAATACATCCATCTAAAATGGAAAAAATTAATTAATTATAAGCTAAACTCGCTAATTTCTCTTTAATTGTATCTCTTCAGCAATAATATCCCATAATTAAGCATTAAAAGAAAAATTTGTATAACCTGGATGATCTTCTTGCAGGGATTGCTGGTTGTTATAACTTGAGTCTTTCTCGGATTTTTATTTGATCCCTGATACATTTCTGATCTTGCTAATGTGGCTTCAAGACCAGCAATGTCATTTTTCAGCTTCTTGGCCTGCATTTGTAGGTCTTTCACATATAATACAGCATCTCCAATTATGGATGCCTTATCCATCTGCACATTTCCATATAACATTTCATTACTTCATTATCACTATCTGAAAGATTTCAGAGCAAAAACGACTTTAATTGGTTGTATCTGCATTACTACAGACTCTCATGCTTCAGTCAGTAAAATCTTATCAAAATGCTCGAGATGAAAGTGAATTTTGAATGTACTACTAACTCGTCATTATATAACTTTGATCAATTGTCACATTGATCATATAGAATATATGCATTAAGCCAATCACAATGAATTTACTATAAAATCTGGCTGATTTTTTTTTTGTTTGCGACGGATGTAGAGTCCATTGCTGATGGATCCCTAAGAAAAATCTGCCTCGAATTTTGTTCGGTCAAGAATCTAATAGTGAATTAGAGATAATGGCCATATAAAAATTTACCTTAGTGATGTTAGGAACAAGGGCTCGCAATGCGTAAAGCTTCTCTTTCATCTTTCCCCTCCTCTTCCTTTCTGAAACCAAAGTTCTGGATCGATCAGGTTTGTTTTTCTTGGTGGTCGGAGTAGTTGGGGTAGTTCCAGAGGAATTTTCGTCACCATCAAAATCTGCTTCCATTTCTTTCAAATCACCATCAAAACTTGGCAATGTAACAGGAAAATGAGCTTGATCAGGCAAAATGGAATTTGTGCAAGAAGTAGGACCAAAGCTAGTTACATCTCCCTGGCTAGCAGGAGGATTGCTATAATTAACAAAACGATTATCCTCTAATAATCCATTGATGAGATCGCAATCGAATTGACTGAATTGTTCTTCATTTTCTCCTCGAATTAGATTGATGAGTTGATCGAAGTTGGCATCGCCGGTGAGATCATACAGCTCAAAATCACGCAATTGAGAGTTCATATCCATTTTCTTGGATCTTTTTCGGGTAATTAAGCAGTATAAGCTATACGTAACTAGGAGAAAATCTTGTTATAAATAGTAATACAGGTTTATCAAGATTTATAAAATATGGTGTGAATGGAATCAAAATAGAAGTTCCTTACGTTGCATTTTTTTTTTTAATTTTTTGATGTGTTTGACCAAACTTAGTGAGTGTTTGCATGTGTTTTTCTATAATTTAGAATTTGTAATTATATACCACTACCAATAAATATAATATATATTTGTAATTGGGCAGGCCCCTGAGTTCGAACAGCCTGGCTAACTTAGATTCTCATGACGATAGAGAATGAATTATAAGAAAACATAAAAATTAGGTTGCTGTTATTATTTTGATTATTGTTTTCTAATTTTGATTCTAATATTCTATATAAAACAAATGATCCTAATAATATGGGAGTAATTATAAGCAGTTAGCAATTAATTTATTCGATGGCAATGGGAAAGGAATCGGTCAGGGAAGTTTCTGACGCATGAACTTTCGTCATTAGAAATTAATGTGAGTAATTTGGATTTATATTAATTTAAATAGATATATTATTATTCGTGTGCATAACTACCTAAGTCCTACTTTCAAAAAAAAAAAAAAACTAACTCCTAATTAAATAATGACAATGGATCATGAAATTTTGAATTAATCTAATATGTATTTAAAGCTGAAAAATGATGATAACATAAATAATTGGACCTAAATTTCTCACAAAATTTTACTTTATTCAAAATATTTTGAAAAAATGTTTATACAAAAATTTTAATTTAATTTATGCATTAGTAATTCAAAAAAAAATATAATATTCTCTTCAATGTTAGTGAGAAGAACGGAGTAGAAAAGAGTAAAACCTACACCAATCCATTTTTTTTTTTTTATCTTGATCCAAAATTCAACTGTAATCCACAAAAAAGGTGAAATATAATGATATTCAAAAATAAAACTAAAATAATATGAAATTAAAATTTAATTTAATAATTTAAAATTTTTTATGAATCAGTAAATAATTATAAACTTAATATGAGAATCCATTCAATCTAAAATTCATGTATATATTTATAAATAAAATCGTGGATAAAGATTTTAATTTTTACGTCATAAATTAAAAAAAATTACCTTTTTAACAAAACAACAAATATTTTACCTATACAACAAATCAAATATATATTAGGTTTAATTTCGAATTTTTCAAATAATAAATATTCATAATTGAGATGAAGGTTAATCAATTAATTAGGACTATAATTAAGATATTTAATTTATTTGAGAAAAATTAAGATATTTAATTTAATTTAGTTGAACGTGCATGAGTATGCCTAGGAGTCTATTCATGGAAGCCTACCCCATGCCCTTAGTCTGCATACTGAATTGAAATATACTAAAGAAATTTAAGAAGCTTCAAAAGCATTGAATTGCCACGAGTCCAGCGCGAGCTCTCTAAACAATTGTGTCCAAACATAATTAATTATGTTATCCTGAACCAAGACTAATTTTTTATTGATAAAATTGAGCAAATTATATGTCATTGATTCCCATTGTGCATTTGCGTATTGCAGCATGGAAATGACATTTTCCCAGAGTTCCAATTCCTGAGTTTATACAAAATAAAATATTTAAACCCTATAGTGCAAAAATACCCTTAAATTTTGGTAAAATGTGTAATTTTATTTTTAATATTTATTTTGAGAATAATTTTTTTAATAATGTAATTTAAATAAATAATTATTAAATTAGAGTGTTTGAGAAAAATTTTATCAAAGTAGGGTTATATATCTGAAACCGCTGACAGGTGGCACGATATTGTCAGAGTGTCGGTGGGACTGCAGGAGCAGAATGCTATGAAACCGTTGGTGGGACTAGCAGTTTCAGGTGTGAAAATCGGCCCCCCTCCCTTGCTTCATTAAAATGTTGTTTCCCCACCCCTATATAAATATTATCCGATCATTTGCTGTTTCCATTGCAACGAAAAATTATAAACTCTTCTTATAAACTCTTCTATTTCATTTTTTGTTCGTGTGTTGACAATAATCTAAGTAAACGATATGTTTATGTCAGATCAATAATAATTTCTACAGTATTATCGTAAAAGGTCAGTAAATATTTATTTATTTTTATATATAATTATATATGTTCAATTTTATTTTAAATATATGATGATTATAATTTTATTTAATAAAATGCAGAAATTATCGTGGTTGCTTATATTTTTATCAATAATTTTATTATTATTTTTAATTTTTTAATATTATTATTTTGACTATTATGGTTACTGATATTATTCTTGTTATTATTATTGTAATCATAATTGTGATTATATTAATTTTTATTATTTAATTATTATTATTATTATGCGTAAATATAATAAAAGAAATAATAATTATTATTGAATAAATAAAATTATATAAATTAATTAATGAAATATTTTAATATTTTTCACATATAGATAGTTGAAAGATGTCGACATATACTGACTTTTATTTGCACACCGGAGGGAAAATAAGTGTTGGAGCGTCGGGTTTTCAGTATAATATATGTGGTCCAAATGCCGTTACAAGGAGAATGAGAGTTAAAAATAAGTCGACTCTTCCTGAATTGGTTTATAAAATTCACGTGAAATTGGGATTATGTATGAACGATGTGATTTCGAGAATAATTTACAAAAGTCTAATTTACAATAGCGGATCGTTATGTTGGACTTCCGTAGATTTGACGGATGACGAAGATATAGATACAATTTATGATAATTTGATGAGATATGATGATTATAACTTGGTGGAATTAATTATTAAAGTTGGTGAGGGAGGTGCAGGAGCTAGTCGACCCACTTATGGACAGGGATATCAATATACAAGTGAGGCATTGGAAAGAGAAAATATCGAGGCAGGTCGTCAGCAAATGTTTAATGAAGTCGGCCCTAGTTAGCCTACACGGTCCAATCAGCTATGACAGTATATAACTTGATTGGATGGTGAATTACTTGGAACCCAGGTTAGTGTCAGTTCAGGTCAAGCTCAATTGCGCCGATCAGTTAGCCAGGTGCCTAATGTAATGGTGAGTCAACTCAGGCGATCAATTAGCCGAAGGGTTGGTGATTTTTTTAGTAAATCACTATTTAAAAACAGATCAAAAAGTCATTCCAGTGAGAGAAATTTTGTTGGGGGAGTAGTTGCACAGCCAAGTCATGTTACAGAATCTGATAGTTAGCGATATTCAATTTTCCATGTCCCAGGTGCCAGTCGAAGGCGTTCTGTTTTCCATGTACCTAATGACAGCCAACGACGATCCATTTCTCATGTTTCACCTGATAGTCAACGCCATTTTATTTTCCACATTCCTGATATCAATCAGCAGCCTTCTGTTCAATAGGTTACAGATATAACGACTAGTCAGCATGGGCAATCTTGACAACGAATATTATCGAGAGTGTCAATAGTACTCTGAAAGGTGTTCGCATGATGCCAATTACTGCAATCATTGAACATGTTTTGGCTCGTTTGGTAAAATTTTACAATCAATTGAGGGAAATGTACATGGCCAAAATGGCACAAGGCTTACGGTTCACACCTCGATGTGTCGAAATAATGATCAAGTGTGCTAACAAGTCTCGAGGAAATGTAGTGATGGAATACAATAATCGATACAAAGTGTTTAAGATATTATCATGCAGAGCACCTGATATAAATCTTGAGCCCAAAACATATATAGTGAGTCTTCAAAAACGTGAATGCGAGTGTGGTAAGTTTCAAGGAACAAAAATGTCTTGTTCACATGCAATTGCATGTTGCATGCATAGTAATCTTGACATGTACCATTTCGTAGATAACTGTTATACTATTGTCGAGGCACTCAAATGTTACAACGGGCAATTCAACCCAATGGGCAACAAAGCCTACTGGCCTGAGTATGAAGGACCTAAATTGATACCTGATATGGAGTTACAAAGAAAAAAAGGTCGGCAAAAAACAACCCGCATTCGAAACGAGATGGATAGAAGAGAAAAGGGATATGTCACTCATTGCAGTAGGTGTGGTAATATCGGACACAATAAAAAAACTTGCAGAAGTGATGTTGGATCGTCGAGTCAATATTTTAGAGGTTAACAATTAAAATATCGATGTATCTTTTTTATATATATGTTATAAAATATTTATGTTCGGTTGTCCAATATCGATGTATCTTTATTATATTTATTTTAACACATTTTTATGTTGAGTTTGCCAATTTATTTAAATTTTCATAATGATGGTTAAAATAATTTGACAGCATGATGCCAACATAGATAGCCATTAATCAAGGTAATAAACTACTGAATTTGATATCATAATATTAAAACAAAACCTAATTGAGCCAATAAAATAATAAGCCAGCAATATAAATAATCGTATTTACACATAATGTAGCAATATCAGAACATTTAAAACCTTTTATTTCGGTGCGATGTGCTATGTCTATCTGTCTGACTGTTCATCTCATCGATAGTGGGATCGTGCGACAATGGCATGACATCACTAAAATCTCCACTGTATAGGGGTTGGTCAACGAAACCATTACTACCTGCCAGATTTGGTCCACTGAATAGTTCATTAAAAAAATCATCGTGATCCATTGACTGACTTATTGGGGCATATGGTGTAGATTCAAATTAAAATGGTAGGCCCGTTTGGTCATATGGGGTGGACTCAAATTGACATGGAGGACCCGTTTGGGCAATGACATCGTACTCATGTTGATCTCCTAAAGATAAACTGATGTTCAGATCAACATTCAATTCGAATGGCCCTGCCTCAAAGTCATTGCATCTAGATGGTCCAAGTGCAGTGTCAAATAATTGTTGTTGACTCACTGAAGATAAACTGAACGAGCTGGAAGGATCTTCAGGAAAATAAGGCCACTGCATTGGTTGGGGACCCTAGTGCACTCCAGCTAGAATATGAATAGACTCAACTGTAGATCGCATTTCTCCCATTCCTCTCCTACTTCATATAGATTGACGAGAATCCTGAAAAGGTTGAGCCATCGGGGGGATATGTACAGTATCAGGAACTGGCTGGCTGGGATAGTCAGTGGACCATCTATCAAAGGCACCAACAGCTCCTAATATGCCCTCATATGCCAATCGGATACCAACTTCTGCATTGGATGAAGAACCAATGTCGGAGTGCCTGATTTGTTCAGCATAATCGGCCTACATGCAAATAAAAAAATTTGTTACAAATTATCAATATTATTATTTCTATATATAAAATTAATATTAAATAATATCGATGCACCGATAGAGGTACCATCTAGGTCATCCACCGTCTTGTGTGTGATGTAAATCACTGCATATACTATGATCCCGGATGTAAAGGTGCTCGTAGAGGAGGATTTCTTACAATGCGATTATGCCGATTACTCCACTCATGAAAAAAATATGAAAATCTACTTTCCCAATTCTGATTAGTATGGCCTCTTCAATCGTACAAATGTACTACATCATCATATTGTGGAGGGTGTGAAATCGGCTGGTCCATTCCGAATTGTCTTAGACATCGATCGGGGTGGTGCCACTCGATAATATTCCAACAGACTAGTGGCACAACTGATGTCCAAATTGCATTTTCATTACTACAAAATTGTGGCAACAAGTGCAGCACGTTCCTGTAAGGCTCCCAAACCATCTGAACTAAAAACTAATAATTTCATCATCGTATAAAAAAATTGTATTATACTATAAAAATAGTATAGAAAAGGAAAATTATAATTAAACCTGGTCATCACGTTATAAGTCCAAATCGTGAAGATATTGAATAATATTTTTACTATTAGTTTTGCTTAGATCTAATCCGGATCGATACCTGAAAATTTTCAACCATCCATTGTCATTTAGCAAATTAAATGAATAATTTTTTTATATAAAATAACTATATATTTTACCTGCATCCATAAGGCATGGACTGATCAACAAATTCAGGACGAATATGAGGCAACCTTTCTCAGGCCCACATTTGTAACAATTGTAGGTATCCACTAAGTGAATTGGCTTCAGGTTTGGTTGCACGACATAACTCTCTATACAACCATGCGAGGATAGCAAATCTCCAACTGTACTCACCTACAACCTGTAAATTTTCTAGCAATGGCAGCCACATCAAGTGTATATAATTATTTGATTGTGTTGGACATAATAAGCCACCAATACACCTAAGAATCCATGCCCACGCAAAACATTCTATCTGATATTCATTTGCATCGGGTGGCAAAATATTAAAATGTCTCCCCAACCATGCCATTTTTACACTGTGTCTAGGAACCTGACCTAAAAGACGGCCACATTCATAAGCCCAATCGTGGTATAGATGTTCAGTTACAGGACGTCTATCGATGGGCAATCCGATTAATACAGCAATATCCTGCAGTGAGATTGTCGCTTCGCCAACCGAAAGATGAAATGTGTGCATCTCTGGTCGCCACCTCTCAACCAGTGCAGTAACTAAATTATTATTCACATTCATCACACCTATTTGTGACACGCCATAAAATCCTACTACTCGTAGGTATGAAATTATTCTGTCATCAATGTTTCTATAATGATTACTCACTGGCTCTGCGTGTTACCAACACATTATGTTTTGCCTAAAAATAATTAAATAAGGTATGAATATTATATAAATAATTATGTACCTACATAAAAGTTTATTACGGTTAAATAAAAAAATTACCCGTCCGTTCCAAATAGCATCGGCTCGATATTTGCCTCCAAGCGTTAGTACATCATTCACGATGGGTTCGGAATTAATGTATTCTTGGTTTTTAAATTGATCCATCTCTTATTGCATTATCTGTGATTTCGATAATAAATGTTATCTCTACATTGTAAACATTTTTTTCATAAATAATTCTTTCTATGTCCATATCAATATTATTCAGTAAAATAATGTAATTTAAATTACCTAAATTTTTTAGAACAATATATTAATATTGCATGTAACAAATTAATATTTCATAATTGACTATTGTTATAACAATTACAACAATATGGATAATTTTTTTCCACATACACATAAATTAATTTTTTTAATTTATTTTCAATATTTAAATTATATACAAATCTTACCTTTTTTTCTCCGTTCGTCGCAAAAATATTTATCAAAATACAACTGCCTAATATATATAACCTGTCAAAAATTATTTAACACCATTAACAATATTTTTAAATTTATTCATACCATAAATTACTAAAATTAATAGTTAATTTATTCGTCATCAATTTTTACATCAACTAAGAGACTAACAGTACAATTTAATTCAACTGTTGAACTAAATAAAACGTATTATCTTTTATAAAAGTATAAAATAATAACAAATTAATTAACTTAATTCATATTCATTAACTCTATAATCATATTAAAAATCATATTAAACAAATAACTAATAACATATTAAATTAATAACCAATTAAATAAATGTCTATTACATTCAAACAATAACAAATTAATACCCAAACAAATAACTAAATACATGCTATATTAATTAAATTAAATCATATTAATATAAATTACTAAATACATGCTAAAATACTAACAAAATAAATTTTTAAAATCATATTAAAATAATAACCAAATAAAAATTTCACATTTAATAATTATTATTAATTTTTTTATTTGCATACTTAACCCTAACATTACAAAATAACTATAATCATAATATTACAAAATAACTATAATCATGTTTTCTCTAATTATCTACTTAATATTATTTATTTAATTATTTATAAATAATTACTATTTCATTTTTTATAATTATAATTATTATGATTATTTTATTAAATATAACATAACACATAATATAACATGCTTATTATGAAACACAAAATAAATCAAAGAAAAAAACAAACAAAAGATGAAAGATGAAACAAAGAAAGAAAACTTACCAATTTCTTGAAGGAGATTGAGGAGTAAGGAGGAGAGAATGGTAGGGAGAGGACCACAAATCCGGCCACTCCCTTAAGATATAGGGCATTTGCCCTTAAAAAAAATTAAAACTCCCTCTTTGTCGGGTCCAATCGACAAGGCAAGAGAGGGGAATCTGCAAAAGCTAAAATCGTTGGTGGGACCAGCGGTTTCAGACGTGAAATCGCTGGTCTCACCAATGGTTTCAACTTTTGCAGATTCTCCTCTCTCCTCTGCCACGACTGACACCCTCCGACAACCCCACTTTGGTAAAATTTTTCTCAAATACTCCAATTTAGTAATTATTTATTTAAATTGCATTATTTAAAAAATTATCCCTTTATTTTGAGACAATTCTGCCCTCGATGTTTCAAAACTAGAGCAATTTGTCCCTTAGTCAAAGTTTCCATTAATTTTGACTAACTCCTCTCTCATTGAGATGACATGACAGTGGATCCCACTACTATGTGTCATTCTCTCATCCATTTTCATTAAAATTTGTACCAATTAATTAATTCATTAAAAATTCGCAAAACTCTTTGAAGATATATGGTGTATCTTTATATTATATGAATTATGTTTGGTTTTGAAATTTAGGAAATTATATTGTTAAAGTAGAGATAATTTATTATTTTTTTATAATTAAATTAATTTAAAAGAATATTATTTATTTATAATATATATATATTTGTAAGAACTTTTGTAACTCCAGATAACTCAAGATAAGTTTTCATGTTTTCCTTGAGTCTCTTTCTAAGTAATAAACACTATGAGTTTCTAAATTTCTCTCTTCTCTTAACATTACGTTTTCCTTTGAACATCAATTCGGGATCCTATTATTAGTATTTCGAGATCTATGAATCTAGTTTTAACCTAAAAGGATAGTCCTCCCAGTGGCGTTTATAGCGTGTGATGCCTGTTAAGCCAGTTATTTAAGACAGTCATAATTGGCTATTATTAGGTTCATAATCCTTCGGTATTATTGGTATGGGTTGGAGGGGGTTGAGTAGTATTGGTACTCTCTGCCGGATCAGCCATAAAACTAGAAAATATTTAGGATCTGGCTCATTATCAGAATAATCTGATTTAGAAGAGTCAGAAGAGGAATCAGCTTGTAGAGTGGTAAATGAGATAGCAGGAGTCGATTGAAGAGCTTTTTGTTTCAGGGTGTCAACCAAGGGATTGGAAGGTTGAATAATATGGGAGCAAGAAGGTGGTTCTTCACTCTAAACACCTTTTTGTTTAACATCAAGGAGAGTTATGGTTTGAGGAATGATTTGTGTAGACTGGGTAGAAGGAGATACAGGGGCTGAAATAGGGGCAGTAGATCTTTTAGGTTGTTTACGAAATTATTGTTACAGGAAAAGTTCATAAGAATAGCCTAAACATTCAAAATCTGTTTGTGAGGGTTCAAAGTATGGAGGTACTTGAATGGAGGGTTGGTGTGTGTAGGCTGCAAGGGAAGGATCATAAAATGGGAAGGATATGGTTGGTGGAGCAGGAGTAAAAGTCCTAGTAAGATCTCTTTGAATGCGTTCAATCTGTGCCTTAAGGCATTGAACTTCAAAAGCCTTCTAAGTGAAAGTAGAATCATAAACACGTTGAGCTATTGCAGATATGAGTTATTTGTCCAATTCTGCAACTTGAGTCTGAAGACGTTGCATCAATTGATAAGCAACAACATTCTAAATGGAGATCTTAGAATCCAAAGTATCAACACGAGAACAAACATTATCGACTTTAGTTTCAATTCTTTGAAGTACTTTGTTTTGAGCTAAAGCGTTTTCTGATTGCTAGTTCAGAACAGCTTCAGCTGGAGGGATAGATTGAGGGACTCCTTCAGGTGTTACTCCTGGAGATTTAACAAAAGGATTGGTACGAATTTTAGTGTTTGGGTTGAAAATCATCAGTGTAAGGAGCAGTGGATTCGTACATAAAAACAGGAGGAGGTAATTGAACATGTTTTGGCTGCCAAACAAGAGATTAAACAGCACAAGATTGTGGTTTAGGTTGGGAAGGTTTTGGTTTACAGGGTGATGGAGGAGGAGATGAGAGTGATGAAGTAGGTTTTAATGTGGAGGTGGAGAGTATCGAACAATATAGTCATATTTTCTAGAGGGTTGGCCAAGAGTGCCAATATAAGGATCATCATCTACATCAAGGTGATCCTAAAATCTAGCTTCAAAAGAAACTTTCTTTTTCGCCTTTCTCCTTCGTCTACGGAGATCTTTATCATCGAGCTTTGCTTCAAGGGACGTTTCATAACAGTCATCACAGTCACATTCCCCTCAAAAACAATTACTGTTATGCTTGAAAACATAAATGGAATGTCCATCAGTTGGTTGATGTGGCACAGTCTTGCCTTTAAAGGAAAGTATCTTAGGAAAAGATGAGCAATTCATGATAACTGTAAAGTGATGTCCAATCAAATGAAACTCAAATCTCTTTATGCCATACTTTACAACTAAGATTTCTTTGAAAGTAGGGTGATAATGGCATTCAGATTCTTTAAATTAACCACTTGCATATCCACTGATGTGTTTCTCATTGTCTTTTTCTTCAAGTAGCACAACACCCCAACATTCATCACTAGCATCAGTTTGAAGGATTCTTTTACCATTGGAAGGAATATGAAGAGGTGCCAAATTTTGAGTGACTTCTTTAATCTTTTTAACTGACTGAGTATGAATGGTTGACCAGAAAGGTGGATCCTTTTTCAAAAATTGGTTCAAAGGTTTTGCTAGAAAACTATAGTGGGGAATGAACTGTCGAACATAGTTGGCAATACCAAGAAACTATTGAACTTGCTTTTGTGAAAAGTGGGTATCAAACTTGCAGCATTGGCTTTCTTTGCCAAATATTCTCCCTCGGCGTCAATTACTATGTCTTTCAAGGACTCCCAATCCTTCAACCCCTTTATTTTGAAACCTTTCTTTATATAAGGACTGGCATTTCGAATGAACAAAAAAATCTAATCCTATATGTTAGGTTTCCTCTTTATCTCCATCACTCTATTCCTCCATCGAGTGAGGTACTCATGAAAAGACTCTCCAGGTTTCTATTGTAACAGCTCCAAATCCTTCAGAGTAACTTTCATACGTGTACTACAGTCATATTGCCTAAAGAATTCCTCTATCAACCTCTTCCAATCTTCTGTTGTCTTTCTATATAGACTATGATACCGGTCAAAAGTGTGGTCTATAAGACTAAGGCTAAAGAGACCCATTTTTTGTCTCTTACTGAGGGCAGTCTTGTTCATGAGCAGGACGTACTTTTGATGTGAGCCAGTGGATTGGATGTACCATCAAATTTCATTAAGTTAGGCATCTTAAATTGACTAGGCAAGGCATCTTTACCATCTAAATCAATATCCTCGAGACTGAATCCTTTTCCAACTGACAATATCCTAGCCAAAGCATCCAGCTTTTCTTCTATCTTTCTCACAGCAAAATTTTTCTCCTTAAAGACAAGGTTCTTCAGTACTTGAGGGGCCTGTAATTTATCCTCCTCATTAGTTATAAAATCATATTTGAGACCCCCTCGAGTGACATTCCTTTCTATTCCTCGCAAAGCTACATTCCTGACATCTACTATTGGAGGGGGTATCATGACAGAAGCTGCTGAAATCTCCCCAATAGAAGTTGGTTTAACTCGAGCAATAGTAGGTGCAACTGGTTAAGCAGCTAAGATTGAAGCCAAACTGGTTGTGAGACTGATAAACATTAATGTCATTTTTCTCTCAAGATCATCCATCCTCTTATCGGCATCTTAGGAACTAGAAAAACAACTCGGGGGAGTGATTTCAGCCATAACTTCCCTTTCTAACTATTTCATTTTTCTGAAACACTATCTATATTTGACTTAGATCCCAATTTTGAACTCTGCCCTGATACCAACTTTTTTATCTGTTTAGCAAACCACTTCTAAACTAAACGACCGTTTGAACCTCGAAACCACTTGGGAAATAACGTGTCTATTATAGCTACCAAAATGAGGGTTGTCAACATGATGCATGATCTTAAGATGTAGCATTGATAACCACACGTAAAAATTCTCTCCACCTTATTGCTTCCACACACATGGTTAAAGTCCTTTTTCCTAAGTGGGTTTGATCCATGGGTCAACAGGGGCCCTAACGAATACGTATAGTGTACGACATAAATTTGGCAACATAACACCTCTCAAGAAAGGCACACAAAAAGGTTTTGATCAATGAGTATTCGAACGACTCATGCAAATCAAAATGGGCTTATTAGGGCATGGTAGCCTTTGATAAATAGACATCCAGATTTGTCTAGGTATGCCTAATACACAAAGATCCACATCACAAGTAATGCAAGATTATTATGGATATCTTAGTGGAGATTTCTATGTTATTACATGGGCTTTTGGTCTAAGTACTCAATTACAAGACTACCCAAGTATGGTCCCTACCAATGGGTCCAGCTCATCATAAGTATAACAACCAACCAAGAGGTGCTAAACTCGGGCTGGTAATTATCCCTAACACTATCCTTGATTGAGTGAATGACAAGGGAGTGCTTCGAGAACGCATAGGGGTCAGAACATTGCAATGCCTAACTTATTTTAAAGCTCTAGCATGATTTTAATGAAATTTTGAAAATAAATAAAATTTCTTAATCGAAAGCCTTTTATGTCACATAAATCAAAAGTAGTTTTAGAGCGAAGTCTCAAAATTTTCCCAGCAGAGTCGCCACTGTGATGCGCACTCTTCCGATCAACACCTAATTTCACCCCCAAAACCAAGGAATCATCGAGCTCGAGTGAGAAAACCTCTAATCTTTAGCAGTTCGATCCCACTTTTAGGATCCGATCAGGTTAAGGTTCCCTGTCCAGCCCAACAGTCGTTTCGCGATAGGAAAGAGACTCAAATTAACTTGCCAAATCTTAAACCTCAAAAGGCATGATATGGCACATCCAATGTCCCCATCTTATTGCTAACAATTGATAGCCAGGAGGTGTTTAGTTGGGCACCACAGGCTGATAGTAAATAGGCCAAAAAATCCAAAGAGGGTTCAGAACTTCACTCTTATTTTTACGTTTGATAAATGTGACATAACGACTTTCAGGTTAATTGTGTTATCCCTTTTCTTTCATGCAAGATTAGAGCAAATATAAAAGAATTAAAGACGCATCCAATCACGTAAAAAGTGATAAATTATGGTATAGAATGAAGCGATAAAGACATCCATAAATCGGGCAGTTTGTTATGACCTTTTTAGGTGAGGATTTTGGTCCTCGTATGTGGATTATTGAAGAAGTGTTTCATTGCGAGGGTTTGAAGACAATGACTTGCCAATCCAAATTTTATTTAAGAAACGTCCCGTGTTATTTAATTATATACAAAAATCATTTACATTATTAAAAGCTAATTTTAATATGTGAATTTCTTGGGTAAAAATGTAAACATTGGTCCGATTTTATTAATGAAAAACCCTAATTAATTACTACAAATCTTTTTGTGACATTTTTCATTTGTAGACGAAAAAAATTCTTTTTGTAGTAAAGAGAAAGGATAGTGGACTTATATGTAGCGCTCGCCCATCCGTATTCACAAAAGGAGTTATCCCACAAGAACAACAATAATTAATAATGGTAATAATAATAATGAAAATGATAATGATAACAAAAAAATGAAAAAAGAATATACATAAAGACTAAATGAAGTAAATAAAAGGAAAAAGATAAGAATCCAATGCGTATGTCAAAAAATGCACGGGAGTGCGTTTGACAACATACGGTCAACTCTTTTATCTTAAAAAGCAAGAAAATATATTTTAGGTCGCGCATCACATGATGCACAAGCATGCATTAAGTGATGCATGGCCGTATTGGCTTGATAACATTTAGTTTTCTCTCTCTTTTTAAAATAAAGTCCTTATCGACAATATATTCAAAAGGGAGGAAAAAGGAAAACTAAATACCAAAGAAAGGTTATTAAACCAAATTTTACTTTAAGAAAGCTAACTTTAAATGGATAAGACAAAATTTAAAGAAGGTAACCTAATAATCTCTATCACATGACAATATACGCTTAAAAAGGGTTTCACAATCTAAATCTAACAGAGATTAATATATAATAAAAGTTATAAATAAGGATAATAACAAAACTTATGATAATTTTGAAAATAACAAGAAAGAATTTTTATATTACTTTTAGTATACTTACTCGATTAGACTGTCGATATCAGATTCTTAGACCCTTTATAGTGTTGAAATAGTCAAAGGCAGTTGAAAAACATAAAAATCTAAATGCGGAAAACCACTTTCTATTCTTAAGAAATTTTTGGAAGCTTTTTATGAAAGTTTTCTTTTCAAAACCAAAGTTCTTTTAACCCGAGATTTGCTAACCCCTTTAAAAGTGTTTGGCAAGGTTTTATATAATGATGAGTGTACAGGTGTGCATATAGCTATACACAGGTGTACACTCAAAAATTCAGCCACTTGCCCACCTACTATCTAGGAATTTCCATACTTTTAGAGTGTACGGCCGTACCAGTAGAAGCGTGCGGCGTGCATCTCAAGTGCCTAAGGCAACTTGCCTGAAAAGGCAAGATTCTTGTGATGCACGACCGTACCTACTCTTTGCAAGGCCGTACATTGCCAAAAAGGAAAAAATCTTGACATTAGGTTAAATTATCAGATTTTTCTTGTGTGCAGGGGTGTACGAGCCTATATGCACGAGTGCGCAAGGCTCGTAAACCTGCCTATCTCAATTTCAAGCCCCCGATCAAGGGTATTTCTCATCATTTGACCCTCTGTCCTACTCAGTTACTTAAATCAAGCACAAAACATTTGCCAAAGAATAGTTTCAACATGAAAAGGATTCATTGTTCCCGATTCGCTGTATTTAAAAGAGCAGCTTTTCTCATTAAGTAATCCTAACAAAAGCCTTCTTAAAATATAATGCCTAATATATATATATATATATATATATATATGTAATGGTCTCAACACCGGTCCGGCCGTGAACAGTAAATTCCGATGGTGAATAGTGCACCCGGGCCGTAAAACGGACCCGAAAATGAAAAATATTTTATTTGACCATCGGGAAGTATTGGTCATGGTGAGTCCGGGGTTGAAATTTGAAGTGAAATCGGGGTCAAATGGACCTCCGAAAGTCAAAAATACGAAAAAGGTAGCGAGTCAATTTCCCTGGTAGGGAATGTGACTTGATTTTGCATAAATTGTTAAAAATAGCAAATGAACTCCAAAAATTGCCATATTTTGCATATCTTCATGAAATTTCATGTAGAATATTTTGGTATAAAGAAATGAATTTTTCGGCGATGTCGACAGTTGTCGAATCGAACCAGTTCGGTTGAATCAGACCAGTAACGGACTCCGATTGAGCCGAAATTTTGTGTACTACCTAATTTTTAGGTGATAAGAATTATGGAAGTGAAATTGGAGTGATTTGGAGTGAGGAAATGAGAGAAATAATTTTGGGCTTTAAATTAGGTGTTAATGGGCTTTAATTAATTTACTAAGCCCATTAACCCAATCCAAGCCCACAAAGCCCAAAACCCAGCCTATATAAAGTGAGAAATATCTGGAATTAGCCAGCACATCATCCTCTTCCTCTTCTCCCTCCCTTGGCCGAACTCTCCCTCACCATTTTTGTGTGAGTTTTCTTCAATTCTCTCTCCATTTCACACCAAATCAAGCCACCCAATAGCAAGTTCAGCCTCTCTAGTTAAGTATTGTGACCTCCTCTCTTCAAATCAAGGAAGGAAATCAAGGAAAATTAGGAGAGAGAGTTTAGGGTTTCATTTGAGGTAAGTGGAATTAATGAGTTAAAAATTTATCTAAGGTGCCTACTTATATTTTTGGGTGCCTAGAGTTCAAATATGATGTTATTTTTAGCATTTGAGCTTGAAAAATTAGAGTTATAATGGCTTGAAATTTTGGTTCACATAGGGAATCAAGGTGATTTGCAAGCTTCCAAGGCTAAAGGCAAGGAAAAGGAAGCTTAGGCACACTAGAACAAGAAAACAAGGTTAGTGGCTAATAAATCTTAGTAATTTCTTTGATTCAAATTAAATACCCTTTATGTAAGTTAGGGTTTATGTGATAAAATGATGATTTAATTGAAATTAATGATGAATTAGTGTAACTAGACCTTGAATAAGCATGTTTAAATGTCTAAATGAATTATTGAATATTTATATGGTATAATTACTTTGATGGCCGAAATTCACACTAAAGGAAACCTAAGTGTATTTTGTGAATATGGATGAATTTAAGCTTTTAAATGATACTAGAAATGAAATAACATGCTTAGGAATTGTTGTGGAATTTATTGAAATTAAATGGATATTTTAGAGAATATTTTCAATTATGTAAGTATTGAAAATATGGCATTTATATGAAATAAAATGCAATTTGATGAGAAAATGAATGATTTTGGTGAATTATGGTAAAATAATTCACAATCTATGTGAAAGAATGAAAAGAAATGACTACGAGAAATTTTGAATGAAAAGAAATGATTACAAGCATTTTTGAATAATGAAAAATGTAAAGTTTAATTGAAAATTTGATGAAATTGCGCCCTTAGAATTAGTCTGGCAGTAAAAGTCTAGCTCAGGATATAATTGGCTAGCCATAGGGACATCTGTACCGCGGTGCAAGTCATGGCGACTTGCTAGTTATGGTAGGATCACTGATCACCATAGCTTATGTTAGTACCTGGTATCTGCTACGTGGAAAAATGGTCGTTGAGATCATTTTTCGGTCTATGTGGGGCCCATGGGGGTCTACGTCCCGAGTATCCAGTCTAAGAATTTCTGTCGGTACTGTACTAGGGACATAAAATGTAATGAAAATGAAAATAAGTTAAAAGAAATGAAAAGAATAATGAAAATGAAGTTTAAAGTGGAAAAAGGACTTAAATGAAAGAAAATGAAAGTTTAGGGGCAAAATGGTAATTTTGCCAAAATGGGTAATTAATAGGTAAAAATAAATGAGAAATGCTTAATAAGGGTAAAATAGTAATTTTGGAGACCTAACCAGGTCAATAAGATAAGATTTTATAGTACAGGGACTAAACCGTAATTTTACCCAAAAGTAGTGAAATAATGAATAAATGATGAATAATGATGAAACTAATGTAAAGGAAATGAAAATAAATGACTATAAGGGCAAAATTGTAAATATTAAAGAAAAAGGGCATTTTTGGAATTTAGTAAAATATTGAGGACTAAAAAGGAAATTAGTCAACCATTATGAACTAAATGAGGAAAAAGAGTAAATAATGTGAAAAACTACTGTTTTCACTAAATATGATTAAAATGTTAAATTGTACTTGATTTGAAATTAATTGATTAAATAAAGCATATTAAGAAATAAATAATGCAAAGAAAGTATTAGGATTGTTAGACACCACTGGGCATAGTTTATGCTCAGCATGTAGTTTTTACTGCATGCAGGTACAGCGCGGGAGGAGCAGTGATGCATAAGTGGAAGAAAAGAACTTTTGTTATTATGTAAATTATGTAGACCTTGGCATGTATATAAATGACTGATATGTATAAATATTTGGATATGTAAGGATATGTAAACATATATGTATATGATTGTGATAATGATCTGTTTGGAGTATTGGATGTTTGATGGAGATTTTGGAGTAATGGAATGATTGTCATAGAAGTGTTGTGCCTCTGAGAGGCTGTGTGTTGTCTGATTTTTCAGGAGGCTAGGCAATTACAGCCGTTATAATGCCGAAATTTTATTAAGTGAATAGTAACCCGGGACAGTTATAGGTCAATGAATACCCAAAGAATTGATAATATCGAAGTTTGGTATTAATTAAATGTTAATTGAAAAAGAAAAAAAAATTTTACGATATACATGTACTGTTCCGCATAATCGGAGTGATAAGGGTGTTACAATTTTATTGGTATCAGAGCAAAGGTTTAGACGGTTCTAAGATCGGAATGGGTATTAATTGATTTGTCTGTATATACATGCCAAATATGTTTAGGAAGTGAATGTTTTGGGACTAATGTGCATCTGCTCCTTTTTGTTTTATAGTGAAAAGATGTCTACTGACCGAGGACAACAGTCAGCAGACAGCAGGAGTGAGGCATCGAGTAATATTGGGCGACAAGAGGCCCCACAGCAGAACCCTCCTCCTGTAGCACCACCTCCTTTCCCTCAGCCGGACTTCCTTGATTTGATGGCTGATTACATCCAGCAGAGACTGCAGGCAGCTCCAGCTCCGGCGCCACCTCAGCCTACAGTAGTACAGATTCAGCCAGCTCCGCCTAGACGGAGACCTATCCTGGAACAATTAAAGAGATTGGGGGCAGAAGACTTTTCTGGCAGAGAACCTTTGACACCTGCAGTGGCTGAAGAATGGATATACAAGATAAAGAGATTGTTTGAGATAACCCACAGTCCACTGGAAGAAAAGTTTGAAGGTGTTGTGGCATTACTTCAGGGTCCTGCATTCATTTGGTGGGATTCTGTTAGAAGGCATACTCCTGCAGATCAGTTGAGTTGGGAGTACTTTGTGGACCAGTTTGAGAAGAAATATATTGGGTCCGAGTATAAGGCCACTATGCAAGAGGCTTTCTGGAGATTAAAACAGGGAAACAAGACAGTGGCGGAATATGAGAGAGAATTTGAGCGATTGAGTGCTTACCTGGATGAAGGCCAGGCTATAGAAGAGAAATTGTGTTTCAGATTTGAGAGAGGCCTACATACTGAGCTTAAACAGATCATTGGAGCTCAGAAATATCCTACCTTACGGGCCATGGTGGAGGCAACCATAAAGTTAGAGACGACTCAGGCTGAGCAGACTGAGAGACAGTCCCGATTTTAGCAAAAGAGGAAGCAGGGACAGTTTAGTGGTAAAGGGAAGAAAGCAAAGGGATCTCAGGCATTTCAGGGACAGTCACCTGTAGCAGCAGGCCGAGGTCAGGGTAGTGCATCTAGAGGCAGAGCTCCGACTGCTAGTGCTCCTCGGGATCGAGATAGTGATTCTGCAGTGGCTTGTGAGCACTGTGGTAAGCTTCACTCTGGAGAGTGCAGATTTCTAACAGGAGCTTGTTTTAGATGTGGATCCAGAGACCATCGGATCAGAGATTGTCCTGCTATGCAGAATACTTCAGTTAATTCACCAGCATCAGGTGTAGGATCCTCAGCTCCTAGAGGACGTGGTAGGGGAGCCGCCCCTCACACTTCAGCCTCCAGACCTGTTGGACAGACATCACAGGGTCAGAGGAGAGCATCGGGTCAGACTTATGCTGTCAGAGCACGTGAGGATGAGGATGCCCCAGATGTGATAGTTGGTACGTTTCTTTTGTTATCTGATTCAGTGCATGCTTTGATTGATCCGGGTTCCACGCATTCTTACATTAGCACTGCCTTAGCTCGGGATAGAGGGATGAAAGAGGAATGCTTGGACCAGGATGTGTTGGTGAGCAATCCTCTGGGGCATAGTGTAGTGGTAGATAAAGTATACAGACAGTGTCCTATTAGTGCTCAGGGACACATCTTTCTGGCAAACCTGATTGCTTTACCTTTTCATGAGTTCGACGTGATACTGGGGATGGATTGGTTATCCGCCCACCAAGCGACTGTCGATTGCAGAAAGAAGAGAGTCACTTTAAAGCTTCGCGACGATCGAGAAGTTACAGTGGTAGGTGTGAGAACTGATTTTCTGTCCGATGTGATATCCGCCACTGCTGCAAAAAGGTTGATTAGAAAAGGATGTGTGGCATACTTGTGTTATGCAGTGGAAGCAAAGAAAGTCAGTCCAAAGATGTCAGAAGTACCTACTGTCAGGGAGTTTCAGGATGTTTTTCCTGATGAATTGCCTGGTTTACCACCTGACAGGGAGGTAGAGTTTTCTATTGATGTTACTCCAGGTACCGTACCTATTTCCATTGCTCCCTATAGGATGGCACCTGCAGAGTTAAAAGAATTGAAAATTCAGTTGCAAGAATTGTTAGATAAGGGGTTTATTAGGCCTAGTATTTCTCCCTGGGGTGCGCCAGTCCTGTTTGTCAAAAAGAAAGATGGTACACTCTGGTTGTGCATCGACTATAGGCAACTGAATAAAGTTACCATTAAGAACAAGTATCCTCTCCCCCGTATTGAAGACTTGTTTGATCAGCTTAAGGGAGCCGGGGTTTTCTCGAAGATTGACTTGAGATCAGGCTATTATCAAATGGGAGTAAAAGAATTAGATGTGCCGAAGACTGCTTTTCGTACCAGGTATGGCCACTATGAGTTTCTGGTCATGCCTTTTGGGCTTACAAATGCTCCAGCCGCCTTCATGGACTTGATGAATAGGGTTTTCCATCCCTACTTGGACCAGTTTGTAGTAGTTTTTATTGATGATATTCTGGTCTACTCCAAGACACCGGAAGAACATGATAAGCATCTGAAGCTTGTTCTGCAAGTCCTAAGGGAAAAACAGTTATATGCTAAGTTTAGCAAATGTGACTTCTGGTTAAATGAGGTGTCTTTTCTGGGTCATGTAATCTCAGCAGAAGGTATTAAAGTGGATCCTTCAAAGATTGAGGCGATTATCCAATGGAAACCACCCAAGACTGTTACGGAAGTGAGGAGTTTTCTGGGGTTAGCCGGGTATTATAGGAGATTCATTAAAGGGTTTTCTACTATTGCAATACCTTTAACCCGGTTACTACAGAAGAATGTTAGATTTGTGTGGACTGATGCTTGTCAGCAATGTTTTGAAAGACTTAAAAGTATGTTGACTGAAGCTCCAATTCTTACTCAACTTGAATCGGGTAAGGATTTTGTGGTTTATAGCGATGCATCCAAGAATGGATTAGGGTGTGTTTTGATGCAGGAAGGCAGGGTGATTGCATATGCCTCTCGACAGTTGAAAACACATGAGAAGAACTACCCTACCCATGATCTGGAGTTAGCAGCCATTGTTCTTGCGCTGAAAATTTGGAGACATTACTTATATGGCGAGAGATGCTACATCTACTCTGATCATAAGAGTTTAAAATACCTCCTCACTCAGAAAGAGCTTAACCTTCGACAAAGGCGCTGGTTGGAATTGATTAAGGATTATGATTGCTACATCGATTACCACCCAGGAAAAGCTAATGTAGTAGCTGATGCACTTAGCAGGAAATTTATGTCAGGTGATGTGAATACCCTTAAGTAATTAGTACAAGTGATTGTTTTGCTTTAGTAATTGATTGTTTTGTTTGCAGCTCTTCGAGCTATGAATGTCCATCTAAGTTTAGCTTCAGATGGAGCCCTGGTAGCTGAATTACAAGTAAAGCCTGACTTTGTGCATCAAGTTACAACTGCTCAGAAAGAAGATGATCGGTTGATGAGCATTAAGAATAGACTTCAGAATGGCAATGTAGAGAATTACTCCTTGAGTGATGATGGAAGCCTTTATTTTAAGCAAAGGCTTTGTGTTCCAAATCAAGAAGAGTTGAAGAAAGGTATTCTAACTGAAGCACATCATAGCAGTTATGCAATGCATCCTGGAGGCAATAAAATGTATCAAGATTTGAAAGCTTTCTATTGGTGGCCAGGTATGAAACGTGATGTGACAGAATTTGTAAGTAAATGTCTGATCTGTCAGCAAGTAAAAGCTGAGCACCAAGTTCCTTCAGGATTGTTGCATCCTTTGTTAGTACCAGAGTGGAAATGGGACCGAGTGACCATGGATTTTGTGACAGGCTTGCCACTGACTCAGAAGAAGCATGATGCCATCTGGGTGATTATAGATCGACTCACTAAGTCAGCTCACTTTTTGCCAGTACGGATGGACTATCCTTTGTCTAAACTGGCAGAATTGTACATTAGTGAGATAGTAAGATTACATGGAGTGCCATCTTCCATTGTTTCTGACAGGGATCCGAGGTTTACTTCTCGATTCTGGCACAGTTTTCAAGATGCTTTGGGTACGAGGCTTCACTTTAGTACAGCCTTTCACCCTCAGACAGATGGCCAGTCCGAGAGAGTGATCCAGGTTTTGGAGGATATGCTCAGATGTTGCATTTTAGAGTTTGGATCCAGTTGGGAAAAGCATTTACCTTTGGCAGAGTTTGCATACAATAACAGTCACCACTCCAGCTTGAAAATGGCTCCTTTTGAAGCACTGTATGGAAGAAAATGCAGAACTCCTCTATGTTGGACCGAATTAAGTGAAAGGAAGTTAGTAGGTTCTGATTTGATCCGTGATTCTGAAGAGAAAGTTCGAGTCATTAAAGGTAGATTGAAAGAAGCTGCGGATCGGCAGAAGTCCTATGCTGATTTGAAAAGAAAAGACATAGAGTTTCAGGTGGGAGATCGAGTTTTCCTGAAAGTATCTCCGTGGAGGAAGATCTTAAGATTTGGAAAGAAGGGCAAGTTAAGTCCTAGATTTATTGGCCCTTATGAGATACTTCAGCGAGTGGGTCCCGTAGCATATCGATTAAAGTTGCCTTCTGAACTAGAAAAGATACATGACGTGTTTCACGTGTCTATGCTCCGTAGATACAGATCGGATCCTAGTCACGTGATTACACAGGAAGAAATTCAAGTGGCTGATGACATGACTTATGCAGAGGAACCGGTGAAAATCTTAGCAAGAGAAGTCCGTCAACTCAGAAATAAACAGGTTCCATTAGTGAAGGTACTGTGGCACCATCACAATGTTGAAGAAGCTACGTGGGAACCAGAAGCCACTATGAGATATCAGTATCCCCATCTCTTCGATACAGGTAAATTTCGAGGACGAAATTTCTTTTAGTAGGAGAGAATTGTAATGGTCTCAACACCGGTCCGGCCCGTGAACAGTAAATTCCGATGGTGAATAGTGCACCCGGGCCGTAAAACGGACCCGAAAATGAAAAATATTTTATTTGACCATCGGGAAGTATTGGTCATGGTGAGTCCGGGGTTGAAATTTGAAGTGAAATCGGGGTCAAATGGACCTCCGAAAGTCAAAAATACGAAAAATGTAGAGAGTCAATTTTCCTGGTAGGGAATGTGACTTAATTTTGCATAAATTGTTAAAAATAGCAAATGAACTCCAA
Source organism: Excoecaria agallocha (assembly GCA_037975025.1). Classification (NCBI taxonomy): domain Eukaryota; kingdom Viridiplantae; phylum Streptophyta; class Magnoliopsida; order Malpighiales; family Euphorbiaceae; genus Excoecaria; species Excoecaria agallocha. Next base: position 58,005,904 of record CM075812.1, on the reverse strand, counting down.
AAATTGCCATATTTTGCAGATCTTCATGAAATTTCATGTAGAATATTTTGGTATAAAGAAATGAATTTTTCGGCGATGTCGACAGTTGTCGAATCGAACCAGTTCGGTTGAATCGGACCAGTAACGGACTCCGATTGAGCCGAAATTTTGTGTACTACCTAATTTTTAGGTGATAAGAATTATGGAAGTGAAATTGGAGTGATTTGGAGTGAGGAAATGAGAGAAATAATTTTGGGCTTTAAATTAGGTGTTAATGGGCTTTAATTAATTTACTAAGCCCATTAACCCAATCCAAGCCCACAAAGCCCAAAACCCAGCCTATATAAAGTGAGAAATATCTGGAATTAGCCAGCACATTGGTTGGGTTGTCGACGCCCTCCAAAAATAAATACTGATTCACCTAAATTAACTTGTAGAAATAGTGGAACCAGGTCGAATCCCAAGAGAACTATGATGATTAATTTCTCAATGTTAAAACAAAAGTATAAATTAAATGGGGGGTTTTGAATCTTTTGAATTGAAACTAAAAGTAAATTAACAAGAAATTAACAGAGAGCAAAAATATTGAATTAAATGAAAATCAATCTTACCAAACTTCCAATTCAAAGGCGTAAATCTCATCCAATTGTAACTTTGATCATAGGCTTAAAGATTAATTTCTCAATCCAAGAACTTAGTCTACTTAATCGGAAAAGCCGTAGAAAGCAATAATTATCCTAATGTAATTGACTCAAACAAAGCATTTAAAATCAAGTCTTACCATTGATTTAACTGGGTACGATAGCGTTCCATATTATTTCAATGATAGCATTAAGAGTTAATGAGAATGACTAAGACAAAGATTAATTGATTGAGATAGCTACAAGTCAATTAATTTTGCATCTTATTTTCCCTAGAATCTATTATGCAAGCTATGTAAATCGGAAAGCCGAATTCACACACACATAAACCAATTCCTTGCTACTAAAATAAATCATTCATGACAATTACGGATCACAAACTCATGGATAGCAATAGAAAAATCAATATTGAATTAAGGCGTCAAGTTAATCAATATAAATAATTCATAAAAAATAAGAACAAGAAAATAAGAATTACTTAGATTGAAGAAATCCTTGTTGAGTTCAAAGCCTCACAAAATTACAATTGAAATCGAATCACCCTTGAATCGGAATTAGATACTTAGCCGCTCATGCTAAATATCAAAAGCATTGTAAAAGAGAAAATAGAATTCTAGAAAAATCAAAGCCAAGCCCAGCCGCCGTCTCTAGGAGTCCAAAAAAAATGCTCCTTTTATATCTTTAAAAGGAAGAGTTTTAACCCTAACCTTACTTCCTTTTTCATTCCCAAAACAAAACTTCTTATTTAAGAGTTTTGGAAATCATGCGTGTCTTGGAGAACAACACACTCGGTGGAGCAAGGACTTCACTCGGTGGAGCAAGGTTCACTCGGTGGAGCAAGGACTTCTTCTCTTCTTCTCACTCCGTGGAGTAACATTGTTACTCTACCTAGTGCCTTGACACTCCACGGAGTGGATTTACACTCTACGGAGTGGCTTGCTTCTGCCTCACAACGTGAATGAAAAGCTCTTGCCAAGCTATCTCAATGCCAAATTTTCATTCAAGTCCTTCAATCTTTCTTTTCTTCTTTCAATTAAGTCCTAAAAACACCAAAAATACTTAATTAAACAATTAAAACATCAATTAAAGAAACCAACTATCAAAACAACTAAATTAACACAAAACTATCCTAAAACTATAGTAAAAACACATTAAAAACATAAAAAAATTCACATTTATCAAATACCCCACACTTAGCTTTTGCTCGTCCCCGAGCAAATTTGAACAAACCAACTTCTCAGAATAATCAAACTCAAAATTAGATTTAAACAATTCAAGATTAAATCCAACAATTAACAAGAGCACTCAATAAAATCATGGCTAAAACAAACTCAAACAAGGAGATAAGAACCAGTTTCCATATGTGAAAGACCAAAAGAATTTAAGCGATTTTCAAAAACAAAACACCAATGCATCTCATAGTCAAGCTTTAGAATTGAAGTATACTAAGTACACTTAAGGTTTCGCACTTGAAACTCTAGAAACACTATAGGCCTCTCCTTTAGCACCGGAATCCGAAGGTCATCTCCGCTAAACAACTCAAAGCAAAACATAGAATCACTTAGGTCTTAATTGGGTTGTAATGAGGTTTAAGGTATTGGCTATTGAAGAATGGTTAAAAGATAATCAAAGAGAATTAGCCACTCTTTACTTGAATAAATCACATTCTACATTTTTAAAATATTAAGCACAATTCCCTTGTAAAGCTTACTTATTGACATTCTTAAGCATTGAACAATCCCAAAATAGAAGTAATAAGACTGAAATCCCTTTTTTTTATGAGAAGTCCCAATTTCTTTCCTTTTTAACTACCCCACACTTAAAATTTTGCCATATGCTAGCTTTATTTTTTTTTCCTTTTTTTTTTCATTTAGCTTCTTTTGCTGGCAAACTACAGAAATAGGGGTAAAACAATGATATTTATACAAGCACTTGACTTCATCACACAATTCTTGTCCCAAATGATTCAATCATTCTCATTACACTTAATTTAAATGCCCAATAAATGTAAACCTATCCAAATCTAGAGTGGCCAATTCTAGAGGGTAGATAAAAGCTTTTAGGCTATATGATTTATGATGAGTGTAACAAGAATAATAAACACGGTACGCTTTAAGCATACCTCATTAAGCTCAAACTGGCTAACAAAGGTTAATCATATCAAAAGGGTAGGAAAACAATCTTTTTATTAGCTTAACAAGAAAAATCTGCCTAGATCACTTTCTAAGTTGCTTGAGTTGCTTTTATGCTTCGAAGGGTGGTGAGGAAGGTTCTAATGTCCTAAAATTCCTTGCTCAATTATTTCAATGCACTGGTTTTTCTAAAGTTCAAAAATTGGTCTTTTATGCTTTAAATATGCGGAAACTAATAATTATAAACCAAGCTGAGTAATAGATTAGCTCAAAATTTCAGTGAACAACCTACTTGCCTTACTGCTAAATCATAATCTTGATTATTGCACAATCTAAATTTAAGTTCAATTTGTTCAAATTCTGAGAAGAACTGGGGCAAACTAAGCTTTATGTAAGCTAAGTGATACATGCTAATTAACTATGTATTCGAAGGACAAAAACAACTAAGTAACCAAGAACTAGCAACTATTCATATCATCACTGAGTTAGTTATAGCACCAAGTTGCTCCTAAGATTACTATTACACACCAAAAAGTAAACTAAAAATTAAAAACAAAACAACATAAAACATAAGAACATAAGTGTTTTCATGATATAAAGAAAAAAAAGGAAAAGTAGACTTCCTGGATTTTAGCAACACTCTAGAGCTCAGAGAAGCGCTACCCCCCTCACAAAAATGTTGCTGTCCACAGCAACTCGATTACAATCATATTAATCTCAAACCATGTCAGGAACAATGCAAGATCTCATTTCAAAATAGGTACAAATTCACAAAATTCGAGAGAGTAGAGTAAGAAACCAACAATGAAATTAAACAAATTAAAGGCACAAAGGAACTTACTTGAGTGATGAGTGAATGTAGAATGAAGATCTAGCAAGCAAAAGACTGACACGGTGGAGTGGATTTTAGAGAACCCGATTAAACACACAGCAACCGGTAAAAACGAAGCAAATAAAAGTGGGTGTGTGTGAAAAAGTGAGGAGATGGGCTTTAAATAGAGGATGTACTCGGTTGGAGGTGGGACACTCGGTGGAGTGTCCTCACACTCTACCGAGTATGACCCTTCGGGAACTCCAAGCAAAGATAGTTACTTTATTTTTTTTTTTTTGATTTTTGCTGCACTAGGGACACTCGGTGGAGTGTTCTCACACTCTACCGAGCGTGACCCTTCGGGAACCCAAGCAATTTTTTTTTTATGAAACTTTAATACTTCAATAAAATCCTTACTAAAGATCATTTTCTTACATCATGAAACACTCTAGACACCTAAAAATTTAAGACGAACTCTAAATAACAAAAACATTTTAAATGACACAATTAAATCTACTGCTAAAATAAAAATTTATTACGAGCAAAAGAAAGAGATATAGTTCTGAGTTTTTGTTAGTCCTCAGCTCGACTTTTAGAACTGCCTTACTTGTTAAGAAGTATCAGAGTATCGGGGATCATTCAAATGTGTGATAATGACACATTGAACAATTTCTCCCTCGCGAAAAATCTTCAAGTGATGGCCATTAACTTTAAGAATTTGACCGGTGTCCAAGCTTTTAATTTTCACTGCACCATAGGAAAACACATCAGAAATAACAAATGGGCCAATCCAGCGAGAACGAAACTTACCAGGCATAAGCTTCAAACGAGAATTGTATAACACCTTTTGACCAATCTCAAATTGTTTCCTAATAACACTTTCTTGTTCAAGAACATCCTGCACAATAGAATCAATTACATCAATCTGACAAAGAGAATGCACATCATTAGGGTATTTCATAGCATCAAAAATATTAAACTTAACAATCTCTCCATCAAATTCAACAGACAGAGTACCCTCATCTACATCAATTTTTGTCTTTGCCGTTTTCATGAAAGGTCTTCCTAACAAAATTGAAGCTGATTTCGAAGAGGGATTACCTTCCATCTCTAAAATGTAAAAGTCTACAGGAAATATAAGCTCATTTACTTGCACCAAAACATCTTCAACAATCCCTAGGGGGTGAATATAAGAACGGTTGGCCAATTGAATAACTACACCAGTCTTTTGCAAGTTATTTAATTTCAATTTTTGGTAAACAGAAAGTGGCATTACATTAATCGAAGCCCCTAAGTCTAACATAGCATGCTGAACTTTCTTTTCACCAATCACACATGGTAATGAAAACATACCTGGATCCTTGCATTTTTCTGGCATATTTCTTTGCAAAATTGCGGACACATTCTTACTTACCTCAACCTTCCCTTTTTCTTTCATCTTTCTTTTGTTGGTACATAGTTCCTTCAAGAACTTTGCATATTTTGGAATTTGCTTGATAGCATCCAACAAAGGAATATTGATTTGCACTCTCCTAAATGTATCCAGGATCTCTTTTTCTTGCTCATCTTCCTTTGGTTTAGCTAACCTGCTAGGAAATGGAGGAATAGGAGTGTGAGAAGAAAGAGATAGAGGAGGATCGAATGTTACCTTACGCTTTGTTCTAGAGAGAGCTTCTTCTTCATCATATTCTTTGCCTATGTCAGCTTCTTTTGATGTAGTGAATCCTGAAGGAATTTCTTTTCCACTTCTTAGTGAGATCGCACTGCAATTCTGCTTCGGATTCACTTCTGGTTGTGAAGGTAACTTCCCAGAATTTTGAGCTTCCAATTTACTAACTGAAGTGGCCAATTGAGTAATTTGGTTGCCTAAATTCTGAATACTTATCTTTGTCTCCTGAATGTTGGCTCTTGTTTCCTGTTGAAATTGAAGAGTATTATTAGCAAGATTTTTAACAATGTCTTCCAAGGACATACCTGAGGTTGGAGCTTGAGTTTGTGTAGGGACTGGAAGTGGTCTAATAAAACTTTGAGGAGGTGGCATTTGTTGTCCTCCTTGATTTCCATAGCTAAAATTGGGATGATCCCTCCATCCAGGATTGTAATGATTAGAATAGGGATCATACTTCCTTTGAGGTAGACCGGGAAATCCTCCTATGGCATTGGCTTCTTGTGTGGAGTCTTGTTGTAATGTAGGGCACATATCAGTAGAATGCCCTTGAAGTGAGCATATTCCACATGCTTTTACTGTTTGCAATTGTCCTACAGCCATTTGACGAACTAAAGCAGTTAAATCAGAAAGTTGACTTTTAAGTTCGCTTACCTCATTGACTTGCTTGGTAGATCCTCCACTTCTTGTACCGAATTGCTGGGAATTCTCAGCCATGTTAGAAATCAATAATTTGGCTTCTTGAGGTGTCTTGTTCACTAAGGCTCCACCACTCGCTGCATCTATCATACTCCTATCCATTGGTAGTAATCCTTCATAAAAATATTGAATCAGGAGTTGGTCAGAAATCTGATGATGGGGAAAACTAGCACACAGCCTCTTAAACATTTCCCAATATTCATATAATGTTTCTCCTGTAATCTGTGTGATGCCATAAATCTCCTTTCTAATGTTGGCAGCTCGTGATGCGGGAAAAAATTTCTCCAGGAATAACCTTTTCATCTCACTCCATGTAGTGATTGAACCCGACGGAAGATAATAGAGCCAGTCTTTAGCTTGATCCTTCAAAGAGAAAGAAAAAGCTCTAAGATTGATTTGCTCCTCAGTCACGCCCTGCGGTTTCATTCCAGAGCAAACAATATGGAATTCCTTCAAATGTTTATGGGGATCTTCACCTGCACAACCACGAAAAGAAGGAAGTAAATGAATCAAACCAGATTTTAATTCAAAATCATTTGCAAGGTTAGGAAAAGTAATGCATAAAGGTTGTTGATTCAAATCTGGTGCAGCTAGCTCCTTGAGAGTTCTGTCAGCCATCTTTTCTTCAAATTCTTCAAATATCGAAATTCCACCAATTGTCGATTCTATCTCCAATTCTTCTTTAAGGCGTCTCTTCCTTAATCTAGCTTCTTTTCTCAATCGACGCGCTGTCTTCTCAATTTCAGGATTATACTGCAAATCAAAGATCTGAGAAGAACGAGTCATAAACAAAAACAGACAAATAAATAAAATAATGAAAAACTAAAAATATAGTTCCCCGGCAACGGCGTCAAATTTTGGTCGGGTTGTCGACGCCCTCCAAAAATAAATACTGATTCACCTAAACTAACTTGTAGAAATAGTGGAACCAGGTCGAATCCCAAGAGAACTATGATGATTAATTTCTCAATGTTAAAACAAAAGTATAAAGTAAATGGGGGGTTTTGAATCTTTTGAATTGAAACTAAAAGTAAATTAACAAGAAATTAACAGAGAGCAAAAATATTGAATTAAATGAAAATCAATCTTACCAAACTTCCAATTCAAAGGCGTAAATCTCATCCAATTGTAACTTTGATCATAGGCTTAAAGATTAATTTCTCAATCCAAGAACTTAGTCTACTTAATCGGAAAAGCCGTAGAAAGCAATAATTATCCTAATGTAATTGACTCAAACAAAGCATTTAAAATCAAGTCTTACCATTGATTTAACTGGGTACGATAGCGTTCCATATTATTTCAATGATAGCATTAAGAGTTAATGAGAATGACTAAGACAAAGATTAATTGATTGAGATAGCTACAAGTCAATTAATTTTGCATCTTATTTTCCCTAGAATCTATTATGCAAGCTATGTAAATCGGAAAGCCGAATTCACACACACATAAACCAATTCCTTGCTACTAAAATAAATCATTCATGACAATTACGGATCACAAACTCATGGATAGCAATAGAAAAATCAATATTGAATTAAGGCGTCAAGTTAATCAATATAAATAATTCATAAAAAATAAGAACAAGAAAATAAGAATTACTTAGATTGAAGAAATCCTTGTTGAGTTCAAAGCCTCACAAAATTACAATTGAAATCGAATCACCCTTGAATCGGAATTAGATACTTAGCCGCTCATGCTAAATATCAAAAGCATTGTAAAAGAGAAAATAGAATTCTAGAAAAATCAAAGCCAAGCCCAGCCGCCGTCTCTAGGAGTCCAAAAAAAATGCTCCTTTTATATCTTTAAAAGGAAGAGTTTTAACCCTAACCTTACTTCCTTTTTCATTCCCAAAACAAAACTTCTTATTTAAGAGTTTTGGAAATCATGCGTGTCTTGGAGAACAACACACTCGGTGGAGCAAGGACTTCACTCGGTGGAGCAAGGTTCACTCGGTGGAGCAAGGACTTCTTCTCTTCTTCTCACTCCGTGGAGTAACATTGTTACTCTACCTAGTGCCTTGACACTCCACGGAGTGGATTTACACTCTACGGAGTGGCTTGCTTCTGCCTCACAACGTGAATGAAAAGCTCTTGCCAAGCTATCTCAATGCCAAATTTTCATTCAAGTCCTTCAATCTTTCTTTTCTTCTTTCAATTAAGTCCTAAAAACACCAAAAATACTTAATTAAACAATTAAAACATCAATTAAAGAAACCAACTATCAAAACAACTAAATTAACACAAAACTATCCTAAAACTATAGTAAAAACACATTAAAAACATAAATAAATTCACATTTATCACACATCATCCTCTTCCTCTTCTCCCTCCCTTGGCCGAACTCTCCCTCACCATTTTTGTGTGAGTTTTCTTCAATTCTCTCTCCATTTCACACCAAATCAAGCCACCCAATAGCAAGTTCAGCCTCTCTAGTTAAGTATTGTGACCTTCTCTCTTCAAATCAAGGAAGGAAATCAAGGAAAATTAGGAGAGAGAGTTTAGGGTTTCATTTGAGGTAAGTGGAATTAATGAGTTAAAAATTTATCTAAGGTGCCTACTTATGTTTTTGGGTGCCTAGAGTTCAAATATGATGTTATTTTTAGCATTTGAGCTTGAAAAATTAGAGTTATAATGGCTTGAAATTTCGGTTCACATAGGGAATCAAGGTGATTTGCAAGCTTCCAAGGCTAAAGGCAAGGAAAAGGAAGCTTAGGCACACTAGAACAAGAAAACAAGGTTAGTGGGTAATAAATCTTAGTAATTTCTTTGATTCAAATTAAATACCCTTTATGTAAGTTAGGGTTTATGTGATAAAATGATGATTTAATTGAAATTAATGATGAATTAGTGTAACTAGACCTTGAATAAGCATGTTTAAATGTCTAAATGAATTATTGAATATTTATATGGTATAATTACTTTGATGGCCGAAATTCACACTAAAGGAAACCTAAGTGTATTTTGTGAATATGGATGAATTTAAGCTTTTAAATGATACTAGAAATGAAATAACATGCTTAGGAATTGTTGTGGAATTTATTGAAATTAAATGGATATTTTAGAGAATATTTTCAATTATGTAAGTATTGAAAATATGGCATTTATATGAAATAAAATGCAATTTGATGAGAAAATGAATGATTTTGGTGAATTATGGTAAAATAATTCACAATCTATGTGAAAGAATGAAAAGAAATGACTACGAGAAATTTTGAATGAAAAGAAATGATTACAAGCATTTTTGAATAATGAAAAATGTAAAGTTTAATTGAAAATTTGATGAAATTGCGCCCTTAGAATTAGTCTGGCAGTAAAAGTCTAGCTCAGGATATAATTGGCTAGCCATAGGGACATCTGTACCGCGGTGCAAGTCATGGCGACTTGCTAGTTATGGTAGGATCACTGATCACCATAGCTTATGTTAGTACCTGGTATCTGCTACGTGGAAAAATGGTCGTTGAGATCATTTTTCGGTCTATGTGGGGCCCATGGGGGTCTACGTCCCGAGTATCCAGTCTAAGAATTTCTGTCGGTACTGTACTAGGGACATAAAATGTAATGAAAATGAAAATAAGTTAAAAGAAATGAAAAGAATAATGAAAATGAAGTTTAAAGTGGAAAAAGGACTTAAATGAAAGAAAATGAAAGTTTAGGGGCAAAATGGTAATTTTGCCAAAATGGGTAATTAATAGGTAAAAATAAATGAGAAATGCTTAATAAGGGTAAAATAGTAATTTTGGAGACCTAACCAGGTCAATAAGATAAGATTTTATAGTACAGGGACTAAACCGTAATTTTACCCAAAAGTAGTGAAATAATGAATAAATGATGAATAATGATGAAACTAATGTAAAGGAAATGAAAATAAATGACTATAAGGGCAAAATTGTAAATATTAAAGAAAAAGGGCATTTTTGGAATTTAGTAAAATATTGAGGACTAAAAAGGAAATTAGTCAACCATTATGAACTAAATGAGGAAAAAGAGTAAATAATGTGAAAAACTACTGTTTTCACTAAATATGATTAAAATGTTAAATTGTACTTGATTTGAAATTAATTGATTAAATAAAGCATATTAAGAAATAAATAATGCAAAGAAAGTATTAGGATTGTTAGACACCACTGGGCATAGTTTATGCTCAGCATGTAGTTTTTACTGCATGCAGGTACAGCGCGGGAGGAGCAGTGATGCATAAGTGGAAGAAAAGAACTTTTGTTATTATGTAAATTATGTAGACCTTGGCATGTATATAAATGACTGATATGTATAAATATTTGGATATGTAAGGATATGTAAACATATATGTATATGATTGTGATAATGATCTGTTTGGAGTATTGGATGTTTGATGGAGATTTTGGAGTAATGGAATGATTGTCATAGAAGTGTTGTGCCTCTGAGAGGCTGTGTGTTGTCTGATTTTTCAGGAGGCTAGGCAATTACAGCCGTTATAATGCCGAAATTTTATTAAGTGAATAGTAACCCGGGACAGTTATAGGTCAATGAATACCCAAAGAATTGATAATATCGAAGTTTGGTATTAATTAAATGTTAATTGAAAAAGAAAAAAAAATTTTACGATATACATGTACTGTTCCGCATAATCGGAGTGATAAGGGTGTTACAATATATATATATATATATATATATATATATATTCTTAGCTCAATTTGACAAACTCAAATAAGAATAACAATGTAAATGTATATTTTTTTAATTTTATTCACAACAAAAATAATTTTCACAAAAGTAAGATATTTGAAATCATCCCAAATCTAACTCTAAGTCATCTTAATTTCAAGGTATATTAGGTTTATAAAAAGCTCATCAAATCATCATTAAAATACATTGAAATTATAAATTGACTTTTTTTATATACAAAATATCATATCTACTCATAGTAGGAAAAAAAAGCAAACAAAATAAAGAAATTATTGTGGAAAATTTTTTTTCTCAGCATAATTTTCAATATAGGCTATTTTAAATTGAAATAAACATTTTCTTTCATTCTACCAAAAATGGTTGTATCTCAATTTGGATCAATTGAATTTCGTACTGGATGGATCCGATTTTCATATTAAATCCATAATTATTTGTCAAAATATGAGAAAAAGTTACCAAGTCCAAAAATTATATCAAGTTGTATGAATTACATCATTCTAGGGTTGAGCAAACTTCAGTTGAAATCGAAAAGCTGAACCAAACCGATCAATTTTTCTAATTTGGTTGGATTTTTCGGTTCGATTTTAAATTTTAAGGAATTTCGGTTATTTCGGTTCAATTTTTGGAGGAGAAAAACGCAGAAAAATCGAACCGATTGAAATTCTATTTAATTAGGTAATTTTTTTGGTTTTTTAATTGAATAATTATTTTGTACATGTAAATTATCTTATTTTGAGTTGTAAATTATATTAGTACATTAATCAATTATTAATATCTATTTTTTAAGTGATAATTTGAAATTTTGATGATTGAATTGAAAATCGATAGAATAAAAAAATTTATTTAACCGTTTTTGTTGTATTATTTATTATATATTTTGGGATTGTATATTTAATTTGGACTTTTATTTTGTACAATTTAGATATTTTTACTTTAGTATATTATGATTTGTAATTTTGTATAATTTTTAGACATAATTTTTTTATTTAAAAGAAATAGTTTTAATTTTCAATTTTTCGATTAATCGAACCAAACCAATCAAAAATTTTGGTTCGGTTAGTATTCGATTTAAATAATTAAGTTCGGTTTGGTTGATAAAATTGTTAAAAAATCGATTTTCGGTAATTGAACCGAACCGACCGTTGCACACCCCTACATAATTCGATTATAAATCCAATTTTCATATTAAATCCATAATTGTTTGTTAAAATATGAGAAAAAGTTACCAAGTCCAAAAATTATATCAAGTTGTATGAATTACATCATTCAATATAAATTAATTGAACAACAAGTTGACTTTTTTATATTAGAATTATTAAGCAACACATGAACTTTTTTATATATTAGATAGTTTTAAATAATATATATTTGGCTAATTGAATTATAATTTGATTCCATTGTCAATAAATTAGATCCATTCAAACTCAATTGAAGCAATTTTCAATTGAAAGTCAACTATCAATTGAGATTATTTTGTTTAAAAATCCAATGCAAATCCATTTTCAATCAATTGATTCAAATTTAATTTCATCTAAATTCAATTTCAAATCAATTGATTCATACTCAATTTATTTTCAATTGACGTCAATTATCCAAATTGAACTCAAATTTAATTTTATTTTAATTGAAATTGAATTTGTAAACTTAATTTCAATTAGATTTAATTTGCTAAATCAATTTTAATTGAATATTATTCAAATTGAAAAAAAAAATTTTGATTTTAACTGATTTCAATTGCCAAATTTTATTGAATTAATTCAACTATTCAATTCTTTTGATTTTGGATTTCAATTGAATTCATATTTTAATTGAATTTAGATATCAATTAAATTAATTAAGATCAAATATAATTTTACTAGGTAATTCGATAATTTGAGAATCAATTAATCAGTCCGATATTGTGAACTAATCCCTTCGATATTGTGATAAGTCTGGCTAATTACTTGAATGTTGTGGTGTTAGATTAACACTAATTTTGACTACCAATTTTGTGAACCAATCATTTGCAACAATTTCATATCTTAAAATTAAATTTCATTTCATTTTTCATTTTAAAACCATTCAAGTAATTCTAATTTATTTTTAAAACCATTATCGAATACGATTCATTGTTCATTTAATATGAATTTTATAATTTAGTAGTTAGAATGGCCTAAAATCAGTTTTGAGGACGTGAATTGTAAACACGGTCTAATACACAATTATATATATATATAAATTTGGTTCTTAGCTCAATTTAACTAAATCAAATACAGATAATAACATAAATGTATATTTTTTTAATTTTATCAAGACAAAAATAATTTTCATAAAAGTAAGATATTTGAAATCATCCCAAATCCAACTCTAAGTTATCTTAACTTCAAGATATATTGAGCTTATAAAAAAGTCATTAAATTATTATTAAAATACATTAAAACTATAAATTGACTTTTTTTGTTTGGCATACAAACTATCACACCTACTCATAATAGAAAAAATAAAATAAAATAAAATAAAAAAGTTATTGTGGAAATTTTTTTCTTCTTTTTTCCCCAGCATATTTTTCAATATAGGCTATTTTAAATTGAAATAAACATTTTCTTTTATTCTACCAAAAATGGGTGTATCTCGAGTTGGATCAATTGAATTTTGTACTGGATGGATCCGATTTTCATATTAAATGCATAATTATTTGTTAAAAATATTAGAAAAAGTTATCAAGTCGAAAAATTATATCAAGTTGTATGAATTACATCATTCAATTAAAAATTAATTGAACAACAAGTTGACTTTCTTATATTAGAATTATTAAGCAACACATAAACTTTTTTATATATTAGATAATTATAAATAATATATATCATGGCTAATTGAATTATAATTTGATTCCGTTGAACTTGTAAATAAATTAGATCCATTCAAACTCAATTGAAAGTCAACTATCAATTGAGATTATTTTATTTAAAAATTCAATGCAAATCCATTTTCAATCAATTGATTCAAATTTAGTTTCATTTAAATTCAATTTCGAATCAACTGACTTGTAGTTGGTTCAGTTTCAATTGACATCAATTATCCAAATCGAATTCAAATTCAATTTTGTTTTAATTGAAATTAAATTTGTAAACTTAATTTCAATTAGATTTAATTAATCGCCTAATTCAACTTTAATTGAATACTATTCAAATTGAAATCAAATTCGATTTTAATTGCCAAATTTTATTGAATGAATTCAACTATTCAATTCTTTTGATTTTGAATTTCAATTGAATTCATATTTTAATTGAAATTAGATATCAATTAAACTAATTAAGATCAAATCTAATTTCACCAGGTAATTCGATAATTTGAAAATCAATTAATCAGTCCGATATTGTAAACTAATCCATTCGATTCTGATAAGTCTAGCTAATTACTTAATGTTGTGGTGTTAGATTAACACTAATTTTGACTACCAATTTTGTGAACTAACCATTTGTAACTATTTCATATTTTGAAATTAAATTTTATTTTATTTTTCCTTTTAAAACCATTCAAAGTAATTCTAATTTATTTTCAAAATCATTATCGAATACGATTTGTTGTTCATTTAATATGAATTTTATAATTTAGTAGTTAGAATGGCCTGAAACCAATATTTAGGATGTGAATTGTAAACGCTGTCTAACACACAATTATATATATTCCATGTTATTGATTCAATATGGAGTTGTTGAAAGACTGTTCCATCTTATTCTTCCCCTACATATTTTCTCGGCACAGGCTGAATTCCAGAATGTTATTCAGCTGATATGCAATTGCTGACATGATGCCCAATTGCTGATATGCAAATTTAGACCAAGAATTATGTTTTAACAAAAAGTTTTGGTTTATAATGCTGAATAACCTCCTGAATGATTAAGAAAAAACAGTTAATGAGCTTTGAGCTATCATATTGCTTAAACTAATTTGGGTAGCAGATTTCCGCAGGTCTGGGAGTTTGATCGAGTCCATCAAAGATGGTTTCCAGTTGCAGAGTTGGCTTCTCCTGCAGACAAAAGTGATCAGGTCTTTGCAGTTGCATCGGCACCCAACATTGGCCGGTAAGGGGATTATCTTTTCTGTTTATGAAATGATCGCATGTTTATGCAGGTATGATATGAAGCCCAAAGTTTATGATGCAGTATGTTTCACAGATAAATTACTTTAACATTATTTTTGAATGAGGTGTTTATTAGATGCTAATTAGACTGCTATCAAAAAGGATATATGCCTGTTTCCAAACCTCGGAAAGTTTTGAATGTGTCCGAACTTGAACCAAGTTGTTTCAGGCTGGCAATGCTCTGTTTTTGTCCCGCAAGTCATACAATGTATGCTGGTGCTGTTAATAATGCCAAGCCTTGTTTGTATTCTTGTGGTCATAAACAACAACTACAATTGTGACTTCTGTTTTTGCATCAACTCTTGCATGGGGATTAAAACTTAATTGTTTGTTGTTTTTGTGCATCAAATGTCATATTTAAATAGTAACATGAAAGCATGAAGATTTTGTAAGTGTATATATTTTATATTTACTGAACTGAAGTTCATGGTTGTTAATTTGCCTTAAATGCTAGAAAAGAGCATCCGACTGATTTTCGGTAGCACACTAAACAACATAAAATCATTAAATCTATTAGGGATTAGACCTCACCTCACTCATCATTCTTCTCCCTTTAAACTTGTTTTCGTGGTTGTTTCAGATAGTATTAACTGTTCTTGCACTGTTAACTTCCTATTCGGCTCAGAGAAGCCTTCAAACCTAATGATTATATTATATCCCTTTAGATCAAAACCGGCAGCTAATCTATTCATCTAAAAGAGGAGAATTTCAATAAATTATGGATGAATTAAACTTTCTTGAGAACTGGCTAACAAAATATATAAGATGTCATCATACTTGTGATCAGATTATTACTATTTTTTTCAAAATAATTGTGATATGATCAATATCAGCTAAATCAAGAGCAGTATTCTTTTTCGTGTAATTATAGATTCAAAAAAATACTCGGTCCTAATATAATCTCGTTAATTGATTCTGATATCAATGTCAGATTATTACTATTTTTTCAAAATAATTATGCTTGTTAATATGATCGATGACTTTGATTGTTGAAAATCTCTTTCAAATTTAAATTATCGGCATAGAATGCTCAGATGGGCAGCCGATGTTATGTACAGCTCCATACTGTTATATATTTCAAAAGGAACATGAAGTGTTGGCTAGATAATGAAGCATTATCTTATTTTGCTATAGATTATTTTTGTTTTCGAAAAAGGCTGTATAAACAATATATTGCTTTTTGAATGCTAATTCTATATTTATAATGAATTACAAATTATATATGAAAGTATGATAATATTAATTGTATATCTATTTATTTTATGTTTTATATAAATGGTATAAACCATATTTTAAAATATAGGATTAAAAATAGATCTCTAATTAAAGTTTGGTTACTTTTAATTTTTAGACACCGGATTTACTTTTAGGGACCGGATTTCTGGTTCTTATTATTCCTTCAAGGACTGGTTTTATGGTCCTTAATATAATATATTTTCGTATAATTATTACTTTTAAAGACGAGATTTTCCATCCTTATTACAATTTTAGAAACTAGATTTTAAACTGGTCCTTAAAAATTTATGATCATTGTTATGATTTTAAGGACCAGAAATTCAGTCATTAATAACATAAATGATCACATTACTTGCATAAATTAAGGACTGAAAATTCGGTCCTCAATACTTTTTAGGGACCCGTTTTTTATCCGATCATTGAAAGTTTTAAGGACCGGTTGATGCATCACGTCCTTATTACTGGCAGAGCCTATTAGGATAGGATGGTGACCAGATTTTTCTGTTCTTATTGAGTTTTAGGGACTGCATTTGCACTTTTAGGGATGAAATTTTTTGTCCTTATAGGCCTTTTTTTTTGTAGTGATAATTGATGAATAATTTTGTCCATCCTATATATGATCACTAGCGGTAGAAGTAGAATTCTAAAACTTAGAATTTTTTTGCCTCAGCAAAAAAAAAAATTGAGAAGTCTAAGAACAATAATCATTCTTCATTCAAATGCGTGGTTAAGTGGATTGAGGATATATTGACCTTGTATCTTTGACCTTGTATCTTTCCCAACTCCGATAGCATCTACAGATTAGAAAGAATTCGAGATAGATAAGAATTGAGATTGCTTAGAAGAGAGAAATCCAAAAAAAAAAAAAACAAATTACTAACCGGTAAGAACAACTGACGATGCAAGCAAACCACGGTAGGAGAACGTCAAACGGCAGCAGAGGAAAATGAATCAGCAACTTTGAAGAGAGAGGAGAGAAATAAATGCCATTAACAATAGATTTGTGTTTATTGTTTAGGGTTTAAATAAAGTCAATTAAATAGTTATAGACCCAAGTTAATGTAATTTGACTTAGAATATGAAAAGTTGAATAGACCCAAGGTGTTGAAGTTAATTTGCAAGGTAATGCCTGATGAATGGGCAACTTTGAAATTAAGAATATTTAATGGCTCAAGGGAAATGAATAGGTAATTTATTTATAGTAATGTATCCACTTACCTGTATTTAAGTTTAGATCCGTATTTACATATCAGTGTCTTAAATTTAGATCCGTATTCCCTTATCTTCTATTTAAAAAGTTTACTAGTCCGACATATGGATATATATCCGTATCCGCACCCGTATCTGAGTTCGAGTAACAGAGCTTGTAGCAAATGGCAGAAAAAGAAATTACTCCATCAATTAGACAAAACTAGAATGCAAAAAATCTACAACAAATGCTAATGATTTTATCTTCTTAAATATGTGCTATTATCATCATAACTATATACATATAAGAACATATAAATTGAATTAAAGACTAACCTTATTATAAGAAGCAGTAGTGGCCACAAGGCATTTGGTTTTGGTCCTGAGAATTAGGAGCAAAACATTATCTAAAGTGTTTATAATTACATTTAATTAAGAAATTAATTAACAAAAATTTTCTTAACCATGATTATAATTCCACATTCTCATTAACGCATTTATGGTATTAATTAGACCCTGCAGAGTTTATGATTTTTATCTCTTAATCTGCCCCTAATTATGCATTATCAGTATCTTTTTTTTTTTTTTTTTGATAAGCTGATGTGTATTATTATGATAATCCACCATTACATAGTACAATCAAAGCAGAACGCTAGAACCGTTAAGCCAACACATCATCCCCGAAATATAACCCAGACCAGCTAGAAAAATCGACTAGCCATTGCTGCATATACAGAGTCCAGCCAAGAAACAGAGACGCTACAACTGTGAAAAAAGAGTACCCTGACAGACTGAATCAGGTCCATTTGGAGCCAAGCAAGATACCATCAGGCTGAGAACAGTTGATTGTCTATAGAATCCTGTGAACTGTATGCATTATCAGTATCCAACACTAGTGATCAAATTTCCACATGAAAAATGATTGTAACTACGCATATGATCAAGCGTTAATGCTATATATATATATATGAGGTAAGGCAAAAAAAATCACATGGGTTAGGTGCCAAAGTAAAAGCAACAGTATATAATTATGCATTGCTACCAAAAAAAAAAATCAACACAAAATTACCAAACTGAAATGCCCAATAAAGAATGACCCATCATCAAACTTGTTAAGGCCGTTCTCCAAGTAATCAAAAGCAGGACCTAAAAATAAGTTATTATTTTATGTTAGCACAGTTGATAGCCAAAACTCCAACCATATAATCCATTACAAACTTTATATATATATATATATATATATATATGCATTATTTTTTATCTATCAGCAATCCACATAAACGTAAACAACAAAGATTTTCCATTTCCAATAGAATATTCAAAATACTTCATAATATATATATATATATATATATATATGCATTATTTTTTTATCTATCAGCAATCCACATAAACGTAAACAACAAAGATTTTGCATTTCCAATAGAATATTCAAACTTATTGGCAGATGATTTTTTCTCTGCATACCAAGCAGGTCTATTTTGAAGGTTTAGAGGAACTAGAAAATTAATTCATAATTAAAAAATAAAAAAAATAGAACTCTAAAATTAAAGAAAAAATAATGGAAAAAAATTAGATTAAGCTACCTTATAGTTCTTTGTGATCCACACTCGCTGCGGAAAAGGACACCAGTTGGCAAAATAAATTATTATTTAAAAAAAAATTAATTTCAATGTCGATTTTGTAAAAAAAGAAAACTCACCATCGAAGAGTGGAGGTTGCTTAGAAGTGGCATCCAACGGTCGATGCAATAAAAATGCTAGAGGAAACGGCCAAAACAAATCCACGAACGTTGTCGGATGAAATCCCCATAATTCAAACAAAAGTACAACATGTAGAATTGGAGAACAAAATCAAACCATTGCAGGGCCAAGATCCCCTGCACCCAGAAATTCCATAATAATATTATTATTATTAAACCCACAATTCACTAACGTAATAAAACGAACTTATTAACCTATTAACATCACACACATATGCAGTGCTGGAATAGAGCATCAAATGGAGGGTCAGGGACTCCATACGGCAGCAACAAGAGAGCAGCAACAACTAGCTGTGGAGAGGGAGAGAGGGGAGATGGGAGAGGAAGGATAGCAAGGAAAGTTTGGATTCTGTTTGGAATTAAAACCACGTAGTTTTAAAAAAGCAAATTAAAAATTTTAGCGACCACCAATCTGTTGCTGTATTTAAATAATTTCGAATAATTTAATTTATTTTAAATTATTATTACATTATTAATTAATTAAATTTCATATATAATTTAGTTATTTTTGTTAAAAAATTGATGACAAAATATTTTTGATCATTAAAAAATTTATTGGGGATGAAAGTATATTGTTTCATATAAATTATTTTATTTTTAAAGTAATTTAGTTGTCAAAAATTATTATTACATTTGATTGTGATAAAATATTATTGGTAGACACAAGTGGATTGTATTAGTAACAAACTTATATTTTGCCACACTATATTCATTTTTTGTAATACATTTATTTGTTATAAATAAAAATATTTTTATGACATAATTTATTTGTCATTAATATTACAACCACTTGTCACGTAGCATTATTATTGTCACAAAATTATTATACTAGTGACGAAATTATACCTCATCACAATATATTTATTTTTTTATAACACATTTGTTTGTCATAAATTTAATAATTTTTTATAACATAATTTATTTCTCATATATTAACATTACAACCAATTATGATAAAATATTATTATTGTCACAAATTGATTGTACTGATGATTAAATTATATTTTGTCATAATATATTTATTTTTGTGACATATTTAGTTGTCATAAATAAAATTATTGTGAAAAAATAATTTTATTGTCACTAATTCCTTAAATTGTGATAAACATAATTTATATCACAAAAAATAAATATTTCATGACGAATTTATATGTAGCAAATATTTATTTTGTGTCGTTAAAATTTTTTCTCCAAAAAAAAATTGAAAATTTTCCCTCAATACGAAAGGTGACATGTAACACCCTTATCACTCCTAATACTATTCCGATACACCATAGACCGGATATTATATATATATATATATATATATATATATATATATATATATATATCATTAACATACTTTTATTAATTTGAAAATAATTCGTTGATAACCTATAACTGTTCAAATTACTATGCATTTAATAAAACTTCTGTAATATAACGGTAGTACATAGTACTAGCCTCCTGAAATGCAAATAATTTCACACAGTCCCTGAAAAGCATAACAATCAATAATAACAACCATAACTATTCATTTTCATCCCATAAATATGTCCAAAATATAATTCTACTAGGATAACTTTTGTTTAACATTTACATAACCAAATGAAATTTTTATATATATACTAAGTCATTATAACAAAAACTTCTAAAAGAAGTCTTGTAACTTGTATTCTTGCTCCTGCTCCCGATTACCTGCATGCAGTAACAACTACGCACTAAGTACTCAATATGCTTAGTAGTGACTAGTAATCGATACATTCCCTAAACTTAACATCATTATTTTCAAACAATATCTTTTACAAAGAAAACACTTATAAAATCATTAAATTATTTATTAAAACATCAATTTCAATTTTTCTATAATATTATTCATTTTAATCGCATAATTACAAGTTTGCCCTTATTAAGCTTATTTTTTATCTTTAAACTAATAATTGAGGCATTTTACATTCTTATATACTTATTTTGACATTTATATGCAAAATTATATTTTAGTCCTTGTTGACTATAAAATTCACTTTTTAAGCAATTTAACTATTATCTGACTATTTTATCCTTATTTAAGCAATTCTTACTTAGTTTGCTTAATTTCTATACTTTAAAAAAAATATTATTTTGTCCCTAAACTTTTTTTTTCTTTCACTTTAGTCTTTTTCCACTCTTTTTGTCACCTTTCATTATCTTTTCACATTTTTATCAATTTACTTTCATTATGCCCCTAGTATAGACCCGGTAGAAAATCTCAGACCCGATACACGGAACATGGACCCCATGGATCCCACCAAAAGAGAAATGATTTCCAATGAACCATTTCCATAACATTGCACTTTTCACTTTTACTTTACACTTAATTTATGGAGATCAAAGATCATGCCCATAGCAAAGCAAGTCGCCATGACTTGCACCGCGGTAAAATGATGTTTCTATGGCTAGCCAATTATATCCAGAACTAGTTTTTACTGCCTGACTAATTTTAAGGGCACAATAATAATTACTTTATTAACCTTTTTAGTTTTCAAAAAATTCGACGGTTGACTTTTTATTTGTTTTTCATTAACTATAATTTAATTTCATATTAATTTACCTTTTTAGTCATTTTTATGCAATTATTCATTAATAATTTAATATTTTCATTTATAATTATACACATTTAATTCTCAATAAAATTATATTAATCTCAATAAATTTCAATAAAATTTATTTATGTATTATTTATTATTTATTATCTTTTTCCACTAAAATCATCAATTATTTCACAACTTTCACTATAAACATACATGTTACATAATCTTAAAAATTCCAAAATAAATTTTAATTATTCAATAAAAATTTATGGACACAATTTATCATTTCTATAATTAATTTAGGCTAACATATATTATTTTCATGCAAAAATTTCATCATTTTCCTTTAATAAAAATTTCGGCCACCAACATTAACCTTGCTAAAAATTTTCTTTCTTTCTTTTTAGCTTCCAATTCATCTCTTTTAAGGTTCAATTGTATTTACCCTAAACAAATTTCAGCATTTATTAACTTTAAAAATTTTTACCCTAATTACATAAAAGAATTAAATTCATAAACTTAGAAAATGTAAAGATTTACTAGCCACTTACATTTTTCACTTGATTTAGGAAGCCTATGCCTCCTTTCCCTTGCCTTTATCCCTTGAGAAGCCTTCTCCTTCTTCTACACCTACCATGGCTGGCCACAAAACCTTATTTTTCTTTATTTTTTTGTTCTCAACTGCAAAATTCAAGCTCATAATCATGCTCTAAACCTAAAAATCTATGAAAAAATACTAAAGAACAAATTTAAATCACTAAATTTCTTAAGTTCAATCTTACCCATTTTTCTTTCTCTACTTGATTTCTCCACTTTCCTTACTCAAATCAATTAATAAAAGCTATTTTAGTGATCTAGAGTGATGGAACTACAACTCTTAAGTTGGGATTTATGGAAGATTTTGAGTGATTATGAAGCAAAAGAAAGAGAAGGATGAAGGAGGGTTGGTTCGGCCAAGGAGAGGAGAGGAGAGAGCTGCTGCATTTTTGAAAAATTCTACAGATTTTTAGTTCTTTGTATACCTCTCAATGGGCCTAAAATTGGACTTGATCCATGGGCTTACGTCAATTAATTCCTAAGGCCCAATTTAGGTCTTTTAAGGTCCAATGCAATTTCTCTCTCTTATATCTTTCAAATCACTCCAAAAATAATTTCATTACTCTTATCACAACAAAAATAGCTAGCACGCAAATTTTTGGCTCAATCGAAGTTCGTTATTGGTCCGATTTGATAACTGCCGGTATCACCAAAAAATTCAATTCTCATTACTAAAATATTCTACATAAAAATTCATGTAGACATGCAAAATCTGATAATTTTCGGAGTTCATTTACTATTTTTAACAATTTATGCAAAATCAAGTCACCTTCTCTACCAGAAAAATTGACTCGCATTTTTTTCGTATTTTTGACCTTTGAATGCCCATTTGACCTCAATTTCACTTCAAATTTCAACCCCGGACTCACCTTGACCAATATTTTTTGATGGTCCAATAAAATATTTTTGACTTCCGGATGTTTTTTCGAGCCCAAAAAATATTATTTATCATCGGAAAGTACTGTTCACGGTTGACCCGGTGTTGAGGCCATTACATTTCTGCCCTACTAAAAGAAATTTTATCCTCGAAATTTACCTGAATTGAAAAGTAGATGATAATGCTATCTCATCGTTGCTTCAGGTTCCCATGTCGCTTCCTCGACATTGTGGTGATGCCACAAGACTTTCACCAATGGAATCTGCTTGTTCCGAAACTGTCGGATTTTTCTAGCCAAAATCTTTACTGGTATTTTCTTATAGCTCATGTCAGTTTGAATCTGTATCTTTTCTGGTATTATCACATGACTCGGATCATACCTGTATCTGTGGAACATAGACACATGAAAGATATCATGTATCTTCTCCAAAACAGATGACAGTTTCAATCTGTAGGCCACATGACCCACTTGCTGAAGTACCTCATATAGACCAATAAACCTAGAGCTTAACTTGCTCTTCTTGCCAAATCTCAAAACTTTCTTTCATAGAGATACTTTCAGAAAACCTTGTCTCCAACCTGAAACTCGATATTTCTCCTCGGACAAGGGGCTCCATTCGAGGAATGGAATCTGGGTCAAGATTTCGAGTGTCGGATTCAAAGAGGGTTTTGGTTAAATATGCGATCAAGAAAATATCCTCAAATTGGTATGAGGATTATGAAAATAGACCAGCTCTTAAGCAGTGTATTGTGGGTTTAAGTTTTGGGTTTTTCACAGAGAATATAAGACACAAAAGCCGGAATTCTTTGATAAAGGTGGTGCATCTTGACATTGATCCAATCGTTTCTCCTCTAACTCGAGCTCGTAGCTAGACAGAACGAATGATAAGAGAAAAATTGGTGAACAAATGTAATTTTCTATTGGCACCATGACATTGTTGATTGAGGAAGGATAAAGAGTGGTGGATTGGTGAGTCTGGTGTTTGAATCGAGGATTAGAGAAAACTGAACTGAGGAAAAAAGAGCTGGATTTCGAAGAGGAAAGGGATATGCCTTTTGAAACGGAATCTGCTCATAGACAAGGAAAAAGTGAAGTGCAGTTTTTATTTCAAGTAAAAAAAAAGGTTGTATTTTTTAAAATAAAAATTTAAAAAGTTAGATTTAGGAAATATTACAAGAGACTGTTGTATTTTTTGAAAAAAAAAAAAGATAATAACCTGGCATTTAGGGTAATTTTCTCAAAATTATAATTATAGTAGTACTCTCCGTGGTAAAAGGCCTTTTGAGAAAACCATGAGAGGCTCAAAGGAGAAAGTATCATACTATGGAAAAGGGATCTTTGGGCTATTTAAACCCAACATGTGGTTCTGGAACGAGGCTGTGTAACGAGCTGGGTCTGATTTTAGAGGATTAATGTCCTTTACTCATAGAGAATGTGACTCCTAGGCTCATAGGCTTGCAAAGTTTCATTCTCTGACTTGTGTTTCAGCTCTTTTGCAATGAAATTGCTCATTTAAAAAAAAATCACTATTCTTTCTATTAATTTTTTTATACATTTTATTTTCCTAAATCTAATATATATATCAGTTTAATAATAAACTCCTCTCTCCATCTCATAATTTTTATATATATTTCTGTTTTAGTTTATTTCAAAATAGTGTCCGCTTTTCTTTTCTAAATTATGGTTAGCCCTATAAATTATCCGCTTCTAGAGGTGATAAATGGACGGATTTGATGGGTTTGGGTCGGGTCATTAATGGATAGGTCATTAATGAATTGGGTTATTAATGGATCAAAAAATATGGATCATTAATGGATTGGGTTGATTTGGATCAACTCATGGATGATGGATTCTTCACAAATAGTCTCATGTAAATGAATTACAGAGAGTTGCCATTTTTTAACACACTAAAATTTTAATTAAGTTTATTTTTACGTCAAAATTCTAAATATTTCCAAATTTCACACCAAATTTTAAAAAAAAAAATCCAGATTTATGGGCTGAATTTAATTATAACTTTTGAAATTTTTTACTTTAAAAAAAATTGATGTATTCAATTAAAATTTTTTAAATGTTTTAAAAATTTTGAGCTATTTAATCAAAATTTTTAAAAGTTTATAGAAGTTTTAAATTTTATTTAATTACAACTTTTCAAATGTACAAAAAATATACATACCTTCAGTCTTTGACTTTACTGTTTAAGCATAATAACTTTTATAAATTTTAAATACTGTTAAATTAAGTATATGTATATTTAACCTCGCAATTTGTATTTACTTAACCAAAAACTTTCGCCCCTTCAGCTTCTCATAAAGAAAAAATGATGCTAATTGCTGACAATCTGATCGCCATTCACAATTTCCGTGACCGATTTAGCCTCAAATTTCCAATATCTATATGTTGATTCTTCTTTTATTTATTTATTTATTTATTATCTCTCTCTGTAATTCATTTACAGGAACATTTTTTCAAATAACTCATCCCACCATAATTGACTACTTTTGCTAATATTACAATACACATAAAAACATTAACCCAATGGGTCAAGATCTTTAAATCTTGAAAACACCCATTGGGTTAATATCCAATGACCCAATAGATTGAAAAGTGAGATAGATTAATTTTGAGTTGATCGATTGGGTATTGAATTGGATTGGGTTGGGTTGAAAAATAAAATGGATCAATTTTTTATTGATCCAATGGGTATTTATGTGGATTGAATTGAATTTTGGTCAATTTTTTTGAGTAAATTTGGATCGACCCATGGGTTTGGGTCAATTTTGCCTGATCTATCTGCTTCCAATATCCTATTTAATTTTATTTTATTAGTTACAATTTAAATCAATCATGATTTTTATAGGTTCAATAATACTTAATTACTCAATCTACATTTAGAATGGATATAATAAAAAATTTATATAAAAAATTTTGTCCATTAATCATAATAATTACAATTTCTTAATATATGTAAAAAGTAAACGTAGATAAAAATTATAATATAGAGAAAGTACTGTAGAAAGAGAAACTGTTTGAGAATATATCATTAACTTGATTTATGAAGTAAAACATATGCAAAGTTTGAATGGATCATAATTCTCTTACACTGAATGATTAATCTTTAATTTGTGACGCCAATATTTGTTAATAAATTGATAGAACGCCATTGAAATTGAGAGATTAAAAAAAAAAAAGAATAAATGATTTTTGCCAAAATATTTATGTACTTTTTTGGTGATGGACCATTCGTTTCCCTTTCGAATATTTGGGCTTTAGTGATAGTATAACATTTATCCGACGAGGAAATCTCTCTTTTTTTATAGAATTCCATTTTCTTAGTGGGTTTTTAGATAGAATTTGTGGAGAAAGTTCTGTGTAATATTTGTCAATGCTAAAGGGAAAAATGACTACTCTTTGATTTTAATAAGAAAAATAAAAATAAAAGATAAAGAAAATGAAGTCTCACAAACATATAAATAAATAATTAATATGCTGAAGATAATAGAAATTATAAAATGAAAATAAATTCTGGCAGAATTCAGATAAAAATTAAAGAAAGCCAAAAAAAAAAAAGCAAAATTTGTGCTTTTTCAATTATGAAATATGAGAAATTAGCTGTAAAGTAAAGATTGCAAAAGAATTTATTCCAAAGCTTCATCCAGATATTTTATGCAAAATATCCACAAAAACAAATACAAACAAATATGTTCGAAGTATCTTAGCCCCTTTTTCTTTTTCTTTTTCTTTTTCTTTTTCCTAAATATATACTTATAATTGTTGAGCTGTCAAGTATTTGAATTAGTCTTTGAAATTGAGTTGAAGTAGTCTTTGGTTTGTTACGTAGTGGGTTCAATAATCCTTACTCAGTAGGAGTAGATTGTGTGGTTTTGTTATTTGGTGGCCACGATAATAGGCATGTGATACGTGGCTGCTATTTCTTTTGTAAGGCTATATATAGCCAATTGTTTTTACTTGATTAATGATAAGAGAGTTAGCAACTTCTCAAATTCACTTGATTTCATACAAGAGTTTAACATTTGGTATCAGAGCCGTGAAATAGTATGAGTGTAAACACGTGAGTTAAGTAGAACACGTTTAAAGGCAGCAGCCTTTTGTGATAAAAATATGTCTACTGAGAGTGGATTTGTGCAACCTGCTATTCCGAAATTTGATGGGCATTATGATCATTGGTGTATGCTCATGGAAAATTTCATGAGATCAAAAGAATACCGGAGTATCATAGTAGACGGTATTCCAGCAGTAGCAGCTGGAGTTCAACCCACCGACGGACAAATGAAAGCCATTGAAGATGCCAAGTTGAAGGATTTAAAAGCAAAGAATTATCTCTTTGAAGCCATTGATAGATCGATTCTAGAAACTATCTTGAACAAAGATACAACTAAGAGTATTTGGGATTCCTTGAAGCAGAAATATCAGGGGACAGCAAGAGTGCAGCGATCACAAAGGCAAGCTCTTCAGAAGGAGTTTGAATTGCTACATATGAAAGAGGGAGAATCTGTGAATGAATACTTTGGTCGTACTGGTCGGGTTGTCGACGCTCTCCAAAAATAAATACTGATTCACCTAAACTAACTTAGAAATAGTGGAATCAGGTCGAATCCCAAAAAAACTATGATGATTAATTTCTCAATGTTGAAAACAAAAGTATAAAGTAAATGGGGGGTTTTGAATCTTTGGATTAAAACTAAAAGTAAATTAACAAAAAATTAACAGAAACCAAAAATATTGAATTAAATGAAAATCAATCTTACCAAACTTCCAATTCAAAAGCGTAAATCTCATCCAATTGCAACTTTGATCATAGACTTAAAGATTAATTTCTCAATCCAAGAACTTAGTCTACTTAATCGGAAAAGCCGTAGAAAGCAGTAATTCTCTTAATGTAATTGACTCAAGCAAAGCATTTAAAATCAAATCTTACCATTGATTTAACTGGGCACGATAGCGTTCCATATCATTTCAATGATAGCATTAAGAGTTAATGAGAATGACTAAGACAAAGATTAATTGATCGAGATAGCTACAATTCAATTAACTTTGCATCTTTATTTCCCCTAGAATTTATTATGCAAGCTATGTAATTCGGGAAGCCGAAATCACACACACATAAGCCAATTTTTTGCTACTAAAATCAATCATTCATGACAATTACGGATCACAAACTCATGGATAGCAATAGAAAAATCAATATTGAATTAAGGCGTCAAGTTAATCAATACAAATAATTCATAGAAATTAAGAATAAGGAAATAAGAATTACTTAAATTGAAGAAATCCTTGTTGAGTTCAAAGCCTCACAAAATTACAATTGGAATCAATTCACCCTTGAATCGGAATTAGAAGCTTAGCTACTCATGTTCTCCATCAAAAACATTGTAAAAAGAAGAACTAAAGCTAAGAACATCCGAAAAATCATAGTCAGGCCCAAGCCGCCGTCAAAGGATTCCCAAATGCCTCTTTTATATCACGGAAGGAAAAGTTTAACCCTAACCTTACTTTCTCCCTCATTCCTGAAACAAAAACTTCCTATTTAAGAATCTTAGGAATCCTTGCGTGCCTTGGAGAATCAATTCACTCGGTGGAGCAAATACTTAATCGGTGGAGCAAGCCAAACTTCCTCTTTTTCTTCACTCGATAGAGTAACCTTTTACTCTACCTAGTGCCTTGACAGTCCACGGAGTGAATTTACACTCCACGGAGTGTTTTGCTCCTGCCATCAAACGTGAAATTTCTTCTCTTTGCTAAGCTATCTCAAAGCCAAATTTTCATTCAAGTCTTTCAAACTTTCTTTTCTTCTTTCAATTAAGTCCTAAAAATACCAAAAATACTTAATTTGACAATTAAAACATCAATTGAAGAAACTAACCATTAAAACAACTAAATTAACATAAAATTATCCTAAAAATATAGTAAAAACACATTAAAAACATAGATAAATTCACATTTATCACGTACTCTTGCTATAGTCAATAAGCTGAGAGTTAATAAGGCCAACATAGATGATGTGGTGGTCATTGAGAAGATACTGAGGTCTATGACATCTAAATTTGATTATGTCGTTTGTTCCATTGAGGAGTCAAATGATTTGGATACTCTCACCATTGATGAATTACAAAGTAGTCTCTTGGTGCATGAGCAAAGGATGAAGGCTCGCGTTGTGGAAGAGCAGGCTTTGAAAGTTACTATTGGAGAACCTTCAGCAAGAAGAGGTCGAGGTCGTGGTGAATTTTGCGGTCGAGGCAGAGGAGGTTGGAGACATAGTATTGATAAATCTTCGATTGAGTGCTATAATTGTCATCAGTTTGGACAATTTCAATATGAATGTCCAAAGAAGGAGTCAGACAAACAAGCAAACTATGCAGAAGGCGATGAAGAATTATTGTTGATGGCATATATCAATGACAAGGACACCAGCAAGGAAGAAGTGTGGTTTCTAGATTCTGGATGCAGTAATCATATGTGTGGCAAGAGAGAGCTTTTCTCAGATTTTCAAGAAAAATTCAAAGAGAAGGCGAAATTAGGAGATGATTCGAGAATAAATGTGACGAGAAAAGGAAGTGTACGGATGCTTATGAATGGTTTTGTTCAGGTTCTTTCTGGTGTTTTCTATGTTCCAGAATTGCAAAACAACTTGATAAGTCTTGAGCAGCTTGTTGAGAAGGGATTGGACATTCTTATACGACGTGGAACGTGCAAAATTTATCATCCTGAGAAAGGGTTAATCATGGAGGCAACTATATCTTCCAATCGAATGTTCAAGTTGTTTACTCGACACCAACCAAAAGAGGAAGCTTGTTTTAACTCTTTTGTGAAAGATCCAACTCGACTTTGGCACTTGAGATATGGTCAGTTAAGCTATGGTGGCCTGAAGATCCTTCAACAAAAGAAAATGGTGAGCGAGCTTCCATGCCTTGAATTCTCATCAAGCGTATGTGAAGATTGCTTGGTGGGAAAGCAACAAAGAGATCCATTCCCAAGGAAAAGCACGTGGAGAGCTTCTCATATTCTTGAATTGGTACATGCCGACATATGTGGACCAATCACACCCATATCTAACAGCAACAAAAGGTACATGATCACTTTCATTGATGATTTTAGCCGTAAAGTTTGGGTTTATTTCTTGGCTGAAAAATCTGAAGCTTTTAGTATGTTCAAGAAATACAAAAATTGGGTTGAAAAAGAAACTGGTTTGAGTATAAAATGTCTTCGTACTGACCGCCGGGGTGAGTTCACATCTCTTGAATTCAACAAATTTTGTCAGGATAATGCTATTCGAAGACAGATGACAGCCGCTTACACTCCTCAACAAAACGGCGTAGTGGAGCGAAAAAAATCGAACTATTATAAATATGGGTCGGAGCATGCTTTCAAGAAAGAAAATGCCCAAGACATTTTGGCCAGAAGCTGTCAATTGGA
The DNA here is from genome assembly GCA_037975025.1 of Excoecaria agallocha. NCBI lineage: Eukaryota > Viridiplantae > Streptophyta > Magnoliopsida > Malpighiales > Euphorbiaceae > Excoecaria > Excoecaria agallocha. The sequence goes on along the minus strand of CM075812.1, from coordinate 57,975,545 downwards.
CAGTCCACATCCTTAATAGAAGTCCAACAATTGCAGTGAAAAGCAAAACTCCAGAAGAAGCTTGGAGTAGCATCAAGCCATCAATTGATCACTTTCGAGTGTTTGGGTGCATATCTCATGTCCATGTTTCAGACTGCAAGCGGACAAAACTTGATGATAAAAGTATAAAATGTGTTTTTTTAGGAGCTAGTGAGAAGTCAAAGGCGTACAGGTTGTATGATCCTATCTCTAGGAAAATTATCATAAATGGAGATGTGGACTTTGAAGAAGATAGCAACTGGGATTGGGAGAAAAGTCATAAAGAAGATGTTTTGGTCGACTTGGAGTGAGCAGATAGTGACAAAGAATCAGATGAGGATAGCAACACTGAAGAAAATGTAGAAGAAGCTGAATATGTTGAGGAAAACAACACTGCAGAGAGTAAAAATTCAAATGAAGACCCTTTGCACTCTTTGCTTGAATCGTATGAGCAAAGTCCAAGAATTCAAAGGATAATAAGGAAGCCAAGTTGGATGAGGGATTATGAAAGTGGAGAAGGTTTATCTGAGGAAGATGATATGATTAATTTTGTTATGTTTGCAGCAAATGATCCAGTTTTATTCAGAGATGCAGTGAAAGATGTGAAGTGGAGAGCAGCGATGGATATGGAGATTGAAGCTATAGAGAAAAATGGCACTTAGAAATTAACATATCTCCCTACTAATGCCAAAAATGTTGGAGTGCAGTGGGTGTACAAGACAAAGCTCAATGAACATGGTGAAGTGGAGAAGTATAAAGCCCGGTTGGCCGCGAAAGGGTACAGCCAAAAGCATGGTGTGGATTATACAGAAGTTTTTGCACCTGTGGCACGTCTGGAGACAATTAGGTTGGTAATTTCTCTTGCATCTCAGAAAAGGTGGAACATTTTTCAGCTAGATGTAAAATCAGCCTTTCTCCATGGAGAACTCAATGAAGAGGTCTTTATCGAGCAATCACCCGGATATGAGAAAGAAGGTGCTGAACAGAAAGTTTATAGGTTAAAGAAGGCTCTATACGAGCTAAAACAAGCACCTCGAGCTTGGTATAGTCAGATAGTCCTATTTTGCTAAGGAAGGCTTTCAAACGCTGCCCCTATGAGCATACTTTGTTTGTCAAAATAGGAGGTAAAATTCTAATTATTTGTCTCTACGTTGATGATTTGATTTTCATTGGCAATGATGAGAATATGTTTGTCACATTTAAGAATTCAATTATGAAAGAGTTTGATATGTCAGACTTGGGCAAAATAAGATATTTTCTTGGTGTAGAAGTCTTGCAAAGTCTGGAAGGTATTTTTATTTGTCAAAAGAGGTACACACTGGAGGTTTTGGAAAAATTTGATATGGATAAATGCAATTATGTTCATAATCCAATTGTTCCAGGTTGCAAACTCACAAAGGATGAGAATGGAGTAAGGGTGGATAGTAGTCGATACAAGCAATTAGTTGGCAACCTCATGTATCTGACTGCCACTCGACCTGATATTGTGTTTGTAGTAAGTTTATTGAGCAGATATATGGAATGCCCTACGGAATTACATCTTCAAGCTGCTAAAAGAGTACTAAGATATTTGAGAGGGACATCTGATTTTGGGATATTCTACAGCAAAGGGGGAGATGACGCGCTGATTGGTTATACAGATAGCGACTATGCAGGAGATATAGATGACAGGAGTACTTCAGGTTATGTATTCCATTTAAACTCAGGAGCTGTTTCTTGGTCATCAAAGAAACAACCAATTGTCACACTATCTACCACCGAAGCTGAATTTGTTGCAGCTGCTTCATGTGCTTGTCAAGCGGTGTGGTTGAGGAGAATTTTGGAGAGGCTTAATCAAGTTTAGAGCAGTGTCACAACAATTTTCTGTGACAATAGTTCAGCTATTGAACTCTCAAAAATCTAGTGCTGCACGGTCGAAGCAAACATATAGATGTCAGATTTCATTTTCTTCGGGAGCTTACTCAAAATGGAGTCGTGAAGCTGGTTTACTGTCCTACTCAAAAACAGGTTGCAGATATCATGACTAAGCCATTAAAGCTGGACATGTTTGTGAAACTTCGGAGTTTGTTGGGAGTCTGCAGAGCTACAAATATAAACTGATATATGAGATATTCAGTTTAAAGGGGGATGTTGAGCTGTCAAGTATTTGAATTAGTCTTTGAAGTTGAGTTGAAGTAGTCTTTGGTTTGTTACTTAGCGGGTTCAATAATCCTTACTCAGTAGGAGTAGATTGCGTTGTTTTGTAATTTGGTGGCCACGATAATAGCCATGTGATACGTGGCTGCTATTTCTTTTGCAAGGCTATGTATAGCCAATTGTTTTTACTTGATTAATGATAAGAGAGTTAGCAACTTCTCAAATTCACTTGATTTCATACGAGAGTTTAACAATAATTAATTAGTGATGTGATATTACTGATATGCGAATTATCTGCTGATGAAAAAAAGAACATGTCCTCTAGGGACCAAAGAAAAAAAAAACAAGTGGTCTCATCTGTCCAATACCTTAACTAACACATTGTCGATCCTAATATTCTCAAATCGAATATTATAGTTTATCAAGATTTTTTGAGTTTGATATGTCAAGAATAAAGGGTTGGAACTAGCTGCACAAATACTTAGTGCATGCGAATTTGAACTGCTGGACTATAAATAAAATAATATTTAATCTTAATCTAACAATATGTGCACGTACCAATTATATATGTGTATAGCACGCCGAATGCATATTCAAAATAAATATAATGATAACTTTTATTAATAGTAATCATAAAAAATATAGTGAAATGCATAAAATATTATTGAATTTTGTGTGGGTTTCAGGTTGATTAATTGAATTAATCTTTTTTTTTCTTGGATGTTATAACTATATCGTAATTTTATTTTTTTTTTCTTTTCTGCTAGCTCCATGACAATTAAATAAAAATATTAAATATGACCCAACCTAGATGAAGGCAAGCAACTCTTTTCTTAAAAATTGTTAATGAGTAAAGTGGTTAATTAGTCAATTTAACTTACTGATTAATTACAAATTCTTCTTTCAAACGGGCATGATTCATTTACTTCTTGACTGAATAAATTATTTGATTAATGGATATTTCATTTTGTGTTTAGCATGATTCATCCATGTTTATTTATTTATTTATTTATCTAGTAGAAACATATATAATTTTCCTTATTATTTAAACACTTGTATATTATTCTTGATTAAAAAAAAATAAGTCTCCACTCACAACTCACCCCTAAAATCTAAGAATTCAAACAAAAATGTCAATTAAATATATATAAAAGTTGTATTAGGCTTTATTTCAAATATAACTATAGAAGCTTATAAAATAATGACACTCCAAACTTATAAAAAATGGGGTAAACAAATCTGACATCCACAAACCTTGAAGTTAAGAAACAAGAAAATGGAGAGAGAATGGAATTAATTTCAGTTGTAAAGACAGAAACAGAATCTTTGATCTCAGTCTTTTTTTTTTTTTTATTGGGTTTTTCTTGGAATTAATTTGGAGAGAGAATGGAGACTGAGCTTGATGGCCAATTAAATATGAGTAATTTGGTGGAGATTGGATTTTTGAAATATGGGTATGTATTTTTCTTTTCAGATTTATCCAAATTAATTTATTTTAGTTGATTTTTAGGCAATTTTATTTCAATTTTTTTTTCTGGGTTCAGGTGCTTGCATTATAGGAGGAGATGCAAGATTAGAGCACCTTGTTGCAATGAGATCTTTAATTGTAGAATTTGCCATGATGAAGCTAAAGTAAATTAATGATTATTATTATTATTATTATTATTATTATTATTATTATTATTATTATTCGGTTCTTTGAGGTTGTTGTATTAATAGAATGCATTGGCAATTAATCCTCTTGATCGACATGATATGCCACGTCATGAAATTACAAAGGTTTGCTTTCTTTCTGTATATATTTTGATTAATATTTTATGGTTAAAGGTGCAATTCACCATTTAAAATTTGATAAAAAAATAATTAATTTTCTAATATTTATTTTAGTATAATATTTCTCCTAAAATTTATAAATTGGAGGGATATCACTGCAAAACTAACAGGTCGATTATTTTGATTATTTTTCATCAGTTAATTATTGATATAGCATAAGTGTGATACTTTAATAAGAGTTAAATTGTCTCAATTTACAAATTTTATTGAGCAAATTGCTCTTTTTGGAATACTTTAAAAACTTTTTTGCACCTTTGCTCTCACCACGTGCCACTCTTTTTGGTATAATTTCGATACTATGTCAGCAGTAAATTGACAAAAATAGTTAAAATAACGGATCCATCAATTTTTGTGTGATATTGCTCTAATTTGTGAATTTTAGGGGAACATTGCATAAAAATAAATATTAAAAGATTTATTATTATTATTATTATTATTATTATTATTATTATTATTATTATGTCAAACAGTAGGGGATGAATTGCACTTTTGACCATATTTTATAGTATTCAATTTCTTTTTTACTTTATTGTTGAACTGTTGGTTTTCTTCCTTGATTGTGTCCCAATTCTACTTGTTTTTCAGGTCATTTGCTCCCTTTGTGGCACCGAACAAGATGTAAGACTTTTCATATAATAATAATAATAATAATAATAATAATAATAACAAATCATGCCCTTAATATTCCAATACCGAATTTAAAAAAATTCTTGTCTAGACCAGGTTCAGCAGAATTGCATAAATTGTGGAGTTTGTATGGGGAAGTACTTCTGTGGAAAGTGCAAATTATTCGACGATGATGTAATTTTGTTGTTCTTGTGTTATTATATCTTTTATTTTTCTGCAAATTTGGACAATTTTTGCTGAAGATTGGTGGATTTAGGTTTCCAAGGAACAATACCACTGTGATGAATGTGGAGTATGCAGGCAAGTCTGATTTATGTTTTCTGTTTCATATTATTTCCTTCCATTTCAATTTTCTAATTCAAATAACGTATTTCCTGAACGATGAATTACTTATTAGCCATTATCACTTGCAATTTTGAAGCCATAATTCTAGCTTCTTCCTGTACTTCATTTTGTGCACTCAGATGCGGCGGCATGGAAAATTTCTTCCATTGTAAAATTTGTGGTAAAGTGCGAAATTAATTTTTTTCTCGAGTTAATTTCATTTATTATTACTGCACTTATATCCATAAAAAAATACGATTACATCAACTTTTAAAGTATTGCTACTATAATCAATTTGGTATAAAAATCAGTATTCAATCCATATCAGAATGTGTCGTGGCAGATTCCAAAAGATTCCATATCAGCATCTCTTTGCTAAATTCGTGGTTTCCAACCAAATTGATTTTTGCTGAAATATTTACAGAGTTGATTTATTTTTGGTAATTAGAATAGAAGTTGAGCAATTGCAGATTTAAATAACCCTTTGTTTCCTTAAGTGATTGGATCTAATTAATCTATTTATTCTCAAGGATGCTGCATGTCGACGGTATTTAAAGAGCGACACCGATGTGTGGAAAGGGCCATGCAAAGCAATTGCCCTATTTGCTGTGAGGTACATAAAAAGATTTAAAAAAAGCATTAAAAATTCTAATAGCAAATTGCTTTTGATAAACCATACTAATGGATTCTTTTCCAATCAACAGCTTCTTTTCTACACTATGAAAAAGTGCACTGTGCTCCCTTGTGGACACGCAATGCATTGGGAATGCATGAGAGAGATGAGGAAACATAAATGGTAAGAAATATATTAAAATTTGTCCCTTTAATATAAAATTCTGGCTGCCGATTGGCAAATGACTGATGAACTTGTCGGTCCACAAATTAATAACTCGATTTTGCAGGTATTCATGCCCATTCTGCTCAAAGTCCATCTGCAACATGGCCAAAGTATGGAGAAGGCTTGATCGAGAGGTACTTTGCAGTGCTTGAGTTTCTTTTTCTTTTTTTCTCATTTTCATTAGCACATATTCCAAGTTTCTGTGATTTGTGCAAACACTGAATGCAGATTGCTGCAACTCCAATGCCTGAAATTTATCGAAATAAGTTGGCAAGTTACTGAGCCTTTTTTATCAAGCAATGGCTACAAGCGATATATATTAAATGTTGATTGAGTTTGCATTTGAAGCAGGTATGGATTCTCTGCAATGATTGCGCGGAAAACTCTCATGTCCAATTCCATTTTTTGGCGCAGAAATGCCTTAACTGCCAGTCCTACAATACTCGATTGTTCCAAGAAACTGAGTCAGAGATAGCTGAAATGGTGAGTGAATAACATTGGTTTAACTAACTAGAATGACATCGAAAAATCCTCTTCACTGCAGATTGAATGATCAAGGTGCAAACAGATTTGTGAAAATCTATGAAAAATTATTGTGACATTCCTAGGGTTAATTAGATACTGAACTTTGTACTGATAAAGTACAAAAAATTTAGTCGCGACCAACCTGTAATTATTTGTACAGTTCAGTGATGGCATGTGTAATTCTCCTGGCATTCCTAATACTTTGTCATCTTGTGGCTGTTTTCTTTTGGATGTTTGTACACTTCTGTTCTTATGGATGCAAAATCATTGTTCATTTATCTGTTGATTACTTCTGTCACTTGATTTTGTATCTAGATAAAATTGCTGATGCAATAGTTTGTCTTCCAGGAATGGATTCTCTGCAATGGCTGTGGTATACTCTCTGCTAAATTTTCTAGAGATAATTATAAATATCCCTTAATCTATCACCTAGATTTCAATTAGGCCACTATCATATAACCGAATAAATTGATATATACACAGCATTTCATGATAGGTTCAATTTGAATACAGTACAGTAGATTTCATATAATGCTGTCAACTCAACATTCTGTTAATTTTGGATGAAAAAATTAATGGAGGATTCGAACTATCATCAAAGGTTAGGGATTGATTTGTTTGAATTTATATTGAAATATAGGTGATAGATTAAGTGGTAGTTGTAATTATCAGCATTTGGATAATAAAAGTATATGTATATATAACAATTTTATTCCTTTTTGTAACAGAGTAGGAAGAATGGCTTCTACTGTTTACAAGCTTAGTTATAGAAGGTTTATCAGCAGTTTTTGAGAAACTTAACAATGCCTTGCTAGGGATGGTTATGGGCATTACTGATCTGCTCATTTGCATAGTTGAGATTGTTTGCAAAGCTCGAATCGAACAAGTAACTATGGAATGGAGAGGTAGGCTACCATGGTTTTACAGCCATTATCCAACTCACAAGCTATTTGGAAATAGCAATCAATATTTTGGATTAACTGCTGCAATTTGGCAATGCTTTCACTCTTCTTTAGGGTATTTTTATGCTCGTAAAAATTTACAGAATCCCATTAGAATGAGCATCACTATGTTGTTGTTTTGTCTATGTTTGATTGTTTCTAAAATTCTAGATAGATATTCAACAGAAAATTTATAAGGAGAGAGGACACTTGACAGTGTTTTTTGATCTTATTGAATAACAATATTTAACCAAATTTGAAAATTGCAGTTCAATTTAATTTTTTCTGTATTGATAATTATAGTTTAAATTTAAAAATAGCGTTACTTTAAAAAATGAAGAATAGTGTGAAATAAAAAATATTTGAAAATTTTATTTTGTTACAAAACCATGCGCGTGTGCTATGGTTTCTAAAATGCAATCCCACTAGAAAATCAACGGAAAATGGAATTTATTGTTATTTTGTGCTAAAACCGCATCTGGGATGTACAGTTTCAGGTCTAAAACACTACTGCCGGCCACTTGCAATTTCAGAGTTTGCATGTTCAAAGTCTGAAATTGCAATCGACGGTAATGGTTCTTGTACAAAAATTTAAATCTCACCGGACTGCTTATCCAAAACTGTTATATCTGCCAACAATTTTGCACAAAACTCTATTTTTTCAAATATTTTTAAAATCACGTCATTTTTTAATTTTTTTTTCCGTAGAATAATATTCTTATAAAATTGCCGTGATGATCCATGGATGTTGCTATTATTCCACATGGATTGAACAAGGCAAATTAATGTTTTTTTTCTTATTTTTCTAACAACTAACAAGTTAATTGAAAAAATAATAATAAGAATTGCACTTTAAGTGCAGACAAGTGAAAGATAAGAGTGCCCAACAGTGATCCAATCGAAGCCGACAACATGTTCGTTAGTGAGCTATTAAGAATAGAAAATTGCCCAATCCTACTATGCCAATGATTTTTTTTTTTTTTGGTTAATAAACTTTGTGTTTCAAGCAAATATTTTAAGTGTACAATTTGTCGATTTGTGGTTAAACACGACATTCTATGCAGAACTCAAACATAAAGAAACAAGAAAAAGCCAATTAATTTGCTTATAGAATATAGACAAAGCCTGCATAACACATAACTCAAAGACTACAGTTTTACATAAACATGCATTAAATTGTCTTTAATGTGTTGAGCATCCAATTATTATTATTTATTCATTCATTTATTTTCAAATTAGGGAAACCAAACCAGAGAGCGTTTGGTACTTCAGATGTATTATAAATTAATCAACATCAAATATTAAATAAATAATAATTTGTTTATTTTTTATTTAACAGTCATATTTAATAATAAAGTGAATTTACCACCACAAGCGGCGAGGTAAAATGGAAATCACTTTTTACTAATAATTATTTTTCTATTTTTTTTACGTTATTTTTAAATAAAATTTAAAATTTATTTATATATTATTTTTAAATTTATTTTTATTTTTCGATAAAATTAAAATCAATTAAATTTAATAATTTAATTTTTATCACACAATTTAATACTAAATTTAATTATATTTATTATTTTTTTAATTCTAATAAAAATAATAAAAATGACAGATAAAAAAATAATAATATTTTTAACTTTAATCTTATATTTAAAATACTCTAAATTTATTACTTTTGAGTCAAAATAAAATTTGAAAGTGGGCTAGAAACATAAATTCAAAGATTAATTACAAAATTAATATATAATTTTTCACTCATTTATCAATTTAGTTTCCAAGTTATATATATATACAATTTAACACCAAACTTTTAGTTAAATTTCAAATCAGATAATATTAAAAAATACTCTCAAAATTAACAAAAATTTGAGCGTCCAATTGTAAGTTTATTTAGTTTGTAAACTAAGTTGAAAAATAAGTAAAAGATTAAGAATTATTTAGTAATCAACCCTAAATTCAAATGTCAAAGGAAAAGTTTGCCCAGCAGAAATAATGTTCCCTAGAAAACAACAAATAGCCGCAGCTGGCAATTCATAAAGCGTCTGTCTGGCCAGTGTTGGCCACAGCAAGAAGATGAAAATAATCTTTTTCAGTCCAAAAATAGAACTCTGTTCTGTTCCTTCTCACCCTAAATTTCTAACATAATTACATTTTGTTTTTTACTCATTCCAATAATTCTAAATTTGAAAATTTCTCATTGACTTGGAACTCCTAAGTTGCTGCATTAACTTTCTTCAAAAACACTCAAAAGTCAACCACTTCTGCCTTTGACCAGCCAACCCCACTACACTTCTTTTTTCTTTTTTTGACATTAACGAGACCTTGTTCTTTATATACTGCTTTAAGCTAACTAGACCCTCTCATTAATGATAACTTTGCCTAGGATTCTTGCCAACAATATTCAAGAAAGCATCCCCTGCACATACTGCACACATTTATATTCCACATTTCACTCTGGCTGGGGCAAAAAATATTACACTACTGACAGAAGCAAGATACAATCTTTGCCTAGATCAGATCTGCAGTTTTAAATCTAATGACTATTGCACCAATTTGGATTTCAAGCCCCAGAACCTAGAAATTGATACCATTTTCACCGAATATGATGATCGTGCCCATGTGGACACCTTTTCAACCGTATGATCATCAAATTCGAGTGAAACTGATCGTAAGGTGCTGAGACGTCCACATGGATCATATAAGTCCCCCTTAACAACTCAACCAATATAAACTGTAATAACGACATCAACAGCCATGAAGTAAAATTACCACTGAAAAAAGTTTGTACTGAAACTGTAGGAGAATGAAAAAAGCTGAACCTTAGGGGGACCACGCCTGAATTTACCCTCAGGAAATGGGTGGCTTTCCTTTTAAAAACTTTTTGAATTACAGAACCATAGCATTTGACCCGCCAATAAATCGACATCATTTGAAATTCAAACTGAGTTTTGAACCAATAGGTTTACATGATAAAGATTATAATCTTTTTTTTTTTCAAAATTACCTAACATTCAAACTGCGCTCTATGTGCTGCAAACAGAGAGGTCACAAGCTGCTTTTGATTGGATTATAACCCGAGCTCCTGAAGCAAGCCTGTTAGGATGAAATAAAATTGCTGTTAATTGATTTGCACAGAAAATTGAGTACTCTATATGAGATTAATCTAATTTCAATTGATTCACATGTGTAATAAGGAGGAGTTAACACTTAACTTTCTTCGATTTTGATCACCTTCTCTTTCTCTTCTTCTCTGAAGGAATCAAGCTTCTTTGACTGTTTTTTACTGGAAAAAGGCTCTGTGATCCTTCTGCTGCTGCCGTTGGATGTGCAACTGTGTGTAGCTTCAGAACCATCAGGTCCATCTGAAGATTTACGTGGTTTATCATAAACGGGTGATCTCATAGACTCACTTTTCTGCTGCTTGCTTATTGAGGCCTTTAATGATCTTGGAATGCATTTTGAATGTCCAGAGGTAGATTCGTCATTTTCTTCAGTTGAATCCAGTTGCTTACATGTCCTGAAATTCGATTTAGTTCAGCGAATTAAATGTGAATCACAAAAAGATACATGGAGAAGATTGCAAGATTATCTACTACTACAACAATCAAAAAGAAATATTCTAATTAAAAATAAGTTGATACATCTAACTTTTTAGAACTTGCAGAGACCCCTGAACATGGATACCAAGATTATTGCATGCTACATATTGAACCAGTTCCAGTTGTATCACGTATAGGGTCAAAACCAAAGCCATAAATGATGGAAATCAAAATTTTAACCGAATGACCCACCAAGTAATTAGTCCAAAATAGTTACCCAAAGATAGAATTCATAATTGGACATTAATATCAATACTAGAACATCATTTGCATGATGAAGCATATGCACAGTATGCAATTTTCCTTGTACATAAAATTATATTCTAGAAAAAGCATTGCGCTTTTGAATACCTAATGAAACACAATCAAAAGGGTTTGACATCATGGGACATACTGCCATGTGATCTAATCATTAAATAGCAACAGCAAAAGGGAAAAAAGTTATAATGCTTAACACATTATTCAAGGTGGTGCAAGAATTATTCTTTTTTTCCACGTGCACTTGATTAAAAGTTTAGCTTCATCAAGAAACTAACATGAAACCAGTCATTGAAAATCATATATTTAGTTTCATCAAGATACTTAGATCTTATTATTGGATATTAAGCTACTAACTTGTAGCATCATAATCTTTAAGATTATAGAAGTTCAATGATAAGAAAAGCAAAAATTAAAAAAAAAAATTCTGGATGCATTCAAAAGAAAAAACAAAATCATTAACAAAAATTGGAAACATGGTAACCTGTCCGCATTGTAGGAAGAAGATCGTTTTAGAGTATTAGTTCCATCTCCTTCTTCCTTGAGCATTTTTGTCTCTACCAAGCTCCCACTGAAATATTCCTTGTCTTCCAATCTCAGACCCATCAACCTTGGATTCTCTGATAGGCAATCAAGCTCGCCTAACATTAATGAAGTAGAGAAAAATGGTGAAGCAAATTTTGAATGAGAAAATCTGGGCCTGTAGGTTGGAATGAAGCCAAAACTATGATCTTTCACTGAAATTGACCCACAGGAGATCAATTGCATCAACATGTTACTGGCCTTGAGCCTTGCATTGCTCGGCATTCGAATTTCTTCCTCTTGAAGGATCCTAAAACTGTTGATTTTATTAACATCAGCTCTAATCAGTGACTCTAAAGTTTCAGTCTTTCCACCTGATGAAGATGCACTAGAGGATGATGGCGGAGGGGAAACTGAAATCTCACTGTTCTCAGAGTTCTCCTTGACACGAGGAACATGATAATTCTCATTGCATTCATGTTCTGATGAACCATCATCAGTCGAAACACCCCTTGTACACGTTTCTCGAGGTTTAGGTCTGCTCACACTATCCTCTGTCTGTGTTGAAGCATCTGCTAATCCATCACTTTTGTAAACCTTGTACTCTGTCAGGCTCAGAGAACCATTCCAAGAGGAATTCTTGCCATCTCTAGACTCCGGAGACACACTAGAGGAGCCCAGGCGTTGAAGTGGAGGGGAGACCTCATCCGCCTGAGAATTCTTTGTTTCCTTCCCATTCATGCTTGAAGATGATGAAGCATCATCTTGACATCTAGTAGATGCCGGTTCTGGCAACTGTTTCAGATTTTGCATTTTTGTGGTTACAACTGGAGCAAATCGATCTGTGGAGATTAAATTGAAGCTATCAAGGAATTTATTTATGTCACTTTAGAAATGCCATTATTGGTTGAGCAATAAAAACAAAACAAATTAGAAAATCCACCTGAATTTGATTCATCAAAAAGTTCAGAACCTTTAAGAACATATTCATTTCCATGAGCAGGCAGAATTAGGTCATCATCAGAAAGGTCATGCCAAACGAATCCATTCTTGTAGCTTCTGAAATGAAGAAGATGGTAAAAAATCAATAACCAAATGAAAATACCTAATAAAAAATAACTATTGAAAAAGAAAAACAAAGATAACTCTGTCAGGCAACTGAGATGATGAGCTTAACAGAATAAGCACGAAGTCAAACAAAAATTATCTTTATGATGATATTTTCTCATCAACCAAAGGGTGCACAGAAAAAATTAGATAATTTAAATGGAAAATGCTTTAAAAAAAAGAGGCTGGCACTTGATTTGACCTCTTGCAGGACCAGGAATACATGGAAGCCATCCCTCTGCCCCTCAATACATTAAGCCTCTCAATCACATCTGCACAAATTCTCAATCAATAACCTCAAAACAAAAAAAGTAAACACTGATAATAATTGTGGAATTTGAAGTACCTTTGAGGTAGAGACCGTCTGGTGAAGAAATAGGGACTTCAATGAAATGAGGATGCTCAAGCTGACGATTCCTACAGAGATAGTAAACCACTGGAACTTTCCTATTCTGCTGGTACTTGGGTGACCTTTCAGTCCAAACCTTAGCTCTCTCTGGACTCACTTGCCTATACTTCTTCATTCTCGCCTCCATTTCCACATCCAAAACAACACAGAAAACCCTAACAACTTAAAACAACGAGAAAAGTAGACGCCTTTTCACCAATTTCAAGCCTCCCATAAGCAATGATTCTCCCAAAAACCCTAATTTGGACAACAAAAATACTTAAATCAGATAAAAGTTGTACCTTCAAATTCTGAATTTACAGTGTATTAAGTATCTGATCAGCCAAATTTTTTTCCTTATGAAACATCAAAGTGAAGGGCAGGGTATGAATCTAATCTAATATAAGCAATATGGTGAAAACTGAAAAGACAGATTATACAAGCGTGTTTGGTTACTAAATGGTGCAAGGCCAAAGAAAAAAAAAATCAAATTTCACCCACTTTTGCAACAAAATGGTGGGAAAATATTTTGGGGTTTGAAGAGTAATTGAGAATTCAGATTTCCCTTTCCCATAACCAATTCCCTCTAAAGGAACAGCTGTAAAGACTGAAATGTGTAAGAAAACAGAGAGAATCACAAAAAGAAGAAGATTGAAAAAAAAATACCGAAAGAATAAAATAAGAAAAACAAACCAGGATGAGACGAGGAAAGCGAAAGCAGAGAAAAGGGGGAGCCCGCATTTACTGGTGGGAGCAGAGATAGGGAGACAAAGCAAAAAAAAACAGAGTGATTTTAAAGCATATTGAAAGCTAAGAAAATGGATGATTTGGATTTTGCCATTTTGGTGTGAAAGTGATTGGAGAAGGAAAAGCTGCTTAGTTATTTACTGGTCTATGGTCATGTTCTCGTTTTGGCTGATTCGATGAGACTGAGAGAGCGAGAGAGAGAAGAAGAAGTGACTTTGTTTTGGAGTGAGTTTTGGTTTTGATCCTTAGTGCTTTTTGAGTTTGTAAATTGCAACTTTTTATGCTCTCTGCTGCTTTTTCATTTTGATTTAAGACCTTCTTCATCTTCCTAAATCTTATAATTATTTCCTCAATCCACTTTCATGGACTTCATTCTGTTATTTTTTAACCTGACCTTTTATATATATATGTGGCATGGTGGGAATTAAAACGCATATTTTGTTAATTTTTAATTATAAAATCCGTTAATACATAAAGAGATGAATGAATATTTTATTTTTTATATTTTTTAATTTTAAAATTATTTTAAATGATCTCAAAATCTGCATTTCAATTATCTCAATATTATTTAAAATAAAATTAATATGAATAATTTAAAAAATATAAAAAAATCTAGTATTAGTTTTTAAAAATATAAAAATTTATTGTAGAAAAACGTTAAGATTTAGAAAACGTATTTTTTTATTTTTTTTAATGAAAAATAAACCTTCATTAATAATATAAAAAATATATCTGAAAAATAAAAATAAATTTATAAAATTTAAAAGTAAATAAAACGTACGAAACTAATAAAGTTATTGAAATATATTTCCGAACTTTTTTGATAAAAATAATAGATAATGATAATATACCGCGAGCAATCTGACTTTCAACAGAAAACTCAATTCATCTGTTGTTGACGAAAAAATTCATTCAAAAAAGACGACAACTTTTATAAAGGAAAACAATAACGCCTAGATATGAAAGACAAACTTGCATGATAAAAAATTTAAATTGCATTTAATATTAACTAAACGAATTAGATTTATAAAAACACAAATAAAAATATGAATAAATACGAAAATTAAATTTAAAATAAAAAATTTTATATATGAGTTTATTGAAATCAAAATATAAAAAAATTAAAAATAAATAAAATTAAAATTTTAGATATATACTGATTTAAAAATTATTATAGATAAAATAAAAAAATGAAAATAATACACAAAAAATTTGAAAAATATAAATATAAATTTAATAAAAAAATACGACGAAAGAGGAAAGGAATCTGAGTGGAAGAGGTCTGGTCGCTTAAACAAGTGATCTCAGGTTTTAATTTTTGTAAATGCAGTAAATTTCATTTTCGTTGAGAGATATACTTATAATTACCCTTTATAGTACCTCAAATATGAATTAATCTAAATATGTTATTATTTAAAAGTGTATTCCATCCGTACGAATTTGTTTAGGATATTATGCTAAAAAAATAAAATAAAAATAATTAAATTTTTTAACAGTTTTAACTATAATTAATTTTCTAAATAAAAAGTTAAATGCATATTTTTGCGCGATGTGATTTATTTTTCGTGATGGAATCTATGGAATTCCTTCATTACTTTTTTTTTTTTGGCAGAAAGTGAAATTTCAAGTTTACCATTTATATATATTAAAGGTTTAACCTTAAAATGTACAGTTTTTCTTTCTTTTTTAGGCCGAAGTCGGAGATTGCTCTCTCAATTTCTTTAAATTGTAAAATCAGACTAAACAGTTGAATAATTTGTCAAATTAATTTTATATTATATACATAACATGGAATAATTATCTTAATTATTAAACCGAATAATTATCTTAACAATGCGGCAACTATAATTTCCTCTATAATTCATCTCACGCTCAGTCGCATGCACATCCACCAGTCGGAATTTTAATATTGATGGAGAGACAAAATTCGAATATAATCTAAATTACGTGCATCAAATTAATTGTGAATTACTAAAATTGAAAAGAACCGTACCATGACGGAAAGGGAAATACCATATGACCCATTCAATTATTTGTCATTTTACACCATCCATTTAATGATTTAGTGATGCAGGAATAAGAATAAGATGTATTATATCCACATGCACTGTTCATTAGTCAATCTTCACCATCATAATTTTGGATCCATTCTCGGCTATGTGCCAAATATTTATTCTTGAAAATTGACAAATTTTGTCATAATAATATAATTTTTTTATATATTTATAACATTGAAATAAATTAAAAAAAAAATTAGTTGAATTTAAAACATAGGAATCTCTTAAGTGAGTAATAAATGTGATGGCACTTTCATTCCGCTTATCCAACCACTTCTGGATAAGGCAAACCGTCCAAATATTGCACTTGGCACATGCCATGCCATGCAAGTAGTGAAGATAGTGACTCGAGATTTTGCCACTTTATTCTCTTTTTTCACATCTTTTTTAAAGAAGATTTAAAGGCATAAATATTTATTATATTTGATAAAATTAATAATAAATTTATTCATCCCATTGTTTTTCTCAATTTGAAGATTATAATTTGTAAAAAATAATCAAAAATTGAAATTTGAAAAAAATTATAAATCAAACGGAATTGAAGGCTGAAATCCTTCAACATCACCAATCGAATCAATTTATTAACAATTTAGAGAATAATGTCATTTTAAATATCTAATTGAAATCAAAATTTATTATTTAAAATAACTGAATTGAAAAAGTTCGGTTCGACTTTCAGTTAAACCACTATATTGGAATAAAAATGAAACAAGAACATATGATATTTGGGCGCTAATGTAGATCTAAATTCAAACGTGTTCCAACTTTTGTAAAATTGCAAAAAGGCAAGTAGACAGACTGGTTTCAAATGTGGAGGACAGAATTGAAGATGTAAATCTTCTTCGGCGGTACCTTTCGGGTCATGTGCCTTTAGCTTTATACAATTTTTTTGTTGTTAATTATTACTATTACTATTCAAATTACCCCACAAAATCAGGTAACACCTAATATAAATATTAAATAAAAGTTATTTTAACTTATTTATCCCATTTGTCAAATTTTTATTGATTTATGAATCATATAAATTAATGAATGCATTTAGATGCACGTGTAGCGTAATAGAGTCGAACAAACTAGGCCCTGTTGGCGGAATTTTTAGAAATTGTCCAGACTTGGCTATCGTAATTTGTTCAAAACTCGGTTTTGAGGAGTTGTGCTTGGGCTGGAAGAAGCATGGAAAAGGAACGGGAAATTGCTTGACTTGCAAATTGACAGTACGAGTGTGGTCCAGATCATTATTGGCCACTCTACACCTCTTCTAGCTCATAGAGCTTTGATTCCTCGTGTCGGAAATTATTTGAGTTTGGTTAATTTTGGGGATCAGCAAAAGAAAATCGAATATATAATCATAACTTAAAATTAATTTTGATGATTAACTGGTTTGACAGGTCCAATTATAATTTTTAATTTTTTATTACAGTTTAATTTTTTTAAATACTGATTAACTGTTAATATAAAGTTAACTAATTCTTATATATATATATATATTTTAATTTTTTTTTCTTTTTAAAATTTATATAAAATAATATTTTAAAATATATTTAAATTATATTTTTATTTTTATATCTTAATTTTTTATATTTTTCTATAAAATTTATATAATATTTTAAATTAAATTTATATTATGTCATTATATTTAATTATATAACAATATTTATATATAATATCCAATTAACTTTTATATATATTATTTTTATCATATATTGGTATTCATATTTTATTTAATAGTATTTATTTATATTTTTTTATATTTTAGAGTTTATGTTATAATATTTAATATTATTCAAAATTTTATTTAACTTAAAATCAAGCATATTAATTTTTAACAAATATCAAATATATTTTATAATATTAGCTATTAATTTATAAAATATAAATTTTAACTGTAAATTATGTTTGTTTTGTAATTTTTATTTTGAATAACTTTATACTTTTGAAATTGAATTAAATTTTATCTAATTTTTTTTATAATCTTATGTTATAAAATTTAGTGGTTAACCGAAAAATATTGATTAATTAAATCGAAATTGATGAACTGGTTAACCAAATCGAAAAACCGAAATTGATGGACTGACTAACCAAATATAATGAACTGATTAATGATTAATAATTTTAAAAAATTAATATTAATAGATTGATAAATTTTTTTTATTAATAGACCGGTTAATCAATGTATGGTTACCCCTAGTTAATTTATGCTCATTAGGTATACCGTGAAAGCAATTCTGCAGTCAACTTTTGGGCCAATTGGGCCTTTCGGCAACAGAATCTTAACCTTTGGCGTAACTCTCCTCCTCCCAGTCTCCAATTGATCCTTCCAGTGACTCCGATAGCTGCACGTTTCTAAGAAATCAAGGTTGCATGAAAGGATCATTGAGGCGCGGACCTTTGAGCCCTTTGGGCCTTTTATAATGTTGCTTAGGCCTTTGGGCCCAAACGGTAAAAAAAAGGGAGTTTTATAAAACTACCCAAAAAAAATGAGTTAAACTTAAATATACCTCTTTTCTTTTTCTCTTTCAAAAATATCTTTTTTTAAATTTTCATTTTTAAAAATACCACTTTTTTAATGTAACTTAAATTTCTCTCTTTTCACACCTCCTTATCCTCCTCCTCCTCCTTTTCTTCTTTTTCTTCTTGGGTTTATCGTCTTTGAAAACTCCATTTTTGTTTCTTTGAATCAGAAGCAAAGCAAGAATCAGAACAAAATCAATAAATCGATCAAGTAAGAAGAATAAGAGAAAAGGGTTGATTTTTGTTGGGGGGGTTAGAGGAGAGAGGAAAAGAGGAAAATTTGGGGCTTTGAAATATAGAGAAAGGAAGGAGTTGCGATTAGGACTTTGCTGAAGCCGATAAACACCAAATCGAAAGGGAAAAACAGTTGCGACAGTGATGAAGCGGATGTCGCGGAGGAGCGTTCTATAACTCCGACGGCAAAAGAAGCAAGAATACCGGAAAGGTTGTTGTGCCCGCCGGCGCCGAGAAAGCGACGGCCATCTTCAAGATGTAATTATAGTGGTGTTAGAGAGTTCTTTACTCCTCCGAATTTGGAATCAGTTCTTTACTCCTCCGAATTTGGAATCAGTATTTAAATGCTATGTTTACAAAGCTAATTGAGACTAACAACCAAGATTTGGCCTCAACAAACAAGGACTTGAATTAATAGTTAGTTGGAAATTTTTGGGTTTAATCTGTGTTCTTAAGTTTTGGTAGTGATTTAGGAGTTGGAGTTCTACAAAGATAAATATATTTTTAAGAAAAATGGGTAGTGTAGTTTGTTTTATTATTATTATTATTTCAAATTTCTTGCTTTAGGAGATAACTAGTTGGTAGTTATTCTTGGTTGGTAGTGCTTGTCTTGGAAATTAATTACTGCATTTGTTCTTTTTCATTTTTCATTAGTATTTATTTCTTTTGGGTATCGTTATTATTCAATTAATTAAAAAATATGGCTTGAACAAAATATTTAAAAATATGCAATGAGTAAATGTAACAGCGTAGTGAGAATTAGAGTCAAGTGGGAAATGGCATTTAAGCACTATCAAAAGAAAACATGTCTTAGACATAAAGGAATTCAATCTCTTTTTTCATTGACTCTCTCTCTCTCTCTTTTTTTTATGAAAATTGCGTCAAATTTCTACATTGAGATTCTTCACTTCTCACTTTGTTTCTTTATTTATTTTAGTGTGTTTTCACTTTTATTTCCTTTCTTTTTGGCAAATCTTGAAATTACATCTTTATACTGTTGTTAGCATCATAAAGAGATAACAAAACTTACAGTCTTTAAGCTCCTTTTAGCTTAGCTTGCGAGCTAAATATGGTATGCAAAGCATATCAATTATGGCGTAACTAGCATCTCCTTTCTCCTTATTTTACGTGTGTATGCATGTTATGTGTATATATAAACATCTCCTTTCTCCACTCCGGCACACCCACTGGATGTGGATAAGTTTGAATTCTATCAATTGTGTACTTTTATATTCAACTTGCTCTGATGCGATTTTAATTTTGACAGATTGAATGAAAAAGAAGAAAAGAAAAAAGTCAATATGGTGGCGAGTGATGGATGATTGCTAACAAAGGAACTTTATGCTAGCAAAAGGACAATCATTGTATAGCTCCAATACCATTTTAAATTTATACAGGTTTAGATAGTGAAACTTGATGATTATAAATTAGCTAAAGGTACAAATCCCACTTAAAATTTAGTAAAAAATATAATTCAATTTTTAAAATTTAATTTGAAAATATGCAATGAGTAAATGTAACAGTATAGTGAGAAATAGAGTCAAGTGAGAAATGACAGACAAAGGCAGTGTTACCTTCATTTATGTATCTGCAAATTCTCTTTTCTGCTAATCATTCAAAACTTTTACTCTCTTAATAATTTGTCTTTCACATAAGCAAAAGCATATTTTTTCTTTTACAATACAAACATTTTTTTTATTTTAGAAAAGACAAATACATATACACCAGCATGTAAGTACCTATTATGTATGGAAATTAAACGGCTAAATGGTTCCCAAAAAATTTAAAAGGCTAATTTCGTATATTCATTGGCAGGGGAAGACTTGTTGTATAAACAATCAGCTTGATACTTGAATTATCATATCCTCAAAGCACAAAGTTATGGTGCATTCTCTACAGCAAGAGGCCGGGACTTGATCACTTGTTGGCTATAGTATTCTCTCAGAGGAGTCCATCTCAAAGAGCCAGCTTCTCTATTCCATTTCTTATCAAATTTGTCCATTATAATTAGGATTTGATATTCTGAATATTGCCTAGTTTTGCTGGATGTGACAAAAAATATATATATTTTTTCAATTTGTACATAATTGGGTGTATAATTTAAGTCTTCCTAAAACAAGACTGGATTGGAAATGGCTTAGCAAATTAACAAGATCGATGATAAAATACGAAATTAAGCAAGCAAAAGAAAAAGATCGATGTAAATGGGTGTTGCTAAATAATTAACAAGATATTTATTAGAAGGTGTATTTTCTCTTTGTGAATTTAAATTAGTCAAATGAATTGTGTGGACGGTATGGAATTTAAACTTAAATGAAATACTGACACTCTAAATTGAATGAATCAAATCACATGCATATTTTCTATGAGAAGAAAGTGAAGGGTAATGGTTGATGAGGACACTGCTGTATTCTGGGTTCATTCTGCAATAATAATATTGCTGGAAATAGCTTCTTAGAGAAAACATTACGACCACCTTTTTTTCCTCATCAAGTTCAGCATAATGATTGGTTTATATAAGTTCTGTATAATGATTGCTTTTTCATGTAATATATATATATTCAACCAAAATAACATTGACCACTATAATCACAAAAATACACGAGCAATCATTATAAGTATACTGTGGTATACCATTGGTATACTTGATGTACCAGATGATATACCATTGGTATACCAGACGTACTATGATATACCGTGGTATACCATTGGTATACCGGATATACCATGTGATATACCAGGTATACCATGACATACCATGTATACCAAACATTATATCATTGGTATACCATGTATACCGGATGGTATACCATTGGTATACCGGATGAACCATGTGGTATATCATGTATAACAGGTGGTATACCATGATGTGCCAGGTATACCATTGGTATACCGGATGCACCATGTGGTATATCATGTATACTGGGTGGTATACCAATAGTATATTATGGTATACCATTGGTATACTTGATATACCAGATGATATAACATTGGTATACTGGATGTAACGTGGTATATCGTGGTATATCATTGGTATACTGGATCTACCAAGTGGTATACCATTGGTATACCTAGTATACCGTTAGTATACCTTAGAATGCAGACTGTCAATCTCAATTCTGGATTTTAGTATACCATCGGTATACCAGGTATACCGATGGTATATCAAAATTCAGATTGTCAATCCAATTCTGGATTTTGGTATACCGATGGTATACCTAGTATACCGGTGGTATACCAAAATTCAGAATTAAAAATGGTATTCTGAATTTTGGTATACCTGGTATACTGGTAGTATACCAAAATAAAAAAAAAATTAATTTTGATTATCATTCATAAAAAGAAACAGCTCAGCAATTTATTTTGATCCATCTTTATTTTGCATAAACATATAGTATGATTAAGCATCTTATATTCTTATGTTATTGTTGATAATTAAGAAATAAAATTAAACTTTTATTTATGTAATTCCTGCATTAAATTTAGAGAATTAAATTCAATAAATTAAAGCACAACATGTGCAATTTTAGAGCACAAAAACAAAAATTTGATGGTTTAAACTTAGTCAATTTTAAAAATTTTCTGGAGGCAAATATAATAATTGTACTCAATTCAATAAATTGGCTAGCAATCCATAAGCATCCCCGATTAATGATTATTGTAACAACCAATTAATGGACAATTTTGGATGAATGGTTGACCAATACTTGAATTTAGCACTAATCAATATTTCTTCTAATCACACTAGACTAATATATTTAAACAATGTGCAATTAATATAATTGTTGATAGAGATTCTTAGGGGGTAATCATTATTTGATCAAAACCAAAGCAACACTGTCCAATAGTAACTCTTAGCCATCCGATCTGACATGGACCTTTGGCAGTCAATTTTAAAGCCTATAAATGGTCCAGATTAGAGAGGGAAAATTAAGATATATCTGTATAAAACTGCATTGCATTGACTGTTTACTATATTTTAGTTATTGTATCTTTTTTTTACAGTATTGTATTGTATCTTAAATATGTTACTACTCAGATATGTTTTGCATAAAAATTCATTAACTGTTTACTATATTTTAGTTACCGTATCTTAAATATGCTCCTAAGTAGTAAACGTATTCTTTTATGCAAGTGAGCTGGAACTTGAAAACAGCAAATCAAGAATTGAAGAACTTCTCAACAAGGTGCATTCAAATTGGTCGATCATGCAACAAGTTGAATGCCTCACAAAGATGTCAGAAACCAGAGAATGCAAAAAAGAAGTGGTAATGGAGGCTGATGAAAGTGGCTACTCTGATAAATGCAAAATTAATGCTTCTCAGGCTAATGTTGGAAATCAAGCCAGCACTTCTCAAGTAGAAAGCAAAGGGAAGGGAAAGAATAAGAACAAAAAGAACAAGAAGGGAAGAGGTAAGCATTAGGAGTAGAGCTTACACTGCGAGGGATTCTGCCCAACAAACCCCACAAACCAAAATGTACAAAACTCCTCAACCTTCATCAAGAAATTCAAAACCCACTACAATATGCCTAACTTGCATCTAAATTGTCAGTGTCCCGCACAAGCTTCATTGAATGAAGAACAATAGCAGCTACCGAGTTACTCTCTAGTCCACCACCTTCGTCGATAATCCATCTCAGACCTCGTGTCTTTCCATTTCCCTTTTGATGAAACCTTGCAGCTACAAACAAAAAATGATAGTTAAAATTCCAATACGTCAACAAAATAATATATAGGCAGCATCAAGGTTAAAGGGCCTCAATCAAAGAACATGGAGTGAATGTCATATTGTTGACCAAAAACTGCTCAAGTATACTTCATTGCTTAGCATACAGATCATTGCTACATCGCCAACTTAGAAACCAAAAATACAAGAATATTCACTATAGACTAGCATATGAATGCATTACATCCATAATCTGATAATCAGTGAAATAAAATACAAATAAGAAGTAATTACTATTAACTCTGATTTCATAATCATTTAGCCAATTGAGAGAGACAAGTACAAAAGCAGCAACAAACTTATGGCTTACTCAAATATAGTTGGATAGGGTCATTCTCCAACCAAGTATTGAATTATATTTAAATTAAAAAAAATACATAAAAGAAAGAAATAGACTCATTATAGATAATTATCATAGAAAATCCTAGCACTTAAAAATTAATGAAGTAACAATCTGTCTACAAATCACTTTTCACTGGTTATCTTAAGTTGAGTGCAAAGTGAAAGTTAACGACAGCTAGCCTGTTTCATTTCTCTATATAACGACAGCTAGCATGAAAGGTGGTCGTGCACTGAATAGATTTTCTTCCTCTCATACAGGCATTGGGGTTGGGGAGATAAAGAGAACAGGGAATAACGTAGAAATTCAATAATTCAATCATGCTTCAATTCAACACATGGCATTGGCTGCCTTCCACGAAGTTTAGATGGTACATTTGCTGGCTTTACCTTCAGATCAAAAAACGTAAACCCTAAGAAATCAACTATCTTAATGACCTGAAGAGAAGAAAAAGAAAAAGCATTATGCCTGAACTTGTTGCCTAAGAGACTCCAGCAAACTCGTATTTAAATACAAGAAATTGGATATACCAAAAATACCAAGGCTAAAACATTTCAAAACGACGAGCAAAAATTCAACTGCTCAAGCAACAATGCGGTTCCATTTTGCAAATTGTTTTAACGACTACTTCAATTTAAAGAAGTAATCAATCCAAGATATTAAATAAAAAAATTAAAAAAAGAAACAAACATGAAGGCTACAGAGCATATCGGGAAAGGGCTAATTACATGCATGGAAGAACTGTGCTCTGATTTGCGATTGCATTAACCGCCATTCCCGTCCTCGTATTAAGAACACAAACGAAACCTGCAAAACACCGCGCAGTTTTATCGATATCAGCAAGCTGTAAATAATGGAGAGCTAACTATGAATAATAAACATAATTCTAATTGATCAAAAGTAAACAATTCAAAGGAAAATAGTTTTTTTTAAAGCAACTCGTAACGCTATATCTTCAAATTCGATGCAAAATCATGGAGGCTGAGGAGAAAGAGAGATAAGAATAAGAAATGGTACCTTTGCGTTATTTATAAAAAGACGGAGAAGAACGAGAAACTTTTGGAAGCATAGAATAAAATGATGAACTTTGCGTCCTGTGCTTGTTTTCTTTCTGCAATCACATTTCTCTCCGTGGAAAGTGATAGAGGAAAAAGTAGCAGGGAGCCGGCGGTGGTTGATTGACGAGAAAATCAAAAAAATTGAAACCCCAAAACACAAAAACTAAAAGAATTTGGAAACCCATCGAATTAAAAAAAAAAAAAAGAAATACAAGTT
This sequence comes from Excoecaria agallocha, assembly GCA_037975025.1. Classification (NCBI taxonomy): domain Eukaryota; kingdom Viridiplantae; phylum Streptophyta; class Magnoliopsida; order Malpighiales; family Euphorbiaceae; genus Excoecaria; species Excoecaria agallocha. The sequence continues at coordinate 57,950,541 of CM075812.1, read as the reverse complement.
GCCTCACTTGGAGAAAACCAATTCTGCATCAAATCTCCAAAAGTCAAGGTGGGTTGGTTTTAGAATAAAACGATTACAGAAATACAGAACACAATCATAAAAGCTTGAAAAAGTAAAAGAACCCAGAAAAAGAAAACGAAAAAGTTTAATCAATCATACCAGAAAGCGAATGGAAAGAAAGTGAAAATCAACGCCGTGTAGCCGCGTTTCCATTGAGAAGTGAACGACCAATAATCTCTTGTGGTTCCAACAAAGAAAGTAATCCTCACTGTTATTTAACAATTTTCACGCGATAATAGCTCATAAATAAATCTAAAATCAAGAATAGAAATACACATACTAAAGAATAAAATTAAGTGAACAAACCTGGATTTTTAGAGACTTAAGATCTGTAGAACTCTCATGACGCCGTTTAACATATTTTATCCTCCGAATACAGTCTTGGTTACAAGAAGAAGAGGAGGAGGAGGAGGAGTAAGGGCCCATCGAAAGAAGAAAACATCATCACGATGAAGCCGTATTTTAGTATTTCTTGGTGATAGAAAAAGTGATAAAAGTAGGGTAAAAATAGAAAGAGATATTTTTAAAAACATAAATTAAAAAAATGGTATTTTTAAAACTTAAAAATTGATAAAGGTATTTTTAAAAATCAAAGTAAAAAAAGTGACATTCTACGTAATTTCCTCTAAAAAAAATTAAAAGAAAAGAAGGTAACCCCGCGAGAAAAATCAAAATTGTAATATAATTTGATACTCAGAAACATCCTACGCAGGAAAGAACTCTTAACAGCAAATGAGTCTAGTAGAAGTAGATGGTACAGTAATAGTATAGTAACAGACGCTTAGAAATCAATCTTGCTCTGTGTTCCCTCGATTTCTTCTCTCTGCATCTACCAATCTATCCGGACGCAACGGGTACTCGCTCAGTCGGTTTGTTATTTTTTTCTTCGTTAGCTTTTATTTTATTTTTTATTTTTTTTCTCTATTTTAGATTTCAAATATTTTTTAAGCTGTAGTATACTTAGATTTGCAGGGAAAACTTGAATAGAATGCAGAACAGGAGCCCTAATTTACTGACCAGACCAACATGGATAGATGATTTGCCCGATGAATTGTTAATGGAAATTTTGCATCGAATCCCTTGCAAGTCAGCCATCCAATGCAAGTCAGTATGCAGGCAGTGGTTTCATCTCATTCAAAATCTCTACTTTCTTAGCCTTTATTTCTCCGTTCAAAAACGAAAACGAAAACGAAAACGAAAACGAAAACAACAAGTACTGGTTTATAGCTCGTGTGGGAGGTTGGATTTCTCAACTCATCCTGCACTCAATGATTTGAAACTCTCTCTGAGTTTCTTGCTGCTTTACATGTGGTACTCATACATACAATCTAAGACCTGAACCTTCGGATGAGGAGTTTGAAAATGGGCATGTTTTGAGTTCCTCCAATGGCTTCCTATTGTGCTCTGCAAAGCTTTGTAATCAGATCATCTACTACATTTGCAACCCTTTAAAAAAAGAATGGATTTCAATTCCTGCAGCTCCTCCCTCATCATACGATGAGAAAATGCATGTTGGTTTATTTGCAATTCTTATTTTACTGTGGCCAAAGATGTTAGCATTAAGCCTAATCGCAAATTCATGGTGGTGCGCATACCTAATTTTAGGGGATCACGTAAAAGGTTTTAGGTCGAAGAATGGGAAATGGTCAGATTTTAAAGTCTCATGTCCACAAAACATTTGCATGCATTTCCTGCATTCCCAATCTGCGGTGTTTCTTAAGCGGAAGACATTGGCTGACTTCTGATCGTAAACTTCTTGTTTATGATCCTTACTCCAACAACTTATTCCTCTTCATGATTCCGTATATGAAGAGGTTAGCAGCTTGTATCTTATCAGTTGTCGTGGATCGATTCAGATTTATGAGAATGCAGGGCTTAGGTTCTTTAGAATTTGGAAGCTTAACAATGAGAAAAGGAAGTAGACTTTAAAGAAACTCTTTAATGTCGGACTCAGTCGTCCTTCAAAGCCACGTTGGTTACGCGGATTCGACAGCGTCATTCGAGTACAAGCTGTTAATCTTGGTGATCCAATGGTTGTGTTTTTGTGTTGCTATGGCGCTGAAAACGAAGAGGTTCGTTTTCTTATAGCTTCGTTGAATTTAAGAACTAACAGATGGAAAAGAGCGATGGACGAGCAGTTACATATGGGCGCTAATGTGTTCCCATTTTCAATGCCCTTCATGGCCAACTCCAATTCCATCCTTCCGCTCATCCTCTAACCCAACTTCTTGATTAAATATGTTTTGATTTCATTTCAACAGTTAATTGCTTAGTTTCTGTGGATAAATTTTGGTTTAGTACTTCTCAATTAAAGTGATCGACGGTCTTTTAATTATTTATTATAATCATTTGATCGTATCTTTTTCTTTTAGTTTACTCAGGTTCAGTTTTGAAAAAATACAATATGGGGAGATTGAACTATTTAATTTTTTATATTGGGTTATTAAGTTAAAATTTTTATATATTGGTTTCTTAAACTTTGATTTTAAATTTTTTTAAATCTATGTCCTTTTTTGAATTTCTAAAATTTTTAATTTTATCCCAATTATTGGACAATGAAAATTATCTTGCATGAACAGTTATCTAATAAACTAATAATAATAACCGTAAACAACGCTAAATTTTTTATATTTTTCCTGCAATTACAATAAAGCAGGCTTACTTTAATTTTGAATCACATACGGGTAGAAAATTTTAATGTGAATTTTTAGATTTTAGACATATTTTAAAAATAAAAAAGTTCCAAAAATATTAAAAATTTACAAAAAAAAAAACGAGGACTTAAAATCAAAGTTTAAATAATTAATTCATAAGAATTTTAGTTCAAGGACACAGTACAAAAAATCTGATAATTCAGAAATTCCATAATGTTTTTTTCCAAATTAATATGAGGTGATGTTAATGAGTTTGGGCCGCATGCAGACTGCACCCATGGCCCATTTTAAATATCAGACAAAAATCGCAAACTGCAATCCCCTGATTCCCTATTACCCTGCCCAGATCAGATGTCGGTTGCAATCGGTTGCCGGTATATTCTCCTTAATTAATTAATTAAATTACTTTTAATATTATGAAAAAATAAAAAAAAAACAATGAGAAATCCGCGGCAAACTCCCGCCATTTTTTTTTCCTTCCTTGCAGATTACAGTGGCCACTATCGTCCTCAATTCTCTCACTTTCTCTCCTTACTTGGCTTGAGTGTCTTTGATGCTCGCTCTCCGCTCATGCTCTTCTCTGCGCTTTATTTCATCTCCTCATCGTCCCATTTCCCTCTCCTCTTATCCTCTGTTTCCCCTCTTCTAAATCCTCTTTTCTCTATATTTCCCTTTCTTTCAACCCAAAATCGATGTCTAAGCCCTCCTCCGCCTTCGCCGCTCTCATGGCTGGAGCCCGCGCCGCCGCCGCCTCCGATAAGAAAAAATCGCAGTCCCAGGTGCCGTCATCACCCCGAAAACGCAAAACCCCAGATTCCCAAAGTTTGTCTGCAACCATCAATTCTAACGAATCTGTGAAGAATCCCCCAGTTACTGACTCGAACAATGAAATCCAAAAATTGGATGAAGAATTGATGACTAAAACCCAAAACCCTAGCTCGGAAAACCCTAGTTTGCCACTTGTTAAGTCGGGGCAAGAGAAGGTTAATAATGCTAAGAAACAGCGCATTGAGGTGGCGGAGCTGAAGAGCAAGATTAAAGAATTGAAGAAAAGCCCCGGGGATTTTAAACCCCAAAATGTGGTGGCTTGGGAGAAAAGGGGGAAGGTTCCTTTTATTTTTGTTTGTTCGGCTTTTGAGTCGATTGAAGAAGAGAGTGGAAGGATTTTGGTAACCAATGTAGCATGCAATATGTTGAGAACTGTAATGGATACAACGCCGGATGATTTGCTGGCGCTGGTGTATTTGTTGGCGAGCAGGGTTGCGCCTGCTCATGAAGGAGTGGAGCTTGGGATTGGAGAATCAATGATTATCAAGGCACTCGCGGATGCGTTTGGGAGAACTGAGAAGCAAGTTAAGAAGGAATATGAGGTGATTGCTTCGTAAAGTTTTGGCCTTTTTTCTGTTTGCTTAATGTTTTCAAATTTTTCTTGTTTTCTTGTTATTTTATTGGAAAGAAGAATTGATAATTTAGGATTTTTTTTTAATGGTTGGCATACTGCTTCTGGTCATCCATTACAATAACAATTTGCACAGATATCTCAATTTAGTTAGAATTTCTAGATCATGCTTTTAAGTTATGTTATCCTCAATTCAATCATTTAGGTTTGGATTGTTATTCTAAGTTTATATGTCATATATTGCTTAATTGGAAGAAAACAGGAGATCTTGGGCTTGTCGCTCAAACAAGTCGTTCATCACAATCTATGATGCGCAAGCCCGATCCATTAACAGTTGCCAAAGTCTTTGATACATTTCGGATGATTGCCAAGGTACTTTATTTTCCTTCAGAAGCTTAATTTGTTAAGTATCAACGCAAGGAGCTTAATTTTCTGAGTTTGAAATAAATCTGTTCCTGGAATAATGTTGTTCATTGAAAACCTATATTCTAGGCATCTCACTGCAATTTATTCCAAAATTGAGTCATTGCTTTCAATTGTTTGGTACTAATCTAAAATTAAAGCCATGTCGAGTTGACTGATGCAAACATTATTCAAAAATATGAGTAGTACATGAAGATTCTGTGCCTTTTATATGGTTCTGTACTTTTCATGTATGTAGCAATTTATGTTATTAGATTATCACTACTGTAGAACAGGGAAAATAAAGTAGTCAGTCTCCTTAATCTTCTTGATTTTCTTTGCCCTTCTTATCAGAGTATGGTCTCCTTAATCTTCTGGATTATCTTGGCCTTTCTTATCAAATTCTCAAAGTAACCAGTGGCTTGTTTTTCTTGTAAAATTTGATGTCGGTCTGTTTTAATCATTGTTGGTTATGTGCACCAAAGAATGAGTTATATAATTTCTGAATTTCATTTCCTGTTCTATGTAAACAGGAATCTGGGAAAGATAGTCAAGATAAGAAAAAGAACCATATCACGGCGCTTCTGGTTGCAGCCACTGACTGTGAACCTCTTTATCTAATTCGTTTGCTTCAGGTAGTACTTTGGCCTGTCACATTAAAGGTTTTTTCTTTTTTTTTTTTTTGTTTTTCGTTGACTTAGGTGACCTGTGGATTCATTTTGCAGGGAAAGTTGCGACTCAATCTGGCTGGAAAGACTCTTTTGGCAGCATTGGGTCAAGCAGCTGTATATTCTGAAAAACACAGCACTCCACCTTCACACATTCAGTCTCCTTTAGAAGAGGTGAGCCTGTTTCTTATATAGAAGAGGTTAGTTGGTGTCTTCGGAACTGGTGTCTAAACATTCAATATGTTGTTAAAATTTATAGCTTTTCATTATCTATCAAGAAGGTAAAAGTAATGCATTATTTGAAAGACCTTTGACACCAACACGACTATATTACTTAGTAGTTAACTGCCAATTGCATGGAATTTTTTTATATTATTGCTAGGATTAACACAAGGCTCCTTATTGTTCTAGAAGGAAGCATGTGTCCTTGAGTTTTTGATGGCTAACCATTTTGACCCATATGAAATACCAGTTTGTAGGGTTTGACTTCAAGTTTGAAGAGGGTAAAAATGTTACCTTTTTGTTACCCTGGACCACCATACATAATTCAGTCATGTGATTGAGGGATTGATTTTTTATTATGGTAACTATTAAAGCATAGGCTCCATTTCCAATGTTGCCTAAATATAAAAATATCTTAGTGCAGATTCTCGTTTTCCTTCTCAGTTCTATCTATATGAAGCTACATGCTGTTTTCATATTCCAAACAGTGATCAAAGAGCATGCAACTTTCCCCTAGATGGAGGAGGCTGATATATTATGTGAGTCTACAATAGATTGAGGAGGATCAAATAATGATATTTGCTTGCGTTTTTTCAATTATGAAAATGAACTTGACAAAAGTCTAGAGATTACATCTCATATGAGCTGTTGTAGTTGCTCAGTTCTTGAAAGAAATAGAACCTGGAAGGTTGGCATGTCCTGAACGACTTCATGTAGCTGACAGCTGTAATGGGTTTTATCACAACTTTAAAAAACAAATTGGCAAGTTCTGCTCACAAAATGTGTCTAATGAATTCCGTGCTTATCTATAGTATTTATTGTGATGAATGGATGATTACTTTTGCTGTTATGCTCTTATCTATTGCTAGCATGTTAAAATTGGGCTCCTTTACCTCGTTTACCTTATTATTTAATCGTGGATTACTTAGTTTCCTTACAAGTCTGCAGGTTGAGATGTGAATGTGATAAAATTTGTCTCAATTAAGCTTTTTCAGAATATTCACTATAGATGAACCCAGTCGCTCAAATGATTGTGACTTTTAAGCCTCTTCCAATTTCGAGATGATCACGGGGGCGGGGAATCCCCGAATTTCCCCCTCCGCCCCACCCCGCGGAGACGGGGACGGGGGAGAAAAAATCCCCGTCCTAGAATCGGGGACGGGGAATGGGGTATCCGCCCCGCGGGGATCCCCGCCCCGAAAAAATATATATTTTTAATTTTAAAATATAATATTTTATAAATAATTAAAATTAAAATTAAAATATAACTTAATTTTATAATTATTAAATTTTAAATTATATTTAATTTTAAATTTTATGAATGGTTAAAATTTATATTAATTTAAATTATTATTAATTTTAAATTTTTTATTTATTAAATATTACATTTTAAAATAAAAAAAAAATTCGGGGGATGGGAATTCCCGCGGGGCGGGGGATGGGGGGGATTTCCTCCCCGTTCTGGGGGTGGGGATAGGGACAGGGACGGGGAATCCCCGAAATGCATGGGGCGGGGAGTGGGGACTCCTTCCCCGCCCCGTGAGCATCCCTTCCATGAGTAATTTCGGGAATTTAATGGGAAAGACCATCTAATCATTAGTTGAAAGGTCTCAAACATATATCTATTATTGTCTTTTCAATTGGTGTTATTTTTATTATTATTTTTTTAATAGGCTGCAAAAATTGTTAAAGAAGTGTACTCTGTACTTCCTGTTTATGACAAGATAGTCCCAGCTCTTCTTGCCGATGGTGTATGGAATCTTACCAAGACATGTGGCTTTACACCTGGTGTCCCTATTGGACCCATGCTCGCAAAGGCAACCAACAAGGTTTCTGACATAGTGGAAAAGTTCCAGGATGTGGAATTCACCTGTGAGTACAAGTATGATGGGGAGCGTGCCCAGGTGATACCAACTAGTTACCATGTTTTTGGATTCACATTTTCTTTCAGCTGTTTCTTAAGTTACGGTGTTATTGTCATCTTTACTATTTTAATGTCTTCTTTTATGTGCCAGATACATTATTTAGAGCCAGATACATTATTTAGAGAATGATTCAGTTGAGATTTACAGTCGAAATGCCGAGCGGAATACTTCAAAATATCCTGATGTTGTTGCTACGGTTACAAGGTATGCATTATGTTGTGGACTTTAATTCATGCTTGGTATGGTCTGTTTATTGTGGAGGATGCTAAAGGGGCTTTTGACAAGGGGGAAAGTGGTCTGAACTGTAATATCACCAACAAAAGAGAGTCAAATGAGCAACTTTTGCAGCTTCTTGAACCATGGGCTAATCTTTTTTTAAGAGATACATATCGATATCTGTGTGGACATTGGATTTGGTTCTTCTTCTTCTTCTTCTCTCTCTCTCTCTCTCTCACATTGCTGTTCCATGTTTAACTGACATAGATGCAGATCAATATCTTTTCTCTTCTTTATTCTTCTTTCACTCTGCTTGGTTTGATAATTAATATTGGTGGTGACTACTACATCAAATCATTCTTGTTGTCTTTTGTATGGGTGAGTACTATTTCTCATCAAGTTTTGCACGGATACTGCAAAATCTGATCAGAGAATTTTTGTTGAGGTATGTCTAAATGTCAGTCTGAGATTTTTTCCTTCATTGAAATGGCTAATCCATTACTTGTTGTAGTCCAGAAATTCAGAAATCTGCCGTGATAATTTATTTAGTTGAGTTATTGTCATAGGTATTGTAATATGTTATCATCTCCCATGTGCAAGAAACCTTGTTTATTTCAACTGCTTGCTTATTATAAGTTGACCTCTGGAAAGATTTTTGGTTGTAGTGTCTGGCTGTTCAGTTCTAATGATTTGCTAATAATGGTTTTTATAGGTGAGTTGCTAATTCATACCTTCTATCTGCAGATTAAAGAAGTCGAATGTAAAATCATTTGTTTTGGACTGTGAAATAGTTGCTTATAACCAACAAGAAAAGAAGATTCTGCCATTTCAGGTGACATATTTACTTTTTAGTTATTATACCATCTTTGTATGGTAGATATTTTAAAATTCTTGCAGATGATGATTTGTCAAAAGCACTGGCCATTTCCTTTAAATTCTTCTGATATTGTATGGTTGAAATTAGTAAAAAGAAACAAAATATAATGCAAGTGAAATTATTCAATATACTGTTATAAAAAAATATCTAACTTAACATAATGCCATGTGTGGAGAGATGGAAACTTCATAAGCAGTAAAATTTTTAAAAATGAAAATTCTTTTGACTAAGATTGTGAGGGCAGGAGTATATGTATATATTGTGGAATTTTGTTTATATATATATGTGTGTGTGTGTGTGTGTGTGTGACGAGGAGTGTGTGCGCGCGCGCGCGCGCGCGCGTGTATTAGATTTTTAGGTTGGTTTCTTTGGGTCAGTTTCGGTTTTACATTACTAAATGTGGGGTTCTTGATTGCCAAAAATGTACTGTTTCAGCAACTTGTAATAGCAACTCTGTTCTCCATTGTTTGTGTTTGTGCTTTCAAATTGTTTTAGCAGATAGTTTTCAACCTTTTCTCTGATGGCAAATCACCTTGTAGGTTAAGTCTCTTTTGAGTTGAAATAATGTGTTAATGTATTGTCACAGATACTTAGTACTCGGCCTCGGAAGAATGTAGCAATTAGTGATATCAAGGTGAATGTATGTATATTTGCCTTTGATATATTGTATCTTAATGGTGAATCACTTCTTCAAGAACAACTAGAAGTTCGTAGACAGGTAAATTCTTTCTATTCATTCATCTAATTCAGGCATTGCGACAGTTGTTTATTGTTTGAAAATGGAAAAAATTGTTGGATGTGCCATGTGATACGCATTAGTAATCAAATGAAGCAATCCTTTGACTGGACTGGAGAAAAGAATATGTGCCATTAGGTCCTAATTTATTTGTATTTTCTTTTATATTAAAGAACAACTGAGGAATAGGGACTTGATAGAATAGTAATACAGATATATCCTGTGATGATGGAGGTCTAGGCATGTCATTGTACTGTGAATTTCATGGATCAGCACATAAATGTTGACAAGCGTAGTTGGAAGGTTCTAATATATTTGTATTGGTGGGTCTATTTTATGGTTATGTGCAGCAGCTTTACAATGCATTTGAGGAGGAAGTTGGGTTTTTTCAGTTTGCAACAGCAATAACATCAAACGACCTTGAGGAAATTCAGAAGTTCCTTGATGCTGCTGTTGATGCGAGGTATTATTTCATGCTTATGGAATGTTTGAGCAGGCAACTGGGCGTAATTTGGATACATATTAATACTGTGAAGCATGTTGATAATCTACATCTAGAGTAATCCAGTGATGGCTAGATTGAAGTGTGGCACAGGCTCACAAATTGTTTTGGTTTCTGCCTTAAAGCTAAAATTTTGGGCGCAAAATCTACCACATCTTCATAACTGAATGAATTTGTTTGGTTAATGTTTTTGGGTAATGTCTTGGACTGCTTCATGTTTTCTTTATTCTATTTTATTTTATCTGAATAGCATTTACCAGATTGGGATGCAAAGCCAGATTGGTAAGATGCCCTTTTTGTTCACCTTTTTTTTTTCAAGTTTATTAATTAAAAAAAAATCACTTTATATGTGTGTATCAATTGTTTTTATTGGAATGTGGTGTTTCTACTACTCAAGCATGGAATAAATGAGCTTGAGTTAGGTAACAAGCTTGACTTGCTTGTATAGAAGGAACTTGGTCAGCTATTTCAATTTGATGTATTTTAGATGTAAGGTATGGCTCAGAAGTTCAAAAGATAATTTGCAAGTTGATTTTCTATTCCTGTGGAATAATTGCAATGCGACTCTCTTCAAGTTATTATTGTTTTCTTGGTTGTTTGCAGTTGTGAAGGTTTAATCATTAAAACTTTAAATAAGGATGCGACATATGAACCTTCAAAAAGATCATTGAACTGGCTTAAATTGAAGAAAGATTACATGGAGAGGTAAGGAATAAGGAATGTGGGCTTTATGCATGTTGTGTTAAATTATGGGATATCATTATTAATTACTGGAATGATGCTTTACAGTATAGGGGACTCACTGGATCTTGTACCTATTGCTGCTTTCCATGGTCGTGGGAAACGAACAGGTGAGCATATTAGTTGAACTAAGCAAGCATGCAGTTGCATATCATAAACATTTAACAACCCACTTATTGTGGTAAGTTTGTATGAACCGTGTCAATATTTTGGTTCATAGTTTTGGCCAGAGAGGATGAAGCCCAATTTTTCTAGGCTGGAATCTGGTTTTGTGAGTAATGCTTTATTTATTTTTTTATCAGGTGTCTATGGTGCTTTTCTTCTTGCTTGTTATGACAGCAACCTTGAAGAGTACCAAACCATATGCAAAATAGGTGACTGAAGTTTTATTCTGTATATGTTTTACGGCTATCAAGTTTTTTAACAATTGACATTGTCCCTTATTTTTGTTTTTGTTTTTGTTTTTCTTTTCTTTCTTTTTTTTTTTTTAAATCCTTGATGTAATGGGCAGGCACTGGATTTTCTGAGCAAATGCTTGAAGAATGTTCAAATAGTCTTCGTTCTAAAGTGATTCCCAAACCAAAGGTATGTTTCTTATGCTTTTTCACGGTAATCGTGAAATTATTTTCTTTTGCCAATTCTAACTGCTGTTGGTTCCAGTCATACTATAGATATGGAGAGAAACTGGAACCAGATGTGTGGTTTGAACCCAGTGAGGTAATATTTTTTTACACTTAAGAACACTTGTATATCTTTGTACGCATCTCTGTCCACTTTCTTCCCATTTACTGTATCTCAACCATGGTCCTTGTGTTTTGCAGCATAATGTTTTATCTAGTTTGTAATTTATTCTTGATAGACTGTTAATCTTTGGTGTAACATATCTAACACATTTAGAAATCACCTAAAAGAATATCAAGCTAGAGTCCTCGCAATGGATGTAAAACAATGATTCCTTCTCTTAATTGCAGTTATTCTGCCCTGGTCTTTGTTCAGATTGGTCTTGGATTTTTCATAGACAAATCTAAGTTTTTCTGCAAAATAAGTGAAACAATAAAATATTTATACTGTACATGTGAAACATTTTATCATGTCTTTTGCCTGTTTCCTAATGAAACCAAAAAGCTTGAAATAACTGTATTCAGAAACATGTTAAGACAAGCTAAAAAATTTAGCTATAGGAAATTATTGCAGCTTGAGAAACAATATGCATTATGTGCCTGGGATTTTAGCAACTAATTTTTTTATGCCTAAACATCATCATTATTGATACTTATTTCATCAATTCATAAAAAATAAGTATGCACTCTGTGATTTTCTATACATTTGGAAAGTGGTTGTTTTGCAGGCTGTTGAAACAAGGATTGACTAATGTGTTAAAAGAATTGCTACTGGCATCATCATTGATCTGTGAAATTTAAAGTGCAGGTGTGGGAGGTGAAAGCTGCAGACTTGACCATTAGCCCTGTTCATCGTGCTGCTGTTGGAATTGTGAATTCAGAAAAGGTTTAGTCTATCTCCTTAGATGGTCTTTCTGTGTGAACTGAAATTGGTGGCTAACGAACCCACACATGTTCTGGCCTTGCAATGAAACACTAAATTAATTTTACTGGAATTTCTTTTCTGCCCACATCTTATTTTAACATTTGTGATGATTTTAGCTGCAAAATTACATGAAGAAAAATAGAAGGAAGTTGTGTTGTTGCTTGTCCTGTGCATAATTTTTTGATCATCTGGACTAGGTGTTGGTTTTTTTTTGTTTTTTTTAAAAAAAAATTGGCGGTCTCCTTCTCAATAACCTGAGTTGAAATTGCTATTATCTAAGTTGCTCAGATGTTGTACTTAGCACCATGTACCATTAGGTTTTTTAATTTTTTTTTTCCCCTTGAAATAAAAATTGCTGGTCTGCTTTGGGTGACATTGTCATGTTTCTTCTCACATTGCTTCTTTGGCTTCTTGCTTTAGGGAATTTCTCTGCGATTTCCAAGGCTAATCCGTGTCCGTGAGGACAAGTCTCCAGAGCAAGCAACATCATCTGAGCAGGTAATATCCAGTTCTTTTAGCATGCCAATTTTAAATGAGACATTTACACAGAAGTTGGATAATTCGCAAAAACAAGCTTTTCATCTGAATATGTTATTTTAAGCCCTAGTTCTTCTGGTAATTTAACTTGAGATTCAAAATCCATAGGAATCTCTTTCTTCCCCAGATTGTTTTGCCATAATGTCTTTTCCTTGCACATTTCCAGGTTGCTGACTTGTACAATGCTCAAAAGCATAATCAACCAAACAATAAAGGTGACAATGAAGATGATGATGAGTAGACTATGTATTGTGCTTCAGTTGATTTCGCAGGAACTTTTACGGTTAAGGTGAGCAACATCACAGTTACTTTTGAGTAGATGTTCCTATGACACTGATTACCTTTGGGATAATACATAAAACAGTAATGGGTAATCAGGTTTATAAGAATGCAATCATGCATTGAAATGGAAATTTTCAATCTGATTCAAATTGTAGCTGTTGTGTAAATTTCTTCCATAAGTGAAGGACTTTTAAAGTCATCTGATTGGCTGTTTTTCATTACTAATTTGCTAATTTAGAAGAAAAAAGCAAGGTAAAGTTGAAGTAGAATACTTATTTAAAGGTTTCATCTCCACTGATCCACCTGCAAATTGCATCATCTAGTTCCAATTCATTTTGTTATATTTTCTGGCAAAAAGAGCTTTTACTCTTTAGTTAGTTTTTCCTCCTTGAACGATTACTAAACAATTTGTATTTAAACTTTACTGCTCAAGTTCAATTTAGGGTGGAATTCGTGCAGGCACCATTCTGCCCAGGCCTATGGGCTTAGCCCGAACCTGATCCACGGCCAGCCCGAAGTTTACAGCATTTACAACTTGTAAACTATCATTATTCATATATGGTTTATCTTGTGTCCTGGATTGTGCCTTTGTCCAATAGTATGGGTGAGCTATTTCGACTGTGACCTTTCCTTTGCTAACTTAAGTTTTGGGATGGGAAAACTCGAACCCGATATTTTTCTCTAAATTCAAGCCAATGTGAATGTACCGCCGGGATGTCAGTTGAAGACAGGCAGAGGCATGATGTAGTCTATTGAATAATTAAATTCTTTTGGTCATTTTAATCAGAAAAAGAAAAAAATAATAAAAAAAATCTTTTCGTCAAGTGTCTTATTTCTTAGTTTTTGCCGTGTGGACCTGGTAATCCTCATTGGCAGCTCTTCGATTTCTGTTCTTTATGATTTTTATTTATTTATTTATTTTAGGAGCCTAACTTTTCCTAACCTTGTCTTTAGGGTTTAAAACCTCGAATATGAACAACTTTTCAATTAGATGCCCCGTGAATTGATTCACCGGTGACATTGATCTTTCTCCTAATACTCTGCATTTACTTACAATTTCTATAATCAAAGAGAAGGTAGGCCATAATCCATTTAATAATTTACGTCGTTTTTAAATCTCTCTCTCTAAATTGGAGCTTTAGAAACAACAGGAAAAAAGAAATTACCCCATTTAGTTCATTGCAATTCAATTATAGACCCAACCAATTGAAGTTTGGGGCCAAAATATACTAGAAACATAAATTGAGGGACCATATGAGAAAATGACCTACTCAGTTACTTATTTTTACTAACTTAATAATATTTTACTCAAAGTATTGATTATTTACTTATGAGTAAATAAAGGTTAGCCTCAAGGCAGTTGGTGGGTGGGATGTAAAAATGGTTTGCTTTTGGGCAAATGATTGATATGAAATTTACTGGTCAGTAAACTGTGAAACCCTATTGGAGAACATGTATTGGTTATTTTTACTTTATTGTTATCGTTTGTTGAAAAAGAAGAAGCATTAGATTAGTTAAGTGAAGATATATAGTTTTGATTTGTCTAAGACTTGGCTACTAATTTAACCGTTAATCATTATTCTGAAGAAGACTAATGTGTCCCCCCCAGTTGGGTAATTATATTTATATTTGCATGTGAGGAGCAACTTGAACATCTTTGATTATTTGGTTTACTTTTATAGTGGGGGCCGATTTATATTAAAAAGAAGCTTTGGTGGAAATTGGGGACTATTAAATTGGCTAATTTTCCCTAAAATTAATTTAGATACAAACCAACACATTTTTTTTAAAAAAAACAGAAGAAAATTATGAGCATTTTTTTTCAATTTTGTCTCAGTGAAATATTTATCTATATATTTTTTTAATTAAATCTTTCAACTTCTATTATATTGCATTAAATTTTTTAACTTTTATTTCAATATATATTAGACTTAAAATGATAGTATTATTTTTGTAGTCTTTAAACTATCTTTTCTTATTTAATTAAATTTTTATTAAAATTTAATATGTATTAAAATAAAAAGTCAAGTTCCTAATACAATAGATGATGGTTTAAAAACTGAATAGAAAAAAATATATATAAAAAATTATGCAACCCAATAATGCAATTGTCCCCAAAAAGAAAATGCGAAGAAACACAAATGCACCTTAATTCATATTAAAATAGAGAAGAGGGAAAAAGACATTGATAAAGAGAGAAATTAAATAAAAAATATATATATAGAAAGATTAGAGAATTATATAATCAAATTCATCTCCTTAAAAAGGAGTAATATAATCATACATGAAAGCAGCAGCAGATCCTGATTCTGATTTGTGGGATCCACTCAACCCGACAAGCAGGTCTATGAGACCTCATGGTTGTTGCCCTTACTCATCTTCCCAATCCTAACCACTTCACAGAATCCTATTTTTCTTTCAACCTTACACACTCAACTCGCTATTAGTACACTAAAAATCTAATTGTTACAAGCAATTTAACATGATCACCAGCACTTGAATTAAAAGTATCGAACTTTTAAATTCAATAGCCAGCGCTCGATTAAAATTACGGAAGCTTTCCGGTTTAGTATTAAGCTATGTGACGCTTCCTTGGAAAAAAAAGGCCTAACGTTAAAAATTCCACGACAAATTTTGGAGAAACCAATTCCCCATTTCACATCATATGGAGAAAATTCAAAAATCAAGAAAGAAGAAAAAAAAAAAACCAAAGAAATTCTCCACCCAAAGAAACTGGCACAAAAAAAGCCATGGCACAAGCTCCTCTTGAGTCAACTTGAAAATAGTAGCTTCTTCCCTAAAGAAAAAGAAAAATGGAAAACCAAATCCTCTTCTGTACAAAAATGCTAGATCGGTCACATACCCATATCTCTCACTAAAATTTAGTAGTATTAAAATCATATAAAGTAAATAAAGACATAAACTTTATGAAATTATGTAAGATTTGATTGAGGGTCAGTGGAGAAGTATTCTTTGGTGTTTGGTCTCTATAGGTGAAGAATCAGAGCCATCACAAAGAACCCTTTTCCTATTGCAACCAATTAAAGAGTCTTGGTGGAGGAGCTGTGGCGGCGGCGGAGGTGGTGGCGGTGAAGGGATAGTCACCGGTGGGATCTCAAAAGACTCAAGTGGTGGTGGTGGGTGTCTCCATTGAGGTAGAGGTCCAGCTAAAATAAGTGTTTTCAAAAGAGGACCTGCTTTCATTACCGCTTGCAAAAGCTTCCCTTTTTCAGGTAAAGGCTTTTGAGGAACCATTTCTATGATTGATGGTGGTGGTTGCTGTGGTGGTTGTTGTGGTGGTGGTTGTTGTAATTGGGGAATTGGGTCAATAATTGGAGATGAAACAATGCTTTCTTCACAATCTGACGAGGAGAAATTATTGTTAGAGTCAATTGCTCTTCTGGGTTCATCTTCAATGCTTGAAATTCCAGAAAGTGGAGCATTTTGTTGTTGCTGTTGTTGTTGGTGGTGATGTTGTTGAAACAAAAGCTTCTCAAGCAGAAGTCTTTGGAATTTTTCAACTGCCTCATCTCTTTCTCTAAGGGTTTTGGTTAGCAGATCTTTAAGATGATTTACTTGTTCATCTCTTTTTCTTAGCTCATCTTGAGCCATTAACTTTGTTTGCTCAAGCTCCAAACTTGTACACAAAAGGGAATGCCTTAAATCTTCCATACTCTGCAAAACAACAACAAATTGGTCTTAGAAATGGACAAAAGAAACAAACTTTGCTAACTTAAGCAAGCAACAAGAAACACTCAATAGACATTTTGCTTGTAGAAGACCTAAAAAAGAAGCAAAATTGAAGAAATTGATCTCAAAGGAACTTAATTTATTACACTAAACCAAGAAACAAGAAAAACCCATTAGTCATTTGACATTGAAAAGAACTAGTAAAGAAGCAAAATAGAAGAAATGTATTACCTTTCCTTGAGAGTAGTAAGCCCAAGTAAGAAAATTTCTTTGGTTATCCATGGTTCTAAAAACCCACTGACACACTTGACCTTGTGGACTAAAGCAAAGATGTTTTTCCAAGGGAGAAGAAAGAGAGCTTTGGGGGGTTTTTGAATGGGTTTAGGTAGGTCTTATAAGAACACTACTACTTAGCTTCTACTGTTTTCTCTTGTGTGTTTTTGCTGTTGCTTTTCTCATTATAGGTTGGACAAAAGCACAAAAAGCCAAATACCCACCATTGCCAATTTCTCTCTCTCTCTCTCTCTCTCTCTCTCTATGTATGACTGTGTATTAGAGTCAGTATTTTGTACTGTGTCCGTGGCTCTATTCCCTGACCTATTGCTATCCAAGAATCACGTATTAGCGGTAAAAGCGGGGGAAGAGAGAGAGTAGTCTTCTTCTTCTACTACTACCACTACTCCTTATTCCTAACCATGGTTATCAAAAAAGGAGAGTTTCTTTACACCATCACTATTGTACTTTCCTAGTGAGAACAGAACTCAGCTTCTGCATGACAAGAAAATGCAGTAATTGCTTAATAATATCTTAACTGGAAAATTTTTATCCGAGTTCAGTCCATACATATGAATTTTTAATATACAAGTTAACAGTGAATTATCAAATTTAACTTTTTTTTTTTAAATTTTTTATTCAATAAATTGTGGGTTATGATAGGGGTACACATTGCGCATTTATAATCAAACACTGCAAATGTATGCGTACAAAACGATTACTTTATATCATTTTTTTAGTATTTTAGTAGATAAATTTATTTATAATTCCTGGTTTGTGAAACAAAAATTTCACGTACATAAAACATAACTGTAAATTTTCTAAAACATATAATTATAATCAACACTCAAGTGCTGAAGATTGAATATTATAATTCATTTATGTGATATTTGTAGATGGGTTATAAATTGTAAAAAAATCAAACGTGGAGTCGATTTTTTTTTTCTAGAATTAGATTTAATTTTCAAGAACCAAAATTTAAGAATTAAGGTTTATGTTTTGCTTGTTTAATAGCTGTGTAGAATTTCTCACATAATCCTTAGTTTTTCTTTCCTATAATTCATTTTTCGGAGTTTTTTTTGTATTTTTAAGAATTAATGTGTGGTTTTCGATTTTAAGGTCATTTTGCTTTCCTTTACTTTTATAAATATTCTTCTTTTTTTTTTTTTTTATTGGGGGAAATAATATTTATCTGTTTAATAAAAAGCAAAGAAAATTCTCCCACGGGAGCCGCCTCGACGTCTAAAATAATAAACATAAACCGTGATCTTTGATT